>ULGN01000001.1:104372-704372 GCA_900518985.1 Yarrowia alimentaria
CTCCTTTTCCTCCTCCTTTTCCTCCTCCTTCTCCATCTCTCTTGGAGGATCAAGAGATGCAGTCGTAGCAATATCAGCTGAAACACCAACATCTTGCTCTTGGGCATCTCCAGAGACCACGTCCTCCATCTGATAATATTGAATGTCATCGGGCACATCCTGGAACAGCTTCTCCTGAGCAGCTTCGTAGGCTATTTGCTGGGAGTTCTCTATCGTCTGTTGATCACCTGGTTCATAGGCAGATTCTCGTTGGGTATCTCCATCTGGTGCAGTCTCGTCAAATACAACTCCTTCCTCCCCATCATGATCGTACTGGCCTTCGTCAAATGAAGCCATGTACCCGCCAAAACTAGACTTGATGGAAGATTGGCGCAGAGAAGACATGGACTGGCCATAAGGAACCGGTTTGTGTCGCACTAGAGCTGCGGGAGCATACTCTCCAGGAGCGCTGAAGACCACATCTTGGCTCATTTGAAATTGGGGATCTGTCAGTAGCGGCTGAGAGTGGTCACCTGGAAAGGCGTCTGAAGAGCACGGAACTCCGTCCAGATCCACATTGTACGTGTCAGAGGCGTCGTAGTACGGTGACGACATGTTGTGGCGTGTGTGACCGAGTAGTGGATAAGAAAAAACCGTTGTGCCTTGCCTAGACAGGCTGTACTGGATGGTGTTTGATTCGATACGTAGACGCGTCTAATTCGCACCGGAAATACTTTATGCATGAGGTCTGCAGAGAAATGTGGCTCGACTGTAACTTCGATTATTTCCCGTAAAACACGACTAGCAGGTTTTCAACTGCAATATTAGACACTAGAAATGTCCTAACTCCGTTTTTTATACGCGCCCTCGGATTCTTGAGTGTTTACTGCCAGTTTTTCGATACTTGTGTGGTCACGTTACCTTGCTCCCAAGACACGCTAATTACCCCGGTTGTAGTTTTCTTGTGAAGCACCTCCTTATCAAAACAACACGGTTCAAGTGACTGTTGAAAGGATGTGGAAATTTTAGTTGGTACCATTGGATTCAACAACACGATTTGTATCTGATGCCCACTTGGAACGCGTTTTTTGGTTCGTTTCCTGCTTGGGAAGGAAGTCGTGCATCGCAAAAGATGTGTCTGACTTGACGACGAACAGCAAATACTATTTAAGGATGGAATAACGGCTTAAAACTACACACATCAATCACCGCCCTCGATCTACAAGTTATTGCATCTCATATCACTCAAAACTTGGTTGTATTGTCTAGATAGCACGTTTTGTGTTCGCACACCTGTTGTTAGTTGAATTCGGTAAATCGTCTCATTTATCTCGAAAAGTATCAGAGTAGCGGTTCTAAGGCTTGTGATATTTCTCCAGTAATGTCAGAAAAGATCGTAAGGTTGTTTATCATCAGAAGCTGATAACATTCCGTTCTTTGGGTACTCACTCATTGTGTGATGTTCGGTAAAGAAAAAAAGATTTTCTCACTGTCAAATTTATACTCAGGGTTCCCACCAATATGCATCAACTCTCTCAATAAATGCACATTACAACTGCACTAAAAATTACACTGTTGCTGCAATTCTGTACGAAAGCAGATTTTGGACTCGGACTACGACATCCGCCGTCTTCCATACTGTCGAAGATATTTCAGGTTTTTCGTGCCTAAGCAATTCAGATTCTTCAATCCTGATGGCTCCTCCCTAAACTTGAGATTTCTGATCAAAGCAGTAAATCTCAACTTGGTCTTCAAACATCACGGTGTATATATCTGTGGAGAGACATTAGGGATATGTGAATGGCACCGTTGGAATCAGCCTAATTTGGTTCCACAATGGTGTCTTCGATACCCCTATATATCAATCATAGCGTGCTTCAGAGTAGTCGCAGTGTGTCCTCCCTATAACCGTTTTTTCACTGTATGCAAAACAAAAAAATAATTAAGAGACAGAAAAACAAACCTACAGGGCAACCTACAAAAGACTATGACTTGGAATATGACGATATCCAAACATTTCTGGTGAGAAAAGATCTCGCCCTCGGGGTATCACGTGATGTTACCTCCCTCCTGTAAGTGCACTCCACACTAGCCTTAGACCTCGGCTGTAGTGTACCCCAGAACAGACCACATCTCACAGGTGAGCCTACTGTAGCTGAAGAGCAAGAACCCAACCAAGTCTCAGGTGTACTCTCAGTAGAAATCGCTACAGAGGCATTATCGCAATTTTGAAACAAGATTCTTTTTCGGAATACTCTTACGGATACAATGATGCTACTTTCTATTCACTTAATGTAGACAATAATGGTTTTCAATGTGCTGTTCGAGGTCGATTGTAGTGCATCACCACTGTATGAAGCTTCATATTATATTTTTCCCTGATCCTAAAGGTGCTAAAAGTAAACTTTGTGGAGATAAAAATGAGGAGTGAGGCAGACAGGGCCCAGACTTGGACTAGATGAATGCGGGAAAAAAAAAGAGTGGCGGTATCGGAGACAACGGAAGCAAATACAAAAAGTCATTAAAAACGCAATGTCGTGTTCAGGTACCCCAATATCGCTCCCCTTTCGCCGATTCGTATCGCCGATATCGGCACACCATCCAATCACATTTAGTCATTTACCAATTTTCACCAAAAGTCTAAAAGTGACTAAATCGTGCTGCACCAAGACCAAAATCTTGTTTTGTGACAATTGTTATTCTGAACTGGTTAACCACAATGATTCGAGCAAGAAAGTGAGTATTGTCTGATAAAAAGCCCATGGCATCCAGCTAACCCAGCTACGCTACTAAAGCGCACACTCTCAACAAGTTCTCCAAGATCATCACCGAGCCCAAGTCACAGGGTGCCTCTCAGGCCATGCTGTACGCTTGTGGCTTCAACGAGGCTGATCTTGGAAAGCCCCAGGTCGGTGTCGCCTCCGTGTGGTGGTCCGGAAACCCCTGCAACATGCATCTGCTCGACCTCAACTTCAAGGTCAAGGAGGGCATCGAGAAGCACAACCTCAAGGCCATGCAGTTCAACACCATCGGTGTGTCCGACGGTATCTCCATGGGAACCAAGGGTATGCGATACTCCCTGCAGTCTCGAGACATGATTGCCGACTCCATCGAGACCCTGATGATGGCCCAGCACTACGATGCCAACATTTCCATCCCCGGCTGTGACAAGAACATGCCCGGTGTCCTCATGGCCATGGGCCGAGTCAACCGACCCTCTATCATGCTGTACGGAGGCACCATCCACCCCGGTAAGGCCGAGTCCAGACCCGAGGAGGACATTGACATCGTCTCTGCCTTCCAGGCTTACGGACAGTACATTGCTGGAGGTATCACCGAGGAGGAGCGATCCGACGTTATTCGACACGCCTGCCCCGGTCAGGGTGCCTGCGGAGGTATGTACACTGCCAACACCATGGCTTCTGCCGCTGAGGTGCTCGGTATGACCCTCCCCGGCTCTTCCTCCGCCCCTGCCATCTCCAAGGAGAAGCTGGCCGAGTGCGAGGCCCTTGGTCCCGCCATCAACAAGCTGCTCGAGATGGACCTCAAGCCCAAGGACATCATGACCCGACAGGCCTTTGAGAACGCCATTGCTTACATCATCGCCACCGGTGGTTCTACCAACGCTGTGCTGCATCTGCTCGCCATTGCTCGATCTGTCGACGTCCCTCTCACCATTGACGACTTCCAGACCATCTCCAACAACACTCCTCTGCTTGCTGACTTCAAGCCTTCCGGCTCTCATGTCATGGCTGATCTCCAGAAGTGGGGTGGAACTCCCGCTGTCATCAAGATGCTCATCGAGAAGGGCTTCATTGACGGCTCCCCCATGACCTGTTCCGGAGAGACCCTCAAGGACACTGTTGCCAAGTACCCCTCTCTCCCCAAGGAGCAGGATATCTTTGCTTCTGTCGAGGCTCCTCTCAAGCCTTCTGGCCATCTCCAGATTCTTAAGGGCTCTCTCGCCCCCGGCGGATCCGTCGGAAAGATCACCGGAAAGGAGGGTACCTACTTCAAGGGTATCGCTCGATGTTTCGACGAGGAGGACCTCTTCATTGAGGCTCTCGAGAAGGGCGAGATCAAGGTTGGTGAGAAGACTGTTGTCATCATCCGATACGAGGGCCCCAAGGGTGGACCTGGTATGCCCGAGATGCTTAAGCCCTCTGCTGCTCTTATGGGCTACGGTCTCGGTAAGGACGTTGCTCTCCTCACTGACGGTCGATTCTCTGGTGGATCTCACGGTTTCCTCATTGGTCACATTGTGCCTGAGGCTTACGAGGGAGGCCCCATTGGTCTTGTTCAGGATGGCGATGAGATTGTCATTGATGCCGACAAGAACAGCATCGACCTTCTTGTCGATGACAAGACCATGGCCGAGCGAAAGGCCAAGTGGACTGCTCCTGCTCCCCGATACACCTCTGGAACTCTGTACAAGTACTCCAAGCTTGTTTCCGATGCTTCCACCGGCTGTGTCACCGACGCTTAAATCTACGGTACTTGAGTACTGTGGACGGCACTTTTCTTCCCCAGTGGTAAGACACTAATAATCACAGAGGCATATCGAGTGAATTCGAGCCTCGAGGCACATATCGAGAGAATTCGAGCCTCAACTAAAATAACAAAATGTATGCACTATCCATAACTATCTGGAGGAAATATCGTAGTAAATTATTTGGTATCAATATATGTTTTAGTATCCATTATTTCTGAAATAGTATCTTTGTCGGTTCCATTGAAGGCCAGATATTCAACCAGAGCTGTCATGCACGAAAACCTTAATATATATTTTCGACCTTGGTCATTTTCATTTTCGGAGAGAGCAAAAAAAAGTCCAGGAAATCAACATGACTGAACTAATTGCAGCTGGAGGAAACATCCACGGAAACTCATCTGATTACAAAGACGGCGTTCTTGTCTTTGGAGTGGGTCGTGCCCTCGCATTTTGGGAGGCCAAGAAGGCCCAGAACATTTCACAGCTACTCAAGGGTCATAAGGACAATGTCACAGCAGTGAGATTTGGTGAGAATGTGCTGCTTTCTGGATCTGTCGACGGTGAGGTGAAACTCTGGAAGATGGAGGAAGGTGACAGCCGCTATGTGGTTGTACAGACGGTGACAGATCACAGTCGAGCTGTGGGTGACATTGCAGTTTCTGGAGATATCGTCACTACAGCGTCTTCAGATGGTTCTGTCTGTGTATACAGACTAAATGGGCAGCTGGAGCTGATTCAGCGCATTGAGGAGGGACCCCGGTTCATGCCTCTTTGTCTTGGAATGACCGAGTACGAAGGAAAACAGATTCTGGCTGTTGGTGGAACCAGCAAGCTCGTATTCATTTACGTGATTGGAGAAAAGAATGGATTTAGCCTGGCGGCTTCGCTCAAGGGTCACGAGGACTGGATCCGGTCGCTCGACTTTACCACTGACGAGGGGGACCTTCTGCTGGCCTCTGCTTCTCAGGACAAGTACATTCGACTGTGGAGACTGCATTTTGGCGAGGGAACCGCCAACCGACGAACAGCCGACATTACGGACCCCTTTCTGACGTCGCCTCTGCTTTCCAACAAGGAGTACGTCTTTGAAGTGGCTGGAACCCGTGCTACATTCTCATTTGAGGCGCTGGTTATGGGCCATGACGACTGGGTGTACCAGGTGCGGTGGAACGGTCTCAAGCTTCTATCTGCGTCTGCTGATACCTCTCTCATGCTGTGGCAGCCCGATGAGAGCTCCGGAGTGTGGACTGCCGGAGCCAGACTCGGCGAAATCACAGTCAAGGGTGCCACCACAGCCACGGGCTCGTCTGGAGGATTCATGACCTGCCTGTGGTTGGATGACGACTACGTGGCCACTATTGGAAAGACCGGTTCCTGGCGTCTATGGAGAGATCTTGAAAAGTGGACTGCTGCTACTTCCATCACCGGTCACTCGAAAGAGGTTACTGATGTGTGCTGGGCCAAGGACGGATCGTATCTGCTGTCGGCTTCGCATGATCAGACCACCCGAATCTTTGCACCCATTGATGGTCTGTGGAGAGAAGTGACCCGACCTCAGATTCACGGATACGACATGATTTGTCTGGCTTCCATCGACGGCGATACTTTCGTGTCTGGAGCTGATGAGAAGATTCTGCGAACCTTTACAAAGCCCCAGGGTGTTGCCGAGCTGCTGGAAAAGCTCTGTAACATTTCTTCCGGTGACTCGCTGCCCGAGTCTGCTTCGATGCCTGCTCTGGGTCTGTCTAACAAAGCTGTTTCTCAGGACGAGGAGCCTGAAGGTGAAGAGCGACAGGACACCGTCATGGACTCGAGCTCAAACATTTACCAAGTCATTGCAGAGCTCCAGACTGCTCCTCTGGAGGAACATCTTCAGCGACGGACTCTCTGGCCCGAGGTTGACAAGCTGTACGGCCATGGCTACGAGATCACTTGCGTTTCTGCCAGCCAGGACTCCAGTGTGATTGCTACAGCCTGTCGTGCCAACTCTGCCAAGCATGCTGTTATTCGACTTTACGAAACCAAGGCCTGGCAGGAGCTTTCTAACCCTCTCGAGTACCACCAGTTGACCGTCACTCGAACACAGTTCTCGCCAGACGACAAGTACCTTCTGTCAGTCTCTCGAGATCGAAACTGGGCCGTTTGGAAGTCTACTGGAAACAATTACGAGCTCTTTTCCAGCCAGGAGAAGTCATCCACTAGACACAACCGAATCATTTGGGATTGCTCTTGGGCTCCCCTTGAGTTTGGGTCTAGCCGCATGTTCGTGACCGCTTCTCGTGATAAGACATTGCGATTGTGGAAGCAAAATGTCAGCGATAATGAAGAAGTTTGGGAGACCGTTGCAACAGAAAAGTTTGCTGATGCTGTTACTGCCTGTGATGTGCATCAGAAGACTGTGGATGGAGCTCTCAAGGTCGTTGTTGGTCTCGATAACGGAGAAGTGCATCTGGTGACTGTTTCGGCTGATTTTTCCATTGTCAGTGAAAAGCAGGAGGTGGAGTGCGACAAGCGGGTGAACCGAGTATCGTGGCAGCCTGGCTCGCTCAAACGATATGCAGTTGCTTCCGCTGACAAGTCTGTACGAATTGTCTGTGTGGAGAGCAAGTAAAGGGGGAAGTGTATATATAATAGATTGGTGATCTGGGTATTTCCTATGTCGTGCTGTTGCTGTTCAAAAAAATAGTGATTGAGGTGTGGTGACCATTGTGTTTACATAATATCCCTCTCCACAACAATTCATAGGTGTCCACTGTTTGTAAAAACGGTTCAGCTAATTTCTATATGCAGCTTATGTATATTGGGCTTGTAGGTGATTAGAGTCCTAACTTGATCGCAAAGCAATGGGTATCAAATCTGTTATTTGTAGACATTAATAGTATCGTTATGACCCCCGACTTGTTCTGAATCGAACGCACTGTTTACTTTACTCATAACTAATACATAGGAATGGATATTGAATGAATACTGGCTAAGGAGTGCAGTATTCACTGTAATGTTTGCCTGCAGCCTGTTCCCCACATTACTTTAGCAAGCCAAAGAGAAAACTAATTACAGATCCAAAGAGTAATAAAAGCTACCCCTGAAACCAGCACACGTGACTTGCCAGTTGGAAGACACGAATCCCCGCAAATCAACTCTGCCAATCACGTTTTCAAACACGTGCAACCGTCCGAAACATCCAGAGCAATTCACGTGACCAACCTAGAAACGATAACTGCATTTAATCATGCATAGTTCCGGATCTATTGTAGCACCATTCACAGAACAATGTTACGACTTGCCAAACGACAGTTACACCGAAACTACAGCTCCGGTGCAGCTGCCCCCGTTCAGCTCACCAACGTGCTCAAGAACTCTCCTTCGCCCTACCTACAGGCCCACAAAGACAACCCAGTGGCGTGGCAAGAATGGAATAAGGAGACAATTGAGCTTGCTCGAAAGGCAAAGAAGCCATTGTTTCTCTCTATCGGCTACAATTCGTGCCACTGGTGCCACGTCATGAACCACGAGTCCTTTGAGAACCCCGAAATCGCCACCAAAATCAACCAAGACTTCATTCCTGTCAAGGTGGATAGAGAGGAGCGACCTGATCTCGATGCAATCTACCAAATGTACCAGCAAGTGAGCTCTGGATCGGGCGGATGGCCCCTCAATGTGTTTGTGCTGCCAGAAACACTCGAGCCCGTCTTTGGAGGCACCTACTGGGAGGGCCCCACCACCGAGCAGAAGAAACTCACCGAGAAGGGTGAGCCTGTCAACAAGAATCCCGAGGAGACCGACGAAAAGCCACAAAGGGCCCCCAAGTTTGGAGCTGTGCTCGACAGAATTTCCCACGTTTGGAAGACCCAACCCGAGTGGTGCATCGAGGCCGGTAAGGACACCGGAGATAAGCTGAAGCATCTGCTGCAGCAACACACTGATGGCTGTCCTATGACAGACGCCCCATTTGATGAGGCGGTCTACGAGGACACTCGTGAGCACTTTGAGACTGTCTATGACGCCAGAAACGGAGGATTTGGAACTGCTCCCAAGTTTCCCTGCGCCTACCAGCTGTCTTTCATGCTGACACACCCTGAGATGCTAAAGGACACAAACATGCCCACTGATTTGCCGCATATGGCCCTGCACACACTAGCCAAGATTGCTGTTGGTGGAATCAAGGATCAGGTTGGCAATGGAGTTGCCCGATACTCAGTGTCTGCTGACTGGGTTCTTCCCCACTTTGAGAAGATGCTCTACGACCAGGCTCTACTTCTGGAGGCCTACTGCGATGCCCACGGCTGGGTTCAGACTCACGATGAACCCCACGAGCGATACACCTACGTCAACGCCATGATTAAGGATCTCACTGAGTATCTCACCAGTGGTGACATTGTGGCTCCCAAGGGTTTCTTTGCTGGTGTGGATGCTGATTCCCAGGCTGAGGACGACGGAAAGATGATTGAGGGTGGTTACTACCTCTGGACGGCTGCCCAATTCCAAAAGGCGCTCAAGCCTATGAAGGACCCCATGGCCAGGGACGTGGCTGCTGCATACTTTGATGTCAAGGACATGGGCAATGTTACTGCTGAGCATGACTTGCACAACGAGCTGTGGTTCCAGAACGTTCTGGCACCCAATTACTCGTACGAGAAGCTGGGAGAGACCTTTGGCAAGAAGCCAGCCCAGGTCGAGGCTATTGTTGAAGAGTCAAAGGGTCTGCTGAGAAAGTACCGTGAGGAGAACCGTGTTGCACCTGAGGTGGATAGCAAGATTGTCACTGCGTGGAATGGTCTTGCAATTGGCGCCCTTGCTAAAGCCAGTGTGATCCTAAAGGCCTCAGACCCCAAGCTGGCCCAGAAGGCACTGGACAAGGCAAAATCCTCTGCAGAGTTTATCCTCGCGGAGCATGTTCGTGATGACCACGGAGTGGCCAACCTGGTTCGGTTCTCGGCTGGTGGTGTGCTATCTACATCTGAGGGCACTGATGCCGATTTTGCATTCCTCATCTCTGGTCTTCTCAGTCTCTTTGAGGTAACTGGCGAGAAAACCTATCTTGAGAAGGCATCCTACCTTCAGGACTCCATGATCAACAAGATGTATGACACCGAGCACGGAGGATTCTATTCTGTTCCTTCCAATGTTGCTGACGAGCTTCTTTTCCGACCCAAGACCACTTTCGACTCTTCTGAGCCCTCCCCAAATGGCGTTGCTCTGACCAATCTTCAGCGTCTCCAGCGACATGGTATTGAGGCCACCAAGGTCGGACGACCTTATCATGGGTATGAGGGAGGAATCATTGGCGCTTTCAAGGAAGACATCCGTGCCCAGCCCTGGAGCTATACCACTTTTTTGGTTTAGCCCGTTGTATATATTTGAACTCTCATTCTTGATAGACGGTGGTAGCCATTGTTCGAGTTGAATAATCTCAACTCTAATTTGTAACCCAAGCAACGATGTGATGCCCCAAACCCCCAAATGGACTGCACGCATCCATTGACGTGTCCCAAAATGGGAATTTGTCTTGTCATAAAAATAATCCTAACCCTAATGACCCTAATGGAGTTACCTTAACCTTGTAGACCCTTGGCAGTAAAGCAGCAAGAGTGAGCTGTATTGTATGAGAAATCAGTCGAGAGTATCGTGTCATATGTGAGATATTTCGTCAATATGCTTATGTAATTGTGTGTATTATGGTTAACTCGGGTCTACGGAGTTCTCTTCTGAAAATGGCCGCAGTACTGTATTGGGAACAGCAAGAGGTGGGGCCATAAGTAATTGTGGAGGTTTAGCCAAACTTTAAGCCATTCGAACAAAATCACTTTAGAGTCAAGTAAACTGACAGTATCTACTTGGTCAACTCGATCAACTACAGCAGACCCAAGAGACACCCCTGTTGCATATTTTCGCAGCCAGAGTTACCACCCTTTAGACCACTCTTCCCGTCTAAAAGTGCATGGTTGATTAGTCTATCCAAGTAATAGCTAGCCCAATAACTGTCATGACCCTGTCAGTCTAATGCGGGGAAATACCTAGCCCTTAGCTAGACGTAGATGACGTGGCCTCCAAATTTGACCAGACAGTTACTTGACAGCTTCGTATTTGCCTTGTGTCTTCTCCATTCCATCACACGATGGAGGTTTGCTACGGCACCATGTATCATAAGTACATAGCTTCGGCATCCCCTGATGAGCTTTTGCAGGCTCCGAGCTTGCAGACTATGAACCTAGACACAGGCTAGGTTTCGTTTACGCGTGGGTAAGTGGGTGGGGAAGTACATGAAAAGACGCGACCTGGCTCTGTCAGCGGTTAGTGCGGTGTGCTGCTGGACGTGTTGGGATACGGGGCCCGCTCGGGCAACGCTGTGGCTCGTTTTGCGGTTTTTTTCGTGCAGCCATACTCTAGCTACCGGCCCCATTCAAACGCGTGTTACTGCCACCTCTGACCATGTACATACAGTAAGACAGCTACGTAGACTATTAGGGTAAATGGTCCCAACTAAATATACCTACCGCTCTGGCAACTGCGAAAGCTCATTTTTATGATACTCGGCGGAGCGGGAATAAACAGTCAGATTGAGGCTTCCGGATCGGAGACAGTAGTGGCAGCTCGGGGAGAGGGCCTGCCGCACAATGAAGCGACCGCACGCCAGCCCTGGCATACTTCTAGCATCCCAAATGCGGCTCCGTGTCAGAAACACGACTACCACTTAAACTTTGGGACATTTGAAAAAGCTACGTGTTTCGAACCTTTGACCTGTCCTCTCTTCTCTCTCCATTCCCATAATGGCTTCAGCGACTGGAATCGATACTGGCAATGACCAGCTGAGGCACCGAGTCGGCCTTGCCGAGAAGCAGGCCGCCGCCCTCAATGCCACCCATCACAACGTCATCGAGCCCGAAGACGACAAGGCCTACCTCAAGCGGTCCGGCTCCGCAAAGGAGACCGGCACCTTCTACGAGATTGAGCGAATCATGGGCCCCATCATTTTCACCGCCCTTGCGCTCTTCACCCGTCTGTACCGAATCGGCGCTTCGAACATTGTCACCTGGGACGAGGCCCACTTTGGCAAGTTTGGCTCTTACTACCTCAAGCGAGAGTACTACTTCGATGTCCACCCTCCCCTCGGAAAGATGCTGGTTGGCCTCTCCGGCTACCTCGCTGGCTACAACGGCTCATTCAGCTTTGAGTCTGGCCACACCTACCCCGAAGATCTCGACTACACCACCATGCGAGTCTTCAACGCCATGTTCAACGTCTTCTGTGTCCCCCTCGCCTACTTTACCGCCAAGGAGCTCAAGCTCAACATCCCCACCGTCTGGCTCGTCACCACCATGATTCTTTTCGAGAACACCTACGTGACTCTTGGCCGATTCATTCTGCTCGACTCCATGCTGGTGTGCTTCACCTTCACCACGGTCTACGGCCTTGCCCGGTTCCACAACCTCCAGCGACAGCCTTTCTCCCGACAGTGGTGGACAACCCTGCTGCTCACCGGTACTTCTATTGGCTGTGTGACCTCTGTCAAGATGGTTGGTCTCTTCGCCACCGCCCTGGTGGGTGTCTACACCGTTGTTGATCTCTGGATCAAGCTTGGCGACACCAAGATGCCCTACAAGACCTACTTTATGCACTGGGTTGCACGAACTGTCGGCTTCATCATTATTCCCGTCATTGTCTTCATGGCTGCTTTCAAGGCTCACTTCATCATCCTCACCAAGTCTGGTCCCGGTGACTCCAACATGAGCTCTCTGTTCCAGGCCAACCTCGAGGGTACCAACATTGTCGGTGGCCCCCAGGATCTTGCCTACGGCTCTCGATTCACCCTCAAGAACCAGGGCTACAACGGTGGTCTTCTGCACTCCCATGTGCAGACCTACCCCGAGGGATCCGAGCAGCAGCAGATCACCACCTACCACCACAAGGACGCCAACAACGAGTGGCGAGTGGAGACCCCTCGACACCTCGCTGCTTACGACGCCAACACCTCCGCTGTTGAGCATCTTCGAAACGGTGATACCATCCGATTTATTCATCTTAACACTGGCCGAAACCTGCATTCTCACCAGATCCCCGCTCCTCTCACTAAGGGCGACCACGAGGTTTCTTGTTACGGTAACCTGACCATTGGTGACAACAAGGACCACTGGATCGTTGAGATCTACGACAACTTTGGCCCCGGTGACAAGAACATTGTCCACCCCCTTACCTCCACTGTTCGGTTCAAGCACGAGGTCCTTGGCTGCTACCTGTCCGGAAAGGGCAACCATCTCCCTCCTTGGGGTTTCAAGCAGGGTGAGGTCACCTGTTCCAACAAGGTTGGTCGAAAGGACAAGTCTACCCACTGGAACTTTGAGCAGCACTGGAACGAGCGAATGCCCGATGCCGACAACACCAAGCCCCCTAAGACCTCTTTTATCCGAGACTTTGTCCAGCTTAACGTTGCCATGATGGCCTCTAACAACGCTCTTGTTCCCGATCCCGATAAGCATGACGAGCTTGCCTCTGAGGCTTGGATGTGGCCCCTTAACTGGGTCGGTCTCCGACTCTGTGGCTGGACCAACACCATCATCAAGTACTACCTGCTCGGTAACCCCGTTAACATGTGGGGTACCACTTTCTCTCTCTTTGTCTTTGCAGCCATGACTGTTGTTTACCTCATCCGATGGCAGCGACAGATTCCCGACTTTTCTGACGCTCAGATTGAGAAGTACGTGGTTGCTGGTGTCATCCCCGCTCTCGGATGGTTCTTCCACTACCTCCCCTTTATCATCATGGGCCGAGTCAAGTACGTGCACCACTACCTGCCCGCCTTTTACTTTGCCACTCTTGTGTTTGGCTTTGTGGTTGACCACTTCACCTCTCGAGCTCCCGCCTCCGTTCGATGGGGTGTCAACCTTCTGTTCATGTCTGCCGTCACCGGTGTCTTTATCCTCTTTTCTCCCATTTCTTTTGGTATGGAGGGTGAGCCTGGCGCCTTCTCTTACCTTAACTGGCTCAAGGGATGGAAGATCTAGAGTGAGTGAGTGAAGGAACACTTAAAAAGGGAATTCCCGTATAAATAATATGAGATTGTAAAATGAAAAGATGTAGAGTCAAAGTTCTGACGGCCATACGCGGTCACTCACACAGATCATCAGGTTAGAGTTACTGTGGATATGGATAGCCAAAACGCGTCTCTTAGAGAGCCACAGTCAGGCATGTGAAAGTGGGTAAAAATCGATAAATTTAGTAAAAAGAAAACACCAACCGATAGCTCTCTTTTCATCTATAGTTATCGGCTTCATTTCAATCACAGATATTCCCTGATGCCTACTAAAAGTGGCGTTCACCTGACCCAAACTTCAAATTACCTCCACTGATAACATTCATGCATTATCTTGGTCTTCCCCAACCTACATACTCCAATAAGGGTGAATCAAAAAAACAGCTTACTCTCCACAACACAACACTGCTATGAATTACACGTCGGCCGTGCTCCTGGGAGTCATGCTGCTATGGCCCTGGAACGCTTTCCTGTTGGCAACGCCCTATCTACGACACCGCTTTCTACCCATCCCCACGTTGTCCAACAACACGGCTTCTTCGATCATGACTGTCTCCACCATCACATCCGTCGTTGCAAACCTGTGGCTGCAGACATGGAAGAAGGATTACAGAGATCGTGTGGTGCTCGGACACGTCATCATCGCTTCTGTGTTTGCGATCCTGGCAGTCCTCTGCGTCATGTTCCTGTGGCTGCCCACGGCCTTTTACTTCTGCTTGATCATGATCCTGGACTGCTGCAGCAGTGTGGGCGTTTCCATTGCACAGAACGGCTCCTTCGCCCTGGCTTCCGAGAGCAACACCCAGGGAATCATGATGGGTCAGGGCCTGGCTGGCATCATGCCTGCCCTGGTGTCCCTTATTGCCACAACAGCAGGGGATAGCGTTGATTACTCATCAGCCGCATCGTACTCGTCGGCCTTTTCCTTCTTTGTGGCTACAGCTATTGCGGGCCTCTCTCTGTTTGTGTTTACGCGCAACAAGCAGCGCAACAAGGACATGGAGGAGGAGCCGTTCATTGACGGCGATCTGTCATCATCTACCGAGCTGAGAAGACCAGAGTCGCCTCAGGCTCCTCCCCTGGCTGATCTCCCGACCCCCGATGTTCCCATTCGTGTTATTGCTGAGAAACTCAAGGCCCCAGCATTTTCGATCATTTTCACCTTCATGGTGACCCTGTCGTTCCCAATCTTTGCGGAACTTGTGGAGTCCAACTCATCGGTCTCCCAGGCAATCGTCCCCATTGCGTTTGTGGTCTGGAACGGTGGCGATCTACTTGGTCGGTCCATCTGCGCAAGAGAGAAGTATGTCATTAAGGGAAGCCGAAACCTCGTCACCTACGCTCTACTACGATTCATGTTCATTCCTGCATTCTTTCTGTGTAATATCAAGGGCCGGGGAGCAGTCATTCCCTCGGATATTTTCTATTTGCTGCTGCAGCTGCTGTTTGGCATAACTTCTGGGCATCTCTCCAGTTCCTCTATGATGTCGCCTGGAGCCTATGTGGACAAAAGTGAGCTGTCTGCTGCTGGCGGGTACATGACTCTGTGTCTAACCATCGGTCTGGCCATGGGTGCCATCTCTTCGTTCATCCTGGTCGCCCTGATTGGTTAAGTCTCTGCAGTGCTGCACTTACGCCCATTACTTCTGAGCCAGAGCCTCGACAAACTGGCATCCCGTCTTGACCAGCCCATTACCACTGGCTCCAATGATGAGATTGGTCGAAGGGAACCCGGACCGCTGGATGAATTCCATCAGATGCTGCTGCTGCTTGTCGTCCAGGTTGTCGCCGACAAACTCGTACTGAAACAGCAGTCCTCGGAACGCTCCCTGCAGGAAGACATTGGCCAGGCGGACCTTGACACGGCCGTATGCATCGCCTATGAGCTCGAACTCGGCGCCTTCCCCGCGAAGAACCTGTCGTTGCACCCATATACTCTTCATCTTATTCTGTAATACCATATCGAACGAGTCGCTGACCACCACTCCAGCCTGGGTCTGAACACCGGACCCCTGTGTCACGTACACCATGTCGCCCTTGGAGTGTGACTGCGTGAGTGTGTATAGCGCCGCCACGCCTCCAATCTCTTGCCCTGCTGCCGCTGCTGCTTGTTGTTGACCCGCTGGAATGTTGCCGTTTGAATGTTCAGACCGTCCTATAGAAGCTGGGTTTGGCCGGTACATTTTCAGCTCAAACGTCCATTTTCCGAGGTTTTGTGCGAGCTGTGACGAGAGCTCTGATCTGTATGTTGAGATTGCCGTCGCGGTGGCATCTGCCGAGTATTGTAGAACGGTGACCATGTTGATCTGACCAGGTTTGACCTTGCCTGCCAGTTCGTAGTTAGGTTTCGCAGGTGTATGCTGATATCACGTGATTGGAGTGAGATTGGGAGTCGACTTTTGGGAGTTCGAATTAATTTTTGGATGTGAATTAATTTTGATAAGCAATCCTCAGAGAAAAGAAGAAAGAGAAAAAAGGACAGTTGATACAGCACAACATTACACAGTGTCGGTTGGGGTGTTTTTAGTTTTACTACAATTTTTTATAAACACAAAATGTCATGGCTGTTGATTTGGGGCTGCAATTATAGTAACATTTCACCTGTTCTTTATATTGTATCGAAGGAAGTGCCACTATTAAACACACCTGAACCTTAACAATGACTACAACCTGTCACATACAAGTCGGTGTATATTGTGCACGTTTGTCTATTTCATATAGTGGATACATTATTGTCTGCTCTTGTTCAATTGGTGAAATTTCTTTCAAAATAGGGAAGTTACTGATGGAGGTATTAAGTGCTGTAGATTGTGCATAGTTCAAGCCTGAGATCTCTTAACAAACTCTAACTGTCTAGTGTCCAACTATGTCCTTCACAACACTATTAAGGGAGGTTTGTCTCCGAATGATATCATTAAAAAAGTTGCAGACTGGGGTTTGGATCTGCCAAAAAGTCCATCTGTACAAAATCCCATCACTTCAACGGTTCTGTTTCTTTTTTTCATAACTATCAAGCTCTTCTGAACTTGGGCTGGATGTGGTCTGTTGTTTGAAGACAAGGTGAGATGCATCCACTGCTGGAGTGCATCTTGGCCAAGCAAGTTGAGGTACACTACGTCCGAGAGTGTACCAGGATCACCTGAGCAACGGCCTTTGATGTGAGGGGAATTCTGAAGCTGTTTTTGCTAGTAAATCAGTTTATGCTAGATTAGAAGATCAGGTGAGCCCTTGGGGCTTAACAGTATATATATGCCATCGTCCTCTCTAGATGTGAGACACCCAATTCAACTTTCCAACCAAATAGCCTGTCTCCCGATCAACACTTGAAAGGGGTATATTATCCATCAGAGAATCCGTCGAAACCCTCACTTGCATATGTTTGCGCACTTCCAGGGCTTGACTCTGTAATATATGAGAATCTGGCTGCTGTATTGAGAATCCGCTCCGTTTTCGGAGTGATATGGGGCCACTGAATACTGCAGGCGGAAGTGCAACTACAGTTGTTGAACTGCAGTTTCCAGCCTATTTCAGTTGACCACTACTAGAAACAGTGTGTCTAGTATTTACAGTACGTGAAACGCCCTCGAGCCATTACAGAACAACGCATTTACCCGTCTTGCAGTAACAGTCCCACCCCCCACGAGGGGTACACCTCCTACACCCTGTACTTAGACCTTTCCACCGAGTAAAAACGTCCCCGTTGGCCCATCCGGAGCCCTTTGGTCCTTCAGGTTGCATGCGAGTGGTAATCCACGCGTCTTCGTACATCCGGTACATCGGGCGTACGGCCTGCAAGATTGAAAGTGAGGCCTTTGGCATGCCCTACCGTTCCATGGAGCAAATGCGAATTCCTGTTCCCACAATGAGGTTTGAACATTTCTTTATTAGCATCACAAGACCTGCTCCACACGGACAGTATGGGGCTCTTTGCGATGAAACTGTCTGTCTGGCTCGCCTGGATCTCCCTTCTCCCGAGAATTTTTGCGAATTTTTGCCCCTTTAAACCGCCAAGAAGTGTGGGGAAATTTGCACCCAAGAGCGCGCAAGTGGGCAGTGTTCGGGAGCAACTGCGAATGGCAACCCGGCCAGTGTGGTGTGATCTGCGACTGTCGCGGCCGTAATTTGTGTCATATTAACGGCTGCAAATTACGGTCTGGCGCCGGTCTATTAAAAAAAAGCTGCTAAGAGTCCCCGGAGCGGCTGTTATCGAGCCGCACTAGGGATGCATGATCACAGTAGAGTGTGGATAAGCTTTGGCGATCACAGCATGATACGACGATGCAAGCCGACTGTTGCAGGCAAACACAGCAAAATTGGCAGGGCTTTGTAGAACGAAACAGCTGCACTTGCCCCACACTAAGTGCAGATAAATTACCCTGGGGCTGGGCGGGGGGAGGTGGGGGCTGGAGGTGTCCTGCGGACCGGGAGATAATATATAGAGCGAGGTGGAGAGACTGTCTTTTTTTCAGATCCACAACCGGCGACTTTGATAAGAACTCATCCTTTTTCATCCTTTTCAGTCACCTACCCGCAATATCAATGACAACATCCTCAATGGCACATCACGACCTGGAAGCGGGCGAATCACTGTCTTCATCCCACGGAGGCATGGAGAAGATCATGCGAGTGGTCACCTCCGGAGACAATGACGAGTATGTACATCTTGGAGGCCACAAGTACCACCGAAACGAGCTCATGAAGGCCTTTGGAGGAAACTTCAACCCCGGCTCGGCTCCGTACCCTTCCCGGAAATTTGCAAACACGGCCCCTGTCGGCGTCTTTGCCTTTTCGATTTCCATTATCGTGCTTGGACTGTGTCTTGTTGGGACGCGAGGCATTGTCACCCCCAACATTGCCGTGGGTAATGCGCTTTTCGGCGCCGGTCTCGTTCTGTTTGTCTGCGGCCTCTGGGAGGTGGTGGCCGAGAACACCTTTGCTGCGGTCGTGTTCATGGTCTTCTCCTGCTTCTGGATGTCCTGGGCTGCCATCAACATCCCCTGGTTTGGAATCGTCGCTGCTTACACGGACCCTGAGGAGCTGGCTAACGCCACCGGAGTCTATCTTCTGGTCTGGTGCGTGTTTTCCTGCTTTTTGACCATGTGCACTGTTCGGGCCACCATTCCCTTCTTCCTTCTCTTCTTCTTCCTTGATCTGGCGCTGCTGTTCCTGGGAGTTGGAAACCTCACTGGCACTGGAGGTTTCACCAACGCAGGAGGAGCCTTCTGTATCGCTACCGGTGTCATGGGCTTCTGGAATGCCTGGGCTGGTATGGCTACTGCCGACAACACCTTTGCCTGTCTTCTACCTGGCACCTTTATGATGCCCTGGGCGAAGAAGGAGAACTAAAAGACAGTGTAGTTGGTTAGGGAAGCTAAATTGGTGCTGGATGTCAACAACAGCTGACAAGAGAGCTTGAAGAACAGGCGGGCGGCGGTATAATTCGGTACTCAGGAGTACCGGTACTTTTAATTAGTAGTTAATCATATTAGTATTTGCATGTTTGGTGCTGGAAGAATGTGTACTCCGTTTCATGTCTAGCCGAAGATGTACCCTCCCCCATCTTCGCTTGCATATAAAATGTACCCTTAAGCTTATATTGTGACCAAAAAAATATAAACTAGACGCTTACAGAACTTCAAAGGGTGTCTAAGATTACGTTTTATGTAGTATCGTGTTATGACTACAAATACCCGTAAATTTCCGTTATACAACAATTTCTCGCTATATTATTCATTTCAACTCACTTCCACAACCCATCGGACTGCACTCGACATTGGAGAAATATAAACTTTTCGGCGCAGCCATGTTTACGCCACATGGTCTAATCGTGCATCGAAACACTACGTGCACTACTGTTACATTTACACCGCAATAGATCACACAATTGAAGTGGTAACCCCCTAAATGGCCGACATTCCGCCCCCTTACACCCTCGAGGACCAAACCACCGGCCCTCAGGCCGGTAGTTCTTCGGCGCCTCCCCCTACCCAGGCTCCTCCTCTTCAAGCTCCTCCACCGCCTACTGGATCACGACCCAGCGAGAAATCGCAGTATCAGGCCAACGACTACAATGCTCCCGGCCAGTCTTCAGGAGCCCCTCCCCATATCTCTCCTGCCTCAACCGGTGCTTCTGCTTCTGTCACGCCTTCCCATACTGGTGGACCTAGAGATGTTCAGGGAAACCCCTTTCTGGCACACATGACCACTGGTAACCCCTATCAGCAGCATACCCCTCCCCCTGGGCCTCCTCCTGGCCACCACACACCTCCCCCGGGGCCTCCTCCAGGACATGACAAGTCAGCCTACCATGCTCCCCCTCCTGGACCTCCCCCTGGACAAGACAAATCGGCTTACCATGCTCCTCCTCCTGGACCTCCTCCTGGGCACGATCGGTCTGCTTACCCTAGAGACGAAAAGTCTGCCTACCATGCGCCACCCCCCGGCCCCCCACCTGGTCATCAGGGATACCAACCCCCTCCAGGCCCTCCTCCAGGACACAATGACTATGCTCCTCCTCCAGGAGCCCCTCCAGGACACGACGACTACGCGCCTCCCCCAGGACCTCCTCCAGGATGGAATGCTGGTGGTGGCGATGCAGGTCTTCCCCCCAGTTACCCTCCTCCTCGGGTCATGGAGGCATTGTTCTCAGAAGCCAACGAGGACGAGCTGATCATGGGAGACAGATTCACCGATAATTACCCTCTTGAGGCCCCCCGGATTCTCACCCAGCCCGAATTGCGAGCAGTTCAGACCGGTCAGGTCGATTTCCGGTTAGTGGAAGCTAAGGGATTCCGAAGTAAGCTCTCCAAGAGATTTCGGGGCGAAATCCAGTACAGAAACGGATCTACATACGTTCGGTCTCAGCCCGGTACGCAGGATTCTATTCTTGTCTCTGCTCTCCCCTTGCGATCGCCTTCAATGAGCCCAGTTTCGAAAATTTACTTTGAAGTCAAGATCACCTCCATGGGCGATCCCGAGGAATCATCCGTGGCTATTGGCTTCTGCTGCCTGCCATACCCCCACTTCCGAATGCCTGGATGGCACCGGGGCTCCTTGGCTGTCCACTCTGATGATGGTCATCGCTACGTTAACGACTCGACTGGAGGCCAGCCATTTGTTCGTCCTTTCTCTGTGGGCGAGACTATTGGTATGGGCATTGACTACAGCAGACAGGAAGCGTACCTGATTAGAAATGGACAGTTTGACCGATCCTGGAAGCTGTCTGATGACAATGAGGCCAGAGATCCTGACCGAGACTACAAAGACGGTGGTATTGAGGGAATCAACGAGACTGATGTTTATGCCACTATCGGAGTTTTCGGTGAGATTGGTGTCAGTATTACTGTCCCTCCCACTGCTGACGTGGCCACAGGTGGCTCTTTCAGCCAGGGTTCCTCTAGCAATGTGGGTGATGGTTCTTCGCGAGATACACCTTCCTATCCCCAGGATACTAAGCCAGGCTATTCTCAGGACTCCAAGCCTGGTTATCCTCAGGATACTAAGCCCGGTTATACCCAGGATTCTAAGCCCGGTTATCCCCAGGATTCTAAGCCCGGTTATCCCCAGGATTCCAAGCCCGGCTATTCTCAAGACACTAAACCCGCCTATCCCCAGGACTCCAAGCCAGGCTATTCTCAGGACACGAAGCCAGGCTATTCTCAGGACACGACGCCAGGTTACAATCAGAGCTCCAATCCAGGCTACCCCCAGGACACTAAACCCAACTATCCCCAGGACACTAAACCTGGGTACAACCAACCCCCCACATATCATCAAGACACCAAGCCCGGTTACAACGCTCCCCCGCCTTTTGACCCTAACACCAAACCTAACGAAAAGCAGGGTTGGCACTAGCGTCTTATTGACGCGGGTGGGCATAATTGGTAGTTGCACGACTATTTAGCGGGCTTCTTAATTCCATCAACTTGATGCTGAATACAGTATAGCTTACAGTATAATATAACTACAATTAATTGTCATCGTAAAAAAACGTACAGTAAAAAGTAAATCGTTAGTAATTCATTAGACTAGTTACTCTAGCTGGTCAACTACCAGTCAATGACAGTAACGGCCTGGGCAATTCCAAGCTCGGAGAAGAGGTCCTTGGCAACAGAAATACCAGAAGCAGTAGCAGTCTGGACAGCTGGGGTGGTGGTAAGAGGATCGAGCTGCTGGGTGAAGAGATCAATGTACTGAGTGACCTGAGCACTGGCAGAAAGGATGGCAGAGTTGAGGTCAAAGTCAGAGTTGTGCTCCTTGAAGTAAGAGGTGGCCACAGCAAAGTTGGAGCCCTCCTTGAACTGGGTGTAGGCCGAACCAGCCTGGGAGACAAAGCTGACAAAAGCAGGACCGTCAAATCCGTAGGCAACAAGAGAAGCGGCAGTGACAAACTGGGGGTTCAGAGTAGGGTCGTTGACAATGTAGGACACCAGCTGAGCGGCCTCAGAAGAGGCAACAGCATCGGCAACGTTGGCAGACTTGCCCTGGACGAAACCAGAGACAATTCCCTGAGAGATCTGGGAGACAATAAAGGCCTGTGCAGAGACAGTAGCGGCCAGTGTGGCAGTAAGAGCGAGTTTGATAGAGACCATTGTGAAGAAGCAGGTGAGGATGACGATTCAATTGCTGCAATCGCCAGACTATTTATATTGTTGTTTACTTGCCTAAACGTGCTCATACAGTTCCAAACTTATTGAAACATCACATCATCAGCAGTTTACCCCGCCTCCACCACGAAAGACCCTTACACCTACGTTGGTGATGACGCACAACTCTAACCCCACCTATTCAGAAAAAGACATTGTAGTGAAGATGTAGGAAATCTGAAAAGTGGAATGTTTTCAGAAGCCAGATTCTGAGTGAATTGATACTACACACGCCACTCAGTTTCTCTCAAGCGACTCCAAACTCCGTGCTGTTCAGGACAATATCTCGAGGACCTCAGCCAAACTTCAGCTAGGTTCAACTAGTTGAAATCGTGAGTTAATCTTCTAATGACTGTAGTGTGTGATGTGACGTACCCGGCGTTGATTAAACTATCGGATCTAACTGAATTTGGAATGGAGTAGTGTCTGGTGGGCAGTGGGCCCTTGCAGACGTGGCTCGGGAGATCGCCATGATTGTGCCAAGAACATGGTTACAGTGTGCAAGTGATGGGCAGCATACGAGGTGCTACTCCTCTCCAGCAAAGGTACAAGTATGTCGAAGATGATGGTTTTGGTGATTTATTGAGGCTGTCTGCCGAGTTCTATATGCACTATGTTAATTCACGGTAGTCTCAGCCGTTGTATCACATCCCTTTCGGGGGGGTGGAGAAGCGGGGTATGGAGCTAGCACCAATGTTGCCCCGCGCTGATTTAACCAATCTGAGCCAGCTGGGCTCTAACAACATCCTTGATGGCGTAGAAATCGCGTCCAATGCCGCCATCAACCACAATGTTAGACTCGTCCACTTTGCGAACGCTAACTTTGTCGTCAACAACCAGAATTCCTCCGGCCTGGAAAACCGCCCGGTGCCCCAATTTTCCCAGAGCTTGTTTGAGCTCGGCCAGGCGAATATCGCCCACCCGGAGCGGCTCCACTCGGGGAGCCACAGCCAAATCAGCAGCGTCCACGATGGGCGCCAGGGCCAGAGCGGCAATAGGAGCGTCCTCCAACTGCCGTTCATTCTTGGCAACCTTGCCCACCACATGGGCCAAGGAAAGACCGCCGGACAGCTGCTGCCAGTTGAGCAGACGAGACAGCTCCGAGGTGATCTGGATATCCACAGCAAAGGAGTGAGTGCCGGCGGTCGTGAGTCCTCGGAGAACATGGACGTCGGTCTGATCCTCCCGCTGAAGATACGAGCAGAGATGGTCTGCCTGTCGCGAATCATCGAGCAGAAGTAGCTTTTTGGGACGGATAGAATGCATAATCATGCCCAAAGAGCGTTCATCGATTCTGCCGGAGAGATCGACGTAGTCCACAAAGCACGAGATGCTAACTTGTGTGTCTGTGTAGGTGACGCGGATTGGCTGGTTGTCCAGAGATGTGATCGTCTCGGGGGCATCATCGGCGTCCTCCACAACATCTTCCTCCTCCTGCGCTTGTTTTCGTCGTCTTTGTCTCTTTCTAGGTTCGTCCGTGTCAACCTCGTTTCTGTCACGCTCCTTCCATGCCACTTCGGGCCGCTCCTCAATTCGCGCAAAGTCTGACGGGTGGATGGGCACACCGTACTCAGACACCCGCTGTCGCTTCTGGTAGAACGGGAAGTTTCTCATGGCTCCGACAGCCTCTCTGACGTCCACATCCAGCACTCCTCCGTGTAGGAAGCCGTACTCCTGTCCTGAACCCTGCATTCGCGACACATCCTCGTCATCCGAGGAATCCATCATCTCCTCGGCCTCAGCCTCCTCTAGCAGCTCCTTGTTTCGCAGTTCCATGGCCTTGGCCATCTGGAGATCCTTCTGCTGGCCCTCCACAGTAGACCTGTACTGCTTCATCTCGGCCTCCGACAGAGGAGTGTAGGTGGGCATCTTGAGCGTCTCTTCAAAGTCCATCTTAACGGCGCGCTCGCCTTTTTCTTGTCCAGTCTCCCACTTCTCCTGGAGGTTTGTGGCCAGTGACCCGCCCTCCACCTTTTCTGTAAATACAATGCTGTTTCGCGCGTCGCTGGCGAACTTGTTGAACAGCAGTCTCGAGAAGCCGCTCTCCAGGTCCTCTCCAACAGTAACAACAACAAACTGACCGGTACCACCCTTGGTGACCTTCTCAAACTGGTCCATGGAGTGGACAATCTTGAAGTTTCGCGTCTGAAACGGAGACTCGTTCTTCTTCTCCCACTCGGCAATAATACCGGGAGACATCCATTCCAACATAGAAGAAGCGTAGTTGAGAAGTCTGGCTCCGAGATGTGAGAGAAGCACCAGGGTCACGCCGCTTTGGGGGTTCTGATTGTTGGTCCAAAGATCGTCCAACATATGGATCACCTCCAGAACTCGAGAGCCCACAGAAGTGGGAATCATCACTGATCCGCCCCGCTTCAGCGCCTGCTGAATACTGCTCCACAGCAAGATATCTCGTCGCTTCAGCCTCAGTCCCGTCTGACTGCCGCATACCATGACTGTAGGTCGATGTAGTGCCTCCACAATCTGTCCTCCCTTCTGCAGAAAGGCTGCACCCGAGAGATGCGAGTCCTTGGCGTGGTTCCAGTCAACAGCATACACAACATTGTCCTGCTGGTGCTGAAGTCTCCAAATAGTTCCTCCCAGAGAGTGGCCAGAGTTGAAGGCTGTAATGGTCAGTGTCTCGTGGGTAGTGACCTGTGTCGTCGTCAGAGCAGTGCTGTCGCCGTCCTCAGCCGCTGCCGTCACCTCGCCTCTGCTCTTCACACCGATTCCAATCGGTTGCAGGTACTTGATGGATGTGATGTTGTCGAAAATGATCTCAATTTCTGTCGCTGTAATGTGGTCAGGAGCAAGCAATCCAGCGCTTCTGTACGCCTCTAGGGTGGCGATTCGGCCCATGTTGATGACGGGCAGTGTGCCGTAGGCAGGAACAGCCGCCAGAGCAGGATACAGCTTGCAAGCTAGAGCGTAGGCTCCGAGATGGGCTGCATTGGCATGTGTGAAAAGCACGAGATTGAGCGTCTCGAAAAAGGCGTCGCCGCGTCGTGAGGCCTCATCCGTGTCCAGCGCAAAGTCAATAAGGACTCTTGTTTCGCCAAACGACAGCAGCGTCGATTTCCCGATGGGTTCCAGATTGAGCATGGTGGTGAAAAGTGATGATATTGATGTGGAAGCTAGTTTTCGTGCATCGGATAAATGTAGGGTTGGGGTTGATTTTGAGAGTAGGCGCTGATGATACGCTACGGAGAACTTCGATTGATTGCGAAGAATAAATGACACTGTGAGTGTGCGTTATTATAGCTGTACGATTTGAAACAATTGTACTGTACTCTTGGATATTTCCATATCTCTTTTTTTGAACAGATTTCTATCGCAGTTGGTTTCGAGACAGAGTTACCTCTCGTTACTGTATCATCATCCTTAAACATTACAAGTCAATGTGCAATATAATAAAAATATCTGAAACGGCAGTATGGATACAGCCTAACTAGAGCTTGGAACTGCCATATACTCTTTTCAAAAAGTCAATGTACAGCTTGTTCATCTCGTCGGGCTTTTCAAACAAAACCCAGTGGCCACAAGGAACCCACTCCTTGGTCAAAAGACCGTCCTTGACACAGTCGTCAAGAGCCGATTCCATTCCTGGCTTGAGAGCAATGTCAAACTCAGCTCCAATAAACAGATATGGCACGTCAACTTTCATGTCCTCATCAGTTCGCCCCTTGGCTAGAAAGTCTCTCTCGTCAATGTCGTAGGCAACCTTTCGGGTCTTATACAGAGGAAACATGGGTCCGATAGTTTTCTTGTTATACTGAAATTCCTGGATAATGTTGTCGTACTCCTTCTTGCTGGTCAGCAGATGCTTATTCTCAGGATGGCTGTAAACTGGACCGAGAAACTTGCTAGGAGGATGCTGAACGACTTTGCGAGGGGCGTCGCCGCCCCAGAACATTTGATATCTGAGTGAGGGGGCCACTTCTGCAATGTCTAAAAGACTGACAAACCCCTCCATGGGCATTTGGTAGTACCAGCAGGCTGACGAGATAGCATCCACCCTATCTGGGTAATTGAGCCACAGTCTTGGAGCAAAGACTGCTCCGAAATCATGGCCTAGGGCGCTGACCTTGTCAATGCCCAGCTGGTCCAGGAGTTCCTTCATGCTGTGGGCAAAGAAGTCGGCGGTGTAGCACTCCAGCTCCTGGACTTCCGGATCCTCCAAGCTCAGCTCCTTGTGAACATTGAGACCACCAAACTTATCTCCAGTCAGGACGCCTGGGTGGGTTTGAGGGGCCTCGCTTCGTGGGAAGCCGAGAAGTGATGGAATGAGGAGCCGGAACCCATGCTGCCGAAAGATGGGGACCTGGTGACGCCACCCATACCAGGTATCTGGGAATCCGTGAACTAATAGGAGAGTCTTGTCTTTGCCGAGAGAGCCCTTGGGGTTGCCTGGGATGTCAACATAGTGCCATCTTTTGCCATTGAGCACGGCATTGCGGTGGAAGGGTTCGTAGTATTCGAGGTCGAGCGAAGACATGGTTGCTGATATGGGCTATAGAGAAGATGTCTTATAGCTGTGCCATTTTTTGGGCTTTTTAGGTGTTAGCGTGCTTAATCCCGGCCTGATAGACATTTCACGTGTTTCAAGAAAATGTGGGGAACATGCAAGTTATCGGTCAGTTATGAGAGAACGGATAATGGACAGTATTGTCGCTGTAGAGACGGTTGAAGGGATTCGGATTGTCCAGTTGTTTCTAGAATCAATCTCTGAAAAATGTAGAACAATTCATGTTTCTAGTCGTCCCTCCTCTCCATCAATATCTGTTCTGTTGGAAGGTGCATGTTTCGTTTTCTCTAAAAAGCTGGGAGGAATGGAATGAAGAAATTGAGAGCTAACCTTGGAATAAAAAATAAAAAACAACTAGAGGGCCTCTTGGTTGAAGAGATAAATGAAGAAAAATGAAGAATGAAATGAAGAATGAAATGAAGAATGAAATGAGGAACTCATAAATCTTGCAGGTGTGTGTACGCAGACTGAAGATGGAACACTTGCCAACCCCAGCTAAGGTGAATTACTCCACTTCTCCAAATGCTCTGTTCACTCTTTAAGATTATCCAGACTATCTAGTATTTCACTCCACTGATAGTTTACCTCGATCTGCGCGTTAGAGAAGCACTCCTCTCACAACATGTTTATTGGAATCTCGGGACTCCCATACTCGGGAATCGATGAGGTCGCTGACTACCTCGTGGAGGAGCTCGACTTTGAACGGATCTATCTCGGAAAAGGGCAAGACGACAAACTCCGGTTCGATAACGTGGAAGACCTGCTCGCATACGTCACACCACGGTGGCTGACACACTACGTTCTGGCTGGCATCGGCTCAGCCGCTGAACTGAAGGCCCTGGAGGTGCGCCCGTTCTTTTTGCATGTGTCTGTGGACGCGCCTCTGCTGGAGAGTTTCAAGAGGGCCCAGGAACAAGACACGACACTGGCCCTCGAGACATTTGTTGCAGATATGGAGCAACGAAAGTACTCCAACGACCTGGCGTATGTCACCAGCTGCGCCAAAGTGCATCTCATATACAAAAGCCCGTCTTCCGCATCCGATTCCGGCCAGAACTTCCGACAGCAGCTCCGCCAGCTAGACCTCATGGAGTCATCTCGACTCAGACCGTCGTGGGACGCATACTTTATGCGTTTGGCTGATCTAGCGGCCGAGCGATCCAATTGCATGAAGCGACAGGTGGGGTGTGTCATTGTGCGCGATTCGCGGGTCATCTGTACAGGCTACAATGGTACCCCCAGAGGAGCGTTGAACTGCAATGAGGGTGGCTGTTCGCGGTGCAACTCCGGCGAGGTTGGAGCTGCTTTGTCCACGTGTCTGTGTCTGCATGCTGAAGAAAACGCACTCCTGGAGGCTGGACGTGAGCGTATCAGAGACACATCCAAGCTGTACTGCAACACATGTCCCTGTCTGACGTGCTCCATCAAGATTGTCCAGGCAGGCATCACCGAGGTGATTTACAGCAAGAGCTACAACATGGACGCGCAGAGCAGCAAGGTTCTCCATGACGCTGGTATTACTCTTCGTCAGTTTACTGCTCCGGTCGAGTTTTACCATGGAGATGAGCTGGTCGAGGATCTCTAGAGGGATATGCATTGGATACGTTATAGATTTGCTGACGTTGTATATATTGGACATGGTATATAGATGACGTTCAGCTATTTGGAAAGTGGTGGTTTAGAGAGTACATTGTAGTTACTGTGAGTGTATACGGTAGTTGCAGTACCGCAAGACACCATAATGTAAAGTACAGTATAATTATTGTCTTTCAAAGCTGGTCTAAATCTGAGAGTAAATGTAAGGGCCAGGCTTCTGCTCAACGTTAACGTCAATCTTGGCCTCAAGCTCCTGGCCTCCAACAGCCAGACCAGCAGTAAGTCTGTCACCAGGGTGGATGGGACCAACACCCTTGGGGGTTCCGGTGAGGATAATGTCACCAGGCTGGAGAGTCATGATGCTGCTCATGGTGGACAGAATCTGGGGCAGTCGGAAGATCATGAGATTGGTGTTGTCGGACTGAACAGTCTTGCCGTTGACCTCCAAATGAAGATGGACGTTGTGGGGGTCGGGGATCTGGCTCTTGGGGATGTAATTGGAGAGCGGCAGAAAGGTGTCGAAGCCCTTTCCAATTGACCAGGGAAGACCCTTCTTCTTGGCCTCGTCCTGGACGTTTCGCGCAGTCATGTCAACGGCTAGAGCGTAGCCGTCAATTGCATCAATGGCGTCCTGATCGGTGAAAGTCTTGGGGTTGAGGTTTTTGAGCTCCTTGCCAATAATGGCAGCCAGCTCGACCTCGTAGTGCACCACAGTTCCCTCGGGGACAAGCATGGGGCCCTGGTTGGGGAGCAAGATGGAAGAGGAGGGCTTCAGAAAAAAGAACGGCTTGGAAGGAGCCGTGTTGTTGAGCTCCTTGATGTGTTCCACGTAGTTTCTGCCGATGCAGAGAATCTTTCGGGCCTGCTGGGCGTATCTGGTAGCCATTTTTGGTGTGTCTGCGAGAAGAAGAGTGACTGATTTGGCAATGTGGACAGGATCATCTCACGTAATGCGGCGCTGTGAGTAACAGTAAAGTTTAAGGTTTCTTAGGAGTCCGGGGTACTTATTGATTGTAGTAATGGCAGAAGAGAACACTGAAATTGTAGGTTGTTGGGTGGGAAAATGAGTTGGTTACGTTTGTGCAACTGTTGATTATGAGCTAGGTACTTTGGTTAGCGGTTTAAAATCTGCGTTTGACCCGTTATTCCGCTTCCAAACAAGTCCTGTTCGGCCGGCCATCTCCGTCTTTGAACCCTATTGATTCAAGCTGGTATTAAACATGTCGAAAATAATATTAAAAAGCTATGTAATTAGAATTGAATCTATGATGAATCAAGTCGACTAGTTACCAGAAAGAGTAACGTCACCAGAAATCCACCGGTTCAACAGAGCCAAGGCCTGCTTGGGCTTGTCGTGAGGAACCATGTGGCCAGCGCCAAAGACTCGGAGAAAAGTGAAATGTCCGTAGTTCTTGACCTCTCCGGCGGCCTGCTTGTCGACCACCCACGATCCCAGCTTTTGCTGGTTGAACCCCTCCTGTCCTGACCACGTGAGGTTGCCGGTCCAGTAGGCGTTGCCGATCCAGTTGCAAATGTAGTCGCGGTCTCCAGCGTAGATGAGAACGGGAATCTTCTCCAGAAGAGCAGGGAATGCATCAATGTAGGGGAGCATCTCGTCGCCAATGTTGCTAAACTGTTGGTTGACAGCACCTGCGCACGAGTCAAAGGTGATTCCGGGGTGCACTCCGAGCGCTTCCTGGACCTCGGGTTTGTTGAGATACTGCACAGAGTACTCCATTCCAGCGTAGCAAAGTCCGTCGGGAACGCTCTGGTCGCACTGCTTGGTGATGTCGTAGACGTTGAGACCCGTGTTCTGAATGGGTCCAATCAGCTCCGAGTTGTACGCGTTTTCGGCGTTCACGCAATCGTCGGCGTCCTGGGAACTGTAGCACTTCTGGACGGCCGAAACGACACCTGGAAGAGCCTGGTTCATCTGGCTGCAGGTGTCGCTGTCAAAGACGGAAGGAACTCCTCCCTGGCCACATCCCATGGGCTCGTAAGAAGCCGCTTGGTGCAGAGCGTCCCAGATTCCGTTGCCGACGACAATCGAGCTGAGATCAAAGACCCGCTCGGGCTTGTCGTGCTTCAGAATTTCCTCGCCAAAGACGTGGGCGTAGTGGCCGCCGTAAGACTCGGAGGTAATGTGGAAAGACTGGCCCTTGTTGTACTGGGGGAAGTTGGTGAAGAACAGGTTGAGGAAGGCGTAGGCATCGACACCGGCTGCTGCAGTAGTGGATACGGGCACATCGGAATAGGAGAAACCGGTGCCTACAGGCTGGTCAAGATAGAGGACCGAGGCGTTGGAGTTCCAGGAAAAGTCGTTTCGGATGGGCTTGATGTCGGCGCCAATGGAAGAGGGGCCGTTCTCAAAAAAGAGACCGCTCATGGACGAGCATCCAGGACCGCCAGAGAGCCAGAGAACAATGGGATCCGTGGAAGGGTCGTTTCTGGACTCAAAGAACCAATAGAAAAAGTGTTTCGACTCCTCCTCCACGTCCAGGTATCCCGTGATCTGCTTGACTGTGTCGACTCCCAGAACCGAGGGGTCTTTGGTGGAGACTCGAAGGGTGTATCCAGGGTTGGCAATGTTCTGAATGACATCAAAGGCCAAGACTGTGGCAGCAGAAAGCGCCGTTGCGATGATTGAGAGTTTCATTGGCGGGAGGAACAGCAGAAAACTGTCTGAGGATATCTGTCTGTCAATTTGCGCCACGATCGTCTCTTATATACTCTCCATTATGCTCTCTCCTGCCCACCATGATGTGTCAACGAAACATGATTACGGTTCCTGAGTTAGTTTAATGTATGCAGGGAGTGCATCGTTGGGCATTGTTTTTTGATATCAGAAAGGGGTCTGAAACGGTCATTAGCACGAGGAGATGGGGAGGGGTGAGGAGAAGGAGGAATGAGGGTAGTCACTTGGAGTCTTGGCTTTGTGTTTCATCTTTTCCCACATTTACAGCTTTTCCAACTTTTCCCGTACCTAACGAAGAGCACAGCTACCCTCTTGTTAGTTCTTCTCGCCAAGAGCTCATCTCATCTCACTTTTTCCAGTCTGCTTGGCGCCGTTTGCCTATCGACTGTAACCCTGGCTACTGTACTACTGTAAGTCCCCGTTCCGACGGTTTATTCATAGCTGAGAAATTGGCCAGGCACGGCACTGTTGGTATCTAAACTTTGAGAAGGGTGGAGATATATGAGATATGGGTTTCCAGTCTGGGCAAGTGCAAGTCTCAAAAGCTGTTTTAAAGCCGTATATTGACCAATTAGAAGAGTAAATTGCAAATTTTGACGTCTTGGCTGCGGTATCATGCCCTCAGTAGCCACATTTCCTCCTTTAAACCCCTCTCGTCTAACACGCTCCTCGGTACCACTTCAACTCTCAAGGTCATTAAACTCCCGCCCACTTATCACGGAACTTTGTATGCCACGGCACTTGAATGGAGGGGTTTGAGGGGGTGCAACTGGCTGGTTTTTTCTTCTATCGCTATCTCTTGTGCTGTCTCATTGTGACTCTTGTTCGAATCGCATTGTTTCTCGAGTTTTCACCTTGAAAGCTCGTGTCTTGCTTGGTCAAAACCGCATTCTAGGTTTAACTGAACACTCAACTCATGTCAACTCTCATCTTCCCACTGTAACCTGTCTCCCAGCGGACATTCTAAATGCTTGTAAATGGATGTTGAGGGTAGTTGTATGGTACCTTTGGAATCCACTCGTCATTTGCAACAATATAAACTCTTCAGAATTTCTATTCCGTTTCTACAACGTCTCACAAATCGAATTCATTCCCAAAATAGGGTTCCCAGTCTCCAGTCTATTCAAACTAGTCCAACCCCGGAGAGAGTTACCCCAATGATTGTCCAATGTAACCCTGGGGTGATTGGCTTATGACAAAGTTGCCACTTTTATCGTTTGTTGGCTATATAGTACGTACTATGAGGTCTGTAGGGAGTTGCTATCAACATATACCACCAATATACTGTGCAGAATACTGGTACATATTTTTTCAGGTTTTCAATTAAACAATTAGCGCAACATCTACAGAACTTATATCTTCTACTGTGATGGTTCTTGGAGGCTTTTATTTGATAAATTGAATATTGACACTCCTTCAACATTCTCACATCTCAATGACAGCGTCTTTTCACGATTCGTGGTAATATTGAGTGTCCCTTTAGAACTCCCTTTCATGTTAACAGAGAACTTTCAAACTCTCATCATATCACACGAGCAAATTTTTCATGTCCTGTTTTCTAAACAAAAAACGCTACAGAGTACAACAAAAACTACAATTCACACAGTTTAGATGACAATATTTTTTTAGACTAGACTCAGATGTTAAATCTAAGCAAGGTCCTTCTTGAGAGTACCCATGAAAGCGGTCTTCTCGGCGGGGGTCTGGAATCGGCCCTTTCCGAACTTGGAAGCGGTATCGATCCACTTGAGCTGAGTCTTCTCGAGATCTCGTCGAGAAGTGTGGAGCCACATGGACTTTCGGAGAGTAACAACTCGCTTCTTGACACCGGGGATGGAACCCTTGAGGATAAGGAAGTCGTTGTTGATCTCACCGTATCGGACGAAACCACCCATGGGGGTGATGGTCTTGGGGGTTCGGTCGAACTCGGTGGAACCGTTGGAGGCGTCCTCACCCTTGCCAACTCGGTAAATCTTGTGGTTGGCGGAAGTTCGGTGGTGGTAACCGTCCTGACCGGATCGAGCGACGGTGTACTGGACGTTGGCAGGATGCCAAGCACCGATACAGGCGACCTTTCGGAGACCTCGATGGGTCTTTCGGGGAAGCTTCTTGGTACCCCATCGATGGGTGGTACCCTCGTAACCCTTACCCTTGGTGATGGCAATGGCGTCGATCATCTCGTCCTGCTCGAAAACAGAGGCGACGTCGATGGTCTTCTCGAAGTGCTCTCGGGCAAACTCGACCTTGTCAGCGATGGAACCACCGTTGATCTGGATCTCGGCGAGGTGGGCCTTCTTCTGCTTAAGGGGAGTCTTCTTGGGCTGGGTGTGAGCAAGAACTCGGACAACAGCACAGTACTTCTTGATTCGCTCAAGCTCCTTGGTGACGGACTCGGCACCGCCCTCGTACTGCTTAGCGTACTTGGTGAAAGCGGTCTTCTTGGCCTTGTACCAGTTCTTGTAGAATCGTCGTCGGACCTCCTCGGAAAGGTGCTCGGCCCAGACGGTGGTGAGGGATCGAAGACCTCGGGGGGTCTCGACGTAGCCAACAACACCGACAACAACCATGGGGGGAGTGTCGACAACGGTGGCGGCCTCAACGATCTCTCGCTTGTCCATCTTGGAGCCTCGTCGGTCGAGGTCTCGGACAATGGTGGTCATACCGGCCTTGTAACCAAGGAAAGCAGTGAGGGCAACAGGCTTGGACTTGTCATCCTTGGGGAAGGACTTGGCCTTTCCTCGGGACTTGGTGCATCGCTTTCGGGGGAGGAAACCCAGGTGACCGTGTCGGGGCTGTTCGTACTTTCGGTGGGACATTTTTGTTTGGCGAAGGTGTCGATAGTGAGGAGAACTTATGCTCGGTACCTGTGCCTATGTGAAATTTGCACAATAGAGTTTTCGAGTTGTGTGTGACTGTCTTTCCGCTTTGGGGGCCGTTGGGAGTTGTGTCATGTGACCTGGTGGGACCTTATTTGGGAGTAGGTTGGATACAATCTCAAATCTTAAATTTCAATGAGGCTGACCACGTAGTGATAGGGGTTTTCTGCCAATAACGGACGTGTCAAATTTATTTTTTGCGACATTTTCTGATAGCTGATAGCTTTTTACCTGGTTTAGTGCAATTTTTCGTTTCTTTTTACTTTCTTCGGTTTTGAATACAGAGCAATGTCTAGCGTTCAAGTACTGTAGCTACATACAGTACATACCTTCATATGCACCTCATCCGTCAACTTAAGGCTTTATACATGCGTTGAAAGACCGTTTATAAGGCAGCTGTTAAAGACAAGTATTCGTAGTTTGTGGAAGATGAAAATTACATGTCTGGTGTGATGTCAAGCAATGGCATGTCGGGTTTTGTGGCCAAGTGGCTTTTTTTGAGATTTGTGTCGTCTTCAATGGGTTACAGTGGTTGTGGTTCTCACTCTGTATGGTTCTTAAGGTGTCTTCATACTCTCCATTCACTGTTTATAGTGCTGAACTCTTCAATCACCAAAGAACACATATTCAAAGACCCAGTTTTGGCGGTTTTGATGTTTTTAGATTATCATTCTGTACAGAAAGAGTCGCTGAACAGAATGATTCTGTTTTATTCCCTCTAATGTTTCTTTTGATCGATTCATGGTCTGCCAGTTGCAGAATATTTGGAGCCCCATACTCTGTCAGTAGTAAAGTGTATCTAGAATCATCATCTCTTAAATGCAACTTCTCAAGTACAGTGCTCTGTACTAGATACCTCAACTAGAAGAAATATGCCCAAGTTCGTAATTTATCAGAGTTGAGCCTCTTTTAGTCACTTTGAACATCCATAGCTCAATTTCACAGACTTCAATACCCCTTAAGACTTCAATCAACATGCTTTTTTGTTCTGGAGCCAGCTCTTCTAAAGCCAGTTTCTCTATCTAGTCAGAAAAAAAAACACTCTCATGAGACGTCTCTGAACAAACTAGTCTCTTCGTTTCTTTTATATTTCCCTTTTATTTCATTGAAAAGAGAAAGAGAGCCGTTAAAGTGCTCGTGCTGTAGGTTCGTGATATCAGAACTTCTCGACTTCTCCCACAGACATCAAATCCCTACAAGACGCGATTCAATGTTCATTATATTCAATATACTCAATATACTCAAATGTTCACAGCGCGGAAGATCCCAAAATGTAAATGCACGGCCCGTACACTCTCTGAAAACCCCCACCACCAGACTACAAACATCAACTTATCCATTCGTCTACTTGATCCACCTATGCAGCAACCTTCTTGGCCTTGTTAGCGTTCTCTCGAGCCTGCTTGACCACCTCAAGAACGTCACGAAGAGAGTTCTTCCACACACTGAGACGCTCGTCGACGAGCTTCCACTCTGCGGGCCCAAGGGGACCGGCGGGGCTGGCTCTGTGGATAGCAAAGGACTGCTTCGTCTGGGAAAGTCGGCCCTCAACAAGACCGGCTCGAATGGCGTCAATCACCCAGAGCTCAACCTCCTCCTCGGGAACGTTGAGGGTCTTGGCGATCTCCGAGTACTGGAGAGGGGGCTCGTCCTCGGCCTTGCCAAGGTGGTGCTTGGAAGACAGGTTTGCGAGCGCGGTGATCTTGGCCTTTCGGATAATCTGGGCGCCGTCGAGGTCGTTGTCGTCGATGAGAGACTTGCCGGGCCCGTTGACCAGAGTCTCGGTGGCCTGGACGTCGCCAGAGGCCAGGGTGGTGAGCAGCTCAAACAGACGGGCCTCGCCGTTCTTGAGGTCCTGCACGGCGTCGAGAGCGAGGAGTTCGCTAAAGTCGTACACGTCCTCGTTCTTGATGGCCTCCTGGACCAGCTTGCAGGTCAGGGGGTAGGTGGAGTTGCCGGCGGCCTGGACGGCGTGCAGCAGGATGGCGAGGGCCTTTTTGTGGTCGTCGAGCGCGGTGAGCGCCTTGAAGACCCGGCCAATCAGCTTTTGCCGGGTCTCCTCCTCGACCTCCCATGTGGACAGCCATCGGCCGGTGACTTCGGTGTTTTTGAGCTGCGGGCCGAGAACGTGCAGGTTGCCGGTGGCCTCAGCCGTGTTCAGAGCAGTCTCAAACGCCAGGGCCCGGAGAGCAGAGGTCTCGGGGAGCATGTTGAAAAGAGAAGAGGTCACGGCAATGACGGCGGCTCCGGCAGCCGCAGGACCGCCGAAAGATCGGGGCAGAGACTCGTTTCCAGACAGAGCCTGGAGCACCGTGGGGACAACCTCCTGCTCAACCTCGTCGCCGCCAAAAGACAGGACGTGGAGAGCGAGCTGCCACGAGGACTCGAACTGGGCCTCAGAGGCCTTGGCCAGGACCTTGACCTCCTTGGCAATGGCGGAAAAGAGCTCGGTGGGGACATCGTCAGCCGAAGTGAGGAGCTTGGCGCAAGTGGACTCAAGAGATCCCGATGATCCATCCAGAGTATCCATGTAGGAAGTGAGCTCGGCCACGAGATCGGGCAGAGTGCCGTCAACGACCATGTAGTTGATTTCGCTCATGCTGTTTTGCGGTGTGTAGTCGTTTCTTTGAAAGATGTGTGATGAGAATATAGGTGTATTTAATTTTAGAGTTGTGAAAAATTCACCCTGCAGACAAAGGTTGTTTTTGTGGAAGGTGGGAGGAAGAGAGGAGGGCGGAATATGGTTTTTGGGAATACGGTATTTAGCAGGGGTATTTTTCTCTACTCATAATCTGTGAAAATGTGGTCACGTGTCATGGGGTTGGAGATGAAATAAATTGGAAATATACAGGACAACCTGTAGTGAGTGGAGGAAGTTGTTACTTTGTTTTTGTCGTCCAGATAACAGCTTATAGTTCATTATCATAGAAGGTCATACAGTATCCCTTTTACTGTTTAGAAACATTGGTGTGAATAAATAATGGTCAAGTAGCTCATCGTCATCAAGTGTAATCAATAGAGGCTGGTGTGAAGTGTATCATACTATTCCAGGAGAGGTAATTATGATTAATTTGAGCCATGTGTTCAAAATGACTATTTCTTGACGGTTGCACTTTTCAAATTTTCTTTATCGTAAATATTCGCGCAGTTATACTACATATCAAGTTGGCATATCCTACAGAGTGTTGTCTGTAGAGTACTTATGACAGAACACCATCTTCAAGTCCTCCTATTCGAATAAGGTGAAGAAACTTAGGCAGAGGTTTTATCATCTAACTGATTTACTCATGACATTGTATTAGTCCAGATATTCAGTTCCTGGCCTGATGAAAGCACCTGTGCCCACCTGACTCTCGGGCTCCTTCTATAGCCTGTTTAGTCCAGATGATACCCGAGAATGTCAAGTGAGATGACTGGTAATTCTAGACTTATGCGTTCTCAATAATAAACACTTCCATATTTCTCTTCTCATCGATTAGACCTCTTTGGTTCAAGTTTTCACAGTACACTATACAATATTGGAACGTAATCAGGGCATCAACCTCAAGGTCGTATGCTGAGATGAAGAGCACTTTTTTGTTTGTTTTCGATTACTATCACATTTCTGTTGTATCATCATTGTAATTCTTTCAAGACCTGTTTCAATGTCTGTTTCAGAACTACAGCCAGGCGGACACACTGTCCTCCGGTCAAAAGCAATTATTGTTTAGAAGTCTCAACATCCTGACAGCTATCCCCTGCACATAATTTTCTGCTTCAAATAGCATCTTTCGACTCATTCAAAACAATAATAAATCGTCTTGTTATTCACTAATAGCCCACCCGTCTGCGTTCTTACGCGCTCATGTGACGTCACGGAGATCTGGAGGAGATCTGGAGATCGACGGATTGAAGTAAACCGAAGATGTCCATCCTGAAACAAGTTGGAGTCACCCACGTGTGGCAGCCACAACAACCGCTGAAACGCAACGAGTTGTAATTTTGGTGTGAGTCGTTTCGGCGAAGGTGATGCTTGGTTCTCAACATGTGTACGAAACGGGAAATCTGATTCTTTTGGGGAAAGATGAGTTCGAGACACGACAAGGTGTGTCTGAGACATTCTGACCAGAGTACGAGCAGGTCATGTCATGCAACACGCCAGATATCCAATCTTACTATCGAAACACATGATCTCGACGAGCTATGGCGATCTGTTTGAGACCCATACACATGTTATGACAGCGTCATCTTTGAGCCATTGTTTGAAAACGTGGAAACCGGTCTCCCCTAAAGTGTTCAAGTTGCAGACCTGTGGAAAAGCCATGCCCACCAAGCGCGCTTATGGGACCAGATTGTTTTTGATGCATAGCTCGAACACTACAGGTCATCGTGACTGCTTCCTCTGAGACATGTTTCTGCTTGGAGAAAGCTATCATCCCCTCAACTGTATCCCGAATGACGTAATTTACGACGCTCCCAAGGGCTGCTGTGAATCTCTGCTGTCGGCAACCGCACCCGGCCGCGTGTATTTTGCTCTCTCTGGCTTCCCCCACCCGTGGAATCCAACTGCGCATCAGATCGTCAGGCTGTGTAGATGAAGAGTTGAAGAGTGGAAACCCTACTTTCTCCATAAGTTGACCCTAAACTAGGCCAGGAAAAAGTGCATTTGGTTGTCGCTGCAATGATGCCACGGTACTGTCGACTTTCTGTGATACCTCTCCAGTCACAAGTACTGTGCAATTTGAAAATCAAAGCATCTCTTTCAACTACAGAGTACCCATGTCCAAGTCTCTTCTTGATCAACTAACTGACTTCTCAACTGAACAAGATGTGATAAATAAGGTTTGGGAGAAATGGCCAACCATGCACATACAACCCATTCAAACATGGGGGGAAAATGCACTCCATCAGGGGGAAATCATGTGCTGCTAAATGTGTCACAAATCACATACTCTGCTGACCATCTAGTCATCTTCTTCATTCCCTCATACTCCCTCATCCGTGCTGTTTCGCCGCTTCAAACTATTTTTAGCTGCAGAAACTGCAAGGGCAAACTCTAGTCTGAAGACCGACGGAAAAGGAAGAAGACAAAGAAAAACACACCCGCTCATCAAGGCTAAAAGGACGCCAAAACCAAACGCGATAATAACAAAACAAGACTGCAAAAAACACAGAAAATCAAAGTGAAAACAGCCCCACTGGCTAAACAGGCCAATGGCTGTCTCTATTCCAAATCAGCAGCAACCCCGCCTACCACAAGTAGCTTATTAGCAATGTACTTTGCATGCGTCACATGTACCACCAGAGCTTATCGTGAATTGACACATGGAGAAGCTGTATACAACGATATCATAGCAGTCAAACTATTACATACCAGAGAGCGTATCAGAAGACTCCAAATTGATTCTTTTAACAAAAAGGGGGGACATTTTCCAATTAGAAGCTGTCTAAATACCAGCTATATAGTGTCTTGGATGCCTTATTGTACCACTAAACACGTTACTACCGATGGCTAAAACTACACACTGTTCAGGCTAAGTTAAGGTCAGAGAAGAAAAAAGTCTCTAAATAGAATCCTCACAATGTAACTGTCGATCACCGCGAAGATGAAAAGGTAGACTTTCTGCAAGGCCTTGTCGTGCTACATAGTCTGGACTATAATACGGAGCTGAGCAGCACTCTTCCTCACACACATCCGCCCTGCATTTCACCCACGGACAAAGAGCATCCCAAAGTCGGCCAAAGAAAGCCATCTCAACCGGAGAACTCCACCCAAAACAGCTTTTTGAAACCACCCACGTCACCGTCAATTTCTCTACTTAAACCGGATCACGACATCTCTGCATTTTCCATTTTCAACCTCTTCTTCTACATTCTTCTTTCTTCTTTTCTAGTCAGCTTTTCTGACCCCTTGTTCCCATGAAATTCTCACTCATTCTGTCAGCAGCCACCGCTGTTCTGGCGCTGCCTACACAGCCTGCATCGCAAGAGTTCCACAGATCCGTCAACCAGGTCTGGGGAATCGTGGACAAATACGCCATCCAGAACCTCCATTCCAAGCGAGATGAGGAATCGCAGAGCCTGGACGACTCCATCAAGAACAGATACCTGGTCACGTTCAGGGCCAATGCCACCCAGCAGGACATCTCACACCACTTTGTGGAGCTCGACCAGTGGCTCGGCTCCGATTCGCACTCCAAGCGCGACTTTGCCCAGCTCATTGAGGGCGCCTTTTCCTCCACGGGAAAGTCTGCCCTGGCCCTGGCGTCGTTTGCTGCCTCCAACACCTCCCCCTTTGACGGATACTACGGCAAGTTCAACGCCACCATTGTCGAAAAGCTCCGCGAGGACCCCGTCGTAGAAGATGTGGAGTCTGACTCCATCCAGACCTCTCCCACGTACACCGGCCACGAGCTGGACCAGGCGTACCTCGACACGAAGCGAGAAAAGACCGAGGACGCGCTCAACTCGTCGTACTTCCACAGCGCCGAGGCCGCCAAAGCCAAGGCTGCCACCAACGGCTTTGCCACGGTGGTTCTCAACAAGCAGTTCACCAAGTCCTGGGGTCTGGCCCGAATCTCGCACATTGACAACGACATCCCAGCTGGCGCCGGAGGCAACTTCTCCGAGATCCCCGACATGGAATACATCTACAGCGCCCCCAAATACGACACTGTGGCCTACGTTCTCGATACCGGCGTCAACGTGACCAACTCTGGCTTCCAGGGACGAGCCTCGGAGCCCGTCAAGTTCGTCGAGGGTGAGCCCCACGGCGACTACTCCGGACACGGCACCCACGTTGCCGGCATTGTGGGCTCTTCGGCGTTTGGAGTCCAGAAGAACGCCAAGATCGTCTCGGTCAAGGTGCTCAACATGGGCAACGCAGGCCCCACGTCTTCGGTCATCAACGGCGTCAACTGGGTCATTCAGAACAACAACGCGTCCCGAGCGGTGATCAACTACTCTGCTGTGGGCCCCGTGTCCAAGGCCATGAACCAGGCCTTCACCAAGGCCGTTGAGGCCGGAATCCCCGTGGTTGTTTCTGCCGGTAACTTCATGAAGGACGCCTGCAACTACTCCCCTGCCAACCTCGGCTCCGTCATTGACGGCGCTATTGTTGTCGCAGCCTCGGACCAGCACGACAAGTTTGCCGTGGGCGACAAGTGGGGCTCCAACTACGGACGGTGTGTCAACGTCTTTGCGCCCGGCACCGACATCCCTTCTCTGCACTTTAGAGACGAAAACCTCGTCTTCTTCGACTCCGGAACCTCAATGTCCGCGCCCTTTGTGTCTGGACTCGTCCTCTACCACCAGTCACTGACCGATACCCCCCTGAGCCCCAAGGACGTTGCTGACAAAATCATCAACTCCAACCCCTCCAAGATCCAGAGCCCAATGGCCGACACCAGCAATGGTCTGGCTTACAACGAGGCCCTTGGCCCTGCTCCCCCCATCCCTAGTTCCACTGGAGGCGGCTTTGCCCCTCAGCCCGGACAGCCCTACAACCCTCCCCAGTAAATAGCCATGTTTTGGGAGAAACATTCATAATACCCACATACTGCAGGCAGTAATACATAAGAATATCTACAATATGAGAACTGTAGAACGCGATTTTGGTAAAAATCTGGTAATCCTTAATAGCGCATTTCAGGTCAGTGTGAGTCAGTATCGTACACGCCATTATCTACAGCTCCCAGTCGTCCTCGTCGTCGTCGTCAAGCTCCATGTCATCCACCTGCTGCCGTAGCTGGGCTAGGCCACATAGCTCCTCGACATAGCCACGCTCGTTGAGAGCTCTCTTGACAAACTCCCACTTGTCTCTTTGCCACGCACCGACCACCGTGGGACTGCAAGCCGAGCAACACTTGTAAGCCTGGCCCGTGATTTTAACCGTAGAAAAGTCATGAAGGAACCCTCGTAGCTGGTGGGGGGCTGTGGCCTCGTCCTGCGTGACCGACTGCAGGATCTCCACACCATAACCACTGACAATAGGGGCGATACCAGGCCGGGTAACTGTGCACATTTGGTCCAGAGTACGATCGTTCATGGAGTCGGTGGGAGCAACCACATCATTGCAGAAGTAGCATCCCAGGGTATTTGTGCTCTGGCCGTGGCGCATGACCACAAAGCTGTCGAACCCAATGGCTGCGGTAATGCATATCTTATCCAGTGCACGACAGATAACGGCAGGCAGCCAGCGAGACTCCCGTGAGTCCATCAGCAGAAATACTGCGTCGTGCGCCTCTATCAGCTCCACTAGCTTGTCATACTGCCCCTTCACGCGCTCCTCGCTTCCCTCTGACAAAGTGTGACCTATCATGGGGACCTCCATGGTGACACCCTCAGCCTTGACCACTGGGTAGATGCGCTTCAGGGCTGCCGCTGCCGTTTCAGCCTTGGGCTTGCCTCCATCTAGACAGTCCTCGTATGTGTATAGCGGTTGTCTGACGGGGTTGCTGAATGACACGGACCCGTTGTCAACAAATGTGATATGTTCCACGCCCCATGCCAACAAAGATCGAGCTACGTAGCTGCCAAGAGTACCGGCGCCAAGAAGCAGACACTTTGTGTTCTTGATTGTGTCGAGGTCGAGGTCGGGGGCAATCCGCCACTTCATGAGCTTCAGGTTGAGATCCACGGCCTGAGATGCGAGAGACAGGGGGTTGAGAAGAGGTCCGAGGTTTGTAGTTTTGGGCAGCAATTTTCCATGAGCATTCTTCTCCCATCCTGTCCATGAGGGCTCGGCTGGTTGCGCGTCCTTGGTCCACGTCAGCACTCTTCTGTGGTTCGTCCTGACGCTCACAATTTGGGCACTTGAGAACCCCAGCACATGCAGCATGAAACAGAGATTTCTGGCGCCCCAGCCGATTTCGCCGTCAGAAGAGTCCAGGAATCCGATTGTCGGGGCCTGCGATCGGTCCAGCAGCTGCAGCTCTTCCAATGGCTTTGTGTTGTCACCGTCGATAAGAAATGCCGGCTGTTCAGACTCAATTGTTCCCTCCAGTCTACCTGTCTCGTCGATGAGCCACTTTCTGTTGGGCACAGGAAACGCGACCCAGTAGAGAAAATTGTACTTTTTGAGGTCGCAGAATGTGAGGAGAAAGAACGGGAGCAGCAGAGACGGGTTCTTCAGAGCCGTTCCGTTCAGAATGCCCTCCTTTAGCCTGTCTCCCTGTTGTTGCAACAGTTCCTTCTTGTCGACAGCCTTAAACTCCTCAATGGTGTTTACGTTGAGCAAAGTGCCTGGGCACACGACCACTGTCGGCGTTGGTTTCTGTGTGGCATGTGTCGCGTCGAAGCTCTCTCCGTCCAGCAACAGTCTGGGGCTCTGTTGTGACTGGAGATACTCGGCCCTGAGAGGTTGTGGTGCCGAGTCGAGTTTGTACTCGTTGAGTTTTTTGGCGGCTAGGGTTTGGAAGAAGGACGCGTCCAGAAACGACGAAAATGGGGCGTACTGCATGTTGTTGGGATTCTAGATGGTATGCGGTGGTGAAGTAGATGCCATATAGTGGTGCGTTTGGCGATACTTGATATGCACGATAACGAGTTTGTTGGGAGGGAAGCACGTGACAGAAATTCAGACAGGGTAAGTCGCTAAAAACGGGAACAGAAGTTTGCTCTTTTACGAGGTGGCAACAGAGACCTAAACAATACGGTGCCTTGCAATCGCAGACGAGAGAATATGAAAACATCACGTGACTGGACTCGCCAGCACCTGCCCTGTCCCGTGAGGCTCAGCCACGTATTATCTGCATCCGAGTGCGTTTGCGGCACAGGATGCGGTTTTTCTCGCTCCGAATCGGAGAAGTCGCGTAAATCACGTGAACGCGGTTTCGGCTCAAAACTCACATGCAGTGAACCGGTCAGACGCCGAATTAATTCTTTTTTTCCCCCCAAGAATTGCTAATTCTCGAGAGCAAAAAAAAGTAGATATTACTTAGGCCCCTATTTGCAAAAGGGGTTCATCCGGAGCCAGGGGGACTGTTCAGGAAGCTCTAGCCACAAAGTCGAACGTCACATGGCACAGCCGTACAAGCCGGAGTCACATACCGTGTCGTATAGAAACGCACTCTCTCTCCAATAGTGGTGTTACCTGCCTGTTACATGCCTCAACTCAGGCAGACACGCCACTGGAGAAAGTGAGAAAAGTGTGTTGTGAACAAGTTGGGGAAGAGCGATAGAGACGGAGAATGTACAAAATACACGTGCCACACGTGTCCTAGCGCGAAGCGAGCCGCAATAAACATCACAGGGTCAAGGTAACAAACAAGCGGCTTGTATCCCCCGCCAATCATACCACTGCCATTGAGGTCGTGAGCTCGGCTTTAATTCGGCTAGAGTTTTTTGGCTTTTGGGAGCCGGAAATTTGGGAGGGTTTTTTTTCTTCTTTTTTTCTTTTTTGATTTTGCCCGTTTTAAATTTTATTACTGTTAAAGTCGTTCTACATCGCCTATAAACCCTGGCCTGTCTTCATCCCCACACAGGAGCACTACACAATGGTCAAGTTCTACCAGTCCAGTCATTCCTACGAGTGAGTACCACCAGCGATTGCGCAGCACACGCCGCCAGAGCACACACTAACCCAGCTACAACTTCTCCACCGTCTCCCTGGCGTTTTTCAACAGGTACCCCAACCCTTATGCCTCCCATGTGCTAGCAGCGGATACCATTGAGCGATATGTGGACGAAGACGGCAAACTGCACACAACCAGGCTGATTCTCAAGCAGGGCCGGCTGCCACGGTTCGTCAAGCCGTTCCTCAAGCACATTTCCGAGTCGTGGATTATCGAAAAGTCCGTGGTCGATCCCAAGACGGTAGAGATGGAAACCTGGTCGTCGAACCTGGAGCACAGATACATTTTGAAGGTGGAGGAGCGAACGACATACAAGGGCAACGAGCAGGGCACCTGGTCGCAGAACCAGGTCTCGTTCTGCAGCAACTTTGCCGGCTGGGGAGTCAAGGACCGAATCGAGAAGTGGAGTTTGGATCGATTTGGCGAGAACACAGCCAAGAGTCGGCGAGGAATGGCCTTTGTCATGGACCTGCTCAAGGAGAAGGGGCTGGTTCACTTTCAGAAGTTCCAGGACCTGCAAGAAGAAAAGCGATGATATTTATATACTTACAACCAACCAACAAAACTGACTTTTGAACACTTCAGAAATTTACAGTGCAGTAGAAATAAGCGTAGCAATAGTCTCACGTAGGCTAATGAATTTATTTTAGCGAAGACGAGAAGAGGGAGTGTGGAGAGTAAGGAGAACCTGTTGTGAGTGATATTTTTTCAATAATCCTGCAACAGACAGACAAGCAATTTGTCCGGGACGGAAATGCGGTACGGACCGGAATTTCTTTGTTGTTACAATATCGCAAAAAGTTCATTTGCCACTACGTACATAGCTATCAAGTCTACTCAGGACACTTTCCAGTGCAGTAGGTACAGTACGTACGTTTGATGTTTGCACACTTGTCAACGCCGACCAGGTCACGTGATCAAAAGGTGACGTCATCAAACGGCTCCAAGCCACCCATTGATAATAATAGCCCCGGGACTCAAAACCCCAGCTGCTCATTTTACTCCAATTTTTTCCACCCCCCGTTATCGGACAAAATGTACTGTATTCACTTGGTCAACTTTCACGTCCACCTTGCTTTATCTTAAACTCAACTATGATGATGGAGTGAGTATGAAACCGCGGAACAGGACACGGCTGAAAAACAACTTCTAACGCAGAGAATTTTGGTCAGACATTACCAGCAGGTATGTAACAGCTCAGGCATTGAGGCGAGAGGCATATTCTGGACGGTATATTACCACGGTTGGTCGTGGCGTGCTGTGGAGGGTCTATCTGCAGTTTGATACGTTGCGTCTCGGCGAGTGGATCAAGGGACTAAACTCGCAGCGAGAGCGGTACGAATCATTCAGGGAGGAGTTTACCGGCGACACACGGGCCCCCGACGACACAGAGGTGGTTGCGGCCAAAAAGACAACGTTTGTTGATCCGCTGAGCGACCACTGGAGCCAGAAGGAGACCACGGAAGAGGACGCCGATGTGCTGGAGGAGATCCGCAAGGACGTGACCAGAACGTTCCCCGACGTCGACTTCTTCCAGCAGGCCCACATCCAGGACCTCATGACCCGCATTCTGTTCATCTATGCCAAGCTGAATCCCAATCTCAAGTATCGACAGGGCATGCACGAGCTTCTCGGCCCAATCATCTACGTTCTGACGATGGACAGCGAGATGCACACTGATATCGAACCAGACAGAACCAACAGCCAAAAGTCCCGTGAGATGCAGGCATTGAACACCATCTGCGACTCGTCGTTCATCGAGCATGATTCGTTCTCGCTTTTCGAAGTCTTCATGAAACCGGCCTCTAGATGGTACGCCGTCAACGACACGGGCGACTCCAGCCCATCTCAGATTGTCACAAAGTCTCGGCTCATTCAACAAAAGGTCCTCAAGCCCGCAGACCCCGTGCTAGCTCGTCGACTGGAAGAGTTTGGCATCGAACCTCAGATCTGGGGACTTAGATGGATACGGCTGCTGTTCTCTCGCGAGTTTTCATTCCCCCACGTGCTGCAGCTATGGGATGCGATTTTCGCTGCTTCTCCGAAACTGGATATTGTCGACTACGTGTGTGCTGTCCTTCTGCTCCGAATCAGAGACAAGCTGCTGGAGTGCAACGACGACACAGACATGCTAACGACCCTGTTTCAGTATCCCACATTCGAGGACGAGAAAATGTGGTCGTTTGTGTCCAATGCCGTCTACCTCAAGAACCACATTGACCCAGATGGAGGCAAGTACATCTCTGACCAGTACTCGCATCTCTGGAAGGAGCCTACTGAAACAAAGGTAGAGCCGCAGCTGGCGTCCAACCGGCTAGACGGCATCATTGGAGCCCTTTCACGCAATGTCCAGACACAATCACAACTATGGGGCGTGGACAAGATTTACGAGGAGGTTAAGAGAGCGGCCAGCGACGTCAACACCAAGGGCTTCCGGGCTTCCACAAAGAGCAGAGTGGACGACATGCTTGAAAAGTACCTGAGAGAGCAGCGGGCGGAGGTCATGTCCAGAAATCTACAGGTAGCTGAGGAGCTAAAGAAGGTCGCTCAAGTGTTTGAAGATGCCTTTTCCGTCGAGACTCCCGAGTACAAGAAGGCTCTGCTACAGCTGAGGCAACTGACCGTCAAACTAGGCGCCCAGGACGTTGATACTGAGCCCTATGAGCACGAGAAAGCCAACGAGCAGCCCAGAACAGACACGGCAACAGAAAGCGGAACCCAGACTAGCCATGGACCTGATTCTCTCACCGAAACCCCTGAGAGTAGTTCACGGGATGGCGAAACCCAACCCACACCGAGCCCTAGCAAGCAGCCCAATACTGCTCGACCCAGCAACTCGCTGGCCACGCCCACCAGAAAGTCTCTGGCTCAGAGCCAGTTTTCGTGGATGCTAGGTGACGAGTCACCGCTCGGCAAGGTCGACAACGACAGCAGCGGCACTGATTTCGGACCCATTGCAGGGGCTGGGAGTCCAATCAAGGCGGTCAGCGTGAAGAAGGCCAAGAAGAAGAATGTCTTTGAGATGGAGGAGAGAGGGGACGAGGAAGAGAAGATGGCGGCTGATATTGAGAATCCGCTAGGGCCTCTGGGTTGACCCTCGAGGGGTTGTATGGAGGGCTCTAAATAGGAATTTAATTGCATGAGTAAGAGTTGAGCAGCCCAGGTAGTTTTGGACTCATTTCAGCAATTTCATTTTGTTGGCATTTTGTCAGCTGCTTCGCATTTGGTTCCTCATTATTGATTCAGAAGCAATTTTTTGCTAGGAATTGCATTCAACTAAATAGCAAAATGCACATGAGCAGGGCTGAATGGAGACGCCTCAAATGGCGCATGGATTGCTCACATCTTGTTGCACAGTGTCTTGTTTTGGCGGGGGAAAAATATTAATTTTATTCGCGTTTGCCCACAATAACCACATGACGCGTGTAACCAGTGCGGCCCTTGCCATGGATGGCGCAGGGTCCACCTCCGGTCCATCTGCCCCCTCCTCCTCCTGCCCTATTGTGATACATGTCTCCACCGGAGCGATGCACCCTTTGCTCCAAGCTGCCGATCAATCTCATTTAATCTGGCTGATTCGTTGCACTGCTAATTTAGCCTTTGGCACACACACGTCACTTTGCGCCTGCCCTTTGTACAGAGAGGTTATGCACAACCTAAACAGTAACCACAGGCAACCTGTAGCACCTATCAACCTCACATTTCAGGCTAGCCTCGCTCTCAGCCCAACTAACAAATGTCTGAAAATCGGCGGCCGACCGGCCTCAAAATCGACATGCCCGAGTCTTTTTCCGACCAGATGGCCAAGGCGAAAAAGACATACGGCAATCTCATTGCAACGACCACTACCCCTGGTCCCAGCTCAGCAGGACCGATGCGCACACCTTCGTGGGGTATTCTGAACGTGCCCGAGCTGCTCAATGACTTTCACCATCACACTCTGGAGAGCAAGCTGGATCCGGTCAAGGAGGGCCACGACGAGCTGCCCATTCGAACGCGACGACGAACGCTGGTAAACGGAGAAATCCGCCCTAGCAACGAGAGCGACAGAGACTACAACCACCACAGACTCGACGAAATAGACGACGAACACAGGCACGATTACGAGCTCAATGAGGGTCTCAAGGCGTCGTATCTAGATCACAACCACGGCGTCACCGAAAAACATGTTGAGAATGGCCACGTTCATCACGAGCACAAGTGTGACGACAAACATGAACATGATCACGATCACAAGCACGATCACACGCACGAGCACAAGCACGATCATGGCGCCCATGCCAAAGACCACGTCCACGATCACAAACACGACGCCCACGACCATGGTCACTCTCATGGCCACGACCACTCACACACACATACCCACGGCTGCAGCCATGACCACGCACACGGCCACAGCCATGGCCATTCCCATACCCACACACAATCTTACGAGCATCTGCAACCGCCACAATTGAATCTCCCCCCATTATCGGAGATTCTGCAATCGATTCCCTCGTTCATCTCACTGCCCACATCGCTCCTGGCCACATCTCTGTTGTGCAACCAGCTAGGCGTTCTTTCACCCGTGGTGTCAGCACTGCTGGTTGCGGGATGTACCACCTTTTGGGCTGGTGTTTTCCGTTTGTTTGGCATTAAGCATTCAATTGGGCTCCAGAAAGGCATGAGAAACACAACCATCCTGCTAGCGGGAATCTTCGCTCTCATCATATCAGCGATTTTCCTCGGAACCACCCGAGTCACAGCCATTGTGTTTGTGTCGCTGAACGTCCCACCTAAGGCTGTCCCCAGCTGTTGGCAGTTTCTCAGTTACATCGGCATCTCCGTTATCCACGATCTTGTCGTTGTTGGTGAAATCGAGCCCATGAACTTGGTAACTGGATATGCTGCTTTGGCGGGAGCTGTCTATGTTCTTCAACGAAACCTGGAGACCCCATCAAGCCAGGCTATTCCCCTCGGTCTTCTCATCACCATTCCTACAGCACTTTTTGTCCAGCTCACCGTGGAGCAGATCATCTTGCTGGTTGTCGCGTGTGGATCGTGCGGTGTCTTTCTTATCGCAAAGAGAGACCTCAAACCCAACCGTGTTAATGGTCTGGTTTCTTCTCTCATCGGCTTTGTCCTCGACATTTCAATCAAGACGAAATTCATGGATTGGAAAGCTGCCCCTTCGGAGGCACTCCTATGCGCCCTGTCAGTTCTGGTACCCTCCCTCGCAGCAGAGCAGGAGGAAAGCAATAAGCCTCGACGCCCTGGTCTCATCGATTCTATCATCAGTCACAGTGACACCAGGAACATCTTCTACTTTCTGTTGCTCAACTTTTCATTCATGCTGATTCAACTGCTGTACTCGATTCTGTCACATTCCCTTGGCTTGCTGTCAGACTCGATTCATATGTTTTTTGACTGTCTTGCTCTCATGGTTGGTCTTGTTGCCTCCATTCTTTCCAAGCTGCCGCCCTCCTCTCGGTTTCCCTATGGCTTAGGCAAGATTGAGACAGTCAGTGGCTTCACCAACGGTTGCCTGCTAGTGGGTATCGCTGGAGGAGTGTGCATCGAAGCCCTTGGCCGTATCTACCACCCAGTTGAGCTTGAACGAACTGCTGAACTCTTGGTAGTGTCAGCTCTTGGTCTGCTTGTCAACATTGTTGGAATTGTGGTGTTCAACCATGGCCACGCACCCGGAGAGGAGTGCAGCCACGGTCATTCTCATTCCCACGATGAGCACAACGAGAATACCTACGGCATCTACCTCCATATCATGGCAGATACCCTTGGTTCAGTCGGAGTGATCATCTCGACACTACTCACATGGTACTTTGGCTGGTCTGGGTTTGATCCTGTGGCTTCTATGCTGATTTCCATTCTCATTTTCCTGTCAGCGCTACCCCTTGTCACTACAGCGGCCAAGACGCTGCTTCTTTCTCTCACAGACTCTCAAGAGTACACCATCCGAAACATCTTGAACGACATTTCGGTCATGCCTGGTGTTGCCTCATATGAAAACCCTCGGTTCTGGTCTGATGGAGGTAGTGTTCGTGGTACTATTCACGTCAGACTGCAACAAGATGCCTCTTCACGCATCGTCAAGCAGAGCATTGTCAAGCGTATGGAGCAGGATCATGTCAAGGATGTGTTTGTGCAAATAGATTCAGCGCCACAATGATAGGCGTTCAGTTGGTTACATAATGTATATTATTTAGAATGTAATAGAATGAGTGATGATTGAGTAAATGTGGGCAAAACTGAGTATTGTGCTTCACTACTTCCAGCAGAGTTTACTGAAGAGTGCCCCAACTATTCCTAGTTTTCAATTTTCACTTTCTTGTGAGAAAAGTAGTGGATATTTAGATAAGGGTTAGGGTGTTAAAATGTTGAAAGAATTTTCTGGCAAATTCAATAAGATGAAGAGGCCAAGAAGTTGACATAAGAGTATTCCAGTCCAAATCAGTACACTCAGACGCAATATTGCAAATTATCAACAGCTAGCCTTGTGAAAGAACCAACAGTGTAGCACCCATCTCTGTCAACACTTTGTAATAAACTTTTCCATCAAGATTAGTGTCTGCAAGATATGCAAGTGTGAACAAAAAATCCAGAACAGCTCCATCAACAACTACATCATCATGTCTCGAGTCGGTATTCTGGTCATGGGACCCGCAGGTGTCGGAAAATCGACCTTTTGCAACGCCCTCATCACTCACATCCAGTCCATCGGACGAAGAGCACACATTGTCAACCTCGATCCCGCTGCTGAACCAAATGAGTACGAGTTCACTGTGGACATTAGAGATCTCATTTCTCTGAACGACGTCATGGAGGAGATGGAACTGGGGCCTAACGGAGGTCTCATGTACTGCTTTGAGTTCCTGCTACAGAACCTCGATTGGCTGGAGGAAGAGCTGGGAGACTACGAAGACGATTACCTCATTTTCGACTGTCCTGGCCAAATCGAGCTCTACACCCATGTTCCAGTGCTCCCTACCATCGTCAAGCATCTGCAACGGCACATGGGATTCTCTCTGTGTGCGTGCTACATCCTGGAAGCTCCTTTTGTCCTCGACAAGCCCAAGTTCTTCTCAGGTGTTCTCTCAGCCATGTCCGCCATGATTCTGCTGGAAACTCCCCACATTAACATCCTGTCAAAGATGGATCTTATAAAGGACGAGGTGCCAAAGCGGGAGCTCAAGCGGTTCCTAAACCCCGACCCTCTGCTCATGGTCGACGAAGCAAACTCACAAACCAACCCCAAGTTTCATAAACTCAACATGGCCATCACCAACATGATTGAGGATTTTGGAATGGTCCAGTTTTTGCCACTGGAGTCCAAGAACCCAGACTCAGTGTCTGCGATTCTTTCATACCTGGATGATGTCACCCAGTGGGCCGACAACCAGGAACCCAAGGAGCCCAAGATGGAGGAAGTTGACGGAGACGACGAGTAATCGACTTTGTCTGGATAACACATTACGTAGGACAACGGTTTAATAATAGATAATACGCACAAATTCACTTTCCCAATAGATTGTTGTATATTTCATCCTGTATCAGTACACCTGTACTCTATAGTCAGCTATTCTGAACGTGGACATTGCTTCTAAGAAGAACCAGCCTGATCAATTTCAATGTGTGTTCGAAAGGACTAAAGATTACAAGCTACAATTATAATTCTGGTGTAAAGGTACAAATGGTATAAATATAAATATATAAGACTATGTCGGTGTCAATACTGACGATAAGTCATCATGTCAAGTTAGCTCCGGAATCCCTCGCTCACAAACTGCCGCTTTTGCCCACCGTCCTGGGGAAATGGACACTCCCTTTTAGTTACGTTAAAATGAAGCTCCTGTTGCTGGCTGTATGTGTGGTGGTAGAACTGGGGGTTGTGAGCACCGTCATGATGGGGAGGACCGTACATGAAATTAGCAGCTTGCTGATTGTGTTGTTGGTGGAAAAAGTGCATTCTTTGCTGTTCCATCAGCTGATGGTGCTCCATGCGTTGATGGTGCTCCATGCGTTGATGATGCTCAATGTGTTGATGATGCTCCGTGCGCTGATAAAACTGAGAGACTGCAATAGGGTGGTTAAAACTGGGATCAAGCATAGGGTGGCCATGTGGCCGGGGAGGAGTGTAACCGGGTTGCCACATCTGCGGGGTCATTGAGACCTTCTCAGATTTGACACGAGGCTGTGACTTGCTTTCCCTTGCCTGCTCCTTCAGTGCGAGCCTTTCCTGTTGTCGTTCCTTCTTGACTGTTTCTCGCATTTGCCTTCTCTGTTCCTTCTCCTCTTCAGCCCTTCGTCGGCGCTCCTGTCGCTCCACTTCAACCTTGAGACGTCGTTCTTCCTTCTCCCGAATCTTGGCATCTGCCCTGTTGATTCGGTCTTGTTCCTTTTGTTGTACGGCAAGCTCACGGAGCTCATCCTTTTCCACCTCGTAGTCTTGCAGCAACTGAGGGATGACCTGGCAGTCGCCCTTGACCTGAAGATCAAAAACACCCTCAAACTCCTTCTTGGAGAAAGCGGGCTCGTCGTAGTTGAGCCACACGACACCGCCCTTCATGGCATGCACAGCATTAGCCATCTCTCGAACGATTCGCTTGACACCAGGGATTTTGAGAGTGGTGCCGACGACGACAAGACCATCAGGCCGACCCTTGAGATCAGCCGCTGAAAGCTCACCGATAGAGTCCGAGTCTGGGTTGTGTTCATTGTATAAAACAATACGGGGCCGCAGCTTGCCGACTCCCTGAGGCCGCTTACCAGCTGCCTCACGAGCAGCTTCCGTGTCGTAGCATGAGGGACAGTCGGGGGTCTCCTCACTGACGAACAGAGAGGGGTCGAGCTCACCCATCCACCCACACTTGGCGCAGTTCATCTTGCCGATACTTCCATGAAGCTGGACAGTTTTCGGCCAGGGCTTCTGGAGAGGTGTGCTAGTTGAGAGGTGGGAGAGGGTGGTATCCAGACAGTCAATGTTCTGAGAATACAGACGTGCTAGACGGTCTTGTTGTGCCAGAGAGTTGAGAAAATGGTGAAAGGGTGTGTGCTCAGCCCCGGTGCACAGACCGTGAAGTCCGTTGATTGTGGTGTGAAAGTGTTGAGTGGAAGTGGGGTCTCTGTAGACGTCGGCATCGAATAGGGACTTTCCTGTGGTTTTCAGGCCAAGTTCCTCCTTGAGCGAGACAAAAAGGCCGCTGGCTGACCGGAAATCGGGGATTCCGGCGTGTACACTAATTCCCGCACCTGTCACAACGACTAGGCGCTGAGACTTGTGGAAAACGTGGTGGAGAAGAGCAACGTCCTGCCTGCTTATGTTGCTGTGTCTGAGTGCCTCGTAGTTATATGTGTCGTGAGAAAACTGAGACAGGTCCAGGAGCTCGGCTGCGTCCTCATGGCGGCTAGGAAGGGGCTTTCGCTTGGGGTATCGCTTCTTGGTTTGCTGTCCCTCCTGTTTCTGCTCGCCGCGGTCCGAGTCCTCTTGGGTGTCTTCCTCGGTGTCCTGGTCATGTCGCATATTCTGTTTGTGTTCGTCAGACAGCTTCTGGATCTCGGCTGAGAGCTCGTTGTCGCTGACGTTGTCGCTGGCGGCCGTTTCAGGAGTGTGTGCGCCCGAGAAATTGGAGTAGTCCAGCGAGCTCAGAGAGGAGTCGGACTCGTTCATGATGGATTCTCTCAGCGAGTCGAGCTTGGTGGCGACGTTGTCCTCGTCGGAGTGGACGACGCCCTTAGTCTCGAGAGAAAAGGACTGGGAGAACGAGGGAGGCGGAGTGTTGAGTCCCTGGGGAACTCCCGCGGAGCTTTTCCGCAAGGAAACCATTTGGAGAGTTGTGCGGAGTTTGGCGGGGCTGTCTGTGTAGCGTAGTGCGCTGCGGGGTTCTTTTTGGCCGTCCGAATAGGACAGGCTGTCTTGAGTGTTGAGGTATGTGGTGCAAATTTGACTTGCACAATATTACACTGGCCTAGTAAAACCTTGGGGGGAAGGGGACTGCTAGGCTGGGGCTTGCTGTGGTGACGCAATGGTGGGTAGGGGAGGGGGAGGGCTTTTGATAGTATCCGAGTAGCCGGTGTGGTTGCTTCGTCTGGTCCTGGTTGTCTGAGTTTACTCCGCAATCAGCTTCCTCTGGTATGATAGCCGGTTAAGTTCTCATGCAATGCGCTTGAGCGTTGTTTATGGTGGGGTTCCCGATTAGGAAAGAGGGCAGGGGAATAACTCATTGTACGCGTGCACATGGTTTTAGCGTACAGCACATACCGCATAATTAAGGTTCCAAAAGTTGGCAAAGTTGGGAGGAGCTGCACCACTATCGAAAATATATCCCAGAGGGACGATACTGCTCACTTGGAAACACGACAATGGTTCAAATAAACGAAATCAAGAGCAACGCCCGCGAAACCCGAACCGCCGCCCACACACACATCCGCGGCCTCGGTCTCAATGAGCTGGGCATCGCCAAGGCCGTCGATGGCGGCTTTGTTGGCCAGGCTGAGGCTCGAGAGGCCTGCGGTGTCATTGTTGACCTCATCAAGGCCAAGAAGATGTCTGGACGAGCCATCCTGCTCGCCGGCGGACCCGGTACCGGAAAGACTGCCCTTGCGCTGGCCGTGTCCCAAGAGCTTGGCCCCAAGGTGCCCTTCTGCCCCATTGTTGGCTCCGAGGTCTTCTCCGCAGAGGTCAAGAAGACTGAGGCCCTGATGGAGAACTTCAGACGGGCCATTGGCCTGCGAATCAAGGAGACAAAGGACATTTACGAGGGTGAAGTGACCGAGCTCACCCCCGAGGAGGCCGAGGACCCATTGGGCGGCTACGGCAAGACCATCAGATCCGTGGTGGTCGGACTCAAATCTTACAGAGGCACGAAGCAGCTGCGGCTGGACCCCAAAATCTACGAGTCCATTCAGAAGGAGCGAGTGGCTGTTGGCGACGTCATCTACATCGAGGCCAACACTGGTGCCGTCAAGAGAGTCGGCCGTTCAGACGCATACGCCACCGAGTTTGACCTCGAGACCGAGGAGTACGTCCCCCTGCCCAAGGGCGAGGTTCACAAGAAGAAGGAGATTGTGCAGGACGTTACACTACATGACCTGGATGTCGCCAACGCCCGACCCCAGGGTGGCCAGGACGTCATGTCCATGATGGGCCAGCTCATGAAGCCCAAGAAGACAGAGATCACAGACAAGCTCCGAGAGGAGGTCAACAAAAAGGTGCAGTCATACATCGACGAGGGCGTGGCCGAGCTGGTTCCCGGAGTGCTGTTCATTGATGAGGTCAACATGCTGGATGTCGAGTGCTTCACTTACCTTAACAGAGCGCTGGAGTCTTCCATCTCGCCCATCGTCATCCTGGCCTCCAACAGAGGCATGACTACCATTCGTGGCACAGACGAGATTGCTCCCCACGGAATCACTCCCGACCTTCTCGACCGTCTTCTGATTGTCCGAACCCTCCCTTACAGCCTCGATGAGATTCGAACTATTATTCAGCGACGAGCCCAGATTGAGCAGCAGCCCGTCTCCGATGCCGGTCTCGATGCCCTTGCTACACACGGTGCCCGAACTTCTCTCAGATACGGTCTTCAGCTTCTCTCACCTGCTGGTGTGCTTGCCAAGGCTGCTGGCAGAGACACTGTGGAAGTTCCTGACATTGAGGAGTGCGAGAGCCTGTTTTTGGACGCTGGCAGATCCGCTGAGCTCTTCAACAAGAGCGACAAGTTTTTGGTCTAATCTAATGTATTATATTATATGAGGTGGATTGTTTTGTATTGGTTACGTATTGAAAGTAACTTCTTTCGGGATGTATGAGTGCTGTCTAGCACTTTTATCAATACTGTAAATAAACAAACAATTGATAAACAATAGAAAAATATATAATTATCTGGACGACATGTTACAGGTCCCTATAGAGGTAAATGTTCCGTTCTTATTCAATATAAAAATATTATGTATGGTTACCGCCAGTACATTACCGGCACTGCAACTATGATTAGAGGATAATAGGGACAGCCTGACCATCGCCACGAGGATCACTACCGGCATGATACACTCCCTCCTCGTCCTGTCGAATAACCTGGCCACGTCCAAACACTGACCAAGCGTCCTCTCCAGTGACAACGTTGACAGTATGGCCGAACTTTCGGAGAGTTTCTGCCACCTCGGGGTCAATTCCCTCCTCGAGGTTGACAACAGTCTCATGCTTGGAGCATGGACCGTGGGTACCCTTACCAAAGTCGGATCCCTTACCAGCAGAAAGACAGAATCTGGGAGAGTCCAGGGCCTTTTGGGGGTCCAGACCAAAGTTGATCATGTTAAGTAGAACCTGAACATGGCCCTGGGGCTGCATGAATCCGCCCATGACTCCGTAGCAGGCCCAGAGGTCGTCTCCCTTGGTGACCATGGCGGGGATGATGGTGTGGTAAGGTCGCTTTCCACCGGCAAGGCAGTTTCGAGTACCCTCGGTGAGGTTGAAGTTGAGGCCTCGGTTCTGGAGACAGAAGCCAGTGCCCTCAGGAACAGTTGAGGATCCGAATCCGTCGAAAATGGAAATGATAAACGAGCAAGCGTTGCCCCATCGGTCGGTCACAGCAAAGTAAACGGTGTCAGACTTGTGGATGGGGTTGATGACGTCCTCATGGTAGTTGGGATGAATCTTGCTAACATCAAACTTCTTGGCCAGCTCATCGTACTTGGTCTCGCAGAGAAGCTCTTCAAGGGATACATCGTGGTGATCAGGGTCCGAAACGAACTCATCGGCCTCCCGGAAGGCAAACTTCAGCGCCTCGATAGCCACATGGAGGTACTCGGCGGAGTTGAGCTTGAGTCCCTCGAGAGAGATGGAGCCCTGTCTATCGAGAGCCTTGATGACGCCAATAGCGATAATGGCCACGAGACCAGATCCGTTAGGAGGCAGCTCCCAAAGCTTGATATCGTCCTTGACCTCGATGGCGATGGGCTCAACAAAGGTGGAAGTGTGAGACTCCAGGTCCTCCTTTGTGAGAAGCGATCCACGCTTCTTGAGGATGTCCAGGATGCTTTCTGCAACCCAGCCCTTGTAGAAGCCGTCTCTGCCGTGCTTGCCAATCTCCCGGAGAACGGCAGCCAGACCAGGGTTCTTGAAGATCTCACCAACACGAGGAGCTCGGTAGCCTTCGCCGTCCTTGATCATGAGATCTGCACCGGCTGATTCCGTGTGCAGGAGCTTCTGGCCATGGTCGGCCCAGAGCTTTGTGCTGACCTCGGAAATGGGAGCGCCATTCTCAGCCAGCTGGGCTACGGGCTCCAGAATCTCAGCCATGGACAGCTTGTGGTTACCCCACTTTTCGTAGATGTCGCACCATCCAGCAACGGCACCGGGAACTGTGATGGTGTGGGGGCTGGTGAGGGGAATTCGAGGACCAGTCACGCCGTGCTTCCGCAGGTACTCGACCGTAAGGCCCTTGGCAGACCGACCAGAGCCATTGAGTCCCTCGACCTTTTTGGTCTTTGCGTCGTAGAACAGAGCAAACATGTCACCTCCAACACCCGTCTGGTGAGGCTCCAGCAGGTTGAGAGCGGCCGCAACAGCGATACCGGCCATTGCAGCGTTTCCGCCATTATCAAGCACTCGGGCTCCAATCGCAGAGGCCAAGGGCTGTGTGGAGGACACCATGCCCTTTTGGGAGTGGACAACAGATCGTCGTGAGAATCGTGTCATTTTTGAGAGCGTTTACCACTGTGTGTTGTCGAAGCAATAGGTCCTGGCTATAGCTATATAACTTGCCAATGAACAAAGTTGTATGTTGTGTGGGGTGAGTCAAATGTACGAGCGGACTTAACGGACACCCATGGTCATGCATATATGCCAATCAGTTTCGAGTCTAAGAGAAAGTCAATGATAGACATTTTCACTCGGTAGGCTACAGAGTACAGATTAGTATAACTCCTCCCGGACCCACATCTGCAAACAATTCACACGGTACTATTGGTACAATATCTCTGTCGAGATCTCTCACCCTCGTTTTTTTGGACTTGGACCATAAGCTGCAGCGGCTGCAATGTACAGCTGCAGCTATAGCAATGCCTGTGCTAAGTAAATACTGTACCGTGCTGTAAAGTATGGAACGGTAATTGTGGGACCCGACATGTTCAATGTGGTGCTACGGCACCTGTACTGACACCGACACCAGCCGTTCCACCTCATTCTGGGGCTTAGCATGTGATCAGAACTTCGGACGAGGGTTTCCTGTGGGGGTCAGTGGGGGAACAGGAACTTAAAAGCTATACAACTAAACTTCCGACTCAGTGCCCAAACTCTAAAAAATCGGGGAGATTGCATTCTGGTTGTGTGGACTCAGTGACTTTTAAAAATGTTAGTGTCTCAATAGCCGCGGATAACACCTCAGCAAAGATACCACCACAAGAACAGAAACCCCCCAAACTACGCCCACTGAGTCCGAAATGAAACTCATCGGCACGCTGGCCGTGTCGGTTGACCAACTGGTAGGATACCCCATGACTTTAGTGATACCATCAAAGTGCTAACCCAGACAAATCTCGTGATACCAGAGGAGTACTCTTGCAGAAACCTCAGACATTCTCCTCTCTACATTTCCGTCGGTGCCTCCACGACACTAACATCCGTGTACACGTTCGGCTCACAGGTGGAGGCCAACGGCAGAAATTTACCTGGCATTAGGTGGGGCCAAACTCTGGAACTGACCGTGGAGCCTCACCACTACCCCCTTAGAAGAGTGACACTATCGGTTTTTGCACGCTTTGCTGGCGAGAATGAAAACTTCAACAAAAGCATAGGCCACTGCACCCTATTCGTGAACGAGAGAGCCATGCAGACTCCTGCTCAGTTTACTTCCTCTCTGGTTCACATGGGGCTCGATGTTGGCTCTCTTCAGGTTACAGCATCCTTTCAATTTACCAGCTATGGCAATCAGTACGTGGCCCATCTCGACAGGGAAGCAAAGACTGCTTACAGGCCCTTTGCATCCATTCGTTCCCAATGTGCAACGTCAGATGTGCCTACACTCCGTTCCATGAAATCCGCTGGGTCAGGAAAGTCTTCTAGGTCCATGAAATCTACGAAATCATTCAGATCAACAACTAGCCAGGGGCTTCCGTCGATGAGAGGAAAGATGAAGTCACTAATGTCTATCTTCAAGTCTAAAGGAGACGACCCTGCGCCCATAGCCGCGCATATACCACCTGTCATACAGATGGCCGCTATGAAGGAAGCCACCATGAGATCCACAGCTACATCTGCTAAAGCTGAAGCAAGTCCCAACGCGCATCCATCCATCACTCGCGCTCATACTCCAGTGATATCTCCCCATAGCACCACATCACAGCAGCCATCACACTTCCGTCAGTTTTCCAACTCCTCCAGCTTGTACCACAAGCCAACACCGTCGTCCTTCTCACCTTACACCCAGACGGCGCTTGATGTAGCAAGAGATACCCAATCCGCTCTCAAAGAACGACGGGTTAGCAGGAGCAACCCCAACCTCAAGTCACGTGGGACTGTCCACACTGACTACACTGCGGAGGTGGTGCGCATCGGCTCTACCGGATTTGACAGCGACCCTATCCAGCCTCTTCTTGTCCGGAAGAGCCGACAAGGCCACCCATCCACAGCTGGATCAATTATCCATATGCAGCAACGAAAACAAACTGAGCTGGCTGGGTATGGCATGAGACAGAACACCGTTCATCCGTCTCAACAAAGCGCTGCCAATTCGCAACATGCGAACAATGCATATGGTGACTACCATCCTTCAGGGCCACAGCCGCACTGGTCTCAATCGAAGTTGCTTAGAAATGAGTGGCAGGACGAAAACCTCAGTGGGTTCAACTGCCAGCACTGTGGCATATTTAATCAACTGTAGTTAATGAAATCAACAGGTAATATGTAGGACGACACCGCATAGAGCACCGTATCCCCGGACTGGGTCACGTGCAAGCATTAAATACGAAGTATTGGTAACAACCAAAAGGGCCAATTTCCGAACTCTGCGACTGGACAAATGGTAACAGCAGTTATATTTTAGAAATCAGTTCTCCTCAAGGCTGTGCTTTTAGTTGGGCCACTTTTTGGAACGTGTACGTCGTAATTTATTAGCCACATGCATGTTAACCTTGAATTACTGAGGCAGAAACCATAAGCACCAAAAACGACAGTTGGCCTTTATCATACAATTGCAACAATGCTCATCAAAGAATCGTTTCACGACGTCAAGACATCTTATGGCACAACTCTTCGCCTGTTTGTGTACACTCCCTCCATTCCAGGCTACCCCAATGCCAAGTTTCCAGGAGTGCTCGTGTACTCTGAAATCTACCAGGTGACAGGACCTGTGGCACGAGTAGCTCAGCAGATTGCTGGCAGAGGATACATTGTTGTCGCTCCCTCCATTTACCACAACTTTGTTGGTCCCGAGCCTCTCGCTTACGACGTCGAAGGTACTGATGCTGGCAACAAGTACAAGATTGAGAAACCGCTTGAGTCTTACGACGAAGACAACAAGCTGGCAATCGACTATCTCACAGGCCTAAAGAACTGTACCGGAAGAATTGGAGCCACTGGAATGTGTCTTGGAGGCCACTTGGCGTTCCGAGCGGCTCTTGACAGTCGTGTCACCTCGGTGTTCACCTTTTTTGCTACCGACATTCACTCTCACTCTCTTGGCCTGGGTAAGAACGATGACTCCCTCAAGAGAGTCAGCGAGTTCAACAAGGCTGCCGAGTTTACGCTTGTCTTTGGTACCAAAGATAACCACGTGCCCCCTGAGGGTCGTGACCTCATCAGAAAGACCCTCCGTGACAACGACATCTTCTTCTCTTTCCTTGAGGTTGCCGGAGCCCAGCATGCTTTTATCAGAGACGAGTCGTCCAAGGGACGCTACGATCCTGTGGTGACTGGCTTGTGTATGGACATGCTTTTTGATCAATTTTACCGTAACCTCGTCGTGGATCTTGGATCCCGAGGTGCTGAAGAAAAGGTCGAGGATGTTTGTTAGAAACGATATATGAATATTATGAGTTACGAATACTTTTACTGTGCTACGCTCTGTGTCTGTTCAAAACAATATCATCAACTATATATATTAGCTAGAGTCCTCTTCACCTTCCTCTTTCTTGGACGACGCAATGTCTCCCTAGGCCCCGCCCTCGGGACCTTCACACATCACCAGTCCATGTGCAAAGCAGGAGCCCGCAAGAATCTTGTTTTCCTTGGGAAGGTAGTTGTAAACGGTGTTGACAAAAACTCCGTAGTCATCGTCGGACTTGTGCATGACATGGGGTATCTTGTAGCCCTCGTCAGCATTAAGCCGAAGGCCTACAGTCTGGACCTTTGAAGTGGCATCGTTCAGGTACTTGTACTTCTTCATCACCTGGAGAACGTTGGGGAAGCCAGCCACCATGACATCCTTTGTTCCAGGGATGACTCGGACGTTGTCCATTGGGGCTCCGACCATGGTAGCGCTGACAAGATCCAGCTTCTCAGAGGTAGAGTTCCAGGTCCAGTGCTTGATCTTGGCGTCTCGGGAGTCGGACTGAACAAAGTCGAAAGTACCGGGGATGTGCGCAATACCGTTGGGGTAGACGAGGTCCTCGGCGACCTTGTGGCAGGTTCCGGCGACACCGCTGTCAAGGCTAACAGTGCAGTAGACGAGGTAAGTAGTCTTGAGACCGAGGATCTCTGCAGCGTGTCTAATAAATCCCCCTCGGTGCAGGTGATCGTTGGTCACGACAAAGCCCAGCTGACCCTCAGGAGTGTAAAACAGTGCAATGGAGTTGGGGAGGATGACGAGATCGTCCTTGATCTCACCAAGGAACTCAATTGAGCCGGGGGAGGTCAGCTCGAAGAAGGAAATAACCGAGCCATCAGCCTTGTGGTTGACAGAAGCAATGATCTTCTTTCCGTCCTTCAGAGTAAACACATCGAGGCCATGGGAAGTAAAGGTGTGACCCTCGAATCCAGAAACAGGCACGTGCGTCAGCTTCTCGGTTGCAGGGTCCAGGGTATAGAACTGGTCAACCTGCTTCTTGGCAGTCTCAGGGTCGAAGAAGAAGCCGGTGCCAGGGAACCACTTTTGTCGAGCCTCGGAATTTCCACAAGCCAGAAACAGCAGACCGGACTCCTCGTCGTACTTTGCGTCTTCACAGGCCTCAACACCCTCTATCACATGACAGTTGTTGTTGACGGGAGGGGTTGAAGAGTACCTCCACATCATGGGAAGCAGCGAGTCTCGGACATCCAGGGCCGAGGTTGGAAGGCCATTGTAGTTTGCGACACCCACAAAAAGGGCCGCAATCAGAAATACAATGTTGATGGCGAACTTGAGCATTTTCTGTGGGGAGTGGAGATCTAACAAGTCAAGTCAAAGCAGAAAAAAAGACACAAACTGTTATTATAAAGCATCCTTCCCCAGACTCTCACATGCATATGCATGCCGCAAATAAAGCTATATATGCGGGGCTGATGAAAAAGAGCATGGATAGAGTCTGTCGGGAGTGTGCACTATCACTAAACATATAAAAGAGGAGAGGCTTTCACACACGTGTCAGACTATAGACTGCTGGCTTCTGTGTACGACAGAGACGCCGTGCCTCTGGTAATACACCTAGAGCCGTGCCGCACCACACTATTGATACCGTATCTGCCCTCCTATCTCAAACAAACTCCACCTTGGTGCCTTGCCTCTTTTGCCCCACTCTTGTCACTCTTTTTTCTTTCTTTTTCCTTTCTTTCTTTCTCACATCTCCTTGATATTTAGGCTTTAACTACCCCTACGTAAGAGCCAAGAACGGTTAACGCCGGTTTTGATGGACCATCGAAGACAACAAGGAAGGACCCTACTATATGTTCTAGACTACATTAGTGCCCGATGGATCATTGTTCGATACAACGGGGTGCCATTTCGCTCGTATTCGGTACCACAAAGCTCTTGTGACCGAAGACAGAATTTCAAACGAAAAAAAAAGCAGCTGTAACTTGTAATTTTACCATACATGCCAGGTACGGTGCTGTACACCGTATAGTAATTACAAGGTACATAACCGAGTTCGGCCCTACAAAAAGACTCTCCTGATAGTCGCACCAGATAATAATGGCGTGGCACGACAGTATGACTCAACAAGACGTCACCTTCCACTACAGATGTACAGAATGGCAGGAACAAACCCAGGCTGGAAGCGGCATGGACAGAAATAATAGACAGGAAGCTTACTTACATAATAGCTATATTTTTAAACTAGTCAAGAACCACTTAGTAGGCGCCCTCAGGGAGCCACTTGTTGCCAGTCTTGGGCTGGGGGACATGCAGACCAAACTGGTAAGGAATGTCCTCAACGGCGTGTCGCTTGTTAATGTTCTTTCGGAACACAAACTGGTGACAAGCAGCACCACCCTGACGGGAAGTAATGACGGAAGAGGCAAGGAAGAACTCCCAGATTCGGAACCATCGGACACCGTACTTGTCGATGACCTTGTCCTTGTTGCCCAGCCAGTTTCGGTACCAGCTCCACAGAGTTGCAGAGTAGTGAACACCAATGTTATCAACGGAGACGGTCTCGAAACCAGCACCCTCCATCTTGTCGAGGAAGAAAGAGAGGGGAGTAGAAGCATCAGCACCAGGGAAAATGTACTTGTTCATGAACAGACCCCAGTTGAGATCCTCGTACTGCCAAGACTTTCGGAGACCAGAGTACTGGAGAACAAAGGTACCATCATCCTCAAGCATATCGTAGACCTGAGAGCAGAAAGAGCCAAGGTTCTTGACACCAACGTGCTCAACCATCTCGAGGGAGATGATCTTGTCGTACTTCTTGCCGTTAGCGGGGAGGGGGATTTCTCGGTAGTCCATGCAGAGGATTCGGGACTGGGTAGAGGGAGTGCCATCCTTGGCAAGGTTGTTGTTACCGTACTTGGTCTGGTTTCGGCCAAGAGTGATACCAGTAACGTTGCAGCCGTACTGAGAAGAGGCGTATCGGGCAAGAGTACCCCATCCACATCCAATATCAAGAACCTCCTCGCCCTGCTTAAGGGCGGCCTTCTCGCAAACAATTCGGAGCTTGTTATCCTGGAGCTCCTCGAGGGTCTCGAGCTTGTTGATGTCAGAAATAACACCGGAAGTGTAGATCATTCGGGGACCAAGGAACCAAGTGTAGAAGTCATCACCTCGGTCGTAGTGCTCTCGGACCTGCTCCTCATCCTGGGACTGGGTGTGGAAAATGATCTCGGGAATCATGGAGAGGAGGAAAAACTTGAACAGAGACCAGGTGAAGTTGAAGGTCATGAAGTCATGTCGGTACTCGAGGATCTCAAGAGCATCACCTCGCATAGAAACCTTGCCAGCAAAGTAGAGCTCATGGAAAGTCTCGTAAGGGATCTTGTTGTTGCCAGAGTACTTCTTGGCGAGAGAGGGATCGTGGAACTCGAGGTAGTACTCAACAGGTCGGCCAGGGAGCTGGCAGTCAGTGTTGATTCGGGGAGAAATGGAAGAGATGACAGCCCAAAATCCAACAAGGAGAGGGACACCAGTCACGAGGAAGAAGAAGAGGTAAGTCCACACGCTTCCTCCAACCTTGTAGTTGATGAAAAAGGGGACACCGAGGAGAATGGCGAAGAGGGCACCGTTGGAGAAGTGTCGAGATCCGGGACCCTCGGCAGGCAGGGGTGCGTTCTTGATACAGGGGTACTGGGTTAGTGATTGCGATCAGATGTTTGGAAACATGACAATGGCTGATCAAGGGGGGTTTGTCTCGAGGGGTATATGAGATCGAGACACTATAGGAGAAGATCCTGCGAAAACTGCCGAGACGTCTCCAGGAGGCCGAGTTGGGCCTATCGCCCGAGCCACAAGACTTTTGCTGGGGTAATTGCCTCGACCGAGTCATGATCCCTGGCCAGCGTAGCCTAAAAAGCTCATGTCACACCAGTCTTGTCACCTGTTCATACTCACATCAGTGGTTCGCACGCCGGTGGCAGTGGAGGCCTGGGGCTGGGGCTTGGGGGCCGGAGTCTTGATGAACTCAATGTCGTCCAAATGGGTCTCGTTGTCAGCCATTCTGGTGTTGGAGATTCTCAATCGAGGATGAAGAGAAAGTAGGACCGCTGAGCTTTCGTTTTGGACACGAAACACAATTGGTCTTAACAAACCTTAACCCTATTTCGCGCGTGTCGTGAAATTGAATAACGTCTGACGGGGTGAGTACATTAGATCACGGAGTAGAAGCGCCAAGAAGCGACAAAAGGTGCCAAACGGTTGGGGTGCCACTCGAGAGCTCCGTGGCGGTTTCTCCCAGCGCCTTTGGGTCCCCGTCGCCGAGATGGACACCTTGTCGAGCCATCCGCTCCAATGCGCAATTCCGCCCGATCTGCAAACGTTATTAGCCTCTCTCCCCAAAGAGGTATCCCAAGGGATAATTATTGACGCTCGCTTCGAGTGTAGATAATGGGCTCAAATATTTTTTTTTTCTCATCGCAGAGTGAAACTTTTCAGAGGCCGTCTTCTCCCGCAACAAGTTGCCACGAACACCACTGGTCTGCAGCTATCGACTATTCCACAGCATTCTATGGACCAGCTATAGGGGGGAGCGAGGGAGGGGCATACAGTAAGTAGGTCTAACATTAGTGCGTCCACCACGCTGGTTGCTTTGGCTCCGGCCTCTTGCTTGCAAGCTGCTGTAAATCTATAGAGTCAAAAGCCGTGTGAGCCCCTACGTTTACCAGGTGTACATACTGTAGGTACGGTACAGCGTGGTCGCTTCCCAGGGCGCAAGGGAAGACGGGCCAATTAAGCTACCGTATATATTTAATTAGTGCGAAACCGGCACCAGATACACGTGGGGGACGGGAATGCCAGGTACAGCAAGACCTAGCACCCGGACCTGACTCCAGAGTCTCGCCAGGGTAATGCTGGCACCACACGGACGGCGCTGTTGGTCCTTCGCGTTTGCTGCTCCCCTGACTTGAAACTTGGCGGAGTTTCTCGAGTCGGGACCGGTACCGGCACGGTAATTGCGTGTCGGCTTAGGGGCTACTGTAGGTACGTACTGTGAGGAAGGACACGCTTGAAGATACCAGGAAGGACAAAAACGAAGGAAGAGAAGAGACGTCACAGCATATACACGTAGGGCGCGAACCAGCTTCCAGTTTTAATATTTCGCGACTTCTAGACTACGGGGCACCCCAAGCCACGTCTTGGCGTCTTCTGACATGTTATTGCCGCACTGGACTATCAGGGTCGCCAAAAGGGTTTGGCACGCTCTCTGGAAGGTCAAAAAGAGACGACAGGCCATTTCTTCTTCCTTAACTTTTTTTGCTTCGTCTTCAGTCTTTGGGTTGAGCACCTTAATAACAGGGTTCACCGCAAAAGGGTTTTTTCCACGTGACTTCGCTCCCATACAGCATGTGATTGGGAGCCATGACGTCAGGAAAAATAGCATGTCCAGCCTTCGGGAGCAACCCAAGTAGCCGAGAATCGCGGCCGCCGCCATAAACCAGCCAGTAGTATGCCATGTCTGGAGGTGTAGGAACACAGTGTACAAGGTCAGCAGACAGTTTCAGCCTCTGAAAGGGGTAAGGCCAAAAATTTAGTGTGGCACATAATAAAGGTATTTTCGCTGACACAAGAATTAAGGGTATGTCGATAAGAAAAAGTAGGGTCAGGAGATTCCGCTAGCAGTAGATGGACAGGACCAAAAAGCGCCAGATTTGCCACCCGAGCCACAAATAAGCCCCCCCGGCCGCGCTCGGACCAGTGAGCCAGATGGACCCTTCCAGGGGTTTAGGTTACGCCTCAAGCGGGATCTTTGGGTCGTGATCGAATTTCGATTCGTTGCTTGTGCGCATCTTCACGTAACAAGGTTTACACAGACAAAGACCAAGGCGAAAAATTCTCTTCCTCACACCGACACGTGACATGCAGTCCCCAAAGACAATTTTTTTTTCACCCACAAAGTTTCAAGGTCCACTGACAAGTCTTCTTCTTACAACTCACAAGTGGCGTATCTGATACCCCCCCAAAAAACTGTTTATTAAAGAAAATGTGAGTACGGCAAGTCCGAGCGGCCGCCACGGATCTGTGGAGGACAGTTCGGACGCTGCGAAACGCAGTGGCAAAGTCGACCATTACACGGGCTGTGTGATTATTACAGAATGAGGCCAACTCTCCCAACACCCAAGCTAACAACAGTATGTCTGAACTCGAAAATGGTGTTAAGTCGTTGAATTTGAACGACACCCCCGCTCCTCGAAGCAAGTACGTCCCCCCTCACCGAGCCAAGGCCGCTGCTTCCGCCAGTACCGACCAGGCTCCTCCTCCCGCCTCTAACGACCGACGAGAGGCTGGCCGAAACCTGTACTCCCAGTACTCCAACTCGTTCCAGAACAACAACTCCCGTGGCGGCTACGGTGGTGGCTACGGCGGCGGCCGTGGTGGCCGTGGTGGCCGAAGCTGGGGCAACGACGGTGGCTTTGGTGGCGGCCGGTCCGGATTCCGAGACCCCGCCCAGGGAACCTTTGTTGACGGCGAGCACAAGCCCGGTCCCAAGAACGAGCGAACAGAGATCGACCTCTTCGGCACTGCCAACGACGAGCGATTCCAGTCCACCGGTATTAACTTCGACAACTACGACGAGATTCCTGTTGAGGCTTCCGGTAATGACGTCCCCGAGCCTGTGAACGCTTTCACCTCTCCTCCCCTTGAGGCCCACCTCCTCACCAACATCACTCTGGCTCGATACAACAAGCCCACTCCCGTGCAGAAGTACTCCATCCCCATCGTTGCTGCTGGCCGAGATCTTATGGCTTGTGCCCAGACTGGTTCCGGTAAGACTGGTGGTTTCCTCTTCCCCGTTCTCTCTCAGTCCTTCTTCCACGGACCCTCTGAGATCCCCCAGGCTGCTGGACGACACATGCAGAAGAAGGCTTACCCCACTGCCCTCGTCCTTGCCCCCACCCGAGAGCTTGTCTCCCAGATTTACGAGGAGGCTAAGAAGTTTGCCTACCGATCTTGGGTTCGACCTTGTGTCGTCTACGGTGGTGCCGACATTGGCGAGCAGATGCGAAACATCGAGCGAGGCTGTGACCTTCTTGTCGCCGCCCCCGGTCGACTCGTCGATCTGATTGACCGAGGCCGTGTCTCTCTCCAGAACATCAAGTACCTTGTCCTTGATGAGGCCGATCGAATGCTTGATATGGGTTTCGAGCCTCAAATTCGAACCATTGTCGAGCAGTCCGGCATGCCCGGTGTCCAGGAGCGACAGACTCTCATGTTCTCCGCCACCTTCCCCCGAAACATCCAGATGCTCGCCCGAGACTTCCTGAAGGACTACATTTTCCTGTCCGTTGGTCGTGTTGGTTCTACTTCTGAGAACATTACCCAGAAGGTTGAGTACGTCGAGGATGGTGACAAGATCTCCGCTCTCCTTGATATTCTCTCTGCCGCTGGCAAGGGCCTGACCCTTGTCTTCGTCGAGACCAAGCGAGGTGCTGACTACCTCTGTGATGTCCTCCAGGGCGAAGACTTCCCTGCCACCTCCATTCACGGTGACCGATCTCAGCGAGACCGAGAGCGAGCTCTCGAGATGTTCCGAGACGGTACTACCCCCATTCTCGTTGCCACTGCCGTCGCTGCCCGAGGTCTTGATATCCCCAACGTTACCCACGTTGTCAACTACGACCTCCCCACTGACATCGACGATTACGTCCATCGAATTGGTCGAACTGGTCGAGCCGGTAACACTGGTATTGCCACTGCCTTCTTCAACCGAGGCAACAAGGGTATTGTGCGAGAGCTCATTGATATCCTCAAGGAGGCCCACCAGGAGGTTCCTCAGTTCCTCGAGACCACTGCTCGAGAGGCTTCTTACGGCGGAGGAGGTCGAGGTGGCCGAGGCGGCCGAGGCGGCTTCGGCGGCGGTCGATCTAACGCTAACCGAGATTTCCGAAAGCAGGGTGGAGGCGACCGATTCGGTGGCTCCAGCGGCGGCAACCCCTACGGCAGCTCTGGTGGCTCCTCTTTCGGTGGTTCCGGCGGCAACGGCGGTTCCTCTTACGGCAACCAGGGAGGCAACAACACCTGGTGGTAAGCTGAGAGCTTGCTGCCATTTTAAATGCTCGCTTCTCAGTATGATTTTTGTTGAAAAAAAAGAATTGCGGTGCAGGACTAACGACCTAGACGACGATGATGATGTTCCTGCTCTTCGATTTGATGATTTGTTTTGGATGTCTGTGGAGGTTCACTAACCGAAGGAAGAAAATATTGTTTTTATTGAAGGAGGGATGAAAAATTACAGAAAAAAGAAAAAAAGGAAGCACGAAATTTGTCGTGTTGGAAAAAAAACCCAGCTCTGGTCTTTTTTGGATCAACTGTGTATTACTACGTGCATTTTCTTCTTGGGGTTAACGGCGTTTTATCATTTATTTACTATTTTTGCATGGGCCAACGATAGACATCTGCAGTGTACTTTTTATTAGGTCACACTGCCATATAGACTGGGAATAGAGATATATAAATAAGACGTATTCAGATGTTTTACTAAAAAAAAAGTGGGGACACAGTAGAGAGTAGTTTTCAGAGGATGGCATAGCCACTGGCATAGGACACAGACCCTTCTGATATGTTCTTCACCTGGTTGGACTGGGAGTACCCGATCCAGTTAAGACTGGTGGCTGGGGAGCCTGTCTGTATGGCATAGGACTCCAACACAGCAATGAGGATAGCGAGGGGCTTTCTTCCGCATATGGTGTTGTCTGTATACTTGCAGTACTCCTTCCACTTGTCGTATGATGTCAGTGAGGCTACCTCCATGCCCTTCTTGTCGAGGTACTCAATAGACTTGTAGATAGGAGTTGATGACGTTTTCAACGCCTCCCTTAGCGAACTCTTGTCCTGGCTCACCGAGGTACATTCGGGGTCTTCTGAGAAGCCAAAGTACCGAAAATTGTTACCCCAATGGCAGAAATCGGTTGAAATGACAAACGCATTCTGGGGGTCAGAGACGTAAGGCAGCAGAAGGTCTGCTAGCTTCTTCTCGTAGTCCTGTGTCGTCTGTCCAACCATGATCGGTATAACCTGAATGTCCTGATCTCCGATGACCCTCTTCAAGAACGGCATGTGCATTTCAAAGCTGTGCTCGTCTTTGTCGGTCGTCGCGGACATGTACTGGGTGAGTCCCGAGGCATTCAGATGTGCCGTGGTCTCTTTGTCGACATTGACATTTCCAAACGGCGTTTCGTAAGAGTGGAAGGCCGAGGTTTCAGCATGTTCGATGTAGACATGGTGGGAGGGGCCAAGAATGAACAGTCGTTTGATATCTTTAAAGTCGAACGCCGCGTAGGTCTCGCCGAGTTGGGGACCAGCGTAAGTGTACCCAGCATGTGGACCCACCAGGACCCGTGCCTTTGGAATAACAGCCTGTCCGGGCGGTTTTCCTAGGGTTGTGGCACCATTGAGCAAGTGGCGGTCTATTTCAGCTCCCAGTTTGGCTGCATTGGCCGAGTACCAGGAGCCAGCGTGGGTGGCGGGTCGTTTTAGAGCCATAGTGATGGTGATGAGTTAGAGTTGCGATAAGGCAGGTTTAGGAGAAGTTGGGAGGGGGACCATGTTAATGGGGGAGCTATGTTAGTTAGTTCTAGAGTCGCTTGAGAGACTTCAGTAAAGATGAACTTGTAGGGAGACCAAAGCAGCGTATCAAAAGACGTTGAAACCACTATAGCTGCCAGTTTTCGTGATTCTGAATACTTGGCGACAAATCGAACATTCTAGGACATAGACTATGCACACTTGCAAAGCTTTCGCTGGATAGAGAAGGGGTTGAAGGGGATGGTTGTTCACATCAATTTCTATGATCCCCTTGGTGTTTTAGTATTACTTGGTCTTCATTTTATTTCTCTTTTAAAATGCTCTTTTCATTTCCAATTGTCCCACTTTATTCCCCTCTTCAATGTTCACTTCTTTTTTGCTGCCCACAACTTTGAAGAGCAGTAGAGGAAGTGAAGTTTCAGCCAACAGCAAGGATTCCAGTGGAACTGAATGAATTGAATGAACTGAATGAATTGAATGAACTGACAAACTTGTTAGAGTAACAAACTTGTTGAATGAGAAACACAATACGCAATGTAATATACCCTACAGCATCCTGTATCGTGCGCTAACAAAAACCTCTTGATTTGACCCTAGAATTTTTCACAGATCAAAAACAACCAGTCTCCACTCACATGTCGGCCAAAGTCATTGTAAATCTGCTTCTGCTAAACACCAAAGAACTCCAAACGCTTGAAAAAAAGAATGGGACTATTTTGCAGTAAAAAAACGGCAAAAAAGAAGAAATACTAATATTACTACTTTAGCCACTGTGGCTAAATGATGCATGGGTGGTGGCTACTATGTGAGCTTTGCCTCGTTTGCGCCCGACGAGGCCAACAAAGTTTACTAAACATCGCTTGGCGATAATGCACCTCTAGTCTGGTTTCTCTCGTTTTCACGACAAAAAATCAGCAGAAAAATAAAACGACAAAATGGCATTGGACGAGACACCTCCGGTGATTCTGCAGGAAATCATCAAACACCTAGACGGCAAAGATATGGTCAACTTGGTGCTTGCGTTTCCCTCGCTCGGAGAAAAGCCCCCACAAGAAGATGTGAGCGAAACAATTCTCGATGCCGACTATGTGGATAACATGGATGTGACTTTGACCCGTACGGAAGAAGACATGCAAATGAGAGAGATCGACGAAGACACAAACGTCCACCTCAACATGCCGATACCTGCTGCTGCAAACCTGTTCCGACTGTCCGACTACTCCACGACTGTGGGCGGAGACATTGAGGTGGAGCTTGATGCGCCATGTATCAACATGTACAGGAAAAAGGAGGAATGCGGCTGGAGGCTAGACATGGTCACGCTCAAGGCGTCTCCAAAGAGCTCGAAAACACGCATGCAAAGCGAGATTCGATGCGATTTGAGTGACTGGGATGTCAGCGAAAACAGCAAAGGCGACATGATCCACAGATTCTGGTCCCACGACAAAAGCGGGACCAAGCGACAATGGCGATTCGACTTCAAAAGCTCCGACTACTGCGACTACAAACTCACAGACGACAATGACAGCTACATGTACGCAGTGGTACAGGATTCAGAGGGCCAGACGTGGGCAGTCAGACAGATGTATGACAAGGCAGCACCAGAAACGTCTCTCTGCGAGCCAGAGACGGCAGTTCTCATTTCCGTGGACCCGTCGAGTAAAGCTATTGTCAAGCTGGTTGGCGACAAAACTCTGGTTATTGTCGGAGGAGATCACAACGAGTGCAACAGTCTCGCATATGTCGACTGGGTAAACAAGAAAACACAGCACATTACATACCTCAGCGTGGAGTTCTTTGCATCCGACGACTGGCTGCTAAACATCCCTTGTGCGTCATCGGGGTCAGACATCTTCCTGTCCCTTGATGGTAGCATTCTGCGACTTCGAGTGGATGACAACGAGACTATAGCAGTGTGCAAATACGACTGTGCACAGTTCAACCAGGGAGAGCTTGCATTGGATGTCACGGAAAGGTTTCTATTCTCCTGGACTCCAGAGCGACAAGCCATCCTCGACCTCTCCACCGGGAGACTTATTCTGACTCTGCCTGCCCATAGATACGAGTCGCGCTTCGTGGGTATTCTTGACGGAGAAGTCCATGTTTGGCGGTTTCACTGGAGCTACATCAAAGAGGTTTTCGACAACTGCAAAGATAATACGGAGTTTGATTTTTCACAAATACCCCAAAATAATTAATCTCTTTTATCGTCATATTGGCCCACTTTACGGTATTGTAAAGAGTATATCGTGTAGATACATACTGTAACAACTTGTTTTCTTGTTTCGTTAAGGGAATCTCTATTATATTACAGTCATTAGTTTGTTAGAATTCAGGGTCAGACTTTCAAGCTGGCCTCGAGCTTCATAAAATCCAGAACATCGGTCATCTGCTCAATCTCCAAATCATAGCGCTGAGTCAGCAGCTTGGCCTCAAGATCCGAAAGATCAATTTCGATGGGACCATGCTGCGGCTTGACTCTCACCTTGACGGGAGACGCTGTCTGTGTAGAGGGACCCATGCTGCTGTTCATGCTGCTGTTCAAACTGGTGTTTGCAGAATCGTCACACACGGAAATGTCGACCGAGTCTTCGTTGTCGTTGTCGCCAGAAACAAGAGTCATGAACAGGCTTCTTGGCTTGGGCTTGGTTTTGAGCTTGTTGATGTACTGGCGCATCTTGAGTACTGTGTCCGGAGTTCCCTGCGGCGTGGAATCGGATAGATGGCAGTCTGGAGAGTCCCAGTTTTGGTTGAATGAAGGAGGCACGCGCGAGTTGTGTGTCTTGAGCGGGGGTTCGGGAGTGTCAATGTGGAAGGAGGGCATCACGGGGAATGGCTCAGTGTGGGCGTTTAGATGGTCGTAGGGCTCGTCGTCGTCATCGTCAGCCAATCCGTGGCTAGGAGGGTAGTCTGAGTTACGGAACAAACTGGTGCTGATGCCGGTTGTTGTGGCTGGAGTACCCAACTTGACACGTCGCAGATTCTGCTGAAACTGGCCGGGGGTAAGGGGGGTGCTTGGCGGTCGCTTCTGTGTCTTTTGAGAGGCCCGAGGGGTGCTTGCAAGCCGCGAACCAGGTGTAGTGTTGACGAGATACTCTCCCCAGTTGGGCTCATCGGAGGAGGTACCGATGGAAGAGCCAGGTCTGGGGCCGTTGAATTTCGGCGACAGGTGCGCAATTTGAGGCGACGGCATTGCGTTTGAGTAGCCAGAACCCCCATTAGCTGTGCTGGTGTTGCTGGCAGAAAAAGATGTGGATGCCGCATGGGAACCGGCGCTAAAAGAGACATCAGGCGTGTTTGAGCCGAGGGAAGCTGTGGACGGCGACTTTCTAATCTGTCGCTTTGGCGAGAGACCCGCTGTGCTGATTCGCTGTCCATTGGAGTCAAAGGTGGCCATTACCTGGACCACTGGGGAGGCATCTGAGCGGGCAAAGGCCTTAGCTGTGGCTGTAGTTTGAACGACAGTTGGCTTGTGACTGGTGGTCTTGGCGGCTGGTGATCCTGCTGACGACCGTCTTCCCAGAGCGCTCACAGGTCTGTTGTTTTCCTTGCCTGGAGTTTGCGCGCTTTTGGCATCTCTTGATGTGTTTTTGAGATTCATGGAGTTTTTGATTGATCCCTTGAGCAGGTTTATCGAGCCCAAGTCGGCTCTAGGTCGTGTAGGAGTGTCCATCGGGGAGTGCGAAGGTTGGAGCAGAAGTGAGATTGAGTCTTGTGAATGTGTTGTATTTGGTCTCTTGTCAGACTCGCAGGGGTGAATGGCTGACAGACGATATTAAAATATCTATATATCCCGATAGTCCCAATACAGTTAAGCTCGCCTGCATTTGCTTGCATTTATCCCAATTGGGGGGGTTCTAAACAGAAGTAGGTTTGGAACAACAGTGCAGTGACCGTTGAGGCGAGAATAGAGGAGACGGACACTGGGCGCAATAGGCAGACTATGACGTTGGCGAAAGCGGGGATGTATAGTGAGGTATACTGGGTGCTTATTTGGCAAATTCCGGGTCTGTGGGTTCTCGACTTTCCCGATGACAGCAACCTCTGCCAAAACTCTAATGCCTCCATGTGTGCGATCATGCACAGTGCAGTTTTGAGCCTTCTAAATTGTGCAATGCGTAATTTGCAATTTACCAAGGTTTGTACTGTTACTCATTGCTGGGGTCTGACGACACGGAAAAGCGACAAAAGCGACTCAACTCGACAAATCAGCTGCTCAGCTACCACCACAGCATCCGCCAACCCACCCACCTAATCGACGGCTCGTCCCCACCCTCACAAATGCTCAAAATCAAGCCATTCAGAGATACCCCCTCATGCTCCAACGCCCCAATAGACGAAGTTGGAGTAATCACTCACAGAGTGGCAGCGCTGAAAATCCACAATGACAAGGAAAACAACCGGCCCTACGAAGCCAAGAGCAAGACCATGGGGTTCTCTTCGTCCAAACCCAGCTCGGAACGCATTCCTCTGGCCCGCAAGCCCCTGGGTCTGCTAGACTCTCCTGGTCCCAAACAGAGAGAGTATATTTATTACACAGTGAGTACAAAAGAGATTACACAGCGACCAACAATGTCTCACGCTTATCTAACACAGTCGGAACTTGCGCCACATCGACAACCCGTGGGGTCTGCTGCTAACCAGGCCAACTTTGCATCTAGAAAGACTGGATCACGAGTCGAGCCTTCCCAACGAAAGATGGTTCTTATGAGATAATACTCGAGCCACCTACCAACGAAGGATGGTTCCAAAGAGGGGATCATCTCGCTGCACAATTGCATCTAACATGAATGAATTACGATATCCTACATACCAAAAGCTGTAGTGTGGTCGTATTCCCACAGTGGATATCGACACATGACTCCGTATTAGTACAGAGTACAGAGTACTCTGTAGTCTAGAACCCGTTTTACACTGCCTGGAGTTACATTTGTATAAGGCTTGGTGTTCAGGAGTGCAAATCCTTCTGCTGTTTCATGAGTTTAGCTCGGATTAAAAGATGCTATAGGGCTGACATCAGAAATCTGAAGAGTGCATTCAGTTTAGAATCCCACCACGAGTCCAATGGTTCTTGAGATATCCTTTTAGTCCACTTCAAAGGTGTTCTACCAATGTGCTGTGAGTGGTTAAATTTGGGCTGCTTCATCATTCAATGTCGTGGTCACTTCTGAAACATAATATACGCTTTGTGGGGATTGAAAGTCACACAATGCAGGTACACTCCACAATCAAAAGAGTTCCACGAAAGGAACCACATCCCGTACGATCTACAACTCTACTGTTCAGTATATTCTCAAAATTCAGTTAGTATTTTTGCTGTCTGTCCGATCTGCAGGTCTCAGGCCCTCACATAATCGCCATCATTCTCTGAGAGTGGGGATTGGGCACGGCACACCTCGGAGGACGAAATGAAGATGCAGAACAAGGTCTTGAAGACTCAGTTTCAACCTCGGGAAGCTCAATATCTCCTTCGGCATAGTAAAGCTGAAGAGGGGTTGTGAAAGAAACATCAAAATACCGTCTCTTCACCGAATCATCTTCATTGTCAAAATCAAGACACGAAAATCGCATCTTCATGTCAACAGAATGAGTCACCTCTGAGGGATGGTTGGTGCTAGTGGTGGGGTTCAACTTGCCTCGATAGGAGGTGAGAGGCATGGAGTATTCCATTATACTCGACTGAGTATTGTAGTCGAGAAGGTTGCCTTCCTTGTAACAGGTATCTAAGAAAGAAACAGAGTAGCGGTGAGAAGACTCGATTTCGGCCACTTCAGTCTTGTGTGCAATCTTCTGAGCATCGGTAATCTCTTTGCTGCAAAAGTCCGAATGGATTCTGACCTTGGTTGATGTTTTCTGGGCTGTCTCCTCCACGAGGTTCACTTCCACAGTGTGCAATCTAACATAGGGGTTGAGCTTGGCGACTCTGACACTCATTTTGAGCTCGTCGTCGAAAAAGACCGTGTCCGAGTCTAGACTCATGTAAATCTCGGCCTTGCTGTCCCACACAGATGAGCTGAGAATGGAGTTCTTCTCCTTCTCCAGACGGTCCATTGGCGCCAGACGTCGTACATTGAGTGGGAATCTTTCGACCACCGTCTTGTTTCGAAAGGTGGACTTGCGAGTGTACTTGAGAACCAGCTCCCACGACACCTGGTTCGAGACAGTCTCTGGTGAAGCATTGGGGACAAAGACTTGGGTGTCGTTGAGCGCCTCCTCGACCTGGTGTTTGTGGTACGATCCAGGAGCGAGAACAATTGTGTCCTGAAGATGGACTCCGTTCTGTACCAGCGACAGAATGAGATCCGAGGCGAGAATCACCTGACCAGCGACCTCAAACTCGGGCTGGTAGAGCTGGGACTCGGCCGCAATGTCCTGGAGGGTCTGGTTGAAGGTGGGAAGGTCTGAAAGCACCGACTTTGTGTCCGAAGCAAACGACTGGTAGGAGGTGACATGTTCCAGGTCACTCTCCAGGCCGCTGCTGTAGGTGTAGTCGTAGTCCACCTGAGTTAGGTGAGGCAGGAAGACGTATGGGTTGATGAGTTGCATTGTTAGTGTTTGTAGGAATGAGATAGGGAGAAACTGAGTGGAGACGAGGGTGCTCTTATATAGAATCTCGGTTTGGGCCCCCTTTCAAGCTACTGTACGCGCATATGACCAATTTCAGACACCAACTGATCTTCATAGTTGGTTTGCCGTAACACTTTTGGAGCGGCTGAGTTCAAAATCCAAACTCAATGGCTCTCTTGGTTTCATGTCCAAAAGCAGTGTGTCGGTCGGTTTGGGGACAAGGGCCAGAAGCGGCTAAATGGGCTCTATCATGTGTTTGGATGCACGGAATAGGAGCAGCAGGTGTATTTCGGTTTGTTTGCGGCACGTGACCCTGTGCCCGCAGCAACTTATTGCATGTGTGGACTTGGACCTGGTCATGTATGCTTTTCAGCTGTCGCTTTTGACATTAGCTACAACTAAGTACTGCTGGCATGAAGTGTGGTCTGAGCACAGCGGTATGGGGACACAAATACGGGGCACACTACATGACCAATGCAACCCCAATCCACCACCCGCACAATAATCATCGACACTGCGACCGATTTGCCACCTTTCAAGCGGCTAGGATCTGAAGGTCCACCTGTTTTGCCACCGCCACATGTCTCGGCTTGTCTCGATTTACGCGCAATAATTCTTTGCCAACTAGTCGCGGGAAACGTTAGCTTATTTCGCCACTAAACTTTCATGCATTGGTGACCTGTCCCTGCAGAGCTCCTGCTGAAGCCAGTCTCATTTTGGCATTGGGCAAGTGATCAGTGGGTTCCGTTATGGGGCCCGTAGAGGCCACGGTGGCAGAATTCTCGGCCATGTCATTTTTTTTGAGAGCGCAACGAAGAAGTGACTCTTTCAGCAGCTGCATCTTTTTCTCAGCTTGGGCAATGCCTCGAACCTTGGGAATTAGAGTAATCTGCAACTGTGACAACTTTTTGACAAAAGTGGTCAAGCTAGACTAGGTCCAAGACTAAAGGCGTCTTTAAAGCGCAGAAAAATGGAGCTGAGGAGGGTAAGAAAGGTCTCAATTGCACTTTCACAACCTGGTGTCCCGAATCAGTCCAACAGCATGTCGTACCTTGCAGTTGCGGAAGACGTCTGTCATTGTCATTGTTGCCATTGTAACTTTACAGGTTCCGACCAAACTTCAAACATTGGATCTCGAAAACAGTTTCAATTTGCTTTTTCAACCCGTCCCCATGGACGTTCGGAATCCGATGACCTGCAAGGATCAACCGAGGAAGGTAACATAACTTAATGCCCACGGGGTAAAACGCCGTGTGGTCTTCTGAGAACCACACCAGCACCGCAACTTCTAGATTATGTCTCATGGATCATACATATAATGATGGTACAGTGCGATGATATATCTAGAGTAAGATGCCGTAAGTGCGGTTTTTAGCCGCTCATTGGGTCGTCTCAATATCATGAAGTGATAAACGGCTATAGGCGATAGTTATGGCCACACGTGGTATAACCGTCTACCATCTATTCAGCTGTAGCCTTCTTTTACCTCCAATATGAACCTTTATAGACAAGTCTACGAGTGTGAATGTCTGTTTACTGTATCATCTCTTCTCTTACTGTGTTGTCGTGTCTCGTATCAATGGATTGTTCTCAATCTGATATTCATCTACATCCAAATACAACCCCTAGACTTTGATCATCCTACTTGGTCTGCTACATTGCGGAGATGGAATATATATGTCACGTACAGGAGCTTACTCGGAGCCGCGTCTAATGATTTAAAAGATGAAATTTTGAAATAAACGTTACAGAAAAGGTGTAAAAAATCCAAAGAGTGCAATGGGTTTGCAATGCAATTCTTAACCCATTGCCACTACTCGTTCCTTTACAGCCCTCATATAAAGCTACCTGAAATGACTTTTTTGGGTGAATAACATCACTGTACTAGCGCCACAAGTTAACATTCAGAAAGGACCGGCAAGGTGCATATTGAAAACGGCTTGGGGGAGTTAGTACTCTCGGCAAGCAGTGGCGAATTCATTTCATTTAATTTAGAATCTTCATTTCCCTCAGACAAGTCGACATTATTCGTCTTGATTACCATCTTCTTGTCATGCATATGCAGCACTATCCATGCAATGTCATGTCAAACGATTACCGTCTTGGTCAACAGCGATCTTGAATCTGCATTCTTTGTGTTTTCATTCTCAGGTCGTAAATTATGCAAAAATGTTAATAAATGTATGTACAGACTAAACGTGCTCTAAACTCCATAAACAGGAGGAGCTTCCTCGTTGAGATTCATGTTGATACGAGTGCGAAACACAACGTCGTAAAATTTGGTCTTTGTGTTCTCAACAAACTGGAATCTAAGAGTGGTGGATACCAGATGCGACACGGGATAGGGATGCGAGGGAGAAGTGGAGGAGTTGAGAGGGATGCCCTTGACGGACAAAGAGTAGTCCAGGGACTTTGGCTCTGCGTCACGAAGAATGGAGTACGTCGAGGTCATGGTTCCTGCCTGCTGCGTCAACAGAGCTGTGACACAAACCAGTTTTGTGGGGCCCTCGCACTCAAACCCGGTCAAATACTTCACATTCAGCTTGAGATTGATCATGTCGTTGACGAGCTTGGAGTGCGACAGCTGCATCGTCACATCGGCCCTCTCTGGCCACACATACCGCGCTCCTCGGTCTATGCTGGTGCAGCTTTGCGAGGCACTTCTGGTGATTGTGAGTGGCAGCAGGGCAGACACTTTACGCGGTTTTCGGAACCGTCCCTTGGCCTTTTCTGTGTATGTCACACGGATGGAGTAAGTGAGATGGCCGTGGACGGACTCGGGCGTGGAGTTCAAAATGGGAACTTCGACTCCGGCCAGGGTCGAACCCACAATGTCCGGAAGATGGGTGCCTTTTGGGAGCAATTCGGCGGACCATAAACGCGTAGGTTTGGCTGAACCCAAAGGGTGTTTCTGGATGAGCTCGATCGTCAGCGGCTCTGCGAGTTGTAATAAGTCCGTGTCGGACGTCTTGATGACGGGATAAAAGGTGGTGGTATCGTGCGAGAGCTGCTGGATGGCCTGTGTGAAGGTCGGCAGGTCGTCAAAGGCGGCGTGGGGTTCGTGAGATGAAGATGAGCCAATAAAGCCGTCAGCCGAGGCAGACTGATCCGGGTCCATAATGGAGGCACCAGATGGCGAGCCCACGGATTCCGAGGGTGCCGAGGTTTCGTACATGTCGAGTTCTTCGCCGTCGCCAAGATACGGCAGTATAGCTGTGGAGTTTCCCAGGTGGAACATTGCAAATTGTGGATTGATCCCCTGTGTGCCTTGGTTGGAGCTGTAGAGCCAGTGGTAGATAACGTAAGATTAGAGGTCTCGCGGCGCTGAGCTTAGTAAAGGAGCCTGTGAGGGTGCGGCTGTGGAAAGGGACGCAGTGTATACCGTTTTTGTCTGGTCCTACGAGCTCCATATATATCCACTGCTGCTTTTTTGTATCCTGAGTCACGACGCATGGGGTCTTTGGCCCTTGGCAGACCAAAAAAGCCGTTTAGGGTGTAATTTTGGGGGCGGGCATCAGGCCGACTGCGAGTTCATAAAAGGGCGGTTTTGGGGCGGAACTGCTTGGAAAAACCTGGCTGAAAGTGCCATGGAACGGTCGCGTGGACTCTGCGGACCCAGACATACCCAAAACAGCTCTTATCGGGCCCAAACTCGCGCTGTAGAGACCTCGTGACCCCCATGGCTAAAACCGCTTTTGCTCCGTCGGGACCCCGATAACGTTCCAGATCAACGTGTGCGAACGCCTATTCTAAGCCGCTTGGGGATTGGGTTTCGAAAGACAATGGCTGCAACAAGAAAATCACTGGATCTTTAGTTGAGTCACTAGTCATGTGCGAACCAGGCACGGTGCCATCCGACTAGTTAGCGCCAAATCAAAGAAACTGACGGGTGACTGATTTCCACAGAGCTGACAACTTGTTCGCCCAGCCACGCCTCCAGCTACCCCTCCTCGGTAATTGAAGCACACCTCACATGCTGCCCGCAACTCTTGGCGTGCTTCATGTCTGCCCGTTGAAATCCTTCGATATACAAGGTCTGTTCCGTGACACACTCGGGAAACCAGTTCCTCAGATATTTCTAAGCATCTTCAGACTGACTCACGGGTGAAGGTTTCGACAGGGTTGTTTCCGAAGCCGTTGAAAAGGGAGCCTAGGGGAGGTTGTGAACAGCCACATGTTTGAAAGCTCTGGCTTGGGCGGTATACGGTTCAGATTCATGTGAATACGACTATTGAAATGACGCCAGAGACTGCGAAAATGCTTCTGGCGGGTATATTTTCCCAATTTTGGCCAATCTGGACTCTCCATGAGAATGGTAAATACCGTCAGAAGATCGCGAAAAAATTAAACTTCCGTCTCTCCCAACGCACAGTTATGGATGGACATGTACATCATAGTATATATACAAGAAGCGGCTCAGAAGTAGAGCCTTGCGTACCGAAAGAGGTATTGTTAATGCACAGCTTGCTGGAAGCGAGAATGTCACGAGAAGAGGCTCTTTGAGATGGAGCCGTGGTCTAGCAGGGTATGACTCGGTACAGTAACCCAAAGGTTTATGGTATGTAGCCATGGTATGTAGCCAGTGATATTATTGTAAGTTCATACAGGCAGTTCCTTTGGCAAAATCAGACGTGACGACGGGCTGCAATTACCATAAAGAACGGTACATCTCTACGAAACTGGACAAAAAAAGTACGACAACTCACGCATACCATTGACCCTTTTTACACCCAGAAAGCACTGCATGGGTATACTCGGTACAGTATGTTCTTGGTTGTGTTTTTAGTTGCATCATGGATGCACAGTTTCTTGTCAAGGTTTAGCCGTGCCAAAAAGTATGGACACTTGTGGAATTTCTGGACCTGGAAAACACAGTAGCTCCAAAACCAAACGGAATTAGGGAATATATACGTATACTTCTAGCTTACTCACAGATGAGTAAAGCTGCTAAAAATCAGTAACCTCGGTTACGGTAGCCCCACCGTTTGTATTCTAGATTGCACGTGGTAGGGTCCAATAGCCGCTTCTAGATCACAGGTATACAGTTCGCATCTGTCTTTGGAAGGGGCTACAAAAGCAATTGAAAAAATCTGAAGAGTGGGATTTGTTTGAAATGAGTTAGAGATTCCAGCGGTGTAGCAAGTTTCTTACTGTTGGCTTGTCACGACATATTTTACCGTGTTCTTCCTCTGGGTCTTCACTGCATTGTAAGCGGAGAACCTGACCAACCAAGTATACTTGTTATTTTCGCAGGGGTATCATGACTCATTAGACCATTGCAATATGATTATTTCCTCGTGATCCTTGGAATTTGAACAGTTCTGAAAGTTTCCATATCCTTCTAGAGAGCTCTCAAATGTGTCAAGATGTGAATGTCACAGTTGCCAGCAAAACTATTGTTACAGTGTTCACAACGACCGATGAAATACTTGATCCTGCTTGCATTTATTAGCTAGTACAGTACAGTACTGTACTGTACCACCTAGTTCGAAGGAATCAACTGCTGAAATACAACCTGCTTTGGAAACTTTCATATCTCTACAGTGCATTTTTAATGTAGATCCATGATCCAGCCTATTCCAAAACGAAAATTGCCCAACTTTTACCTGATTATCGAGATTAGCTAGATCAGTTTCCAAAAAGCACTTTAGATGGCTAAGACTGTACAGAGTACTCGGTGCTTTCGGCGTAGGTTTTAAAAGCCATGTCCACTTGCGTCGATTGGGTTCTGAATGAGAGAAGCTGATAATGGTGTCAAAGTGCTACAACCAGTTCCCAGGTGTATCGTGCAATCTCGCCCAAATAACATCCGTCAGTTTAGTCTAACTTGGCAATATTGCTCCCTCGAATGCTGTATTGGTATCTATCCAGTTTTCGGGTTCACACCTAAGAGATACGCTAGAAATACAAGAGCTACAAAAAATCCAAAGAGTGGAATCGCTTCAGGAAGAGGTTGGAATGTTATCGCTCCATGTGAACCTCAATCTCATAGTCCAACTATTTTCAATGGGTCAGTTTAAATAAACATAGATATGGGTGTGTGGTGTTCGGATGAAGAACTATCTTCAAGAGCTACGCGTAGCCAGAAAAATGGATACACGACAGCAATCATCAAGGACTGCAAAAACGTTTCACAGTTTTGATGACTTCGTGGCAATGTTTCACTCAAACATGTCGTCTGTCTCACTTTTTAAAAGTAGACAGCAGAAAACGCGACCCCCACCTTTGACATGGGTATGTAGTCTATAACTTCTCCTGAAGAACAGAAAAAGACATGTACAGAGATTCCGAAAAGTGCATCAGGTTCAAAATTGCGAGCTGGTGCCAGCAGAGCATTTATAACAGCGCCAAAACTAATACTCGGCCATTTACACAGTGCTGTTTCTAGGCAGCCTTCGCTGCTACCGGTATAGTCTATTATTAGACATTAATCCGAGAAACACACTAGACCGAGACTTGCAGATGTCAATAACACGAAAACAAAAACAAAACAGAAACCACAAAAAAGGGCATCCACAAGCTGCGATCTCAGTTCTTCCCCACCATTGCACCTTGCTAAAGCCACTCATATATGGCATTTATGAAAATCATGGCGCTCCCAATTTTTTTGCGCTGTTGCTGCAGGCTATTCCAGCCAAGACCCCTTAATACACTTCTGCAAGTGGTTGCTTGCATTAGTCTACATAGCTAGACAGATAGATAGCGGGAAGGATGGTGGTTGCGGAGGCCGATAATTAGCATACAAGGCGGCCAATCAGCGGTTCCTCTGGTGTCACAAGGGCTGTGTGATGGTAGAAATGAGAAAAACGGGAGAAAATCCAAAACAAGTCCGACCCCAGGTATCTTTTTTTTTTGACCTGATCGCTCTTGTCTTCATGTCTTTATGGCCTGTAAAAATAGACTCTACGTGTGAAACCGAAAGCGGGAACCACGAGAGTGGGTTTGGGGATATATGCGGCGAGTACAGGGGAAAAAGAAAGAAATACGGGAGACCAAAGCATACAAAGCATGTAAAGCATGTGGGGAGCATCGCTATGCATGCGCGAATTATCTGGTTTTTCTATTTTTGTCGATTTCTACGATTGCGGTTGCTTGTGAGCATTGTTGATGGCACGAGACAGGCTGCCAGTTTTTGACATATTTAGAGCTGTCAGATGGTGTTTACTTTTTACATGTCCTTCACTTTATTTTTTGAATTTTTCTGAAATCTTTTTGGTCACTTTTTATCTCCAATTTCGAATTTTGCGGCCTGTACTTGCTTTTGCATGACAAATGTCGTGTCTGGACAAATGTCCGTCTCCCCTTCCGCCTATCCCAGTAGCTGTCTTCCACTTTCCCAACAATTGTTCGCTCTAATTCGCGTATATCGACTGTCGAAAGTACTCTCGTAACAATCTCGTAAATCACTTAAAACCGGACTTGGTTTTGCCATACATGATGACGCATAGACGTGTCTCCACCGAGAGTCCATGGAACACTGCACTGTATTATGACAGAATCCGTGCCATTAACGTAGCCAGGAGAGCTATATACCCCGGCTTCCGGTGGAATTGCCCCAAACGCGCCCTTCTCCCTCGTCTTTTGTTCCATGGCTATCTCATGCTCCCAGCTCATCTTCGGCAACACCTCCCCTCCCGAACCATCAATCGCAGGTTAAACTTCCCTGGGAAGGTACAAGAGATAAACTAGTCTAGCTAGACCACATACAGTAGAATTGCCAAAGGCCGTACCACGCACTTCGGAAACCGACTGCTGCTGTTAAATGCCCAGTGTAGCGGCCACTTTTTCTGGCCCAGAGGTGCAAGCAGCGACAGAAGACACACGCAAAACAAAAAAAAAGGCCACTGCCCAGCCCCCAAACACCCCATAAAACTGCAACAAAGCCACATCCTCCCTGCTTTCCTCCACACTCCAACCCTATCCATGCATGTGCAGCGAAGCGTGCTACTGTCCAAGCTGCACTTAGTCTAGCTCTCCACAAACCGCATCCACACACCCAAACACTCTCTCTCGCACACAACCATGACGTCCAAGGACTGGGCTCACCTGTCGGCGCCCAAGGCGAGCCGCAACCGCAAGCTCTTCCGGTCGATATTCGAACGCAAAGAAAAGGACAAGGAAGCCGAGGACGACGAGGGCTGGCTCAAACTGCGACGAGGACGGTCGTCGCGAGCCTCCAGCCGGGCCCAGAGCCAGGCAAACAGCAGAGCAACAAGCGCCGCCAGAGACGACAACTACCACAGCACAGCCACCGCACACACGCTGTCGGGAACGTCGGCAGCCCTGAATGACCACCACAAAAGCAACACAGACGCCATCAGGGGCCTCTCGATCACGCCAGCAACCTGCACGCCGGCCGGATCGCGCCCGGTGTCCATGACCCTCTCGGGCACACAGACTCCCGTGGCAGCCGTCTACCCCGCGGGATCGCCGGAGGAGTCGGTGCGGAACAAACTGATGGAGGACTACAACATCCCCGCAGAAAGCATTGATTTGGAAAACATTCGGTTTGTGCTCGCGTCCAAATTCACACACAATGACCACGCCAAGGCCGTGCAGCTCATCGTTTCGTTCCGCAAGGCCGCAGCAGGCCTCATGCATCCGTACGTGTCCGGCAAGGGTCAGTACACGCGGCTGGTGGGAGCCGACAACTGGAACGGAGTGTCGTGCTACTTCGACTCCCTCATGGTGGCCATGTTTGCGCGCATGGACAACTTTGAGCCCATGTTGTACAAGAACTTTGAGTTTGACGAGCGGCGTGAGTCGCTGGCCACGCTGCTGCGGTTCTACGTGTCGTTGCTGCGCCAGGGCAGTCACATCACCACAGACATGACGCATAAGCTCATGGAGTCGCTGATGGAGACGGGCTGGTGCGACGGCCAGACCATGCATCGTCAGCAGGACGTGTCGGAGCTTTTCCAGTTCATCTGCGACAAGATGGACATGCCACTGTTGACGCTCAAGGTGGACATTGCGCACGGAGGCAAGGAAGTGCGGGAGGACGACCACAAGCTAGTGAACGAACGGATGCTGCATATTCCTGTTCCTGGAGACGAGTCCGACGGCCCCATTCTGTTAGAGCAGTGTCTGGAACAATACTTCTCCAATTCTGTCAACGTAAAGCGGCAGATTGAGCGACGAAAGACGCTGGACTCGCTGGACTCTGTGGCCTTTCGACGCAGCCGTTCGTACTCGACTAAGTCCAAAAAGTACCACGTTCATGTGGAGACGGTGGAGATGTTGGACGCTGAGGGAGGTTCCCCCAGCACCCTGGCGTCCAGAAGGACTTCGCTGGACGAGACAATTGAGGAAGAGGAAATGTCAGACAAGAAGGATCCCAACACGTTACGAGAACTGCAGTTTGTGGACCAGAATCGGTTTTACAGATATGACCGTGGTGACTGGGAGGAGGAAGGAGCGGATAGGGAGACAGATACCGAAGGTGGCAAGGATGATGACATTAACGAAAATGATGACCCATCGAATAGACCCCAGTCGTCTGGATCGGCTATCGATCCCATGGATCGAGGCGATGGTGCCGATACTGCCAGTGTGACCACAATGGTGAAGAATCCCCGGGTGTCTGAATTACAGCGAAAGGGATCCATCTCAGGCCAGTCGACACGATCATCGCTATGGAATGAAAACAGCGAAATCACTCTGCCTGCATGGATGTTTTTGCAGCTTCTTCCGTTTTATTCGAACTCCAAGGGAGATGCGGATTCACCTGCCGCTGTTTACTTTGCAAAATCCAAACCAGTGCTGGTCATTTGTCTGAAACGGTTTTGCTGGACTGATGCTGGTGCTGCCAAGAAGAACAACCGAACAGTGGTTATTCCCGACACTATCCACTTTCCATCGTTTGTAGCAGACCAGAACCTCGATATGGATTATGAGGACAGTGAGGAGGCCATTTCCGACGAGGACTATGAGACTCCTAAACATCCAGGCTCATTCAAGCTGGTGTTGGAGTCGGCTGTTTGTCACCGAGGTAACACAGTTCACTCTGGTCATTATGTCACACTTGTTTCTGAGCAGGTGCGAAGGGAGACGGTGGGTACAGCTGTAGGAGATGAGGCCTACCCTATTGTTCCTCCTACAGAAGATGGTAAGGTGGGAACGGCTACAGACAGCACAACACCTCCCCCGTCAGGAGCTCGACATCAGTTTCGAACACGATCAGGGACTGTTTCTTCACGGTATTCGGCCACGCCAGAGACCGCCAAGCGACGATGGTTGCGATTTGATGACTTTCAGCCGGCCTCTCACAAGTTTCAAGAGATTGATTTCGAAGACGCATTTACGCAGGAATCTCCTTACTTGCTATTTTACCGAATGGTTGCTGAGGGGGAGGAGGACCACGAAAAGGACTACGTGCAGCCCACCATGCCTGTATCGGATAACGTGACAGAGAAACTCAACTCTCAAAACATTCCTGTGATGCCGGTAGCCCCTACGGTTCATAAGCCGTCTATCGGAAACATCGATATGGACAATGGTCGAGGAGCTGGACGAGCTCGTGTCAACTTTGGCATTGGAGGTAACACTGGTAACACCTCAGTAGGCGTCACCGAGGTGTCTGTGGACTCCGATGACGATGACGACGATGATGATGGCTATGGAGACACTGTTAGAGACCATGTGACCCCGGGAGTTGCCGGAACTACCATCAAAGGTCTAGATACCGACAGTGTGTTTGAGGGCCACGAGTCTTCTCTGAACACAACTACCTCTTTGGCATCTGGTTATGTATCAGATTCCGCCAGTGTTTCGCCTACAGACACTACTTCCAAGATGCCGTTCCCAGTTTCAGCCAACCAATCTCTCTCTAACATATCGCGTGAGGCCCAGATTCCGCCCATTACTGTGGACTCACCCGAAAGCCGGTTTGGATCGGAGAGCACTGCGTCTAGTATGTCTGCTGCACCTCTAGATTCGGAGTCCGATGCAGAGCCCAATCTCAACAAGTCCAAGAGCTACTCGTCCATCATGTCGTTTTTGCGACGAGAGTCCTACGTAGCTCCTACCCCTGTTCCTGAGATGGACTCTCTTGCCGGTACAGGCACAGTCACGCCGACCCCTGTGGGCGAGATTCCACCAGCTGTTCCCCCATCGAACAAGAAGCGATTTTTCCTCAAGAAGCTTGCTTCTCACTCTTCTGAAGACGAGTCCAAGGAGGAGAGTCGCAAGGGACGCAAGGAGCTGGAAAAGATTGAGAAACGAGAGAGAAAGGAGCGACGACGACAGGAGAAGGATAAGGGTAAAGGTAAAGCCAGCGACACTGCTCGGTCTTCTCTCGATGATGAGGATCGAGAGTTCAAGGCTTATCGAGATGAAAAGTGTGTTATAGCATAGGCATAATAAATTAGCATAGGGTAATTGAATGGCATTGAAATTTTCATTGTAAATTATAATGGGTACAGTAGTTGATTATCCACCAGGGGGTGGTTACTACAAGTGTATATCGAGTTCAAGCTGCACACAGATAACCAACTTAATTTATGGACAAGGAAAACGCAGAGCTGCAGAAGCACATACATGGATGCATAAACTAAAGATCAACCAATGCTTATCAACAGTCAAAACACATTAATACGACCCTATCTAAGCGTAGCCTACTGTTTGGACTACGTGAATGGTTCCAATACCCGAGGACTTTGCGAAGTGCGAGGTGGAGGATAATTCCAAAGAGGGGTGGAAGGGCGACTGCAGAGGTAGTGAATGAGAAGAGCGTAAGAGGAGAGAGGCTGACGGAGCAGTAGAATCGAAAACAGAAGCGAAGCGAAAACCCCAAATGATTGATTTGGATTGGGCACCTAAGCTGGTAAATCGTCTCAAGAGCGGTTGTGTCCAATTGTTTGCTCACTATGACCAACATTTATACTCCTAAATCAATCTATGCCCTTCTGTAACTCCACTTACCTCTATGCCAGAGCAACTCGCATCTACACTCTATTCCCAGTCCATACAATTAATAGCTTGACATGGTATATATTCATGAAGCCACCCAAGAGTGGTGGAAAACAACCGAATCTTCAAAGTGCTGTTGATGAATTACCCTCAAATCCTTGCTGTTTCTACCTGCCAAATGTCCATGTCGTCAAAGGTGATATTCAACAGATTTGTGTCCATCATACAGGAAGCGGCCCAGCACCTGTCTCCGCAACCACCACACGACTACTACGGCAAGTGCCATTTTTGCAGTGACCATCTTCAATATCCACCTGTCTACTCTCCCACAGCCACATCTACGGAAATTTACCAAACGCCTCCGGCTGTTGCTGAAATTCCAAATTGCGGCCACCAGTTTCACCACGAGTGCTTCAACATTTCTCAGCATCCAAGCTGCCCAATTTGCCAGGCTCCGTATCTCGTAGTTCGGATAGCTCGAGGAACCGAAGCCTGGATTTACCAATGTCCCCCTCATGTCGTCAAATGGCTTTCTTTCTGGTCAACTGTTCTCGAGAGGAAATCTCCTGTGCCTGCCTTTTCTTTATGGCGTATACTTTCAAAATTCAAGAGCGGAGGGAGTTCCTTTTTTGACTATCCATGAGATCCAAGTTTAGCATCGTGATGCAGTAGACTTTGTGGAATGTCTCTATTTATATGTTATTTATTTTTTATTTTTTATTTTATACTGATTTATTTTCACTAAGCTCTTCGACTACGAGCGGTCTACAAAACTTCTATATGGATAAAAAGATGAATAAAGCCGATTTGGGAAAGATTTGGAGCCGGTTTCTCATACAAATGGCCCCCAAAATTCAGTGTTTTTACAACATTTTTACGACATGTTTTTCGTTTCAATGGTCTTCAAGTTTCCCCTTTGCATAGAGATACATCTGTGGCGCCTCTCGGAAGACGTACAGTTAAAATAAAATCGATGCAACTCTTTTAATATAGCTTTCATAAACTTGCTTAGAAGTCCAGCAGACTGGGGTCATTCTATCTAGCTAATTGTACCATTTTTGTTATTCTTGTGAAACTATCAAGAGCATCAAGTCACCAATGACGCTTGTAGCCCCCACATCAATATAAGCTTCATGCAAGGCGGCCTCACGTCACCTCCTAAAGACACAAAATCAGCACCCGCGATGCGTCATCAAGTTACACGTGGAATGCCAGCGATAAAAAGAGATAACTGTGGAGCCTCGAGATACCAAATGAATGAGAACGTGTTACCATTACACTGTCGCCGGGTTGCAGCTGGTGAACAATCCACCAACGATTGTGGCTGCTCGTTCCTCCTCACCCAACCCCTCCAGGCGAGTCAATTACCTCAATGCGTACTTCCACACTCTTATTTTTGTTTAAGCGCAACCAATATACTACACACAAAGAATTAAAATAACATAAATACCCAACGATACCCCCCTTTGATCGGTATCCAGCAAGACGACACCACGAGCCCTTGTCAGTGTCCACCCCGGATCATTGGCATGTTTTTGAATCAGCATAACGGACTGCGAGTCCACACCCGGCACTATTGTACCCACAATCGTGTCAACTCTCTGCGCTCACGGCTGAGTCGACCTGGGTCAGTCTTCTCCCCACTAACATCCTACAGATCTAGTATCTTCCTATTGTGAGTATTTCCGTTTGCAAAAGGTGCATTAAGTGGAAGTTCGACTACTCAACAGCTGAGACCCATTCATTGTGAGGATTCCTGATCAGTTTCCTTACTTTGTCTGTGTCTCTCTCGCCTCATCTCCGCAAACTCCTGATCATTGTCTGCGGTTATGACGAGCTGCGACTTACCCCCTCCCCAACTCATCTAACCCAGATTTACGGTACAGGCCTAAGACGTGAACAGGCAGTTGGAGGTGCAGCCCCTAAAGTGGAGGGGTAGAACGGGAGGAACCAGAGGTGCTGTCTTGCCTATCAAGACAGCTCCAATCTCTGCTCAGACGATTCACAGCTGGAACTGATGATGATGAGTGGAGGCGTACTAGGCTGCCGTGTTTCTATGGCAAAAGCAACATGTTTTCATGTTTTACGTGGGTCCCGCCAGAAAGTAGGGTAACTCACCCGATGATACCCGAATTGATATCCAGACTAATGACATTTTTTCTTCATTTCCTACAGCGTGTTTCCGAGTAAACTTCCAAATTATTCAGTGGCCCTGGGCTTGTATCCGCGAATTTGGCGGGATTCCGTAACAAAAAGATTCATTATAAATCTTTTTACCGCTTTCGACATGGACTTTGACGTGAGAAGTTGTAATGAGCTGGTAGGTGGAACATTAACAAGAACAGTCTCATGAAAAACCACAACCCAGGTAAATGCATGAAGAACAAAAGAGAACAAAACATCAAAAAGATGGCGACATCCGCAGGATTCGAACCTACGCGGGGAAACCCCAAGAGATTTCTAATCTCTCGCCTTAACCGCTCGGCCAGGATGCCCAAAGATGCTTTTGTGAAGGAACTGCAAGCTCATAAGGTGTGAGCGAAGGTAGTCACGTGAGCTGTGTGGTTAGGGCTTAGGCCTATGTGAAGGAATTTATGTATGATATGAAGGTTAGCTTAATACAAGTCTCAAAAAGGAATCTAAAGGTAGTACTCGAAAAGTCCGGTTTGGTTGCGAGTACTAAAGTTAAGGATACGACGGATTACAACGATAAGAACCGTCACAATTGGTAGCGGCACAGCTCCGGCAAACGATGGGCTAGCTGGTGGTCCCATGGACGTTGACCTAGCCGAAACTTTGGAGGTCTTGCGAATGCACCTGAGAGGTCGCGGAAACAACCAGGGTCATCAACAGCATCGTCCCGGCTTCGGAGCACAGTATGAGAGACGAGAGCCAGCTGCCCCAGCGCAGCACGAGGGACGAGAGCCGGCGGCTCAAGGTCCTCCCGGAAACCCCGATGGGTGCTGGTATTGCAGTGACCCCAAGCACTCGAAGCCAGATTGTCCACTGCGTCACGAGCACTTCCGAGAGCGAGGTCTTGACCTCGCAGAAATTCAGCGTCGTTGGAAGGGAAAAGGTTCCCGGTAGTAGTAAACGAGAGTACTGCTGCCGCGACTACTGATCTCGGATCTGGTAAGTCGTCGCCTGCAGAGTTAGATAGTTGTAATGAAACTGATGATTCTGTAGACCACGAGTTGCAAGATAAAACATTGGAGGATGCAAAGGAGGAAAGGCTGGAGGAGCTAGAGGAGCGGGTCGAAGGACTGGAGGAACAGGTTGAGGAGCTGGAGGTGACTGTTAGCGGACTAGAGGAGAAGGAAGACGTGAGAGTGGTAGAAATGGAGGAAGAGCAGGCGTGCTCGGCGGTGGAAGGGTCAGCCAAGCTGGTGTCATTCTGTTACGACCTGAATGAGGTTAACGTACGAGCGCTGCTAGATTGCGGAGCGAGTGCATGCTTTATTTCAGAGACACTGGCGAGTAAGTTGCGGCTGGAAAGGAGTGTGTGTGCGCCAAGAAAGGTTAACTCGGTACACGACACTGAGATCACGGAGGAAACAGTGGTGGTGAACGTGAAGCGAGGCGCTTGGGAGGAAGATGTGACTGCGTATGTGCTCAAGGATATGCATAGCCAGGAACTACTCTTAGGTATGCCATTTTTTTCGCTCTACGGCCAATACATCAATTGGAACACGAAGGAGTTTGCACCACCAGGCTGGGTTGCCCAGGCGATTAAGGAGGACGCGTCAGTGGAAGAGTGGGAAAGTTGCCTACACATCAAGACCATTACCGCAGTGCGGGCCGACAAGCTAGTGAGGCAGGACCGGGCTGAATACTTCCTGTACCGACTAGTGGAGGACAACGTCTCGCGACCGGGGGGAGAGAAGCATCAAGCTATCCTAGACGGCAACCCAGACCTGATTGTGGATGAGATGCCCAAGGATTTACCACCCAAGAGACGCACTGAACACGCCATCGTGAACAAGGACGACACAGACAAACCACCTTATCGATCTCCTTACCGATTAAGCCGTTTCGAACAAGCGGAAATGGACAGACAGGTGCAGAAAATGCTGGACAAGGGAGTCATCAGGCCGTCCAGCTCACCATACGGTGCTCCGATTCTGTTTGTGAAAAAGAAGGACGGTGAATTACGAATGTGCACCGACTACAGAGCGCTGAACGAACAGACGGTGAAAGATCGGTACCCCTTACCTCGGATCGACTCCATTTTAGACCGATTACATGGTGCGAAAGTGTTTTCGAAGTTGGACTTGCACTCAGGATACCATCAGGTGCGAGTCAAAGAGGAACACATACACAAGACAGCATTCACTACTCAGTCAGGACACTACGAGTATTTGGTGATGCCTTTCGGCCTCTGCAACGCACCAGCCACATTCCAGCGGCTGATGAACGAGACTCTAGAACCGTTCCTGAGGTCATTCGTGTGTGTGTATTTGGATGATATCATTATTTTCAGCCCAGACGAAGAGACCCATGCGGAGCATTTGGAGCAGGTGTTTACAGCACTAAGAGAGGGCCAGTTTTATGCGAAGAAGTCGAAGTGCGAGTTTTACCAGTCGGAGATTGAGTTTTTAGGGCATGTGGTATCGGGCGAGGGCGTGAGACCAAATGGTGACAAGGTTAAAGTGGTGCAGGGGTGGCCCACCCCACAGACGGCAGTTGATATTATGAGTTTTTTGGGTTTAGCGGGCTATTACAGGCGGTTTGTCGAGGCCTTCTCGGCGATCGCTGCCCCACTTACGGATGCCACCAAGAAGGACCAGTTCGAATGGACCGAAGAATGCCAGAAGGCGTTCGACGAACTGAAGAAGAGGATGACCTCAGCGCCGGTGATGAGAGTTCCAGTCCCCGGTGTACCTTTTCGACTTAGAACGGATGCATGCGACTACGCCACGGGAGCAGTACTAGAGCAGTGGGACAAAGATTACAATGCTTGGCGAGTTGTTGCTTATGACTCGCAGAAATTAAAGAATGCAGAGCCGAATTACCCCGTGCGCGAAAAGGAGTTCATGGCCATCATCAAGGCACTACGGCAATGGAGGCACCACCTGTTGGACGACCACTTCACTATTCTCACGGATCACGAGTCAATCAAGTACTTTTCGACACAGAAGTTACAGGTGGGATCACGGATGAACAGGTGGCTAGATGTTTTGGCTGAGTATGATTACACGGTGGAATATATCCCTGGCAAAGACAATGCAGCGGCGGACGCACTCTCCCGACTGGCAATCAACGCCTTAGACACCATGGAGGTTGCGGGACCAGACCCCGCTCTGATTCAAGCGCTGATCGACAGTTATCCAGGCAACGACCTTTTCGGAGAGATTTATGACATCCTAGTCAATGACAGGAAGGTTCCGAAAACTATGGCACAGCGGATTACCCATTACAAGTTAGCCGACAATGGACTGTTGAAGTTTCGCGCTTGGGAGGGGGGAGAATTCAGGACGTGTGTTGCAGGTGATCAAAATCGAAGGAAGTTAATGGAACAAGCACACGACCTGCCGACAGGAGGACACCACGGCTTCTTTAAGACGTACACGCGGCTAGCTAGGAACTTCTATTGGAGACGCATGTTCAAGACAGTGAAGAAGTATACGGGCTCTTGTGGACTGTGCCAAATGACAAAAGCATCTCATCAGCCTACACAGGGCTTGTTGAAACAGTTGCCAGTCCCGGAGAGATATTGGGCAGACTTATCGACGGACTTCATCTCGGAGTCCGGCTTGCCAACCTCAGCCAAGGGTAACAACATGATTTGGACCATCACTTGTCGTCTGTCGAAAAGATCTCACATGATAGCGGTTAAGAAGACACTGAACGCCGAAGAAGCAACTACGTTGTTTATGGAACACATCTACCGGCTCCACGGTGTACCCAGATCGATCGTGTCAGACAGAGATCCAAAGTTTGTGTCAAAACTGTGGAGGACATTCCAAAAGCGATTAGGAACCAAACTCCACTTCTCCACAGCGAATCACCCGGAGACCGACGGTCAGACAGAGCGAGTACAGCAGGAATTACGGAGGATGCTGAGGACTTTTGCCAGCAAGGAACCATTGAAGTGGGATGTGTATCTGCCAATGATGGAGTTTCAGTACAATTCGGCAGTACACAGTACAACGGGCTGGGCGCCTTTCGAAGCTGAGTATGGGTACCTACCAGATGGGCCTACGTTTGAATCTAGTTTCGGAATGGAAAAAGAACATCATCAGATGAGCGAACACATGACTCAACTCGAGGCAGTTCGAAGGGACATCCAGGATGCCATCTGCGAATCCCAAGCCAGAGCCGAGGGACGGGTGAACCAACACCGTCGCGAAGTCGAGTTGGAAGAGAAGGATCAAGTCCTGATTCATCGAGGAGCGTTCTACGAGCCAAACCAAAATTCCAAGATGCACGATGTTTATTTCGGACCTTATGTGCTAGGAAAAAGGCTGAGTGAAAATGTATTCGAGGTACATCTACCCGATTACTCGAGGCGTCATAGGAACATCAATGTGAAGCATCTCAAGAAGTTTGTGCGTCGAGAGGAGTACCTCATGGATGCCCCAGTGCACCCCGATCGACAGTTGGCACGAATCGACGACGTCACTAAGATTGTGGGCAAGGATGATCGGACCAATGAGTATCACGTCACCTGGGAGTATAGTGACCCAATCATCGCTACTCGAGTACCCATGGAGATCTTCAATCAAATGAATCGCGGAAGACGGAAGCTACTCGAGGATGCCTGGAAGGTGTTTGACCAACCAGAAGTACAGGATGCTACAGATCTGGTAGGCGTCGAGGTCGACGCTTAAGGGGGGGAAAGTGTGAAGGAACTGCAAGCTCATAAGGTGTGAGCGAAGGTAGTCACGTGAGCTGTGTGGTTAGGGCTTAGGCCTATGTGAAGGAATTTATGTATGATATGAAGGTTAGCTTAATACAAGTCTCAAAAAGGAATCTAAAGGTAGTACTCGAAAAGTCCGGTTTGGTTGCGAGTACTAAAGTTAAGGATACGACGGATTACAACGATAAGAACCGTCACAGCTTTATTTTCTTCGCTGAACTCATATTACATAACGTCTGTGTCACGTGACCAGGCAGGAAAAAGGCAAATTTCAGAAGAAAAAACAAGAAAGATACAAAATTCCTAGAGAAAAAAAAAAAAAACCAAACAAAATATATAGAAAACCCGAGTGAGGTTCGCTCGAGTAAGCTGATTGGCTTGATAGCTATTTAGTTGAATGCAATTCCTAGAAAAAAAAAAAAAATTAGGACGAGGACTATGATAATCCATGACTGGTTTTACTTAGAAAATCCCAGAAGGGTTCGCTCTAGTGAATTAATGGCTTGTTCGATATTTAATTGGCTGATTAATTAGATCTCAAGAACAAAAAAGCGAAGAAATTACTAAAAAGTTAGATGCGTCCATACAACTTCAATGGAATCCTACAAGGTACATCTTGCTGGAAAATGGATTTTCTGTCGATACTTTTACTCTCAAGGCAGCATCATTTCCCAGAACTGTTTTATCTTGGAAAAATGCTTGATACTTACATCACGTGACCAGCTGATCTATATGACTCAATTGAGTCATCAAAACTTTAAACCTTGTTTTGGTCGCAATACCACTCCCCCAAAATCCCCACTGGTGGGAGAAGATTTTCCATCACCAATTACGACACAACTAGGGCTTCAAGATGGGAGACAATCTGGCGCTTATTTCGTTGGTTGTGAGTACACAGGATGGAGGGATTTCTGCCGTCTCGGAGGAGTTGCATCATGTTTGATGATGACAAGGCAACCCTGGTATGACACGATTCGACAGATTCAACTCGTTCGATCTTATCTAACACAGTCTGGAGGAATCGCAGGAACATGTACTGATCTCTGTTTTTTCCCCATTGACACACTCAAGACCCGGCTTCAGGCCAAGGGTGGGTTTTTCGCTAATGGAGGATGGCACGGTGTCTACAGAGGGGTTGGATCGGCTATTGTGGCCAGTGCTCCCGGAGCTTCGCTGTTTTTCCTCACCTACGAGTACACCAAGGCCAACTTGACTCCACACGTGCGCGCGCTGATTCTCAACGATGACGTGGCCCAGGGAGTGACCCACATGATTGGCGCTTCTCTCGGAGAGGTGGCTGCATGTATGGTCCGGGTTCCTTCCGAGGTGATCAAGCAGCGGGCCCAGACGAGCCAGCACGCGTCCTCCATGTCTGCGCTCAAGTCGATTCTCAACAACTCCAGCGGAGAGGGCGTGCTGAGAGGCCTGTACCGAGGCTATGCGACCACGATTGTCCGAGAGATTCCTTTCACCATGATTCAGTTCCCTCTGTACGAGTACCTCAAGAAGCGATGGGCCCGAGCCACTAATCGTGAGTCTGTGACGTCCAAGGAGGCTGCTGTTTGTGGATCCTTCTCCGGTGGTATTGCTGCTGCGCTTACCACTCCTCTGGACGTGATCAAGACCCGACTGATGCTGCACCAGCAGCGACAGTCCTTCTTTGCCACCTACAGACAGATTGTGTCCACCGAGGGCTACTCTGCGCTGCTCAAGGGCATTGGTCCTCGAACCATGTGGATTTCTGCCGGTGGAGCTATTTTCCTGGGTGTGTACGAAACTGCCAAGAAATCTCTGTCTGGATTTTTGGAAGGAAAGCCAAAGTTTGACGTTTGATGATGGGCGTATGATTAGTTGTAAATACTTTTGACGATTAATGAATTATGATGTATTGTATGAGGGAGTGGAGTTTTGTCTATATGACTTCAATCAAAAAGAGATCCGACAATGTACTTCTGCTCGTCGTAGCTATACATAGGAGGCGCAATTTGCTAGGTTGGAATCCCTCAGGATGTAAAATGTCGGCGAAATAAGTGGTGTTGAGGTGAGTCTTGATGTTTTCTAGGTCGTTTTTGTGATAGTCTTCATCATTTCCAACATCAATCTGTTGTTGGCTGCCACCTCTTGCGACAACTTTTCCATATGCTCATTTAGAGAACAGAGATGCGAATTGGCAACCTCAGAGTTGATTAAAAGCTGTTTCAATGATTCGGCTGTCTCAGCTCCGTAATAATCCCCTTGTTCAACAAAACACCATTCTCCAGACTTGAATTCAGGCGATATATCGGGCCAAATAGACCCCCTTAAATCAAAAAGGGTGTCGGATTTGGGATCTTTGATCTTAAAGTAGCTGTGGCTGTTGATTTGCTGAAAGTAGGCCATTCCCGGGTCGTTGAACCGCTTCTTAATTTCAAAAATGCAGTCTCTGTCGGATTTCCACTGTGGGCATGTGGGCATGAGAATAGGTCCAGCATTGTAACAGCAGTACCCTTGTTTGTGCTTGAGGTAGTGAAACCTCACTTTGACTTCAAAGACTTTCTCCATGTGTTCAACTGGATTTTTGATTGAAAGAAGAAAACATTTACTGTTTTGCTTACTAGCTCCCCTAGGGTCTAGACTCGTTTAGTCCCTTGGCTGGTTCTTGGAGACGAGAGTTTAGAGCAACCCCCCCTCTCAACAATCTGTTACAGAGACTAAATTATAAGGAAGGAAGGCTCACAGAACTACAGTACTTAGACTACAGTGTATTTGTAAATGACAAACAGGTATCAAATTTACCTTGAGCTCCATATTTCTCCTATTGCTCTCATCACTTGTTATCGCGTATCTTTATATAACTGCTGTACTGGTGGTCTCTCATTGACTTGTTTGTAAACTTCTTCTACTGGTATACCCAATTATCAGTGGGATAAACAAATCAAAATACCATAAGTAGTGAAAAGAGTTTGTAGAGAGTGCTCAGCAAAGAAATAGATCAGGTGTCATATAGGCTAACGACAAAGTCTGTGCATTTTTGTTGAAACGAACCACTGGGATTGCTCTTAGATACAAGTGACGAATAAGTAACAGTAAAGACCATGATAAACAGGTGTTGTATTGTGCTGTGGTATATGGACACGGGTATTGCAGGAATTGGCCCTCTAGCTTGTTCTTGGATGGATGTATGGCCCCCTGCGAAGATTGATCCTCAACTGGTCTCATGATATATACATTGTTTCGATGATGCAATTCGATAGGTATCAGAACATGATCCACCATTCAGTAACTGCTGTTAAGTCGCACTAACAACAATCTTTCCCCCCTCTTTTCTCTTCTTTGCATATTTGAGCACAAAGTTCTCCACCTTGACCGACTTGTTCACCCTCAATGTCTCGATGAAAGGAGTCATTTCTGTGATTTCCCATTTCGGCTTAATGGCAAAAAGTTGGGCAAACCGTTTCTTTGGGTCGTCAGACAAGTCGCACTCTGACAACTTGTGGATCTTCTCATCACAAAGAGCATAGTGGCCCTTGATGAGATCTAAATCGAGCATGGAGTCGTCAATAATCATGGGAATTGCGTTTTTCCACTTCTCCATAAACACGGATATGACCATGGACTCGCTCAGCACGTGACGGCCCACCCATGCAACGATTTTGACCAGATCCAGAGAGTATGGCTCCACTGGAGTTGTGGCAAATCGTTTCAGAACAGACTCCAGTACTGCCTGCTGTGAGTCTGTCTCAATGTCCTGGGCCTGCACTAAGTTGAGAGCCCGCTTTTGCGACGCCAAAGACGTCAGAATATCGTCAACCGTGTCCTTGACCAGGTTCTCCGAAACGATACACGCCACTCCATCCACCTCCACGCCTCCAACCTCGCTCCAGGCAGCATCAAATTGCACACCAGATAGCATACTTTGTGCTCTGAGCTTGACAGTGTCCATGTGGTTGTTTCCATCGGACATGATTGTGTCTCCATCGTAAATGGGCAGCTCAGAAGTGTCCAAGATCGGATTCTCAAGTATCGCACACTCGAGGATTGGCTGTGTGACGAAGATTGACGATAACCCATCCTCAGTGGGCTTTACCACGTGCAGGATGTTGCTCTGGCTCCGCTGCTTCACGCTCCAGGTCGTGTTTTTGTTGCACAGACACAGCTTGTCGCGGCCTCTTAAAGTCAGCGGATAGTGGACTTTTTCGCCTCCCGATTCGAACAGTAATTTGTCCTCTGCGAGCTCTTTGAGAACCTGTTCTGGCAGCTCTATCAGACGGTATCTGTGCGTTGTGTCGTAGTCCTCTCTGAAGTTCATATTGTGTGTGTGCGTGTGGTGATGTAAAGTTGAGCTGCAGGAAGTGACGAGAGAAAGTGAACTTTATCATGTTTTTGAACATGAAGCTGTGGGAAGCCTTTAGATAGAGATGGATGGTTCCAAGTAGTATCTGTGTGATTGACGGGGGTTTCTTAACAAAAGACACATTTCATAATCTTCATATTGGCCGTGTAGCGTGTTTAAAAGAGAGCACTAATGAGCCGAAGTTAGGGTTCACTATAGTTACGCGCGTAAATTGAGTGAAGAAATCAAAGACGCGTAAATTAGTAATCGATGGAGATCATTTTCAAAAATTTGACAGGCAATGGATGGGGAAACAGGGCCATGCAGGGTTTGTAGCACATTAGAAATAATAGTAGTCGTTCACAACACAATTACATTGTCATAGTATTTGGCGGTTGAGTATCAACTAACTGGTTCAGGAAGACGTTTTCACTCTTCTCGCACCAAAAACATACGGTAACACGCAAATGAGTGAAATACATGAGTCAAGACATTTTTTGAATGTATACACTCTAGGAAACTTCTTACAAAGCCTTTCCATACATTCCACATCTTGTCTATGTATTTTTTTCTTTATCTGCATGGAAAAAAAAATTGGAAAAAACTTTTTTAACCTCTTGTACCACTATGGAGATTCAAAATCAAGAAATCCGCAATAGTTTAGTGGCTAGAATTTCCGCCTGTCAGGACAATTGTTCAGCACGCGGGGGACCGGAGTTCAATTCTCCGTTGCGGAGATATCTTTTTGATAGGCACTGCACCCATATATTTGTCTGCTTCTTTTTTGGCTCCTGAAACGTCTCCTCATGTAGAGTCTACTGTACATCCAACTCGGAAATAGCCCCACAACTATCACTAAAGAGACCCATAAAAAGCTTATCGTAATTCTGAAAAGCCCATATTGCTCGAAATGAGATTTCAAGTATTTTTGTTCTATACAATTATGTTGATTCTTCTCCGTTTCCGATACAATATGTTGTACAGTACTCTGTGGTGTTTCGAAACAGTGTATGTGGAGCATTTCTTTCCCACAAACTAAACACAGATATATATGGTCTTTCAAAACGATCTGGTGACACGACGAAAAAGTTCTGCTCTGAATGTCATCTCGAGCTCAATTTTCGAGTTTTTGCTTACTACCTTGTCTATACTTCGTTATGAAATGCGATTAAAATAAATAATTGGCCCAGCCATGACTGACCTAGTCCTTAATATGACCTACTTATAGCTATGCACATTTACTCAGCCCGTCTTCCGGGCCCGTTTCTCGCCCCGTGACCGTTGAGTCCACCATCAGAACCTCCACTCGGGCCTCCATTAGAACCACCCTGTCTCCCATTTGCGCCCCGACGTTCCCCGTGGGCCAGTCTCGCCTGTCTTTCAAACTCCTGTATATCTTCATATGCCCTCGGACTTAACAGCCACTCTCCGGTCTCCCTGTTGTACTCTAGAGCACTAGTGGCGTTTGGATCCACCCTGACCGCTCCAATATCAGTGGGTACACTTCCGGCGTGATGTCTGTCATGATGACCATGCCCTGGCTCAGCGTTGTACACGTACTGACCACATCCACACTCACAGAGCCCATCATGGTCCGATAGGTCGTCATCGTGATTATAGGGAATTCGTTCAATAAACGGAGGTCGTGGGAAGTCCTCATATTCCTCATCGTCAGGGTCAGAACCTTCGTGCATCGTGTATCTCGGGCCTCCGTATCCATCATCATTATTGTCGTTATCGTCGTCGTCATCGTCATCATCATCGTCATAGTCATCATCGTCATCATCGCTCTCGTTGTCCTCACTATCCCCATCCTCATCCTCATCCTCCTCCTCCTCCTCCTCCTCCTCCTCCTCCTCACCATCATCGTCCTCCCAGTCAAAATCATCCCCGTCCTCGTCATCTCCAACATTCCTACTGAAGAAGTTCTCACCCCAGACCCTGGCCTGCTCCATGGACTCGTAGATATGCTGCAGAACCTCTGCGTCTGACCGGGCATACTCCGCGGTGGTACCGCCAATCTGCTCAATCAGACCGCTGATGGTTGACTCCATCTGGTAGTCGGCTATTATCACGTCCTGTAGTACGTAGTACGTGTAAGGGAAGCTGGAAAACTTGCTCTGCACGTCCTTGAGGTTGGGGATCATTCCAGGCCGCCACTCGCGGTCGCTGAACGGCGCAATGCGGTTCCACTTGTAACACAGGTCCACAAACCCGTACAGACATAGCTGATGGGCCGGGTGGAAATGTCGGGCATCCTCGCACAGCTGGGTGATGACGGAAATGTAGTTCATGAACTGTGACAGGTTCTTGGAGAACTTCACGGGCGAGTCGTCTACCGAAGACGCTTCTAGCGCGTCCAGACACTTGTCAAAGCCAAGAACCAGTCCGTACATAATGGGGTAAGATGACAGCTCTGCGCGGCCCTGGCTGACCCTGAGGAGGTAGAACAGCATGAAATCGGCCGCAAATTCGCGCTCCTGAAAGTCATCGCTGCCCAACATCAGGGACAGCCGTTTGAGCGCGACTGGATTCACAGACAGCTCTCGAATCACCAGTCTAGTGGCCACCCGTTCGAGCTCGCCCTCCTCGTAGTATGCCACCAGTCCCAGTTCGTCCAGCGGTGGGATGACGTCCTTGTCGCCGCTTCCACTGCTTCCGCTGCCGCCCTTGGACGTGTCTCGCTTCTTCTTGCGCTTCTTGTCGTGTATTCGGTTGAGCTCCTTTCTGCGTCGTTGCAAGTGTCGGCTTCTGAGCAGCACGTTGGTCGCCGAGCTGTGGTACATGAGCAGTGTCACGGCCGTGAAAGTGGCCAGCGACGACGCAAATATCACACATGCTTCTTTGGCTGTTCCCATGGCGTCGTGTGGGGTAGTAAGCGTGGGGTGTGATACTACTGCCCAGAAGAGTGGCTGATGCAAGTTTAGTTGGAAGGTTCCGGTTTCATGCATGAAACGTGAAGTGTCTTGTGACCAATATGGGGACACTGGAGTGCGTTGTGAGAGTGTTGTGTGAATTCTGAGAAGCACGTTCTGTTCGGAGGGAGATTTGGGGTGTATTTGTGCTCTTTTTATTAAAAAATCTGTAAGCAGCTTCTGTTTAGCCTGTGTTGTTTGGAGTGTTCATGTGCGTCCTGTGTAGCCACGTTTTGTTAGGTTTCGGACTGCAATTAGTTGGTCATCTCAAGTGCAGCATTCTCAAAATCAGCAAATCGAACATCTTTCAAGGTTCGTCTTACCTCATCATTTTTCCCCAGTCAAGAGGTCCATTCAAAAGAGTCTAGAAATGAACCAATGGCATTTGTAGTAATACGATCTTACATAACCCCCATATTTCTTACAAAACGCACTCTTCAGAATTCTAGGCCTTTTACAGCATGTTTACAGCTACAGTCATATGCGTCATATCTCACTCCTTCACAGCACACTCAAAAAATAAAAACACACCTCTTGCCTCAATTATCATCACACAATAAATTTAATAGCATACCAACAATTGGCAGTCATATCTGGTGAATATTACTAGTCATGAGACCCAGCACCACAGTCACAATCTCGTGGGATCGCTACAACAACACCTGAGAGTTCAACGCCAAAATACCCCTTTTCAGTGTAAACTAACTTGTTCACATGTCCCCACCAACGGATCTGACATGTCCAGCATGCTAATGTCAGACGGGTCAAACCATTACCCAGCCTTGCTACCACAGCAACATACTTCCAAAATACTTATATAGCCACGTGGCAGCATCTACCCATCCCGCTACAGTACTCACGAAACACCATGAAAGAAACATTCAATTTCGGAAACGACTACTCAGACATCTTCCTGCACACCCAAAATGTGCTGCCCCAGAGCCACGTGCAAAACGCTGCCAACCCCCTAGAAGGGTACCCTCGTTTGCAGGAGTTGCACCAGCTCAAGTCGGAGCAAGTGTCGCAAAAGGCCTGTAAAAAGTACGGCGCCAGATGCGAGCTGCGTGACATTCAGGGAGAGCTCGAAAACTGGATCAAGCAGGGAGCCGAGTTTGACGTCATCATGATCGGCGGATGTCCAGGCGACTCCAACCAGTGTGGCCACGGAAACGGTGTCCGGCTGCCCACCCGAGACGAACTGCGAGCTCTGCCAATTGCCAAACTCACCCCACGGCCCAGCGTCGTCTTTTTGTGGGTACCAGGAGCTCAAATCGACATGGGCCGAAAAGTGATGGAATCCTGGGGGTTTCGACGATCTGAAGACGTGGTTTTCTTCCCTTCCTCGCTGACCTCTGTGCACTACCCGCCCAGATGCGACGCTGTGGACGCCTCGACCCCGACACCCATTGTACAGGCGTCCACGTGGCACTGCATCATGGGGCTCAAGGGCACAGTCCGGCGAAGCGAGGACCAGCACCTGATCAACTGCAATGTGGACACAGACGTGATTGTCGAGTCACCAGACAGCGTCATTCAAGGAATTGTTCCGCAGTCCATTTTTTCTCTCGTTGAAAACTTTGCGCTCATGAACCGGCGTCTCCACATTGTGCCTGTGTGCCAGCAGAACAGCGATCGTCCTCTGCCAGTCATGACCCGTCCAGGATGGGTTGTTATTTCCCCGGACGTTATGCTCAACAACTTTGACGTGAAGCGGTACAACGACGATATTGGCCAGCTTGGCAAGCTCGTGAGCATCACCGAGGAGATTGAAAAGCTGCGACCAAAGTCTCCGAAGAATGAATGAATAGTGAAGAAGAGTAGTTTTGAAGCAATTTGTGAGAGACAGCCATTAGCAACATCTTGAACCGACAAAAGTAGCTTTACTGCTTTGTGGCCTCCGCCTGGCCCTCTACCTCCGCCACAACCCATTTGACAATCTGAGAAACTTCAGCCTCGGGAATTCCGCCTTCGCACACACCAACTGTGACGGGAAACTTGTAGCTTCCACGCTTGACGATCAGCCGAGCAATTCGATCGGTGCTGTCAATTGTGTCCTCCGACTGAACCAGCTTAGTCAGCATGATTTCCTCGCCTCGAGGAATAGCATAGACCATGCTGGATACCTTGCCTGGACCTCCCACGGTCTCACCTTCGGTTCCAGAAGGGATGGCTTCGTGCTGGTTTGATCGGGTGATGAACAGCGTCACGGATTTCTTGTTTTCAGTGCCATACGCCAGGTGGCAGTAGCATTGGCCTGTTCTAGATGTGGTGTTGAGCATTTGTAGATGTCGTACTGGTAGTGGTGTTGATGAGGTTGAAGTGTAATTTTATTGGCGATTTGGGTAGAGTTCATAGAGAAGACGCATATATGGGATTCATCTCAGACCAACAATTGAGTAGAGGACTGTGGAGAATAAAGGAGACTTTGGTTACTGTCAGTGCACTCTCAAAACGATTCTGAACTGGGTGCACTCTTCAGAAAATCTTTTTCAATTTCAGAACACCCCATGGCAGTACATTTGGAGCAATGCACAACTTTCGCACGACTGACATGAATCGAATTTCTGTCTCTCCCAATTTTACAACCTCTGTAAAAAAATTAGGTTCTTTATGTCAGGAAATGTGAAACGAAGCAAAAGTTCACCCTGAACAGCACGCTGTAATTTCGCATTGATAAGGAGTGAAGATATATAGGCTGTACCGACTGATCAAGGATCGAATTTTGAGAAGAATCCAATTTCCAGAATTCTCATATTCCGCCTAATAAGAGCTTTTAACGAGCAGCGTGGTGTTGCCCCTGTTGGTCTTCCATTATTTTTTCTAGAAATTGCAGCGTCTTTTCTTCTTTTTTTTTCTAGGAATTGCAACACCTTCCTGAGCGCGTCTCTTACAGTCCTTAATTACATACAAAGTACCAAACCGTTTTGGACAGCGCAGTTTGAAACCCCCCACATTTGAAAACCGGACTTTCGGAACAAGAAAAGTTGACAAAACATAAAAGCTCGAATATCGACCAAAGTGATGAATAGATATCTATAGTATGTCACCTAAGCGTAAATTACGTAAATTCTGTCACAGATGATAATACGGGGAAGAAAAAAAGCGATCTTGACTCGTGTTCCAATGGTGGCCAGATTTTCGTCTTAGTCTGGAGAGATGCATATGGCTGCATAATTGAGGCCCCTGGTGCGGCTCAAAAGACGGCGACGAACAAATCTACCAATCAGAATATATCCACGAGTTGGGGACCCTGGAGCGGATTTCTGCCGGGTAATTGCACACCTGGGCCATACTACAGCCATTGTGTCGTTATTACGTCCACTCCCTAACACAAAACCGCAGATAACTGCCCCATCTCATTTAGCCGCTTACCCATGTACTTCACCCCATGCAGACACATGCAACCACACCACAACAATGCCCAAAAGTCTCGGCGTTTCCAGCTGGACAGGTTGGCCTGTTGACGACACCATAACCGCTCAAAATGGTCAACCAAAGCCAGATGCTCATCATGTTCGACACCAAGGCGAACTGCAACAAGTTCTACCACGCTCAGCTTCTCGACGATCTCGACACTGTGGAGGTGCGATACGGCCGAGTGGGTAACGACGGAGTCAAACATACTTACACGGGTGGCGAGCGCAAGTACAATCAGATGCTGCGGTCCAAGAGAACCAAGGGCTACAAGGACGCCATGATTGCGGCCGAAGTGGACGCAGGAGGAGTCACGGTGCAATCCAACGTAATCGAGACAGCTCTCAAGGAGATCAAGTATCTGGACGACAAGAGCAGAGAGCTGGTGATGACAATTTCCCAGCAGAACATTCACCGCATCACTGCGTCGACCTCCATCAAGTTTGACTCCGATGACGGTCTTTTCAAGACTCCTCTGGGAGTTATTCAACAGCACGGAGTTGAGAAGGCCATTGTTCTTCTGGGTCAGATTGAGGAGGAGGTTGCCAAGTTCACCAAGCTCTCAGAGGCTGATTCTGAAGTGATTGTCTCGGCAAATAAAAAACGAAAGCGAGAGGCCGACGGTCCTGCTGAAGCGGAGATTCAGGACCTCAAGGAGGAGGTCAAGGAGGAGGTCAAGGAGGAGCAGGAAGAACAGGTAGAGGTGGTGGAGCCAGTTGCTGAGCCTGCTGTTGAACCCGCTGCTGAATCAGAGGAGCCCGCTCCACCTTCTCCCAAACGGCGAAGAACTAGAGCTAGAGCGGCGAAAACCAAAAATGACGAGGCTGCCGAACAGGCCAAGGTCAAGGCTGCCGAAGAGGCAAAGGCTGCTGCTGAGGCCAAGGCTGCTAAGGCTGCTGCTGCCAAGGCTGCCAAAGCCGCAAAAGCCGCAGCCACAAAGGCCGCAAAGGCTGCAAAGGCCGCTGCTGATGCTGCCGCTACTGCTGATCCTTCAGATCCAGTTGACTCCCCAGTTACATCTCCAGAACTGGCTGAAGTCATCTCCAAGCTGTACAGTCTCAACGAAGAGTACTTTGTGATCATTCCCAACAAGGTGAAGAACGCTCGGGAAATTGAACACCTGCTTTTCTCCCAGACTGCTATTGACGAGCAAAAAGCTACCTGTGACGCTCTGCTGGAGACCTTGAAGCTGATTGAGGATCTCAAAAACAAGGCCGAGGGAGTGGAGCCTGAACAAGATGTGGAAAAGACATTTGACGTTGAACTGAAGCATGTCACAAACAAAAAGACATTCAATAAGATCAACAAAATGTTTGAAACCAGCAAAAACGCCGTTCATGGCTACTACACATCCACTTCGAAGGTGAGTAACATTTATGAAGTCAAGCTGGGATCTCAACAGGAGCCGTTTGCCAAGACTTCCAAGGAAATCAAGTGTGTACAGCAACTGTGGCATGGAACTCGACTCCAAAACATCTTGTCTATAATGGGTAAGGGTCTGCTTCTGCCGAAACTGTCACCCGGCCAAAAGGTTGGAGCCATGTTCGGTGATGGTCTCTACTTTGCCAATCAGTCATCAAAATCGCTAAACTACTGTGACGGACTCATGTATACAGGTGGCGGATCAAAGCCTTCAACCATCTACATGTTCATGGCTAGTGTAGCTCTGGGCAACTACTTCACACCCTCAGGGCCGGTGTCAGATAATCCTCCAGAGGGATATCACAGCTACTGGGCCAAGGCTAAGGAGTCAGGAGTCATGAACGACGAAATTATTGTTTTTGACGGCTCTCAGGTTCGCCTTGACTACCTCCTAGAGATAGAACTATCCCAGTAGCCTTCCGAATTTGTTGGGATTGGGCTATTTAGATATCCCATTGTTTCCATGTCGGCATATGCTCGGGAATACTCGATATTTTTAATTTTTATTTGTTGAATTGTTATGCTCTATCAATCGTAGCTAAAGAAAAGTATACATTAACTCAATACTATACAAATAAATAATCTATTCAAATTGGTCATTTCCAATCCCAATCCAAAATACCGTTCACACCCCAATCAAACTCGCCAGTAGGTCGCACCTTGTCGATATCGGTGAACCCAGTAGCTGTCAACTGTTGAGGGTGTAGAGGCGCAAATAGCTCTGCTGCCACATTGTTGTAGTGATCTGCCATGCCCTGGTTGCCAACACTCAAGGATCTCATGCTGCAGTGGTTGTTGGTGTTGTTGGGCATCATAAGAGTCTTGAAGCTGTCGTCAACTTCCCACGTCTCAGAGGTCTGTTCCAACTGACCACAGGCTGAAGACGCCTGGCTGTATCCAGTAGGAGCCTTGAAGTCGTCTTCTCCACTGGTAGATGAGGGAGCCGAGGCGGAGTTGGCAGGTGTCACCATAGAATTGGTGCACATGAATTGAGCAAGCGAGTCATGGTCGGGAGGGGAATTCTCGAGTTTCACCTGAACATTGGCGAAGAGATCCAGATCTTCCTCTTTCACAGGAACGGGCATGGGAGCAAGCACCCCGGTTCTCTGTGCAACGGCAGCGCGTCTCTTGATCTCAGCCACCGACTTCTTCCGCACAGGGAAAGCCAGGATGATAGTAGACACCTCATCGAGCAAGTCATAACTGTCGAGGCTGACGCTTCCTGGAATTTGCAGCTTCATGTCCGAGTTCAGACCCTCAATGCATTGAGGCACCATCTGACGCACCTCTTGCAGCAAGCTACCTCCCTTAGAGTAATCCACAGATCCATACAAGATGACCAGCAGCAACTGGGCTGACATGCCCGAGGGGTTCACGCAGAGTGTGGGTAGCACGTTGCGCACTCGCAAATAGTTGCTCACTTGGACATAACTCTTGGCAGATTGAATCACGGCAATTGAAGCTGCATTCTGGGTGCCTGAGCTGCATGCATCACCACAAAGAGCTGGGAGGTGAATGAGAATCTTGGCATAATTGTACATGAGGTACAGCAGTGGCGACTTCTGATGCACAGATCCCGAAGTAGGAACCGGCATTCCATTCGCAAACTCAAATTTGAGATCGGAGGGCAATTCCCGATGCCACTTCTGCAGCTTGTTCTCAAGCTGGATGATAGCCTTGTAGGATTGCTGGGTACGGGAAAGAGAGTACAGCGCAGTGATGACCTCCGAAAGGACCTTGGAGAAAGAAATCATGGCACGGAAACAGCCTTGAGAGCCTCCAGCTGGTGGCACAGAATTCTCATCTCGTAAGTGTTGCAAGCCTTCGTCGTCCACGGAGGGCAGTCCACACTGCACCTCCTCCAAAACGAAGCTCTGGTTAGTACCCATGAAAGAGGCTACAAACGTGTCCTGGATAAAAGAAACCCAGAAAAGACGCTGTCGAATTTCCTGGTCATAAAGTGACATGCGGTGGCCACCCTCATGTTTGAGACCCTCCTGGGACCGGTTTAGACCCATGCGGTGGCACGAGGCAGCAACGAGCGATCGGTACTTCCACACATCATCAATAGCGTTAACATGCAAAGAGTAAGTGAGCGCAAGGTTGTAAGCTGCCAGCAGCCGTGTAGAAGAAGTTGTAGAAGCGGAGGGAAGAATAACGTGGGGCATCTCTAGGAGCGATCTCCAGTTTCGCTCGAGCTCAGAGATGTTAACAGTATCGCAAACTTGACCTGCAATGAAATGAGCTGCCAGACTGCAGACCAGTAGTAGTGTGGTGGCAAAGTACTTGATGTCGGTGGACATTTTTGACGTGTAAACCTGCTCGTGGCGTCGGAAAGTTGCTGGGGTCTTGTCCACTGACGAAGCAGCCATCAGTTCGTTGAAGAGACGGTAATCTGACAGGAATTCGCAGTGATCGAGAACAGGGAACAATGGGTGCCACTCGGAAAAGAAGGTGCTCACGAGTCGGTCGGTTACCACCATGGGAGGAAGGTAGAGCTGATTAAGAAACGAGAGGGTCGATTGGGCCTCGTAGAAGGCGATTCTCTTTGTGGGCGTGCTGGCGGACCCAATGGTCAGGTCGGCAACTGGATAGAGATCGTAATCGGATGACCTTGAGAGGTTTGTAAATAGTCTTTGGATGAGAGGAACAACCTTGGGGTTCTTGGGTCGGAACCGGTCCGACAAGACCTTGAGGAAAGCACCTCCAGACGACGAGCCACGGTAGGAGCCGTCTGAAGACACCACTTTGGCCTGTCGCACGGTGTAAGGCTCGTCCTCCTCCGATGGTGGTGATGCCGAAGATGGTGGGGACTCTGGCATTGGTGGCCTGTCTTGTGTAGTGGGCTGTGCGACGGTTGGCTTAGGGGACGACTTTCTGTCCATTACGCTTGCGACTCTGGTGACCATCTCCATCTGCTCATCCTTCAAGTCGAGGATGCCTAGCAGCTTGTTGTTTTCGGCCTCGAGTTGTCGGATGCGGTCCTCGAGCGTCTCTGTGTATCCTCTGGGGTATGCTCGCCGCGTGAGTTTGTCGGAAGTTTTGCACTCAAACCCCACGCTGACGCACTGTGAGCAGTGGGGTCTTTTGCCGTCGCATTTGATTTTCTTGGATCGGCATCTGTCGCACGCCTGGGCGATTCGGTCCGTGTGACTTCCGGGAGTCTTGATGAGTTTCCTGCGTTAGTATGGGGGTAAAGAGGGGGTAAAAGGAGATGTATCTGAGTATCACTCACCAGGCTTGGGCTCCGTCGGGCATGTTGGTAGCTGTCGTGTGTGTGTGTGTGTGTGTATGTGTGTTCGTTTAGGGTGGTTGTTTCGCAACTTATCCGTGTCGTATGACTGGTTGTTGGGGTACCTGCGCGGTAATTTCCAGAAAGGGGTGTTGGGGAGGGTGTTCTAGGGTGGTTTGGGTGGCTCGAGTGGTTGCTGTGAGAGGGGAATACTCGCTGTTACGGGAAGATTGTATTTGATGGACACTTTTTGGGCTTAGCTTCGTTGTGGTGGAGCCAGCTGACGTGGGCAACTATTTAAATGACCAACATCGCTGTGACCTGTGGATTTGGGTTTGCTGCAGGCGCCTTTTTCTGGGGTCAACAAACTGTCTTTTTTCTTTATCTCCTTGTCTGGGGAATATGCACTGTCAATCTGTGGGGCGCATGAGGGCCAGGGTAACTGAAGGGGTGGGCCTTGGTAGAGCAAGGAGCATAGCCGCACGGACAATGCGTTTCTTGCTCTTTTGTGGCTAGTGAGGTGGGGGCACGATTGTGGCCTTAGCGATGAGTGCGCAAAAAGCCGATAGAGAAAGCGGATCGATCTGGGCCGTATTCTTTGTTATGCTTTTCAAAGTCCCAAATATTTTTACACACTGCGGAGACTAGGTCTGTCTGTCATTGTCGCGATGATGTGTGCTAAAAAAAGGAACTAAGGCAGATAAAAGGGGCAGAAGCAGCAACGGTAAAGCATGACAGCGTGGAGACCCCTGTGAAATATCGAAATGCTCAAGATCGGATACAGGTGGACATGAACATGCCCTGGAGGTGCAAAAGGCTGAGGCCCCGTGCTTCCTTTGATCCGTCCGTCTGTGCCAGCTGTACCCCACATTGGCCGCCAATCACCAGCTATCTGGTGACGATAACGATGCACAAACGCATCTCCATGTATCTGCCACCATGTACCAAAAAAAGCGGACCAGTTGCCCTTCCTTCCTTCCAAGTGCCAGCCACATGAGCCTCGTAATTTGCCTTCATGTTCTGAGCATCGGCACGAGGACAAGAGAAGCAGATACATGGGCTGCGCTGAGAAAAATATAGTGTGCGTAAGTACGGGTATCCAAGTGAAACACCCCAGTGGGGCCAATCACAGCCACAACTTTCTAAGGAAAAACAAGCAGTAATCACGCCACGCTGGGCCCAGACCGGATTTTGTATGCTATGGCATGTATGCCATCTATTGCTTGGGCAGTCAGTTATTGATCGTCTGTCACCCTTGGCTTGGTATAAAAAGGCCTAAAGCCACACACTGGACCTCCCAATAAAATAACCTCCAATGGTCGAATGACGTAAAGAACAAAACCTTATTTTCTAGAAATGGAAACATTAACCTGGGTCCCGTTCGGTAGGGTAATGGCGTTCTTGAGACACGACAACACAAGAAGAACCAAAAAAAACTTGTCCTAAAACCAAGGAGGGTGAAAATGAAAAGATTCAAAGGTCTGTGCTGGTTTTAGACCTCCGTACAGGTCCTAATTTGAAACACTGAGACCCCATCTCCGTAAAAAGCGGCCTTTATGACGTCAACCCACCGTTGTCTCCGTCTTGTCTCGTTAGCGTCTGGTGTTGTTCTCCTTGTGTTGGTTATCGGAAGTGCAAATCCAGCTCCGTAGGTGTTACCGCGAGCTTTGTTCGCTTCCGCGCCCTAACCCAAGACGGGTTTTGTACGTCTCCTGCTGTGCACGTAATGTCGACTGTGCTGACTATTAGGGCTCGTTCCGAATCCAAGAATACTCGAATTTTAAGGTTAGGCTCTTGTTTCCCCGGATTCGCAAAAAAACGTTAAACTTCTCCGGTTATCCGGAGCCCAACAAACAGCCAGGATCCGGGTGGGTGGCAGAATGACGGATAATCGCAAACAACCACAGGCAGTTTTCTACGAAATCGACCACATTCGGGGAGCAATTGCTGAAGAGCAATGAAGCACACGTGGTACGTAGGGTACGTGACGAGTCCTATGCATGCGATGCGACCCACTTGAGGGCTGATTCATGCGCATGACCCCTTTTAGACGCTTCCACGCTTTACCGCCTTTGCTCTACACATCCACTTTTTCACTTGGCGTGCACTTGAATGGCAAAAAAAGCCCGTCAAAAGGGGGGGCAGTCTATCACAGCAATAGAAAGAGTTTGATCGAGCATCCTTAGTGCAGGTTTGAAATGTATAGGTGTATGAGGATTGGGACTGTCGACGATGTGTCTCGAAGCAGGGAAGACGTAGCAGCCAGTAACCTGTCTTCTGTAGCTGTTAGATTTCTCTGCTGGCTTGCGATCCAGAGATTGTATCGTACCCCCTTTTTTTTCTGCTTATTTTCTTTTATTCTGACACTTCTTTTCTTTTTCCTTTTCCTGTTTCTGGTCTTTTTTTTCTTTTTCCACCGAAAAGGTGACACACACACACACCATGCACACGGCATTTGAACGGTATATCGGCCTTTCACATCTCCGAAATGCGGCTGAAAGATGGACACCGTACGACAGCCACATGAGGCGCAGCAAGACAAGAAATCTCTTCATCTTTTACATCCATGGTGGTTGGATCTCGCTAAATAAAAAAGGACATGTGCACATACTGTTTGAGCGTAATTTTAAAGTCACATGGTCGTGTGATAATATAGTGGATATTATTTTACAGAAAATATGATAGATACATGTTTATTTTGTTGATTGCATCAACTCTTGTTATGGGATTGGTTAAAAGTGGGGTTTATGGGCCGTTTTTCTCGCTTATAGGTCCATTGCTGGTAATCAAAACTGTTTGTAGATGCGGTTTTGGTGTCTCGAGACCATTTTCGGACCATTTATGGTTGCTGAATGACCGATTTTGTGACAAATATTGAGATGCAAAAAATGTACCTCTGCACTACAGATACCTCTTGTGGACCCAACGTTTCAGACTGCATCATGTTTGCTCAAACTGTTGAGAGCAACAAGATCTAAACGGCGCCATCATCCATATTGTACCTACAGTACGTACCTACTGTTGCTTGTTCGTGCTGCACGGACACTACAAGATGTTTATTATTGCAGTATAAGTATTACAGTGTTTCAGGAAGATATGTACATACGTACTCCACGTCCTGTACATGAGGTTACATTGTGGTCAGGGAGAAATTATGATAAACCATCTTTTCATTTAAGTGATTGGCGCAATTTGCGTTGACTAAGTTGTAAAAGTGCAGATTGAGATCGTTGGAGTAATGCTTTTGTGGGGTTGAAGGTGACTTTGAAATCGAATTTTGACAAGTTTATCGTTCTCAAACACATTAACAGTATTACTAGAATCGCAGATTCCTTTTGGTTTGGATGGACTAGCTTTTGTTTCCACAATCCTGATCGCACAATAGTTGAAACCCTTCATAGCGACAATTTCTATTCCACAGTAGTTGAAACCTTCATGTACTGGCAGCTCATCGAGATATTGGAACTTGAAACTTTCAAACTGATTTATAGCAGCTGGTAAGAAGTCTTGATGCCAGAGTAATATCTGTGTCGTTCATAGTGCAATTTCGTCGTGATACTGTAAAAGAACCATACTCACAACTTTTGGTAGAAATCAACCTGATTCGTTATTAGAGCAGAATGTAGTTCTTGGAATTCCAGGACTCGTCAATTGGAGAGTTAGCTGGGACTTTGTAGTATCTCTCCAGTCGTGCAATAGTAACATTAGTATGTCTGTGGCTTCATGAGTAAGCCATGACTTTCTGTCGCTTTAACAAAGTCTGGCTGGAGCAGTTCTTAACACTGAGGTATGATTTTCACTGCCTTGACTCATGTCTCAACATGTGTATGAACGGGTACCAATCCGTATCTCAACTGTCTCAAAGAGTTTCCCAGTAGCCTTCTCTCGTGAGATAAATGGTGCTCCAGGTTTCCATACTCTTTTCGTGCTGTGACAGAATTCAAAACTAGGCTCTCCAGAGCTGAACTCATCTCATCTCTCCCTTACAAGTTTAGCATGAAAAAAAAAAAAAAAAACTCTAGTTCTGAAAATGTACGAGTCCTCGACTTCAAACTTCTGGAAAAGTCAGTATTTCCGATGATACATTTGACCAATGAATCGCTACTCCCTCTTCTGAGCTTCAACAAGAGGCAACAACCATCACTATTCGGTTTATACCTAACCAGACTCTCTTGTTGCAGTAGAAATGTTAAGCTTACTCTAGCATGTTAATACAACACTCAAGCCGTATAGGTACTCTGAGGTCTCATTAAACCAATAGTCACCCGACTTATTCTCACTGACTTTAGCAGCCTTCAATCAGCTGTCTTACAACCGCCTAAAGTAGCTTGGCTCCTCATCCATTCACCAGAAGGACCAAACTCGCCTTATTGAGCTGGTGATCTTTTGGGGGTCTTCATTGGTATCACTAGAATCACAAAATTAAACTGGTTCAGCACGAACTATTCTTGTTCTTGTGGTGTTGAGGTACCGAAAACCTGAGTGCTCCATATAGTAGCGGGTTTTTAAGTAATCAGCTTCATAAAGTAGCCGCTTATTAAGGGACCAAACATGTTTCCCTGAAGATCAACCATTATACTGTGTTCCTAAATATAACATAAAAAGCAACATCTAGGTATCACAATATAAACATTGTAGCATTTGATGCCATCATTACATGCAAGCTAGATTTTTTAGCACTTGCATAATTCAATCAGACATCTGAGTATTAGTGGGGATATCAAAAACACTAGTTATAGGTATCATTCTCATAAGAGTCGTCGTCTGTTCAAGCTGGTTCTACTTATATTCGTATATCTGAACAAACCATGGAGATGTTTACATGCATATATTACCTGACCAATAAGGTTTAGTATAGTCATCCATTCACATCGAACATAAATCCACAATAAACCGATATTTGGTGTCATTAGAATGAAAACATTAGAATGAGAAAAATGACTTTCTAAAGCTGGTTCTGTTTATATCTTGCCATCTTCACTGGGTCTCATTATATTCCTTGCCATATATCATCAGTCAAATAAGGTATTTTAGATTTACCCCACACAAATATCCATCTCCTTACATTACCAGTTCAATAAGGTATTCAAAGTCACTGCATCTTTACTTCGAACAAACAAAAGAGTCGTGGATATATTCTTCTACGATGATAGAGCCTACGGGTGGTAAAGTGAAACAATGATGATAAATAATTCGTCTATTTTAAGCCTTAGGGCCGGCGGCAATAACCTCAGGGAGAGCCTGAGAAGCGTACTTCTCGAAGTTCTCGTTGAAGAGCTTGCCGAGCTTGGTAACCTCCTCGTTGAACTGGTCCTTGCCTCCGGTCCAGGCACGGGCGGGGTTGAGGATCTCGTCGGGGACGTTGGGGGCGGTCTTGGGGACCTGCAGGTTGAAGACACCGAAGTTCTCGTACTCGACCTTGGCGAGCTCGCCGGAGTGGATGGCGTCGAGGATAGATCGGGTGTACTTCAGGGGGCATCGCTGGCCACCGTTGAGGTAGGACTGGCCGGTCCAGCCAGTGTTGAGGAGCCATGCGTTGGCGTTGTGCTGGGTCATCTTATCAGACAGCATCTTGGCGTACTGCATGGGGTGCAGGACCAGGAAGGGCTGGCCGAAGCAGGCAGAGAAGGTAGCCTCGGGCTCGGTGACACCCTCCTCAGTGCCGGCCATCTTGGAGGTGTAACCGGAGATGAAGTGGTACATGACCTGCTCGTTGGTGAGCTTGGAGATGGGGGGGATAACACCTCGAGCGTCACAGGTGAGCAGGATGATGTTGGTGGGGTGAGACTCGGTAACGCAGGGCAGCTTGGCGTTGGGGATGAACTCAATGGGGTAAGAGCATCGGGTGTTCTCGGTGAGGGTAGCATCCTCGTAGTCGACCTCTCGGGTAAGAGGGTCGAAGACAACGTTCTCAAGGACGGAGCCGAACTTGATGGCGTTGAAAATATCGGGCTCCTTCTCCTTGGAGAGACCGAGGCACTTGGCGTAGCAGCCACCCTCGATGTTGAAGACACCAGTGTCGGACCAGCAGTGCTCGTCGTCACCGATCAGGAGTCGGTTGGGGTCAGCGGAGAGGGTAGTCTTGCCGGTACCGGAGAGACCGAAGAAGAGGGTCACGTCACCGTCCTTGCCCTCGTTGGCGGAGGAGTGCAGGGTGAGCACATTGTGCTTGACGGGCATGAGGTAGAACATGACAGTGAAGATACCCTTCTTCATCTCACCGGCGTACTCGGTACCGAGAATGAGCATCTCCATGGACTTGAAGTTGATGTCAATGGAGGTGTTGGAGGTCATTCCAGAGGTGTATCGGTTAGCGGGGAAGGCACCGGCGTTGTAGATGGTGAAGTCGGGCTTTCCGAAGTTTCGGAGCTCCTCCTCAGAGGGTCGGATCAACATGTTTCGCATGAACAGAGCGTGGTAGGCTCGGGCACAGACGATTCGCACCTTGATTCGGTACTTGGGGTCCCAGCCAGCGTAGGCATCCACAACGTAGATTCGCTTTCGGGTGTTGAGGTAGTCAACGGCTCGCTCTCGGTTGATGAGCCACGACTGCTCGGACAGCTTCTTGTTGACGGGTCCCCACCAGATGTGGTCAACGGAGCCGGGCTCCTCGACGATTCGCTTGTCCTTGGGGGATCGGCCGGTCTTCTTTCCGGAAGAGGCCACGAGGGCACCGGTGGAGTTGATGGCGGAGCCGGACTCCTGCACGAGGGCATCCTCGTAGAGAGAGGCCACGGAAGGGTTGTGCTCAATGTTGACACGCTCGTACTCGATGTGGGCAATGTCGTAGAGTTCCTTCTCGATTTCCTCGGCGGCGGGGTTGGGTTCGACGCCCTTGGGGTGCAGCTGGGTCTGGTTAACGGGAGGAGACATGGTTGTGGTTTGATGGTGAAAGGAAAAACGGGGGGGAGGACGTGGGTATATATATGTGCCCGCGGCGGTGATTGTGGCCCACGTACCTCGGGCTCCACGAAAACGAATCGGAATCGACATGAAGGTTTGGGGAAGTCTAAGTGTGGACGAGAGCGCAAAGCTGGACGAAGGCTATTTGCAAAGTTTATTTTTCGAGCTGGCACCGTCCCTGGGCAAATTTGGGCGTCCTGGCGGCGTGTGTGGCGACCTATTCGTGCTGTTTTTGGCTGTACCATTAGTGAGAGCGCCGTCATAGGAGTCCCGGGGTGCGTAGGACCGCTCAGCTCCGCCCGTGGCACAACCCCAGATCATGCATCTACAGCCCCACACTTCCCCACATGTAAGGCAATGTAAAACATGTAAAATGGTAGGCTGCTGGGAGAGAAATAGGGTTTGGTAGACCAACGGAAATAGCCTTTGGGGCTTGCCTTTGAAGAAGCCGACCCGACCGCACCCGGGTCTTTCCGAACAGTTCCGAGCAACTTCCGCAAAAAATTCGTAGCAAGGTCGGAACAAGTCGCGACTCGGGCTGTTGGGCCAAACGCTATTTGCCATGGAGAGGGGTGACTTTGTTGGACATGGTTGACGACTGGTGGACACTTTGTTGGAGCCTCTTGCGGCTTTGTTGAGCGCTCAACTAGACGAGTCAGTAGTAGCGGATGCACTGCTTCTTGCGCCGTTTTTCCCCACCGCTTGTCTATCTAAACTAGCCTGTATATCGCAGCTCGCGAACCGGAAAAACGTCGTCTGTGAGAGATCCACGGACTACTGCAAAGTCCACCTCCCGTCAGACGCGTGTTGGGCCATTAGACGCCATGAAACACGTTGGGGCAAAGTCTCGGATCATTAGCCTAGACTGCGGTACGGTGCCGTATCCTGTGGGAGCCTTTTGACGGGCTCACTTCTGGCCCCATGGACTCTGGCCCCATATTCAGAAGCACCACACTCACCACACGGTCTGCGTTGCTCGTGATGAACATGGTCCCGACTCGCTCCTTGTTCCGGTCCTTTTCGTGGCTGTTCCGGTTCGGCCAAGTCGGGAAAAGGGGACGGTGCCCAGTCAGGCTCCTCGGCTGGGTCAAACTTTAACGGTGATTTTTTTTGCAGGTCTTGTGAGAAATAACCTTATATAGTTTAAGCTTTTTATCGTTTTCCATATCCAACGCGCATGTCTATTATGGGCAGCTGAGCGCGTCGAAAAGTTTCGGTTGACCAGCGAGAGGAGACGAGGCGACGTTCTCCGTAGTTCACGTGATGGAGAACCGACAGCGTACGCGCCAGACGCGTTTTTCCCTCGAGTCAGCGAGTTTTAGCTGCTTTTGCTGCTGTTCCTGCTGATTCTGCCGATTCTGCCGATTCCGCCGAGATTCCGCTGTTATTCCTGCTGACTCTGCTGCTGCTCCTATTGCTGCTCCTGTCAGCGGTCTAGCCGCCGCAGCAGCAACGTTAGTCACGTGACTCGGGTCCATTTCGCCAGAGCCAAATCCACCCGAATACTGACCGGCACGCGCAGCAACTGAGACAGGAACGGCGGAACTGGACCAAGCGATTCCAAAAAAAAAAAAGCACAAAAAAATACAAAAAAAATACATAAAAAACAAAGAAAAATTAGGAGGGAATACGACCACTCTGCATGTGCCAATCTTCACTCCTTGACACTGATATTACACCCAGAAATAGCTTTTTGATATTATCGCCCTTACATTAGGCAAACCCCATGGTGAAACGAGTTTTACTCGGCCAATACCGGTGATGAGTGAATTTTAGCTATATATTAAGAATCTCCTGATCGATGGGCATCCATTAATTTTCGTTAATTCGTATTATCTCAACTTTTCGTTCTCTCAGACAAGTTTTAAAATGTTTTGGAACCTCGAACATTAAAATTTACTTCAGACTCTCTAAAACATGCCTCATTTCGGAAATTGACAGTCCCAATACTGCTTTATTCTCGGAACAATTTTCGATCCTAGGAAATGACTCATTAATAATATTCATATTATTTTGCGTCTGTCGCTGACAAACGCGCTGCCGCCTGATTTTCACGCCCATTACATAATCATACACCTAACCCTGGTGGCCCAACAGAATACTTCCACGAGCTTCCATCCCGATTTCTTCCGCATACTTACCGTATGTACCATACCGCGCTAAACCCAACCCCCATCCCGAACGTGCCGAACTTACCCCAGCCCTTGTAACTCGGTGAGCAGTTGAGCTACCTCGCGTGGCATTGTACCGTTGGACTCGTCGCGTGTTCAGCTCCATGACAGGACCTCCAATCTCCGTTTTGCGCCAACCTCCGCCCGTCAAAATCCGCTTTCAAAATTCTCGTTTACTGCACATGCTGCTCAGAAGCGTGACCCTGCATACCCGACCAATTTTCGTGACCACCCAACCTTGAGAAAAGGAGAAAGGGAGAAAAGAAAAAAGATCTCCGTCTTTGGAATGTGACCAGCATCGGCGACTGCGCCCCTGGGCCGAGTCAAGTCTTTCTTTTGGAAATGTGGCATGTGCCGAGGGTTCACTTTTGATTCCAAAAATAGCAGTGTTTGGGGCAAGACCTAGTCGGCCGATAGTGGGACGATTGGGCTGAGACAAGTGCCTGTTTGTACGTATTCGGTCGGGCGGTTGTGCTACTCGTGGTTTGGGAAGCTGAGCGGGATGTGTGCTGTAGTTGGTGTGGCACATGTGGTTGCTGAGTGATGTACCTGTACCAGTAGAATAGAGGACTCTCATGGTCATATCACTCAGGTCGAAACTAAAGTGTTTCGCAAGTATAGGAGCGCAGACGACACGTTTACAGTCGTGCCTTCGTCATCACATCGTCAGATCCTCTTCCGTTCTCAAGTCTTCCACTTTCACATGCTCGTATTGATGTACATGTAAAACAGCATACACATGGGGCCATCGAATCACCTGAATCCAGTTGGGTTTTTGTTTTTCGGTTTTCAGCTGTTTTCTTTTCGGTTTTCATCTCGGTTCCGCTGTTCTTTCTGCCTATTTGTGTTTGGATCAGCACATGGGCTCCGCACCATTAGATAGATACGCGATAGTCATGTGCAATGTTGGAGATAGCTGATTGTGAAGTCTGGGTGGAGATGGTGGGCAGGCCGGGTAACATATAAAACCTTATACCAAAACATGGAGAAAGACGCAGTAGGGTAACACCCCGAAACAGATTTCCAAATATGGACAAGGTAGGGTAACTATGGGGTAAAAGTGAGATATTAGGGTTTCAAGGTGAATGAGGGTGTGTGTATTTGGAGATGAAGTTGAGAAATGAGAAACAGTAGAGATTAATAGGGGTACCAAGGAGCCGTTTTTGAACATAGTTGCTTTTTATCACTTTAATGGCATCATTATTGAGTGAGTTGGGGGAATATCTATAATGTTACTATTTGTTGATTGAGTGTGTTTGCCATTTCAAAGCCGATATAGAAGAAATATGAAGAATCCAAAGAGTGCAATAGTTAGGAAATCAGAAGACAAACAGAACGGTACCATGTTTGCCTATTTGGAGTGGTAGAGTACTGATATGAGAACATTTGAGGTGCTGCTTTTAGATAGTGTATGGAGGTGGTTTTATGCTACAGGTGGGAGATGATGAAGAAAGATTTTAATTGATATAAAAGAAATTAAATAAATATAAATATAAATAAAAGAAAAACATAACATTTAAGGTTTAGATTACCTCATCATTCAGATTACGTGAAGAGCCCATCAACAGTTGATTAAAGCTGGGAATGAAGAGAAATTTGATACGATTAACAGCTGAAGAGTATTAGACCAGATTTCACTCTTTGGAGCGCCTTCAAACCTCCTACAGTGCTTTAAGTCAATATGGTCAACTCGAATGACGAGGCAGTGTCTTGTCTGATAGAACAAATCAACCAGTAATTGGTATCATTATAATCGTGAAATTGTCCTTGTTAAGCCTGTACTGTTTGAATTATAATAAGTCTCTCACATCTGGCTGAATTTTCCTCCATATAGTATCAAACAAATAAGGTAAATGGACAGTCGGAGTAAAGATTTGTCATCAGGAAAACAAGTGATTGGTACCATTGGAATGAGAAAAATGAACCAGCTTGAATGATGCTAGTCACAGCTAGACATTGTTACCAAATCCTGTGATATTCATTTCCATATACTATCTACACATTAAGGTTTTACATACCCCACAGCCAGATATCTTTTAGTATGCTGAATGACTAGTTTCTAATGATTGGTATCATCTGAATGAGAAAAAGGTCATCAGTACACTGGAACTTCTTGAATATCTGCATTACTCCTATGTCCTGCAAAAATCACTTCCATATATTACCAGTATATTAAGGTATTTTCCATACCCCACACAAGAACTGTGTGGCCTCTGTATTTCAATCATTAACCAAATGTACAGGTGATTGGTATCGTAGGAATGAGAAAATTGTTCCAGTTTAGCTGCTATCACTTAAACTGCCACAACACCACTATATCCTGCCACATTCACTGCCATAAATTACCTGTTCATTAAGGTATTCATATGTCCAAAATTTGACATTGACCTACCTTCAGAGAGAGACAAAATGACACCATAATAAGATGAGTACTTGACAACTCTGGAATTAAAACAGCCTCAATGTATTCATAATCGTCCGATAAAATACATCAATAGTAGTTGTAATTTCTTCCAGCCTCTTCCTGCCTCAATGTGGTTACTCCTGGTTGTCTTATGTCCTAGACCACATTAACTAGCTAAAAACACACACCAGAAAGCTATTACAAATCTGAAAAGTGCATATTAATGAGATCAAGAATCCAATCAGAAAGATACCAGAAAAGGGTTCAACAAAGCTGCTCTTTCTGGCTTTTCAGTGTTCTGTTTAGATTCAAGCTTTTGCCGAACTTTTCGGAAGTCAAACCTCACCCAGCCTCAATATAGAAACTGATATACAGAAGGTCATTTTGACATCCGAATAGTGGGTTGGACTTGTATTGGTGTTCTGATTCGAATGGTACCAAATACATGTCAAAAAACTGACTCAGTACTTATTTGCCGATGAAATCTTTGCTACTATGGAACAGCTTTGGTAAGGCTGAAAAGGGTCACAGTCGAGCTATAGAAAATCAAAAGAGTGCATTCTGTTCATAATACTGCCATGATTACAGAAACGGGGGTTAAATCCAGATATTTCTTGTTAAAAATTACGCATCATCGTATTGTTACAGTTTGAGTTGGCATGCATCAGCGTTGATCTATGAGGATGCAAGAATAGAATGCGAGATTGAGAAATGAGAAGTGAGAAGTGAGCAATGTTGGTAACTGAATCCGTTTCCTCAATCCCCGTGATCACCAGTATGACAGCAATCCACGTGATTACTCCGATTCCCGCAGCCAGACACGTGATCCGAAATAACCGCACATGCCCCAAATCGCAGGACTGGTCGAACCGACTGTTCATACCCCACATCTTGCCCCCGCATAAATCTGAATCAGGTGACCATCCACAGGCCCCATTTGGACAAGAAAATCTGCACAAAATACGCCAAAAAAAGACAACATAAAGAAATGGAATGAAATATTCTATGCAGGCACGCCCCATTGCCCCTTATCTGGTATCCGGATACGGGGTCAGGAGTAAAGACGGATTTTCGACAATATGCAAAACGAAAAAAGTATTAAAGGAGATGACGGTGCTGTTTTGAAGACCAAAAACTTTTAGCAACCATGAGTCAGCCAGCAACCGCATCAGAGTCGTCGTCATCGGCATCATCTTCATCGTCTTCTTCGTCGTCTTCTGAAGATCTAACAGCAGTCTTTAGAGGAACTACAATGTCTTTCAAGGCTTGCTCGGTGTGTGGAGAACATGAGACATTGTCACATCGATGTCTAGGCCCCAAGGATTGAGCGGTTACACCGATGAGTACGATGAATACAATCAAACGACAAACCATATGATTCGACCGTTGAAAATGAGTCAAGTCAATGAGTCATTGTTACCCTGTCGAAAAGCTATACCCACTTAACATTACAGGAACATGAATACTTTCATTGTATACTAGATACTGAATCAACAGCATCGTAAAAGATACCGTAGGATTAAATATGGGAAACTTCAAAGAGAGCATTTGCTTGAAAATTCGTTTTTGAATGTAATTTATCTTTTGTTGAATTTTTGTTGAATTTTAGTATACTTTGGGTTGTGGTGGAGATGCAGTTATACATGAACTCAACCTTGCACTATTCAGTATTTAACCACCAGAGATTGAATATTTCTTGGAATTGCAAAGATGTGAATATAATAATTGCAATCAGCTTGTCATTTGGAGCTGAACCCTCTTTTCAGAATTTATCATACATCTTTCAAAAACCTTCCCATGTCAGTATGGGCACGGCAAGTGGCATGTTCAAATGATACAAAGAATACATCTGTTACAGAAGAGGCAGATACTAGAAGATTTACTCAGGTTTTCCATCACAACCATCTTTCCCATATTATGATTACATCTTCAACAAAACAATCCTAGATCATCTGATAGGGTAATTGATATTACTACGACCCCTGCATTATCGTCGTATAACTATGCAGCACCCAACTCTACTCTTAAAAGTGTATCTAGACTAGTTCAAACAATAAATTAATTAATTATAGATTTTAGTAAAACGTCAGTATAAGCTCCATTGTCGCTGCTTATCGCTGCTTGTCGTCAACCCGGTGGGTCTCAACAACAACCTCGTCGGATCCAAACTGCTTGTCCTCGTACAGTTCTCGCTCCTGGGAGTCAGAGCTGTCGGGCTCAAAACCCTCGTCACCCATCTTGGAGACATCAAAGCCATGGGCACGAATGTACTCCAGGAACTTTCGGTCCTCGTCCTGGACAGAGGTCTGGGTCACGGGAGGCAGGAAGAAAAAGGCAATGACAGCGGAAAAGATACACAGAGAAGAAGAGATCCAGAAGGGGCCCTGGACTCCTCGAATGGGATCGTCGTCCTTGGTGAAGCCCTTGATGATAAGAGGGAAGCACTGGGTTCCGATGAAGGCACCAATCTTACCCATGGACGAGGCGATACAGTAAAACACGCCTCGAATGGCAGTGGGGGAGTTCTTGGAGGCCAGAAGACCAATGTTTCCTCCGGGACCCATCTCACCGAGAGCCTGGAACACACCGTAGGCAATCACAAAGCCGGCAATGTTCTTGATCATGGAAGTGTACACACCGGCCATGATGAAGCCCACCATACCCTGAAGCACGAGGGAGAAGCTGAGGGTGATTCGGGGACCAAACCAATCAGAAAAGATGGCACCGAGGAAAGCTCCGGGCAGGTAAAAGGCCGTGAGCAGCACGTTCCAGCCAAAAGTCTTGTACAGATCGCCTCCGGGGACCAGCATGTTGATGATCTGGGAGCCAAAGATACCAAAGGGGAAAGAGATAAAGTTGTAGAGCATCCACACAAGACAGATGACAATCAGTCGCTGGCCGTAGTATCGCAGAGCCAGCAGGTAGGGGGGTCGGGTTCGCTTGAAGTTGTTCTTTCGGAAAGTCTCGGGCTCCTTGAACTTGGTTCGGAAGTAGAACAGAGAGAGCGGGGGGATGGCTCCGAGACCAATGGTGATTCGCCACACGGGGGTGAGGTGCTTGTCACCGCAGATCCACAGCAGAATGAGGGGCACAAAAGCGGCGACCACAAAGCCAAAGTCGATCATGAAGCCCGTGAAGAAGATGAACCATCGGTTTCGCGTACCCTTGCCCATGAGAGCGGAGGCCTCAGAACAGGCCACAGAGCCGGCGGGGTACTCGCCACCGATACCGATACCGACGAGGAACCGGTAGGCAATGAGGGCAGACAGCATACCGTCAATGTCGTTCTTTCCGCCTCCGCCCCAAGCGGCCGAACACAGAATGGTGAACACAATGAGAATCAGGGTGGACACAATCATGCCCATTTTTCGAGAGTGGTAGTCGGCCACAAAGCCGAAGATGATCATACCCAGCACCGTTCCGGCAAAGACAATGGACGACACAGTTCGCGAGTAGGTGGATGCCGTGTACTTTTCGCCGTAGAGAATTCCCAGACACGTGTTGACTGTGCCCATGGAGTTGTTGACGTAACCGTCGGAGAAGAGACCTGCACCGGCGGTGATAACAGGCCACGCTCGTCCGTCTCGACCAAACAGCGATCGCTGCATTTGGGGGTCTTCCATTTCGACTCGTTCGTCCTCCAGTTCCTGCTCGGACTTGACTCGGAAGGGCAGGTCCGTTTCGCCCGGGTACACCTTGTAGAAAAACCACTGAGGCATTGTGGTTAGTTGCGGGTGGATTTGAGTGGTAGTTGTGGTTGTGGGGAAGGCAGGTAGCTCTGTCTGTGTCTATCTCAATTCAGCCGTGCCCAGTAGAGTTTGGGTCCTGGATTGGAGTATCTGTGGTCAGATTTATGGCAGTTGCAACGAGGGGAAAAGGCAGCGTATATAAGCGCTTGGGGGGCGAGGAGTGCTAGGCTGGACGGGTGATTTCGGTCGTTTGTATGAATGCAAAAGAGTTGCATGAGAGAAGGTCCAGCGAACTAAGGGGGAGTCTTGGTGTTTGGGTTTGGACAAAGAAGAGCTAGCTGGCTGGTGCTGTTTTTTTTTTCTTGGTCTTTTTTTGACAGCGAGCCTAGTGGGCCGGAGAAGCTTGATTAGGGCGCCTGTTGCGTTGCCCGACGCTCCGGACGCATCCCAGCAACTCCCGGTCTGTTTTTCCCAGCTGCTGGACGCTCAAAAGACCTGCTGGAGGAGTGTTACTAGCAACTGCACTTTCGGGTTCCAACTCCCACAACTGCACCAGACCAAACGCTACCTCAAGTTTAAAAAGTGTAATAAAAAAAAAAAAAAAAGCGATGACCAAGAAGTTAGACTGGCGTGGGTGGAAAACGACACAGAAGAGCTATGGGAACGGAATAAAGCGCTACGAGATTGCAGCAACACCAGGAATGTCGTGATGTTGTTTTCAGATCTGTAGAAGCACAAATAGCGATTCCAGTGTGCTCCGTCTGCCACCTGCTGTGTCCCTTATTAGCCTTATTACACCATCCCCGCTCGTAGCCTAACCTTAAGAGCCGTCTGTAAAGTGCGACAAAAATATAAAATCCAAAATTAAAAGAAAATATAAAATATAAAACCCCACCATAAATTAGACCAGGGAGAACGGGTGTGAAAGAAAATTAAAGATGCAACAATTGTAGTGCGAGCTCTTCAGTTGACTTTTTCTTCTCGTAAAACGGATTCTTTTGCAATAATGCCGTCGGGGTGAATGTGCACACATGTGCCAAGGACGTGCCCAGAACCGTCCTCTTTGGGGTTGGTGCAGGGGACAATAATAAAGGGGATTTGTGCAAGGAGAAAAGTAAATAGAAAAATTCCTGAAAAATCGAAAAATCGAAACAAAATCGAAAAATCATCAGAGAACGGTAAAAAGTTTCCGCCCTGACGTCTTTTTTAGCAAATAGCTTTCCCATCCCGTCTCCACAACGTCTCAGACGCTGCTAAACGACCCGTCTCTCTCATTATCACCCTCTCAATTCCCCCACGTGTTTATCCTAATTAATGCGAGCTTGTGCATAAAACTCAATTTTTGTAGTGGTGTTAGTTTGCAGTATGCACGTCTTTAGGTGTCAAATAGAGACATTGAAACAGCGACACAGTGAGACAGTAAGGGTTGTACCCATGTTACGGGGTTGGCAATGATGGGGGAACGAAAAAGAAAAAAAATTGCAAGAGGAGGTAGCAGAAACAGAAAAAAGTTTCATATCCTGGCGAATACGACCTCTGGCGACATGTGGACACGTAAGCGAGATGGCAATGGCGATAATTATCCGGTATGGAGCCATCTATGAAGCCGTAGATTGACCACCCAACCATGTGTGTATATGGTTTCATCGCAAACCTATAGTCAATCAAATTGATCTAGAGGTCTATGGTTGAAAGCGACCGCGTGGCAGTGACAGCACCAAACTGAGCCGAGCATTCGTCTCAAAATGAAATTCCGCATAAAACAAGACCACTTATGGTTCCATAGAGCCAGCGAAAGTGTCAGGTGTGCTGTCCCAGGGTTTGAAATTAGTTTGGTGAATGCAGATGCAACAAGTCGTCAAAGTCGCCGTAAAAAGAGCCCTGGATGAGCTGCTCAAAATCTGGAAAGCGCACCAGATTCCAAATCACAAGACAAGAAGGTCTTGGTTACCAAAACTGCCGAAGACCCACCTGAGGGCCCAGTAAACCAGTTGTCTGTTTGGCGGTTACAGAGCAGTTTAGCTTCCACTAGTCTAGCTTTACTGTTGCAATTATCACACTAAAGCAGCCAGCGAAAACCACCTAGCCACGGCTGGGATCAGAGTTTGAGCATGAGATACACGTGTGTCGAGGTTTGAGGAAGAAAAGAAGAGGCACAAAAAAAAGAAAAAGGGAGCAACGGTAGAAAGCACCTGTCAGAAGTTAGTTACCTCCCGGACGTTGGCGGTCACTGGGTGTTTGTGGCGACCACCACGGTCCCCACGTAGCATGCATATCCAACGGTCGGACGACATATCACGAGGTGTCTGTGTCACATCTCCCACCACGCCACCGTCTTCTCTTCTCACCACCTGATGCCCTAAACAAATCTTTTGTCACGAAAGTAATAAATCATAGAGGCACAGAAGCAACGGGAAGACCCCCCCACTGCCCCCCTCCCCCCTGAAAAAGATCATCCCACGAGATTGGCTCGTATCAATGTAAATCTCCGATACAAGCATACTAAACTTACGCGGATAACGGAAGAGAGAGGGCTGCATCTGTGGTTGTATTAGGGAGGTGGTTGCGTCGTTCGGAACAGTAAATTTGAGTCAGGATTAGTGGTGGTCAAGAGGAAAGAAAGCTTCCGAGTCTGTCTGAATTTTTAGGTGTCCATTCTAGAAGAAATGTCAGTTGACAAAGAGCTGGAGGGAGAATATAGGATGATATGAAGATGAATAAGTGAAGAAGCGAAAGAACGAGTTCACATCTATTTCGTAAACTGCTCACATTCTTCAACCGACTCCCATTGCCCAATCACTTACCTATCGATCATAAAAACGTGTTTTTCACTGAATTCCACTTGGCTCTCGAATGCAGGTTGTACACTAGACCGACGCATAGCAGCTCTGGTGAGAGGAAGTGGAGACTTTGGAACTGGACCGTTGGCTGCAAATTCAATTCTGAACTAGTTTCTGAACTAGACGTGCTCCTGAGGTTTGTTTTCATTTCATCTACAACACTGCAGGAAGTTGAGTGGTTGGGGTATCTCAAAGTCCCGCAACTCCAGATATCTTATTGATTAGTACAAGAACCACATTCAGAAATAGAAACAAAGAGTGTGTATATTGATACGCTACAGGCCAAGCTGAACAAAACGCACTCTTTAGAATTTCAATAATCGCTGCTACAGCATGTTTTAGGGTGCTATCTTGGTGCCCATGATTAAGACAACATCCACAGTATAATGCCAATATATGAAAAAAAAGACAGTAAACAATACCAAGAGAAATGAAAATAAATTGGCAAAAAAACAAACAATTGCCTCAATTGAAATACAGAAGACATCTACATCTCCTAAATCTTCTAATGGATATCTCGACGTGGGATTTTCTCCCACCCCCTTCTAATTCTCTCACTCTCCATTAGCACCAATTTCTTTTGCTAAAATGGGCCAAAACTAACAGAAAAAATACTACATCCACTCTAGCTCGGCTAAACAGCCAGTAGTCAACCAGTAGAGTGTCTAAACCGTTAATAGTCGTACGGCAGTAGTTCACTAATGCCATTCCGGTTAATTTTCGTCCCTGGTGCCGTGCGCTTTCTTTTAGTTGTTTTTTTAGCGGTTTTTTTGTCTTTTCATTAAATGAGATTTATGGATCTCATGGGTGCTTTTTTTGAGCAATTTATTTCCACGTCAAATCAACCATTACCACGTGGGTAGCAAGCACAAAAGCAGATCAATCTCGGAAAAACTATAGTTGCTATTTTCCTTCCCTTCATTTCGTTTGCTACTTTCTTGCAAAAACATGGGGTCCCCCCTTACTCTCTCCCCGCCCTGCAAAAAACACACCAAAACATAGGTGCATCAAAACAAGGGTGGCTGGACCAACAAGAAAATCGCCACGTCAGCTCTATCGAAAATCTGAAGAGTGCATTCGTTTCGGACTGCTATCTATATGGAATCACTGCCATTCAGAGCCCATAAAGCTCACGTAATAGTTCCATTACACACCATTTACCGCACCTGAGTCTAGACCCAACGTTATACTTCCAAGGACAGGTCTTGGCCCCGACAAAACGACCAAAAGACACGCCAATTTTGAGAAAAAGGTGCTCATTGTAAACAGAAGAAGCATGTCATTGTTGTGTCGTTTCCCGTTTTCTCATAAACCCGATATTCATCAGATAAGACTCTGTTGCACTTTTCCACGGAGATGCTACCACTTGTCCACATGGTTTGAAACCCATTGTTGCAACATGTTGTAACAGTACTTTGTACTCGAACCACGTGGCTTGCTGCCAAACAACCACATATAAAGACATCCCATCCTTCCTTTCATCGTCTCTGCCGTCCCATGACTCTCTCTGAGTCACCTTGGTGGTGTGCCATTCCTCGACGACTTCCCACATGCACTTCACCCCACGGCTAAACGCAGCTTTCTGTCAGCCAAGACACGACGTTGGATAGCCGCGGAGACCACTGGGCGCGGTCTTGGCTACATTGCGCGCGGTCTTTTGCGTGAAGTTTTTTCCAAACAAACGGCGGCTATCTTGCTTCAATCTCAGTTTGCTGTCAAGTTCCGAAAAAGGAAGAAACGTCGGTTTCCACGGACTGAGAGATTCATACGTCATTGAATATTAGTGTGGTATGAGTGTGAGGTTGTTTTCAATACTGTTGTCGCTTCCAGATCCATCTCAACCGAGGTATGGATAAACAACAGATACACAACAGAGATACCAATCAGAACTGGGCAGAGTGGAATGCAATTGACAATCTGAAGAAACCAGTATGGTCACTCGACTTTGCTAATCTGACAAAACCAGTCAGTTGACTTTGTACAAACAGTTATGAACACTCTCTCATGACACCCCACCTACGCATATGAAGCAAACAAGAGAAACCACCGACAATGGAACAACCAGAGTCACAATCAAAAATCCGTCAAAACCACAACACTCAACAGACCTGGACCATCAGAACGCACTTTTCGAAATACCCAGCGAACAAAAAATGAGCATAACAAGCCCCGCTAAGATGCTCAAACTTTGGACCGAGACATTGACGCTAATCCATGTTATGCTTAAGATGCCGGAGGCTCTGAGTTTACGATCCGAGAGTTATACGAGCCCAATGAGCTATACGAGCTCTGAGTTTGTCTACAGCACGTTCCCAGACGCTCACAAGATCAATCAAAAAACTCTTATTACTAAAATTACTGAATGTTCTCCAACTTGCTGGCGTACTCGCCCTGGTACTCGCCCTGCTCGTCGGAGGAATGGGGCTCGTGGCCCTCCTTGTAGGGGCTGGTGCTGCCCTCCACAGGGCCGCCGTCGGCAAACTCCTCGTCGCCCATGAGCGACACGTCAAAGCCGTGGCCCACCAGGTACTCTCGGAAGAGACGGTCCTCGTCCTGGATGGTTTCCTGGGTGATGGACGGCAGCAGAAAGTAGGCCAGCAGCGCCGAGAGAATGTTCATGGAACACGACACCCAGAAGGGGCCCTGCTGGCCGGCAATGGAGTCCGGGTTGCCCTTTCCGATGGACTTTTGGATGGCGGGGAAACAGTAGGTGCCGACAAAGGCGCCAATTTTACCGATGGCCGCGGCAATGGCGTAGTACTGGCCTCGGATGGGCGTGGCGCACGTCTTGGAGGCAATGAGGCCGATCTGGTCGCCGGGACCAAACTCGCCGAGCGCCAGAAACACGCCGTACATGCAGATGAAGCCGGCCACGTTTTCGGGCTTGGACAGGTGCGGGTAGATTCCGGCCATGACGTAGCCGACCACGGCCTGCAGCACCACGCCGATGATGAGCGCGAGTCGCGGGCCAATGTAGTCTGCGCAGATGGCGCCCAGGAAGGAGCCAGGCAGGTACCACAGGTTGATGATGGTGGTGTAGCCAAAGTTGACAATGAGCGACTGGTTGGGGTTCAGGTTGTCCAGAATGCTGGACGCGTACAGGCCGTACGAGTAGGACGCCCAGTCGTAGATGAACCAGATCAGCGACACGCAGGCGAGACGCACTCCGTAGTACTTGATGGCCAGCCAGTACGGGAACCGCGTTCGCTTAAAGTTGTTCTTCATGAACGACGGGTTCTCCTTGAACTTGGTTCGCAGGTAAAAGAGTCCGAGCGGGGGGATCGCTCCCAGACCCAGAGTCAGCCGCCACACGGCCTGCAGATGCTTGTCGTGGAAGATCCACCACAGCACGCACGGCACGAACGCGGAGCACACAAAGCCAAAGTCAATCATGAAGTTGGTGAACAGAATGAACCACCGGTTTCGGGTTCCACGGCCCATGATGGCCGAGGCCTCTGCGCAAGCCACCGAGCCTGCGGGGTACTCGCCGCCAAGACCAATTCCCATGAAGAACCGGTAGGTGATGAGCGCGGCCAGCATGCCCTCCATGTTGGACTTGCCGCCGGCGCCCCAGGATCCGGAGCACAGAATGGTGAAGACAATGAGAATCATGGTGGAGATGACCATGCCGATTTTACGCGAGTGGTAGTCGGCGACGTAGCCGAAGACGAGCATGCCCACGACGGTGCCGACAAAGACAATGGCCGGCAGAATCTGCGACTTTCGACTGTTGGTGTACTCCTTGCCGTAGATACGCTTGAGCACCGTGGTGACGGTTCCCATGGAGTTGTTGACGTAGCCGTCGGAGAAGAGACCCGCTCCGGCGGTCATGACCGGCCAGGCCTTTCCGTTCTGGCCCCACACGGTTCGCTTGGTGCCGTCTTCGTTGAGCTCCTCCTCCACGGCGTTGAGATGGGTGCCGGCAAAGCCCTCGGGGTCCTGGTAGTTGGGGTCCTTGGACTGCTGGTCGCGGGCCTTGTCTCGTGCGGACCAGGGGAAGTACAGCTCATCACGGAGCACGGTTCCGTTGAAGTGTCGTTTCCAGCTCATTTCGGGAAGCTGGCGTGGTTCGTCCATTGCTGGCGATGCGGTGTGTATATAGGATGGCGACGACGAGGAGAAGAAGAAACGACCACACGTGCGTTCAAGAGCCTGTACGGGGCTTGAGGGGAATAGTCACAGAGTTTCATCTAGAGTTTGGTCAGGGCTGGTGCCGTCTCTCTCAGACGAGCAAACCTAGATGGAGATGCGTGCGTGTAGTAGCGTTGGGGGGAGTGCCTGCCAAGACGTCTGCCAAGCTGTCACATGTGCGAGAGATGACTTGGCAGCTGTCTCTTGTGCTGTAACCTGAGTGTCTCTCTCGATCGGAACCGACTCAGCTCCGAACATGATAGTGGATTCGCCATCTGAACTAGACTGCGAGCTTGGAAAACAACCGTTAAGACCCAACTTTGGCCAACTTAACATCGGCCCAATGTCGCTAAACTTTCGCCCACAGACACTCTCAAACACACCTTATCGCTATCAGCCAATACATGGCCGCTTTGGTCCCACGGGGGGAGCAAACTCAGACTCCGATAAAGGAGCCAAAACGGGAGAAATTTTCTGTGGCACAAACTATCGCTCGCTAGCTCCGTGTCTGGGCTACAGGGCCGGCATCTCTGGCGCGAGTTTGCGTGCCGATTTGGCTGCTTTTCTCGGACAATCAGATGTGTTTCCTGAGGATTTAATCTTGGCTCGGGCAACAATGAACAGAGTTTCAATTGTGGAACGAGTACGGCGCATGTGATTGCAGATTCGCAATGTCTGTTTTCCAACGGTTTGGTTGGAGATGGAGAGATGATGTTGCTACCGTTGTATTAGCCACAAAATTCTGAACTAAACGCACTCTTCAGAATTTCCACATTCCGTCTGGGTGTCGGTTTAGCAGAAATATGTGCAGCTCTTCCACTAGCGTTCGCCTGCAGTGGAACTGCGTTTTGAAAAAAGAGATTTGCAGCTTTTTACGAGCGCCAATGGATCATCGCCGTTGGGAAGAAGCATTCGAACGAAGACAGCGGGGTTCTTCTGATTCCGTTTCTTCATTTCGCAATATGAATCCCATTTCGTCTTGTCTCAGACCATGAAGGAAAAAAGGTTCATTTTACGATAGTGGATGGAGTCCGATCAATAGCTGAATAAGTGGGTGAATTGAAAATCAAAAGAGTGCATATGGTACAAAATTTCACGCTGATTACAACGGTACCACTCAATGCCTTGTTTTGTAGCACCAAACAGAGTTAGAATGGTGTTGAAACAAAACGATGGTTGGTCAATGGCTATATTAAGTTGGCGCGTGAGCTGCAGAAGGGAGGGGACAGGGGTCGGTGAATATTCTCATAGAGGGGTAGCTGGAAAGCCGTGAATGGTACCATTCGATTCGCGCTCGAATTACGAGCCCATTTTGTTTTTCAGAATTTCAGAAATGTGCTCACAGCGCTAGTTATGGTAAGTACAAGTGTGCCGGCCAAGGTTCACTTGTTTCCAAGAAGCAGCACACAAGTGATAGATGCGAGATGGATACTGTACGAGAGATTCCTACAAACGCAATTTATTCAGCATTTTGAACTGTTCGTTATTTTTTCAACTTTCTCTCTTTTTGCAACTTATTTTTTGCAACTTTAGTTTTTTCACTTTTAGCTTCTTTAGATAACTATGTTTACCAGGGTCGAGATTCTCATTCAGCACCCAATAACTGCACTAAAACGACCATTTGAAGTGGTTTACATACCTCCATTCTGATCACAGCGGAATTCTGCACAAAACGTGCTACTCAAAATTCCCATGCCACCCCCACAGCTCGTTTTGCAGATGTGATAGGCTCTCTCTCTCACTAGACCCATCTCAGTCTAGCCCCTGGTCCACTCCAAATTAAGATACTCAGCTAATGATGACAATTTCGTATTGGAATAGAGGTTGATGGCGAGTTCACCGGGTCTTATTCAGCGTAGTTTCGATGGGTTTCATGCACCTGAAAGACGTTGGGGTATGAATAAATGGATGGAAAATCAACATTGAGAAAAGCAAACAAGTCACAGATTAGAGATGCTACCATAAATGATCCACCACGAGGATATACCTAGTAGATGATGAAAAAAAACCCGTATTCCGTACACTAATCAAACATTAGAGTAAAGCGTAACTTGGTGACAAAAGAGGTCGGAGTTAAGACATTGTTAGCCATATTATAGAGCAATAAACAGTACCAATGGACTCAAAATCAATTTCTGGACACAATGCACTCTTCAGATTTTTGATATTTGCACCCCAAAATCTTTTAGCAGAGTACTCTGTAATAAATTGTGAAACGTAAAGTCGGTTTTTTATACCTCAAAATACACATCTGAGACTTATTAAAACTAATAAAACGTGATAGAATTCTTCTTTGGGACCTTTTGGAAATTGATTATTAGTCTAGATCATCTGTTAAACACGTGTATTGATCTTTTGCTGAGAACTAGCGATCTGGATATTATGGAGTGAACAATAAAAAGAACGGTTTGAGAACAATGGAGAAAATTCAAAGAGTGCATTTGCTCAATAGTGAGTTTCCGGTTTCAATGGTATTACTCACATGTCTTCTAATCGTGTAGTGAGCCGTTGAGACCATTTCATGCTTGGACGGTGTCTCTCTCCTCTGGGAGGTATCTATTTTTGAGCCCAGACGGTGATTTAAAAGGGTTCTAGTAATGTCTGACTCCTTAATCTGCGTCTCCTCCTGGACATATCAGGGTTTTTTCTTCCATTGCTCCACTTTTGATTGATAAATTCAAATCAGCCGTCCAAGCATTTAGCCGCGGTACCTGTGGGAGAGGTTTAGAAGAGCAACTGAGGCGATATCAAAATTCCAAAGAGTAGGTCTTGCTGAGAATTCTATTCCAAACACAAAGGTACCAGTTTCAAGTATTCAAGTCCACCCAAAACTCATCAAATCTGTCGTTTGGAGAAGAAGAGGATGCGCAAGAATCCGTGGGGGTCAATGTGGGGGGCACGGTAAAAAGTACAGTTAAAGGTGAGTATCTGGAGGCAGTGCAGAAATGAACACCCAGTGACAATCATCTGAACCGTCCACCGCTAATTGAATTATTGTGGCAGATTTGTAATCAGACAATATTGAGCGAACAAAATTCTTTTTTTAGAATTTTTATCGGTTGCCAAATGCGATTTATACAAAGCGGACAAGTTGCTTTTTTGACTTCACTTCAATCTGCCCCACCTTTGAAAAACTTCCCCACTTTTACGAGACATTGTGGACATAAAAGGAGGCCATATAGACCTCTGGCGAGCAACAATTGGGCTAAAATAGCTCCGAGCCGAACCGAAAAGTTGCTGAGAGCTTTCTGACACAAGTTACCCTGTCTTTCTATGGAGATGTTCTCTCTACAGAATGATACATGACAAGGTGAAATGAAGCAAAAGAATAGAGAAATAAAGAAGGATAAAAAAAGATGATAAAGTAATAAAAAAAAGAATCTCGTTTTGACCCATTAAACAGCTTTTTTGTGTGAAGTCGAAACAATCTGAAGAGTGCATTTTGAGCAGATTGCGATTTGGAACAAAATCATACCAAAATTAATTCCCTTGGGTAGATTTCAAGGAGATTGCTGTTGTATTGTTTGGAAGTTGAGTCAAAGGAGATACTCTAGTAGAATATTAGTTGTCTGAGAGTCTTATAATGACAGCTTTGAAAACGGTGTTCTCATTTCTCTCAATTACGATAAAATTGGCACAAACTTGATGTGGGTTAGGGCTTTGTTGGCAAGAGCTCTGATTTGAATCTAAGATACAACCCTTTTCTCTTAGATCTGGAACCAAGTTACTTCAGTAGGATGAGGCTACTTCAGCTGGATTAGGTGTGTTCTCTGTAGTCTAGTACAGATGTAGACTAATCCACTGTTGTCGGTTTTTAGCTAAAGCCTATTAATGGATTCCTAACGCTCGTGAAGAGTAAATTTGATAAAAGTGGAGAATAAAATGACTCACCATAATATTGTACTGTTTGTGGCTCTTCCATTATCCAGGAAACACATCTGGATACCTTTTACTAGCGTCACCAAGTCATTAGTGCTGGTGCACATTATCTTGTTATCTGAATCTAAAAGTCAACCTTCTGCACCATTGGGTTCTCGTTTAATTGTCTCATTAAATTCAAGACCAAAACTACAGTCACAGTTCTCCAAAATTCCCAGGAGAGTAATTCCGAAGAGTGAATCCGATCAAGACTTTGATTTCGTCCGAAATGAAACAAAAATGGTGTTTTGAGTCGTTATATCTGTAAATATGCTGTGCTTGAAGGTGTACATCTAAACTCTTGATTCACGAGACTCCTGAATTGGAAGCTAGACTGAAATCCGTTTTGAAACATGATCCAACGTCTGATAGTATCAGTACGCGCACAGAAGATACCGAAGAGCTTTCATCCCCCAAATAATCTATAAATGAGTAAGATCAATGGTCTCAACAGTCTCATCAGCTGCCCATTTATCAGACAACGGAACTTCTGGCTCCGAAGGAATGAATGGGGGACTGCTAGGCACAGGTCTGGAGCGAGAATCCCGTTTTGCACACACATATCCGTCATTTGGAGGAATCAGTTTATCCACAATACTGGCAAAGTACCCAGGCATAACTTGTGCAATGTATTGCTGCAGTTCGTAGTGTCGGGTGTACTGGGATTTGTCCAGGTATTTGCAGCCCAGGTCGCCGAGTCGGCTGATGGCTGCCTCGGCTTCAATGTGTTCTGCCACAAGAAGAACTTCCTTCACAGCTGGGGGTGGACTTTGTGAGTCATGCGAGTCATGTGAGTCGCGTGGAGAAGAGTTACATGAGTCAAGCGCCACAGTTTGAGTGCTGGAGTCACGATAGGCCACAGGAGAAGTAGCAGTAGCAGTGGCTGTACCAGCAGAATCTGCAACTAAACCGTTGGCAACAATTGCGCTATGAGTTTCAGGAGCAGCAGAGACAAGTTTAACGGTACCAGATGTCTTGGGAGTTTTCACTTGAACCGGAGCTGGTGCGGTAGCTGGTTTTGTAAACGTGGCTGTTACTGGGGCATTCTCCAGATCATCTTCAGCACCATCTCCTGCATACCCGAAAAGCGCAGCTCCATTCCTGGATTCCATCTTTGGAGTTTCAAAAAGCTTCTTTATCCTCTTACTGCTCTCGGTCTCAACCCCATTGCCTCTTCTTTTCAGCCTTTCAGATTCTCCTGAAACATCCTCCAGACCAAGAAACTGACAAGGTCTTTGACTGAACGGTTCGTGAATGAACGAGTCTCTTCTAGCCAAGCCAACTGTTGCAAAACTCGGAGGCGGCGTGTACTTTCGAGCGGCTGGCTCTGGCTCAATAACATCTCGCCGATACCTGTCCAACTGTTCACGCTTTTTGCTCTTTCCCCGATCATTCTCTGCAACGCACTTTCTCAGATAAGAGACCCATCTGGCGTTCAACCGCTTCGGAATGGCCAGATTAGGGTCGCTCGTCAGCAGCTCCGGAAACGAGCAGACGTGAAACGAACGCGATTCGGCAAAAAACTGAACTCCAATCATTTGCCGGTCCAAAGGCCATCCTTCCAACGGCTGGTGTACCATGTCCACGCAATCAATGAGAAACTGTCCGTTGGCGTTGCTGTACACGACAAGGCGGCTGTCAGCGTACCTAACGGCAAAGTCGACGCCAGAGTGCGTATATCTGAGTCCTGTATACGGGTTTAGAGCCGTCCATCCAGACCGTTGATTGCGGTATAAAAGAAAACCGTTAGGACATGCAGATTGCACCTTATCATCAAAGTCTAATCCCAAGTCGTTAACCAGACACTCACAAGTCTCAGTTTCCCAGTTGAGTCCGTAAAGCTCGTTGCAAGTGCTCGTTTGACGCACCAACATGAGTTCTTCCACAGACCGGGCGTTTCTGGTCAGCTGGAAGCCTCTGGAACAGTCGCCAACGCTGTCCTCTTCGTCCTCCGATCCTTCCCCTTCTAGAGTCTCGTACCCAAAGCAAATAGTGCCAGACTCTTCTCCACGGGCCATGTCCACCTGGCAGTGCGAGCGCTCGCGGTGGAGATGGATTTCGGCCATTGAGGGGTCGAAATAAGTCGCAATTTCAGCCGAATCGCTTTGTTCCAGTCCTCCTCTTCTCTGGACCCTTCGCACACTCCAGTTTCTGTAATCGACGACGTAGCCGACTTCGGCGTACTCCCTGACGCCCGTCGCAAGTCCCGAAAAGTAGCCGTGCTGCTTCATCCACTGTCCTTCGTCTGGATTGGCCGGTTTTTTCATTTCAGCTGAAACAGTGCACCTGACCACTTGGGTCGATTCTCGAAACACCGGTGGGCTCAGAAACCGGTGAGCTGTAGCTCTCCAATCAGCCTGGCCGTCTGCTCCAGCCACGGGGATCACCGAGTCAGGAATTCTGGCCGAATTGAGCACCAAATGGCGGTAAATGTGTTGTGGCAGGTTGTCGAAAGTGTCGCGTTTGTTTCGGCACGTTTGGCGCACAGTCAGAAACGTTTTGAGGTCTGAATTTGACAGAATCTGGTGCAGAATGTCGTCATGGTCAAGCAAACATTCAGCTCGTGTCGTTATTTCAGCCATGGTAGTCTTTTGTCGCGCTTGTATGGAGATATCGATTTGTTAGCTGGCGCATTAAATTAAATTCGTGATTTACGCGTTTTAAGGTTTATATCGCGTGCTAAGAAACAAAATAACACTGCCGATTCTAGATAATTCAGATAAAGCTAGAGACATTCTGACGCCACCACTGTGTTCAGAGGAACAATATGGGCCAGGTGTGCTGTTTTATCTTGTGTTTTTCTATTCATTTTTCGTCATTCGACTGTAGCACTTTTTGCGAGTAATGTTTCTTAGCTCTCTTTATTTTCAAAGTCATTTTTGAAAGTGCGTCAAACATATGCATCAAACATGACAACCTTCATCTCTTCACGTTAAACTACAAAAACACTCTACTGTACAACTCATTCATCAAAAATGTCTCATGTTAAATATTTTAGCACTTAAAGCTTGGACTTGAACTGGTCCTCAGTGACACCGGCACCCATGGCGGCGGTGGAAGTGATACCACCAGTGACCATTCGCAGGATTCCGTCAATGTACTCGGCACCAGACCACTTCTGGTGCTTGACAACCTCACAGCCCTGATCAATCTCGGGCTGCTGGATCTCGCCACCGTAGGCCTTCATGCCTCGCTCGGAGTAAGCCTTGGCAAACTTATCGGAGATAAGAGCGTTGGTGTGCAGACCGGCAAGGGTGATGAACTGCCACACGTAGCCGAGCTTACCGAGACGCTGAATGTAGGTCTCCTGGTCATCGGGGGACATGGCGGTAGTCCAGTTGAAAGAGGGGGACAGGTTGTAAGCGAGCCACTGGTGGGGCACGGCCTTCTTAACGCCATCGGCGAACTCCTTGGCCTGAGCGTAGTCGGGCAGCTTGGACTCCATCCAGATGAGGTCAGCGTAGGGAGCGTAAGCAATACCTCGGTTGACGGCGCACTGGGTGCCTCCCTGGTATCGGTAGTAGCCCTCTCGGACTCGGGCAGCCTCCCAGTTGAAGTAAAGCTCCTTTCCGAGAAGTCGCTCGGCGAGGGCTCGGGCCTTGAGGGCGGGAGTGTTAGAAAGAGGGGTCACGACCTTGTTGAACTCGGCAATGAGCTCCTGCTTGTTGGAGTAAGAGCCGGCGTTGACGGCATCGGCGAAAGCCTCAGAGTAGAGCTTGACACCGGCCTTCTTGTTCCAGGCGTCCTCAACGGCCTGGAGGGCGGGGCCCTGCTTGCCCTCGAGCTCAGCCTGGACCATGACGTCGACCAGGTGGCCGGCCTCCTTGTTGGTGGCACCGGCAATGAAGTAGTGGTCTCTGTAATCAATGGAAGAGGTGATAAGGGTGGCGGCCTCGGAATCAGTTCGGGCAATGGCCAGGAGGTCAGAGCCGAAGATATCGGCGGAAGCTCGGATGGCAATCAGTCGGTTGATGTGCTCCTGGATGGGAACAAGCACCTTACCGGCCATGTGACCGCACTTCTTGGTACCAGGGGCCTGGTCCTCAATGTGGATACCGGCGGCGCCTCGCTCGATGAACATCTTGGTGAGCTTGACGACGGCGGTGAGACCTCCGTGACCGGTGTCGGCATCAGCAATGATGGGTCGCAGGTAGTCGACGGGGGCGGGGAGCTTAGCTCGCTCGGACTCGGACAGAGAGAGTCGCTCCTCGTTCTGCTTTCGGTCGTGGAAGAGCTGGGCGAACCAGAGGTGCTCGACCTTGTTGGGGACGGTGTCCATGGGGTAGTCGGCAAGATCGGGAGAGGGCTCGTTGGAGGTGGAGGCGGTAGAAGATGACTGCCATCCGGAAACGTAGACGGAGTCGAGGTACTTGGCCATCTGGGTCACCTGGACGGGGTCGAGGGCGCCGTAGGTGAAAGAAGCGGTGTGGTTCTTCTCGTGCTCCTGGAGCATCTTGTAGAGCTTGTCGGCCTGCTGGGAAGAAGCCTGGGGGACCTTGATGGTGCCTCGTCGAGAAGCAATGTCCTCAGGAGAGTAGACACGCTTGGTGTTCTTCCATCGGGGAGAGGACCACCACTTTTTGATCTCGTTGACTTCGTTGTTGAATCGCTGCTGTTCGGACACTGTGTTAGAAAAAATGCCTGCGTGGGTGCGGCAGCATGTGACAGCTGGCTACATGGTAGCTGTGACCTTTGCTGTTGCTGTTGCTGTTGCGTGCGACAACGGCCTTGTCGCGACACGATCCATATCTGTGTCCATCTCCGACCTCCCAGTCGCTCCCCGTACTCACTTTTGAAATGCTTGACTCTCCACACACTGCGGGGCACCCCAGATATATATACTGCAGGTGACTCTTTATGATCTGTTTGCTGTGCATGCCTATGGTTTGCAGCAAGCTTTAGGGTTTTTCACACCGGGGTGTCGCGGGCCGAAGGGGCTTGGAAAAGACGGTGTTTGGGGTTGAAATCCGCGGGGTTCAGGCCGGATCCTCGACACGTGGCCTTCCAGGAGTCCCCAGCGCCTTTTTCCAGCGCTCCAGCGGCCCTTTTCGCCCTTCCGTCGCTGTGCCGAGAGTCGGCTTAGTTAGCTTTTTTCCGTCCTCGGTTGCAAGGAACAAAAAACCATAGCCTGACGTGGAGGTGGGAGAAAACAAGGTGCCTGAAGCGTGAGGTGGGACGAAGGGGAAAAAAAGCGTGAATCCGGGGTATAGCACGGTGGGGCTGGGAGGGGAGTTTGGGACACAAAACCGACGCTTGGGGGTCAGCTGAGCGCCCCAGACGACCCTGGCGCCTGGAAAGCGCCCTTTTGCGCCCCCCAGACGCCCTCTGGCCCCTGCCGGACATCCCCCGCCAGAGCCGGCCTTTTTTCGTTTCCTTCCGGACCCACCCGACCCTTTCCGACGTTGCCACCAGAGTTTAGTGGTTGCCGAGTCGGCCGACGTTGGAGCGCAAACAGCCGCGGTGGCACTCTGTGGGCACGACCGAGTGCGTGTCACCCGTGTTTCGCCCGTGTTTCGCGTCCCAGGGCCGTTGTCGTGGGTGTTGCGCTGGACCCCGGCTTTTGCTTCTGCCACGTTCCACCACGTTCCAACTCCTTCCAGCACCTAACAAGCACCTCCCAAGCAGAGTGGTGCACACGCACACAGCATAGTCTATTTCCACCTGCCTCGGCATGCGAGCCTAATCGGACACTACTCGGTGACTCTAGCTGGAGCGCTAGGACGGCCTTTCGGGCCCGCGGAGTGTGGCGAGACGCTGACTCGGCCGTTGTCGTGGGCGCTGGCCGTTTCCCCCAGCTTTCCAGCGCAAAAACCCGTCCCCGCACCCTGGAGACCTTCACATGCCAAATGAGACCATGATCTGCAGGCGATATCGGCACAAGAGCCCAGGTATTTGATTTGGGCTGAGGCAATAGAGGTAGTACGCATCATAGGACATACGTGTCGTAGACAACCGTACCGGCGGCACCGTAGCTCACGGGCCAAAGGAGTCTAAACCGCTGACGATACGTTCATATACGGGGCAATGTGGTGCGGATGGCATGTGGCTAAACGGGTGTTAGAAGCTCAGCCTTGCACTGGTGGGTTCTCTGGGGGTTGGGCTACGAAGGACCAAATCGCGCTACCGCCCTGTACCCCAGAATAGACGATCGTTCTGTACAAGCTCCGAGTGGGGGTTGTTGCGTTAGCCGACTTTGGTGAGGGCACGGCAAAGCGCATGTGGAAGTCTCAGAACACACATTGTGGTAACAACAAGCCTGTCGTCGTGACCAGAATAACAGTGCGAATCCGATGCACTTCTTGGAATCGCTATATCACGACTCTGTGTCGTTTCAGACCACGACATTGACACTTGATGGCACCGTTAAGCAAGGCACGGTACTGCAAAACTTAACGCGCGGCTAGGTGCGGTTGGAAGGAAGTTGAAAAAAAAAAAAAAAACGGGAAAAAAAGGAGAAAAAGAGAAAAAAAGGGAGCAGAAATAGTCGCTTTAAACGCACTCACAGCCGCTGTCGCCGCATAGTGAGTCTTCTGGGTACCGCCAGCCGCCGTAGACAGTTCTGTAAACCGCTTTTTATCCCGCCAAACGAGCCAATTGGGCCGCCGAAGTAGTCCTAAAAGACTCCTTCAAGCTGCCAAAAACAGCAAATTCATTTGTCTCCTATTTCAGAGCCGGATGCACGATGTGCGCATGTCACAGTCACGTCGGAACATTACAGCCGGTTTTATTACTCACTCTAGGCTACAGATGTACAGATACTGACTCTAGTTTAGACATGGTGTTCAGGGGTGAATTTGGAATGGATTGCGGTTCAGTATGCGAATTAGTGAAGCAATTGGAATTCTGAAAAGTGCAATCGATCCAGTTTGAAACAAATATTCTAATAATACCATCCAGACACTCCAAACGTCTCCTAGCGACTGCTTAGACGGGCTGTTGACGTGCCATTGAACATGCCATCATTTCAGAAGCCGCTTTAGCCTCTCTCTACCCTAACCACTAGACTCCGATGACGACTGCAGATGCCGACGGTTATCACCCTAGAAGCGGTCCGCTAGTGCCATGTGGGGTCGTATTCGGAAGCAATTGCTGTTCTGACGGCAATGCGAAAAAAATAATACAAATATTGAGGGTGGCCGAGGCATCAGACTCAAAGACAAAAAAGCCATCGATCACCTTGAGAAGCATATTGGCACAGGTTTTTATTTTTTTATTTTGTTTCTCATTAAAATTCAATTAAACTCTTATTGGAGAAATGTGGCTTGCGCAATGGCTGAGACAGGTGGTTGCGACTATAATGGTGCTGGAAGGATTTGGGGGGTGTTTGGATGATATTGATCGACTCAAAATGAAATTCTGAGACGAATGCACTTTTCATAATTTGGATATTGTCTCCACAGCGTGATTTGGTTCGGTCATGAGAGATGAAATGAAGATGTAATTTATGGTGTAACTGACTGAACATGGAACAGGAACTGGAAAGGGACATGAATGGAACAGGAAAGAAATAGGAAAGGAATATGGAACATGAATGATACGCCAATTGCAAGACTGGCGTACACAATGATTACAGTATGTACGCTACACGGCACAGTCTGAAATTGTTAGATTTTTAATTCTTTTCATTTTCATTTTCATTTCATTTTCGACGCCTTTTTTGCCACCCATTAGCGTTACGTCATACGACATGACAACCTGACACCCGGGTTAATATACCAACGGTCTAGCCTAAAGTACCTACAGCAGCTGGAGAAAAAAGGGCTTTAAAAGACGGCAAAACGCAATAGCGAATCACACAACAGTGCAACCGCAACAGAAGCACACACACCCCACCACTCACCGCTTCCTCCCCCCGCACTTGCTCCCAAACTCCATCAGTCCACCTGCCCCCTCCTCCCAATCACGTGCATTCCCAGCCCTACACAGCCCCAAATGTACCCAACACATCCCAGCAACTACGTCATCACACGCAACACCCAATAGTACGCGATTCCAAACGCGATCACACACGCGAAACGAGAGAGCTCTGCGCCATTGCTAACCAGACCCCGCCTCCAACCCCGCGTCCGCCTCCAAGCGCCCCACCACCCCGCCCCCGCAGGTCTTTTTTATTTATTCGCAAATGTCCGACCACGACTCCACCTCGCCAAGCGCTCGGAAAACGTCCATCTCGTCTCAGGACAGCTCAGGCGCAAACCGCAAAAACACCTTCGACCTCGAACCCAACCCGTTCGAACGCTCGTTTGCGGCTCCCGATGACGACAAGAAAAAAGCGCCTGGTGCTGGCAGACTGTCGCACTCGCGAAACCCATCCACAGACAACCCGCACAAATCCCCCAAACTGACGCCCCTGGCCCGCGTCTTCACCCCGGGAGGCAACAGAATACTGCCGCCGCTGTCGGAAATCGCGCAGTCCAATTCTGGCGCAAATACGCCCTCCGGAGGTATCAATTCCTTCGAGGGCAGCATCGACAGCCTCCGAAACGGCCCGCTTTCGCCAGCAATCTTTTTGCAGAAACAGCAAAACGGCCACCCGGCCCAGCAGGGAGGACACATGTCGCTCGGCGGCTACTCTGGCTGGCCGGGCCAACACCCCCCTCCCCAGTCGCCAGGAGGCTTTTCTTCCCTCGTCTCCTCTCTCAGACACAGAAGCTTTGCCGAAAGCGGAATTCGGTCCGGACTCACACCCGGTGGCCAGCTGACGCCAATTTCTGCCGCCGCCGCCGTTGCAGCCCAAGAGGGCAAAACAACTCCCGGAGCTCTGTCTGCTCTTTTTAACCTGGATACCCCCCCTCAGGCAGGCGAAGATTCAAACTCTCAGGCCTCAGCGGCAGCGGCGGCAGCGGCAGCAGTGCCTGCATCTGCACCACTGGCATCCGCACCAGTGGCAGCAGTAGCAGCACCTCCGCCTGTCACCACTGCCGCCACCGCAGCCCCAATGGAAAAACCTGCCGACAAGAAACCCAAGGGCCGGAAGCGAGAAAAGAAGGAAGCCAAGATCGCAGATGCGGAAGAGGCAGCAGCAGCCGTGGCCTCACCCCTCAAAAAGCGAAAAAAGGTCAAGAGCGAAGAGCAAGAAGAGGAACTTTCGCTTATAGACGGAGAGGAACCCCAGGACGAGGAGGGCAAACGGAAATGTTTCCTGGAACGAAACCGAGTGGCTGCTCTCAAGTGCAGACAGCGCAAGAAGCAGTGGCTTGCCAACCTTGAAGCCAAGGTGGAGTTTTACGCCTCTGAAAACGACAACCTGAACCAGCAAATCGCCAGGCTACGGGACCAGGTCAAGGGACTCAAGGCTATTGTTGTGGACTTCAAGAACGGCAACGGCGCCAAGATTCCCGAATCTACCCTTGAAGATATTCTCAACACCAACATTGTCATCAATGCTGTTCCTGCCGCCGTTCCCATCCCTCAGGTCCCCACAATTCCCTCCCAGGCGGCCCCAGGTCAAGTACCCATCCCCCATGGAATGCAGATGCATGTCGACACCGCACCCCAGCAGCAGCAGCAGCCCCCTCAACACATTTCTCATCAGTCCATGACTCAAGGAGTTCCCCAAGGAGTTCCCCAAGGAGTTCCCAGAGGGGTCCAACAAGTCATCCCACAGGGAGTTCCCCAGGGTATTCCCCAGGGAGTGCCCCAGGGAGTTCCGGGAATGCCCCAAGGACCTCCTGGGCACGGAATGGTCATGGGACAGCCAATGGACCATGGACCTGGTCCTGAAGGCCAGCAAATGATGGGCATCGCAATGCAAGCCGGAGGCATGATGCCTCCCCCGGTTCCTGAAGAGGCTGACAGACCCCAGGGAATGCCTCAACCGTTGTACATGTAGATTGTGCACCCGTCTACTGTCGTAGTTATTTATTGCCCGCCCTGCGGAAGAATATACAGTAATTTATTTTAACTTTGTATTAGCCTAGAAGCGATTTTAGATTGATTCATGAGTATCACCGGTACTGTCTAGAGATATGGCGAGGATAGAGACAGAGAGAGAGAGAGACGAGCCAATGTGTTGGGCGGATATTTCAGCGGCAAAAAGTTATTGATTTACAGGTATAGACATTGCTATAGTTGCCGTTGTCTTCTAACTTGTGAATGACAATTTGATTGAGATCCTGGTCAGTTTTTGTCTGAGCACAGATCGAAAGGTATCAAAGTCGGGTACTAGTGGTGCACCTGGTACTCATACCCAAGAGCAATACCTGTCAGCTAATTCGATTTTACTCAGCAGAGAAATCCGAAACTTGTTTTCGAACATGGTTATCAAAGATAATCAAAGTTAAGCTTAATTCTTATCTAACTTGGGCTAAAGCACAATGACCTCTTTTGTTCTCTTTCCAGACTGCAGCAAGTATTTAAATGGAGCTCTCAGTAGTCGAAATTTGTGGGTCTCACAAGCAGATTTATCTAGGTATGTGTATTTGTAACTTGTTAGAAGTGAAGAAACACGTGCGCTTCTGATTAGATGAATTCAAGCACCTTGTGGCGGCTTCTGGTTTAGTAATTGTAGCTGTATCTATCAGAGCCCAATATCCGTTTCTTTTTCATTTTTTTCTCATTCTTGAATGAAACCAGGTAAAGCTACTGAGAGAAAACAAATATACAAGCAGGACTACAGTTTCAAAGGATTGGACTCTGTAAGTCATGGTTTGTTGATTCAAGAGGTTTGTATTTCTTTGTAAACTAAAAGTTCGGCCAGTCTACATCTTCGTATATGGGTTCGACTGACCAAGTCTTTTCTAGCCTGATAATATCACTGTATCATGTCTCTGATCTCTGTTCTGTTCTCTTCCTGAAATTATTGAATCAATTGAAGAGGCTGCTTGGCACTGTGTATTTGGCTCATATGGTTGGGCTGAAAGCAGAACATACTTTACTCTCAGTAATCAGTGTACAAATAGTATGTAAATGAATGTATTGAGGGTTGTCTCTGATGACAGTAGTCTGTCTTATTTGATTTAGTTGACGACATCACAATTTGGACTCTTATAGAAGTCACAGGGTCTTCTTGCCAGGTCCTTCAATGGACAGATTTTCTATCAAAAACAAACAAACCTAAAATAAAACAAAAAGAGAAGGAAAAAAAAACTAGGAAAAAATTGCAGCACCCAGGATTCTCGTATGGTCTCCCACTACAATACTAACTAGGCTCTCTGGTGCTTGACTATGGCTGATCGGACGGGAAGCCGTATTTTCACCAGGATATGGCCGCAACTGAAAAAAACCAATTTTAGCAGTAAACACCAGGCTAAATAAATCACGTGATTCGATTTTATTTTTTTGAAAACGTTCAGCTAGATGCGATTTACTTCAAGAAAAAGGAAAATACGACCTCATAACGCCAGCTGTAGACGTAGGAGGGTATTGTGAATAATATTTTATGGCAACTAGGAGTACTGTGTTATCTTGTAGAATTTCATTGTCATCATCTCCATGCCACTATGACCATTACTGAAGTACGTACTTTGATTCTACACTAACCCCAATTGAAGAAGTTACAAGGACAGTATATAATTCCAAAGAGTACTTTTAGTCGGTGTTCACTTGCAAATGTAATGCTGCTGATATCACTCTTTTGAATTATCAACATTTATCTTGTGTCGTTTTGACATGTGCTCAAAAGTAAAAGCGTGAAACTTGTAATCTTCTCTCCTTCAAAGATATGGGATGTTTGAATCCATCCTCTCATCCAACTACCTCACTGACTACTGTACCCAGTAAGTGCATTTTACTTTGAATCCACAGCAAAAGCTTGCCTTACCCATTAAATTAAATATATACCGTTTGTTAGGTGAATCGTTTCGTTCATCTCATCGCCAGGCTTATTGCCAATGCATGGAAGAACCCGTGTTGGTACCGGAGGTTCCCGCAGTACCACCTCTATCGCTTTCGTCGGTGGTGGCAGGAGCAGTAGTGGGCCCATGTAGCTCTGCCTGCTCCAGGCGGTTGTAATAACCCGCAGCCTCGCCCATTTCCTCCTCAATGCCCTCGTAAAACTTTCTCAACAGCGTGATTTGCTCCGACTGTTTGTCCCCATCCTGATACCGTCTATCCTCAGACTCGGCTCCTGCTTCCACCTGGTGTTGCACCTTGGCAGACATGGCTGAGTCCTGGTTCAGCTCCAGCTCATTCAGCAGCTCCCCGACCCGAGCACACAGCTTTTCGATATTGTCGGAAAACTGGAACTGGTCAATGGTCTCGCCTGGGTTCTCAGCCAGCCGTTTTGACGCCCCGACATTATGCGGGTTGCGAATGCAGGTGATGATCACTGCAGTTCGCTCTCGGTCAAGTCGACAAGCGGTAAAAACATCCCAAAACTCGCCAAACGTGGATGCACTTGCTGCACACTCAATCAGCTGGGAGTACTTGGCATGCATAAAGTCGTGCGCGGCCGTGTTTGTGATTGTTGTGTGGGACTGAGCAGCAGATTCGCGCCGTTGCTTGGCCTCCTGGCGCTTGGCATCTCCTCTCTGTCTGGCCTCAAGAAGGCAGTCATGGATCTGAATAGGTCGCTCGAGTCGTCCTGTGATAGCCTCACTTTTGTTGAACTGGCGCAGCTTTCGCACCCGAATCCACCGTCTTCGTCTCACAAACGAATGCAGCCAAATGTGACTACCGTGCCACGTGCGAGACCGGAAAAACCACGAGTACGACCACCCATGGTCGTCCACATCGCCGCTCATGTCAATGTACCAGTACTTCCACGCCCACTGCCAATGAGTGTTGGGCAGGGGGTAGCTCTGGGGGTCACCAGGAGCCGCTTTGTTGTCCAAAGTCGTCCAGGGCCGTCTGTCAAAGTTGAGCAAAGAGTTGGACGAAAAAAAAGGATGACCAAAAACAAACATGCCCCGTTGGTTCTCGTAGATAACATCCAGAACCATTCCCTTGCCAGAAGCTGCTTCACTCAGCGGTCGCACATCCGGATTGTCCCCGGCAGTGTCCCAGTGCTGTCCAGACTCAAACATCTCGGCCTCTTCGTCTGCCAAGTCGTACAGGGAGTCGTCAGCTCCATACCGAGACGCGATCGAATGAATGTGATTCACGTCACTCGTGGAGCGGTTCCAAGTGGATTGATCCATAGTATCCAGGTTGGTAGAACGAGGCCCAGGGTCTCCTCTTACCCGAATAACGGGGTTCTCGGTTCTTTCACCCAAATCGGCGCCAATCTCGTTGGTTTTCGCCTTGCTCTTGCGCGACCACGGCCACGCAATTCCACACATGGAGTCCCAGTCCGCCTCAGAGTGCCATCTGTATCGTTTGACCTTGAAACTCCATGGGAAACACGCACCCCAGCCCTGGCTGGCAGCCTCCTCGTCCAGTTCCTGCTGCCGTTGCTGCTGGTGAAACAGTGGATGCCGGATGTGAATCTCGCTAGACACAGTTCTTCCCTGGGGCATATTCAGTTCCATACGGGGGTACACAGACTCTGAATCAGCGTTAGAATGGAAGCTGTGTCTGTTGAGAAGAGAATTTCGCAGCCGATGAGTGGCAGAAGAGTCTGCCCGGGCCAAACCAAGTCCTACCTGAGAACTCTCAGGGGAAACCGATGATCTCATGGACGATGGGACCGAGTTGGTGGGACTGAGGCCTGACATCATCATCGCCAGGCCCTTGGAGATGTTGGGCATATCTTCTCGTTTTCGAGATCTGGAGGACTTTCTACTCCTGGAACTGTCTCCAGATAGTCGTCCTCTTCCTCTCTCTCCATCCACAACCTCGTTCTCTGGAATCTCACCTGGCAGTGGTTTGGGGCGGTAGATGGGATCGGTCCAGGACTTACGGTTACCAGCAATACTTTGCGGCTCATCGATAGTCACTGATCGAACTGACCGGGACTTGTGCATGTCCAAATTGGGGTCATCCGAAATCACAGGTGGCGAACGGGTGCGATTTTCACGGAGATTGCGGGCTTCGTCGGCTGCATCCTCTGGACACTCAACTGTGGGAGCGTCATGACCATAGTTTTCACGATAATAGTCGTTGATAATTGCCTCGTCATGCTGGATATCCGCGGGCAGCTCTACCTGGCTCGAATTTGCCGAGGGGGCAGCCGACGCGACTCTACTGGGAGCACCAGAACGAAGAGAAGCCTTGGATTTCTGTTTCTGGGACCATCGCTTGATCTCGTCCAAAACTGAACTGTCTCTGGAAGGAGACATTGAAGGACGACGAGAACCAGACAATGACGGACGTCTCGACGCTCGCCTGGAAGACGCAGCAGTGGCAGCATTTCCATAATAGCTGTCGTAATCGTCCGTGAGATCAAAAGTCGCCTTATGATCTCCACTCATAAGCTCCTTCTCTTTCCCCTTGGCTCCCCTCAGCTCCTTCCTGCCCTCAACATCTCCCTCGGCGTACTCATATGACTTTTTGCAGCTCGCAGAGACACTTACTCTGGAAGGGTCTTTGGAGTTGAGACGTGAACTGTCATCTTCATTCACTGAAACGCCAGATTTGTCCACTCTCTTGATTCTGGCCTCGCTAGCACCCCCACTAGCACCTCCTTTGGGAAGACACGCATTAGCTTCCTCCTCCATCTTGGCTCGACGACGTCCCTTCCGTCCAGAACTTCTCTTGTTTTTGAGACTCTGGAAACGAGGGAGAATTGGCGCCGAAATTTCCTCAGGGTCTGACACGTCGTGACTCTCCCAGGATGGATCGGGAACACCCACATCGTTAATGAATTGCACTGGACGCGAGAAGTTTTCGCGAGAATCCACGCTGGAAGCAGACTCTGAGTTTTTGCGTGACCTAGAAGTCGACAGCTTGCGCATCAGCTTCTTTCTCACATGTGACTCTGAGCGTACAAGGTGTGGAACCTGATGCAAATGAGACTCGATGTTTCTGAGAATGGGAATGTCCAAATGGGCATCATTTAGCCCCAGATGATCGATGCGGTCCTCCAACTGCTCGTCCTCCGAGTCCTGGATGGTGGTGTCTATCGTTGGCATGCACTCAGTGTCATATCCAGACATCTCATCCGAGTCACTAACCACACACGAAGATAAGTCATAGTCGTCATCATCGTTGTCGTTTTCTCCTTCTGTGCCGTCGTCATGGCTATCGTCTGGGTCGTTGCCACCATCTCCTTGAGGAAGATTAAGGGTGGGGATACGACGGGCAGAGCTGAACTTTGGTAAAGAAGGGGATCTAGACTGGGGTGATCGACTGCTGCTTATGCGTGAAAAAACCGGTCGCGGAGGTCTACCTTGTCTTTCGGTGACAATCGGTGTAGGATCATCGTAGTGTGACTGCTGAGATGATTCTGAATCGAGCCTGGCTCGAATAGTAGAAGCAGAATACATATCTGGCGAATATGAGTCCAATGTCGAGTGTTTATCCGTAAGGGCCTGTGTATGCTCATCCTCCTGCTCATCCTCCTGCCATTCCTCTTCTCCTTCTTGTTCCTCCAAAGCGTCCTTAAACGAGTCCTGGGATTGTGATGCAAATGAGTCGTTGGGCTGTGCATAAGTGTATGGATGATGTGTCTCTTTGGTATCTTTTTCCGAGTCTGTCTCCGAGCCTGTTGTTAGCTTGTTCTCATGTGTTGAGCAATGCCATACCTTCCCCATATACCTCCATCTTACTTACTCTCTGAATGCCTTCTATGGCCAATACTGGGAATCGTAGTTTTGAACGACGGATGCGTTGGGTCGCCGTAAACGCTGGCGGGGGCCTTGCGGTCGAGCGACGGGGCCTGCTCTGCCTCGGGAGGGTTGGTTGAACATCCCTCTGGCTCATTCTGCCCGTCCACCACATGACACGTGTGCTTCATGGCGGGCGGATGCCGTGACTCGGACTCGTCGTGGCTTCTAGTCACCACACGCGACACGTTGTCGCTGCCAGACACGTCCTTGCCCCGAGAGTACGCGCTCTCCATCTCCGTCCACGTCTCTTTGGCCGCCAGTTTTCGCGCCACAAGAGCGTCGTGGTCCTTGATCTCCTGATCCTCCAGACGGCGGTCGCGTTCCAGCCGTTTGCGTGTGATTTCGTCATTGCCATCGCCCATGCCCGAGTGAAAGAGGTTGGCTGGCGTGCGATGTCTAGTCAGTCGTTGCAGCGTTTCTGACGTAAAGTCTGTGTTTTCCAGCGGCAAAGACGAGCCGTCCATGGGCCGTATGCGTCCGTCGCTGCCCTCATCGTACGAGAACGGCTCGCCCGGGTTGAGAATGTGCTCTGCGGTGGTCTCTAGAAGGCCCATATTGGGCGTCAGCTAAGAGCAATCTGTGTTAGGGGGTTTTGGGGAGCGGAAGTCGCTGGAAAGCGGCTGGAAGGGTGTGTGTGTTGGCGTGGGGGGTCGTGGGGGCGTCTAGGAGAAAATGAGGGTGTGCAACTCGACGTTTCCGCCCCTGAATACTCACCTCAGGTGAATATATCGGTGTATATTTTTATTTTTGGTTTGGTGCCAACTTCGGTGCAAGTGGTGGTGCATGAGCAAAAGCTTAATTGTGTCTACTTTCAGAAGCCGCGGTGGTGATGTTGCGGTTGGGGGAGTTTTGACTACGCTCCAGGGGTGATATGGAGATTCTGAAAAGTGCGATGAGCTCGAAATCACACTCTGAGCAGAACAGTGGCAGTTGTGTTTCAATAAGACCACTATTGGTCTCTTTAGATGTGTCGTTCTGACTCCAGATTGGGATAGCATCTGTTGTGCATTGCATGTGGTTAGGGATATTATTGCTGTGGAGGTAAAGGGGGAGGGAGGAGACCACCTAAAGGGGGGAAGCGGAGACGACTGTAGAAAATAATGGACCGTGTCGTGGGAGGTATTTTTGGCACGGTGGCGTTCTGTGTAACTCGGCAGCTTTTTGTCGACTGTTGAAAACTGTTCAGATCTGTTTTTCCGGGATTTTCCACCATCCCATCGATCGTATGTCTCACCTCAAAAGAATGGAGGACATTCTTCACTTTTTTTCTTCTTCTTGTTAGTAGCAAGTCTAAGAAGCAAAGTAAGAATGGTTGAGATTTGCAACTGAATGAGATATTATTTGTTGTCTACAGTAATATTTGTGGTCAGAAGTGTATCTTCTTAATCTCTCTCTCCTCATCAAATGCTGATACCTCACAAAACACGTTTTTTTACCTCGACTCTGGTTGCCATGGGTACTCTCTCTTGAAAAGAAGACTACAAACATCCTAGGGATATTCTGAAAAGTGCATTCAGCTCCAAATGACGAGCTAGCACTACGACTGCTTCTTTTGTCGTCTGAGTTGCTCTCAAAAAGGTATTTATGGTGTCTTATGAAAGAGCGATGGTTGAGAAGAGCCATTTTGAACTGTATTTCTTCGTGAAACATTTTAGACTACTTGCACCTGAACTACCATCAGGAACGAACAGGGTACATGATAAGAGCTATATATAGCAGTTAAGTGGGTAATATTAATACGGGTCTGTTTACAGCAAGATTTAGAGACGAATGCACTTTTCAGAATTTCAACAACACTGCCACAGTCGTTGTTATCTGGATTCCTTCCTCAGCTTGCTCAGCCTTGGTTCAGCCGTCTCTCTAAAGCTTATTCGAAATGCACTACAATTTCAGCTACTGCTAGCTGGAGTATATTTGTGGAGATTTGGACACGTGTTTAGAGCCAAAGTTTGCCTGTTTGTGTCGTCATTGTACCCACAAAAGAAATACAAACCCGACGCACTCTTTAGAACTTTTCTGGCACTATTACAACAGTTTGAAAAGACTGGATTAGTCCTCTACATCTCGCGTTCCAAAATGTCAAAATTCAAAAAAGAAACAAATTCAAATCTAAATGCCAAAATCTGGAGTAAAAACGTTCGATTCACGTGTGGCTTTCAGTGGAAAAAATAGAGTCAAAACCAATGAGGTATTTAGTGAAAAAATGTACAGAGTAGGGCAGGAGTCCATCAGAATGATTTTGGAGACATTTTTTCAAAAGATTCAGAAACTTTTTCTTTGTTTTGGTTTCAGAACTGCCAGCTTCGGCATCATTGCTCAATTCAGCTACTTTCTTCAGAAGAGCAAGACCCCAGTTAATAGCTGCTGTAGAGCTCGTATGAAAATTCTGAAGAGTGCATTCTGTTCCTTTTCACGAGCTGATTCCAATGGTATCATCTGCATGTCTCCAAACCCACTCAGTACTTATTTATCGGGGAATATTGGGAACCTGATGCTTCGCTTTTGGCCACTTCTAAGACGCCCGTAGTTGCCTGGCTTGGCAAAACAATCAAAACACGAATGCATCATGCAAGGCCGATCCGGAAATAGTTCTCGAGGGACAGGTGATGCTCTGTGAGATAAAGAGACACGGATGGTTTATCTATCCTCCTATCGACGTTTTAGTGTCACGTGATCAAATTCTTGTCAAGATAAATCAGGAAGCACTTGGTCTTGATATCTTGATACCCTGATGCACTGTTTTTGCTTTGCTAAAAATACAATACCTTACTCTATACATACATGCCTAATCCTCCACCGTAATGCTGACAATCCTGACGTCGTTGTTTGGCCTGTCGTTCTTGCCCACTGGAAGAGACTCAATGTCCTTCACCACACCCATGCCGCCAGTCACTCTGCCAAATACAGTGTGCTTGTTGTCCAGCCAGGGAGTGGGTTCAGTGGTGATGAAGAACTGCGAGCCGTTGGTGCCCTTGCCAGCGTTTGCCATGGAAAGCGTAAAAGGCAGACTGTGGGTGTAGTCAGGGTGAAACTCGTCTTCAAAGTGTCCACCCCAAATCGACTGCCCTCCGGTTCCATCGCCTTCAGGATCGCCGCCCTGGATCATAAACTTCTTGATGACTCGGTGGAAGATGGTCGAGTCGTAGTACCCCGTTTTGGACAGCTCGGTGAAGTTCTGGCACGCCTTGGGAGCTGCCTCAGGGAACAACTTGATCGCAATGTCTCCTAGGGTCGTGTGAAGGGTAACAGACGACGCAGACTTGATCTGCGCACGCTCCTCGTCGTTTCCATGGTCTCCGCTGAGCTCCAGCTCGTTGTTGGCGTCTCTTTCGGCCCCAAACTCGCGAAAGCTCTTGGGCGTGTTGCTGAACATGTAGAACCGCGTCTGAGTGTCCGAAACGGTCGCGGACTGCGGATTGTAGCTCTCCGTGGCAAACAGAACGGGGTCCCGGTCCCAAGACTTGTCCAGAAGCTGATTATTGGCCGCTGCCGACTCGATGGACATCTTCTCAAAATTTGTGTGGAACAGCATCACCTTGCCGAATCGCAGACCCTCCTGGTGGCCGTACAGACGGAGCACCTTGTGGGAGCGCACGCTGACGACCTTGATTCCCAAAAGCGACGGGAAAATCAGAAAAGAGCCCGAGGGGTCGAAAACAGGTGTGCAATCGGCCGTCTCCAGCTCCACTTCGGCTCGACGCTCGAATTCGGACATTTGCGGCACGTAAAAGGCCGTTTCTCCGTCCTGCATCTCCCGTGCCGTAGCCAACGACTCATCGTACTGCGTCAGCAACTTGCCTGACAGCAAACTGAAGACGTACATTTGGCGGTCTGGCAGTGTGTAACAGGCAAACTTGGAGCCGTCGGGCGACACGACAATGTCTGTAGGCAGCGTCTTTTTCTTTCGGAACGTAAACAGGTCGGTTTTGCTCTTCAAGCCAAAGATTTCGGGGTGCAGTCCGTCCTGCAGAGGTCTGTCATCTCCGCCTCCGCCGTCATATCGCCAGTACTCGACGTTTCCGTTGGACTCCAGCGAGATGACAATGTCGTACTTGGCGGAGTACGACAGCGCCACGACCTGGGTGCGATGCAGGGTCGTGTAAGTCGCTCGAAGGGTGTCTTCGAGGGTGGCTCCGGCCGTCACGTCCAGTACGACCACATGTGTGTCTCTTCCGAGTGCCACAAGCGGGGTGGACGAGCTGCTGTCAATCCAGCACACACACCGCGGCGTGAAGCCCAGCTCAATGGTGTTGATAAGGTCGAAATTGACAATGTCAAACACCCTCAGGTTGCCGTCCGCACCGGTGGTCACCATGAACCGCCCTCCAGCGTTTGATACTCGCGCCGCAAGCAGCGAATCAGAGTGCGCCACGTACTCCTTAACAAACTCAATGCCAGTGGACTCCACCACGTCGTCCTTGTCGTCCTCGTCGTCCGCCAGAGTCTCGGCAAAGTCGCGTTTGGGTCCCAGCTTATGCCAGAACTTGACCACTCCGTCGGCAGACGCAGTGACGACAAAATCCTTTTTCGACCGCGAGCAGTCCACCACGGCCACCACAGGCGCTTTGTGTTGGAACGACTGGTTGTAGTGCGCATTGTCTGAGCCAGTGGAGGGAAACGAGCCCTTCAAGATGAGTGCCTCCTGGACTTTTCGAAGCCGCGCTTTTCGGCCGTTTTTCTTGGCGGCAGGGTTGACCAGTGGGTCTCCTTGGCGCTTGGCACCGTTCAGCGACGGCCCAAAGTCGTCATCGTCCGAGCTGCTGCTCATGTTGTGTGGGGGTAGATTCAAGTGGTGAATATATATTTTGGATAGAGTTGTGCATGAGGTGTGTGGGGTCACGTGGGTGTTTTGGTGAAATTAATAATGAAAATGAAAACCAAAGAATTGGGGAGAAAATGATAAAAAAATACTATACAGTCAACGTCTTTTCATGGATATTGTGGAATCATATGTCACAGTAAAGTGTCAGTGAATGGTGACATAAAGGCAGATATAGCCTGAATTGGACTATATAGATGGGTTTATCAGGGATATATTGAAGCTATGGGCAATCTGAGAATTGCGTCCGTTTCAGAATCGTTCTGTGAGTAGATTGGTAGTACTTGGACGTTTCTATAGCTTTTCAAAAACTGTTCAAGAAGTCTAGCTTATATAGTAACCAACAACTTGAACAATAGACATTTCAAGATTGAGCCAATGGGTCTGATGCAAAATCTGAAGAGTAGGATATATGTGAAATCGCTTTCTGCGTAAAATGGTGTCATTTGTATCTCTCTAGTAGTTCAAAACATTTCCCTAGACAGTGTTATATCAGTTCTGACTGGACCTCTTTTATTTTATGTACAGTATATTGGGAGTGTATATGTAAATAGTGATATCACGAATAGAGGCCACTCAAAACAATAACTACGACTGTTCAGGACATAAAAGTAGTACTATTATACTCACAAAAGAGCCCCGAGAAGAACTTACTCTTTGGATTTCCTCTATCTATCCCACAAAGCAATTTCCCTCTCAAAAGTGTTTGAAATGTCTTACAATGTTCAACCCAATACAACTACCACGAAAACTTTTACAGTATCTCTGGAATAACAAGAAGATTTCCAACAGAACGCATTTTCGATCTTTTTCTCATTTTGTTTACGACGTGTTTTGTCCATGGGTGCCCCTTTTAGTACAGTATCAAGTTAGACTCGTTTTTGGTCAAATGTTGAGGTGTAGACTACAAACTATCGGAAGTCCATATCCGACCATGAAACCATCTGAGACATTGCCAATCAGCATGAACACTTTTTGTTTCATACAACAAAACCACGTCGTCCTTGGGCATCGCTCAAATCACGTGACCAGTGAGTCATAGTCCCCAAAAACAATGCTGCCTGCAATTCGTACTTCGCCTCTATATCTGCGCGGCTATTGACAGATGGGCGGTAAGTGTCACTGTGGTATTTCCAAAAAAATGGCGTCAGTCACAGTAGGTGTCGCATAGCACTTCCCGATTGGGTAAAGTTTGTTGCCACTCCCAAACCATGTAAGGTTTGTTGATTTTTTTTCCGTCCAAATCTTTTTTGCCTTTTTGCTTCTTTTTAGCTAGTGCGTTTTTTGCCAGTTGAGAGCGTGGTTCGCACTTCAAATGTTAGCCATGATCTTTCTACTGTGGGAAACGCTGTGGATATTCTGAAGAGTGCATTCGGTTTAAAATCGAATTGTGAGCAGGACTGTAGCTTAGAATATCCCAAATGTCTTCACTGGGTAGAATTAACTGGTGTGCTGTCTGATGATCTTGAATCGTCACCCCAATGAGAGAAACCTTAGTAGACTTGGTAGACAGCGTAAATTCTCAATAAAAACAGATACACGGGCGATATGGAATATCAAAAGAGTGCTTTCGGTTCAGAAGGGAGTAGAGAGTATTCTGACATTAGTCTGGTTTCTGTGGCAGGTCTATAACAGCCAAACATGGGGTGCTGTTTAGATGATACAGTTTGACAGTTGAGAGTTTAAGCAACCTGATATATTTTGGTTGCCATTAAAATTCAATCTGGTGAAACACTTTGGTCTAGATAAACGGTCCAAAGTCAGATAGATGACAAATGTAGAAGCCAGGTGGCTTAGAGTCGCCAGATGAGTGAATCTCGCAACTACACTTGGCCCAAATGGGTAGGTACAGCCAGTTGGACATGTCTAACGGAGACTACAGTTGATCGTCCTTCTTTGAAAATCAGAGTTGGAGGTTAAGATAAGGGGTTGTTATTGGCGCAGATACTGGGGGCTCTGCTGACGACACGGATGATGACGTGTGTTAGTGGCTGTGCTGATTCAGCTTTTTTTTCCAACTGACAACGTAGCATCGTGGATCGTATCATCGCTCCTATCGCATGTTAATTTAAGCTGCGATAATGCACACACCAGGTGTATAGACATGGTGGTTGTGGAAGCAGCGAATATCGCTTTAGACGATAGTCTGAGATCCAAAAGAAGCACCACTAGACTCGCAAACCGATACTGAACAAAACTGTCTCTTCAGAATTGCCATATGTCAGCTGTAGCGCTGTTTCCGGGGGAGACTCGAGTCAAAGTAGGTTTACAACAGGCCATAGTGGCAGTCAGGCCATGTCACACACACGAGCAATTATCAGATGGATATGGAAAATAGCAGTGAGCAATTTGACAGTCTGATATATATACATGGTTATGGTCGTTGGTTTCTGGTTTTGTATTGTACAGTACGAAATTACGACGATACCACACGTTGATTACTAGATGCCATACCCTGATAACCAGATACCACTACAGCATACCATGTACTGTGCCAACCCAAGCTATCAGCACCCGACTTGACTCTCCCACCACAGTCACCGCCACCTCCAGCCGCTCTCCTGATCACTATTCATTAATTAGTCAACACTCGGTCTTTCACCACTATCGAGCAACTTTTCTGCCACACCAGGGTCCGGTGACCTGCGTATGCACCGTGCGATGCGGTTCACGAACTCCACCTTTTCGCCACACGGACCTCCCCCGCCTGGACCCCACCACCGGTCATAACGCGGCGTCTCGCTAACACCCAGCGAGCCGTTACCCTGCTTCTTTTCTTCTTCTTCAGCGCGTACCTACTATGCGTAGTGATGCGTGCTAATGCTTGGCTGTGATTTGTGGGGAAGACGCTTAATCAGTCATGGCGCACAACTAGGTTTGAAATATGCAATAAGCCTTGGGAGAAGTTGAGCCTCAAGGCCAATAAATGATAGTGTAATCGGAAAATGAAGGGGTGTTTTTTGGGCGATCCGGAAGCGATTTTGATACAACAAGCGGGACCACCAGAGATAACAGGGAGAATCAGACATTGGCGAGACATTTGCGCAAATTGGCGTCGTTTAGACCCAAACTAAAGACGTTGTTCAGTTTCTCGAAACAATCTCACGGATCATTCCAATTTGAGTTTTCCAGCTAGTCTTGGTCCTTATCCCAATTATGGGGTACGTACGTACGTATATGCACACACTACACACTCTCACCTCGAGTAAAGTCGGAATTAGAGTACAGAGTGCGTAAATGTTAGAGGATTACTTTCCAGAGTGTGGCAGGACCCTTCTACCAGAGCCCTGTAAAAAGGCACCAAAAGAGGCCAAAAAAGCAGGAAAAAACTGGGGACAGAGTGGTTGAGTCAACAGAAGACCATTTGACCCCCAAAAGCCGCCGCAAAGCCGCCGCTCCATCGCGTTACGCCCTGCTATCGCATATTATAGACTGTCCAAGTGGACCTCCCAAATCACTGCTACACCTGCCTATTTAGGAAGTTGCCTCTCTCAGGCTCGCTTTCGATAAGAGGTGCCAAACCTAGAACAAGACTAGCACTCTGAATATGCAAGGTGCGCGGATAGTTTAGCCTACCTCTCGGGAGCAAAAAAGAGAAAAACGGAAACGCCGATAAAACGAAAAAAGAACAGACACCAGCGTCTGCACGCGCTGGCAACCGCCATGTATATATAGCCAGGGTTTCGCTCCCCATCTTTTCCCTTTCCACATCAAGCAGCATCTCTCCGAGCTACAACCCCCCCAATCCACAACCATGACCTACCATCCCTTCGATCAGCTCTCCGTCGCCGAGATGGAGAGGGTTGTCAGCGTGGTCAAGAAGGACCACTCCGGCAAGAACCTCCATCTCAAGTCCATTGGCGCCGAGGAGCCCCCCAAGGCCCTGATGGCCCCCTATCTCGCGGCCAAGCGAGCCGGCAAGAACCCCGCTCTGCCTCCCCGAATCGCCCACTGCATCTACTACGTTCTCGAGGACAAGCTGGTCAACCAGTGCTGGATCGACGTCGACGCCGGCACCGTGGTCAAGAACGAGGTGATCAAGAAGGGCATCCACCCCCCCATTGATCCCTGGGAGGCCAACGAGGCCTTTGACGCCGCCTTCGACCACCCCCTCGTCAAGGACGCCATCAAGAAGTGCGGCCTCGAGCACCTCATCGACAACATCACCATTGACGGCTGGATGTACGGCTGCGACTCCGAGCTGGAGATGCCCCGATTCATGCAGATGCTCGTCTACTGCCGAGACCCCAAGAACAACCACCAGGACTCCAACATGTACGCCTTCCCCATCCCCTTTGTGCCCGTTTACGACGTGCTCGAGAAGAAGCTCGTGCGAGTCGACTTCTGCGCCACCGGAGGCGACGACGACGACGCCGCCGTCAAGGGCGTCGGCAACTACGACACCCGACCCGAGGGCAAGAACTGCATCGAGCACTGCACCACCAACGACTACCTCCCCGAGCTGCAGGACAAGATGCGAACCGACCTCAAGCCCTACAACGTGATCCAGCCCGACGGACCCTCGTACCACATTGACTCCGACGGCTACGTCAACTGGCAGAAGTGGCACTTCAAGGTCGGCTTCACCCCTCGAGAGGGCCTTGTCATCCACGATGTGCACTACGACGGCCGATCCACCTTCTACCGACTGTCCATGTCCGAGATGGCCGTGCCCTACGCCGACCCCCGACCTCCTCTCCACCGAAAGATGGCCTTTGACTTTGGCGACTGCGGCGGAGGAAAGTGCGCCAACGAGCTCACTCTTGGCTGCGACTGTCTCGGTACCATCCGATACTTTGACGGTAACGTCTGCGACCCTGAGGGTAACGTCTTCACCCGAAAGAACGTCATTTGCATGCACGAGCAGGATGACGGTATCGGCTGGAAGCACACCAACTACCGAACTGACGTGGTTGCCATCACCCGACGACGAATCCTCGTCCTCCAGACCATCCTGACCGTCGGCAACTACGAGTACATCTTTGCCTGGCACTTTGACCAGTCCGCTGGTATCCAGCTCGAGATCCGAGCCACTGGTATCGTGTCCACCCAGCTCATTGACGCCGGCAAGAAGTCCAAGTTTGGAAACATTGTCAACCCCGGTGTGCTTGCCGCCTCTCACCAGCACATCTTCAACATGCGAATGGACCCCGCCATTGACGGCCACCAGAACACCATCTTTGTCAACGACACGGTGTCTCTGCCCTGGGACGAGAAGAACCCCCACGGTATCGCCTTTGAGAACACCAAGACCCCCATTGAGAAGTCTTGCTACCTCGACTCTGACATCCAGAAGAACCGATACCTCAAGATCTGTAACGAGAACAAGATCAACCCCATCTCCGGCAACCCCGTCGGCTACAAGGTCGGCGGTCTTGCCACTGCCATGCTGTACGCCCAGCCCGGCTCCGTTGCCCGAAACCGAGCCGCCTTTGCCACCCACCACTACTGGGTCACCAAGTACAAGGACCAGGAGCTCTTTGCCGGTGGTGTCTGGACCAACCAGGCTGCCGTTGAGATTGGCGGTGTCCAGGACGCCGTTGCCCGAAACGAGAACGTGCGAAACGAGGATGTTGTCCTGTGGCACTCTTTCGGTCTTACTCACCACCCCCGAGTTGAGGACTTCCCCGTCATGCCTTGCGAGATTATGAAGGTCCACCTTGCCCCCAACGACTTCTTCCTCAAGAACCCCTCCGTGGATGTCCCCAAGTCCAACCAGACCTTCAACCGATCTGTCGAGGTCAAGGATTGCCGATCTTGCAAGATCTAAGAAACAGTATAGGGCCGGCCTCTATATGAGAAAACAAGAATATAACGAGTGATGAATAAATTTGAGAATTGAGCATATTTAGAGTGGTATTGAGTAGATTTAGAGTGGTTTGAGTAGTTTTTGAGTAATTTTTGAGTAGATTTTGAGTAGATTTTGAGCAAATTCTGAGCAACATAACAACCTCTATTAGTTATTTATTGCTTCAAGGGAACATTTCAATTATTAGTATCATTATAACCACAAAAACTAGGCGAATATAATGGTAACTATTTTATATAAGCCGTTCTGAGAGTCTTCCAGAAAACACTCTTCTTACAAAGATGGTTTATTTTTAAAATTAGAGATTTTCACTCCCAACCGAATCACAATTTTAGAACATTCTTAATTTCCAAATTTCCCATCATTTCATCGCCATCTCTATTACGGTGACCCGTGGCTTCCAAGCTGTTTTCAGACACTTTTGAAAGCAATTGCGCTCTATGTTCAATAGCCGCTCGTCTGCATTGCATACTGGCCCCATATCTACGGTTATCGCGCGCCTAAACTGCCAAGTTTGGTATGATCTGGGGTTGACAAAAATAGAGTTTTCACTACATCAAGATGCGTCTTATATACATGATCCATACGCAATTTTACGCGATCAAATCGAGTAAAAGCGTTACAGAATGTATGAATACCATCTCAGTGGCTTTGAGATCCAAGTTACAATATACCCGAAATGCGATATTGATGCTACTTTAGCCCTTTGTATACGGCTCTGTAGTGTCAGAAACATTCGTGTTGACTCGGAGTTTCATTGTACCGAATCCATAACGTTAATCACTTTTGCTATCTCCCCGCCCCCTGTTTAGAAAAAAATACAATAGTCCCAGCCACACCCTAACCCACGCATCAGCCACTCATCAGATGCCAGTAAGAGCAGAGATCCTCTTTGCTGATGACTTGTGAGGAATACCTGAGCCTCTTCAGCTCGTGGGCACATGGCAAGCCTTGGGTTCTCCTGAATAAACCAGTACATGGCTGTAGTGGCTTCTTGTGCTCGTTTTTGACCATCTGGAGCCTCTGGTTGATGCGAAACAACGCCCTGTGTGAGACCACTAGACGGACGCAGTGGATTCCATAGCCAATAATAGTCTGGGTTCTCAACGAAAGTTTCATCATCGCCTAGCAGCTCGTCCACAACACCTTTAGTATCCTCCTCGTCACTGCATTCGTCATCACCACCAGCAAATTCGGGCTGGTGTGGCTGGTGCGTGGGTTAGGGTATGGCTGGGACAATTGTATTTTTTTCTAAACAGGGGGCGGGGAGATAGCAAAAGTGATTAACATCCATAACACACTGACCAAAACCAGATTTTCAAAGTGCGATTCTTTAACCAGAATGGAGTTAAGAGACAATACACCAAAGAGGTTGCCAAAGTGGTTCATACAAAATTGTCCACTGCAACATTGCCAAGAATGATTCACCGAGGAGCTCGAAACAGCTGTAAATAGCTTACCGGATCCGTTTACAGAGTACTGCATCCAGACGGATTTCAAATCGAGCTCTACAAGGTGCTTTTAGATGAAATGATAAATATGTGGCTGGAAAATTTCAACAGAATTGGCCAAGTGACACAAGACATCAAAATTTGAAACGTGGAAAAACCTCAACACTTTTCTAGTACGACCAATTCCAAAAAAATAAAACTCTGCCTCAGCTATCGTTTTCGCAAAGTCTTTATCATGAAAACGAGAATGCGTATTTTTTGTTGAACTGCTCAATCGTATTTCGCCGTTACTTCCAGAAATCGTAGAACATCCGAACAGGCTAGTCACGACTGCAAGTGCATGGACGACTGCAACATGACAGTCTGAAAATTAGCCGCCGACGCAATCTGGATGTTTCCTATATTAATGGTGGTTTGAAAGGCTTGGGTCAACTTCTAACCAGCCAAATCAGGGCCTTTATGACCAATGCTCACGTAAAAATTGAAGTCTACGATGTACACTTAGCCATCCCCGTGTCTTCTGGACTTCACCTTGTACCCCCACTAGCAGCCGACTTGTTTGTTCTGTTGGTTGCACCACTGCTAATCTCACTACGAAATGACTAGTCCAACGTTTTCCATACAAAAAAGCAGATTTACTGCTGCTACCAAGTGACTATACTGCTAGTTTTTTGTTTTTAAGAGATAACAATTACTTATGAGAGTTATTAAAGAAATTTTGCTTCATCCTTACATGATCAAAGGAAGAGCAGCCAGGAAGAGGCCGGCAACAGAAAGTCGGATGGACTCGGCACCGTTGGCTTGTTCGGGAGCAGAAGGAGCTCCAGGAGCCTGGCTGGGGGTTTCGCCCTGGACAGGGGGCTGGGAGCCCTGGACAGAGGGCTGGGAAGGAGTGACTCCTGACTGGACAGGGCCGGGAGCAACCGGAGCGGGAGGAACAGCAGCAGACACCTCAGGGGTGACACCAACTGGCTTGAGAGTGGTACTAGGAGTAGTGGACTCTTCAGAAACCTCGGGCTTGGCAGGCTTCTCATGTGCACCGGCAGGGGCGGTAGGGGCGGGGTTACCACCCTCAGTAGCATGTCCAAGGCAGCCATCCTCATGGGTACAAGAGATGACAGTTCGAGTCTGCGTAGCAAAGACGGTAGTCTGGTCAACCTCAGTTGTGACAACCTCAGTGGTGATGTAAGTCACGGGGTAAGGAAGAGTAGAGGTAGGAGCAGGAGCAGATGACTCGGGGTGGGACTCAATGGGGCCGGAGCTCTCGACAGGAGCAGTACCAGAAGGAGAGGGCTGGACGTGGGTAGATTCAACAGTAGCCACAGGGGTAGAGACGTCATGGTCAGAGGTCTCAGCCGGAGAAGTACCGGAAGGAGTAGGCTTGCTGTCAGTGTAGGTAACCCAGTTGGTGGTAGTCACGTCGTCAGTGACACAGACAGTCTCCTTGACAATAGTATGACACTCAATGGTGTAGCCACTCTCAGTGGTCATTCCAGTAATAGTCTTGGTCACTACAGAGGTGCCATGGTCAGCAGGACAAGTCACGGGCGCAGATGGGCCAGGGGAAGTGACTGTGATGGGTCCAGTGGGGGTAGAGGGAACGGAAGACAAGTCAGTGGACACCTCCTCTGAAGGAGTAGGGGCAGGGCCTGAAGTAACTCCCTCGGAGCCAGTGGGCACAGGCTTGGTCTCAGAACCAGGCACGGTGGGCTCCAGGGTGGTATGAGGGCCAGTAGAGTGAACATCGGAGCTGGGAGCGGGGCCAGTGGAGTGAACCTCAGAGCTGGGGGCAGGACCAGTAGAGTGAGGAACAGTAGAGTGAGCCTCGGAGCTGGGAGCAGGGCCAGTAGAGTGAACCTCAGAGCTGGGAGCGGGGCCAGTAGAGTGAACCTCAGAGCTGGGAGCGGGGCCAGTAGAGTGAACCTCAGAGCTGGGAGCAGGGCCAGTAGAGTGAGGAGCAGAAGAGCTAGGGACCTCAGAGCTGGGGACGGGACCAGTAGAGTGGGGAACAGTAGAGTGAACCTCCGAGCTGGGAGCAGGGCCAGTAGAGTGAGGAGCAGAAGAGCTAGGGACCTCAGAGCTGGGGACGGGACCAGTAGAGTGGGGAACAGTAGAGTGAACCTCCGAGCTGGGAGCAGGGCCAGTAGAGTGAGGAGCAGAAGAGCTAGGGACCTCAGAGCTGGGGACGGGACCAGTAGAGTGGGGAACAGTAGAGTGAACCTCCGAGCTGGGAGCAGGGCCAGTAGAGTGAGGAGCAGAAGAGCTAGGGACCTCAGTGCTGGGGGTGGGCTTGGTCTCAGTGGCAGGGGTAGAAGCTAAGTTAGTTTTTGGGGTAATGTAAAATGCAAGTTATCAAACGATGGCAAAAGGGTTATACTCACAAGGTGTGATCTCACAAGTGGTAAGGGTGACAATCTCGGTAGTGTAGAAAGTAGTGCCAGTCGTGAAGACAGTAGTCTTGGTCACCCAGGATGTGGTCAAATGAGGAGGCAGAGATTCGGTAGGGGTCAGGGTGGTCTCTGTAGTTGATTCAGCAGGGATAGACACCGAGGGAAGGGGGGTCGTGACTGAACCAGATCCAGTGGGAGTAGTCTCAGTAGCAGGAGTAGAAGTTCCGGGGATGGAGCTACCAGGGACAGAGCCAGTGGGGGCAGTCTCGGTACCGGGAGTGGAAGATCCGGGAGTGGAGCTGCCGGGGACAGAGCCAGTGGGAACAGTCTCGGTGCCGGGGGTAGAGGTTCCAGGGTGAGGGACAGATCCAGTGGGAACAGTCTCGGTGCCAGGAGTGGAAGATCCGGGAGTGGAGCTGCCAGGGACAGAGCCAGTAGGAACAGTCTCGGTGCCGGGGGTAGAGGTTCCAGGGTGGGGGACAGATCCGGTAGGGACAGTCTCGGTGCCAGGAGTGGAAGATCCGGGAGTGGAGCTGCCAGGGACAGAGCCAGTAGGAACAGTCTCAGTGGCGGGGGTAGAGGTACCAGGAGTAGAGCTACCGGGAACAGAGCCAGTGGGAACAGTCTCAGTACCGGGGGTAGAGGTACCAGGAGTAGAGCTACCGGGAACGGAGCCAGTGGGAACAGTCTCAGTACCGGGGGTAGAGGTACCAGGAGTGGAGGTACCGGGAACTGAGCCAGTAGGAACAGTCTCAGTGCCGGGGGTAGAGGTACCAGGAGTAGAGCTGCCAGGGACAGAGCCAGTGGGAACAGTCTCAGTGCCGGGAGTAGAGGTTGCAGGGTGAGGGACAGATCCAGTAGGGATAGTCTTGGTACCCGGGACACACTCAGTCAGGGTGATAGTGTCAGTGAGACACTTCCAACCCTCGTATCGGGTAGAGGTAGTCACTGTAGTAGTCTGCTGCTCAGGGGGACAAGTCAGAGAGCCGGAAGGAGTGGGCGTTGTCTTGGTCTGGCTCTGAGGAACAGTGGTGGGGGCGGGAGGCAGACAGTTAGTGAGAGTAATGGTATCGGTCAGACACTTCCAGCCCTCGTATCGAGTGGAAGTAGTCACAGTGGTAGTCTGCTGCTCAGGGGGACAAGTCACGGCAGGATTAGTAGTCTGAGCAACGGGAGTAGTGGGCTTGGTAGGAGGACCACAAGACGTAAGTACAACTTTATCAGTAATGCACTTCAAGCCCTTGTATCTGGTGGAAGTGGTGGTGTAGGTAGTCTGCTGCTCAGGGGGACAAGTCGAAGTACCTCCGGAAGGGGTGGTCTTAGTTTGAGTCTGAGGAACAGTGGTAGGGGCGGGAGGCAGACATTTAGTGAGAGTAATGGTATCGGTCAGACACTTCCAGCCCTGGTATCGGGTGGAAGTAGTCACAGTGGTAGTCTGCCGCTCCGGGGGACAAGTCACGGCAGGATTAGTAGTCTGGGCAACGGGAGTAGTGGGCTTGGGAGGGCCACAAGACGTAAGTACAACTTTGTCGGTAATGCACTTCAAGCCCTTGTATCTGGTGGAAGTGGTGGTGTAGGTAGTCTGCTGATCGGCAGGACAGCTTGTCTTAGAGACAACAATAGTGGGCTTGGAGGGCTTAGGCTTGGGCTTACAGTGTCCCCAGTGGGAACCAAAAGTCCGAGCGCAAAAGGTACGGCCAAATAAACGAACGTTTCTTCCCTGATGTTCAACAACAGGTACTAGGTTGTTGGCGTCGACAGGCTGGGGGCTGGGGGCAGCAGCCACCAGCGCCACTGCTGATAAAATGATTGAATACTTCATTGTGCAGTCGTAGAGCACTGAAGGAAGGAAGACAGAAGCGAGTGTGTGCCCTTGAAATGAAGGGAACGCAGGGTATTATATACCACCGGGACTCTGCCCGACTGCAAGTTTTCCAAAGCTGAATTCAATCCATGCCCTGTCACTCAACGTACATGTCGAAGCTTTGTGTCTGAGTCCACTCACGCTTAAGCGTAACATGCTTACTTGGCTGCCGCGATGAAACCACAAAATTCAAACGGAGGGCGACAGAGGTAACGACATGCACGGAGCGCGTCGCAGAAGCTGAAGGGGGCCCTCGTTGGGGGCTATGATAGCTTTGTTGGGCCCTGTGAACTGAGTTATTCGCGGGTTTGAGGCCCACAACTTGTTACAGACTCGCTCCAAACGACATGCACACGACGGCCGTATGGCTCAATTGAGGGGCCACATGGAGAGGCATGGTCGTCCCATTCTGACACAGCGTTGCTTTTGCCGTCTGGTTCTGGGTAATTTCTTTTTGCTTCTTTGCTAGCTGCTGGTATCTCGTGTTTGTGACGTATTTGCTGTTGGTCGCGTCATGCACATTGTCGTGATGCAGATGAGAGAAGCCGAACCTTGCACGCAGTAAAAGTTAAGGTACAGCGTTAGCGGGAAGCAGAGTGATAATATTTGGAGCTAACCAAACGGCAAACGGGGGGCAGGGTGTTGAAAATAATTTATTTGGGGCTAACAGAGTGCTGGATAGGGGCTGACTGGGGTATCCGCTGAGCGCCCAACTGTGCCACAACAGGAGCAGAAGCAGGAGCGACTTGCCCCCACGACATGGCTGCTGCAGATAACGTGCCAACTCTGAGCTGCGCAAATGTATTGCTATCTGGTGCTGCGCAGATGAGCGGTGCAGAGAACATCCGAAAAAAGTGCAAAAAGTGCAAAAGTGCAAAAGTGAAGAAACGGCAAAAAAAAGCAAGGTCAGCCCGCCAAGCAAGGGACACGGTGGGCATCGCGGCTCGGGGCCTTTCTCTCGTGAGACACACTTTGGTATGGGGTTCTGATACGCCCCTCCTGTGGTCACCTGTAGGTACAGCACGCAGCTCCAAGACATTTGTTTCAGCGTGTTCATGTGATTGATTCAGACAGTGAGCTGGCCAAGTTCGACCACCTCCATCCAAGAACCGCCAAAGCGAAAAGAAACTGCTATACGGCACAGAGAACTGCATGGTTCTGTAAAGACCCGTTCTGGCACCGTAAAGTACCTTAGCCAAGCGAGATGCATCGCGCGTATTTTTTTTCCCTTTTCTTCTTGACCCTGTACTTTGACGTAAGCGAAACTGCACTAGAAGCAGCCCTTGATGCCAAGCCGAGTACCTGTAGCGGTACGATAGACAGCTGGGAAGTACTACAAATTATTAGTCAAAATTGAATCGCCGAGACGATGGGGCTGAGAAATCGGTGTTTGCATTCCACGGACTAATTGGCCTCGTCCGTCAGGCCGCTCTTCGCTCCACGAGACACGCTGAAACGGCTGCTTCAAATCTGCTACTCCAATGTCTGAACCTGATACCACTCGGTTCCGATCGCCGCACGGGCCTCGTCTATCGGCCATCGCCTATCCAATGTCTGTACGCAGATCCTTTAACGGCAACCTTGCGAGTCTTTCAGCCGCTGTATGGGTCGGGGTCAACGGTATGCAACAAGGAGCAGCGGCTACTCCGATTTTTCTCCAGAATGCATGCAGCAGGGCCTTTCGTTTTGTTTTCGCAGAATATTTTTCATTTTCCACTTCTTTCGGCTCGCGTAGACCCTGGTTGGGCCAGCTGAAACCGCGCCCATGGCGATACTGACTCTTTTAGGAGCGATCGTCTGGGTAGAGTTTGTCAAACGAGAGCATCTTTAGGAGTCTAACCAGAGCATATTTTCGTTTGGGTTTATCGAAGTGCAAATGAAGAAAAAAAGCGAGCAAAAAGCAATAAGCGATAGATTCGCGAGCGACCGGAGAAATGGAGAAAAAGGGGAAATCGACACAGCCAGACGGATAATGGTGCCTAGAAAACAGCCACATTGCCAATTGTCCGCTTCAGCGGCCCATCCACCTTCTCCGAGCTCAGGAATGTGATTCTTCTACAGTAATTTACAGGGGCCCCGATCTCACACCACTATCCACCCCTATCCAGCCGTTGGGGACTATGCACTGCTGTTTCATAAACTGAGACCTTGGGGAAGCAGCAGTAGATCAACACGCGGGTAAAAAAGGAAAAAGCACGAGCCAAACGCCATGATCACGATGTACGAAGCTGTCAAGACTGGTGATGGGTGAGGGTAAAAATAAAATATCGCCAGATACCAAAAGTGGTCCAGGAAAGACAGCAAGAGTGGGTTTTCTCAAAATAAGCGAGAACGAGGAAATAGACCAAAACATTAGTCAGTACATGGTCTAGTGTCTATTCCATGTCTAGACTACGTTCGTGTACTCTGTATAGACTTAGTCCATGCGAGGGCTGCTTGATTTTGACAAGGTGTTGCTCCCAAGACCCATGTAATTTTGAGTGTACCTGGACATTCAGGGGCTAAACTGAGATGGTGTTTTTTTTTTTCATCCACCGCTAACCACAGCAAAACTCCTGATTTTTACTACAGTACAGTAAATACGGTAGCTGAGGGTGTGCCCAGCGTCTAGGAGGCCGCATGCCCACCCTTGCACTTTTTTTCTACAGTGAAATATCTCCTAATTGGGGAGGGTGGGCAACCGGGGTAACTGGACTATCATGTACATGTAGGTTTTCTGCTCCCACTATTTTTGAGTTATTTCCCATGTTCTAGTTTATTTTACAAACCTTGTGTGATGGTTGGAATACATGAACAAGAGGCGATAAACAGGTGAAATTGGATAATAATGCTACAGGCACTGATGGAAGATTTGATGAATTTATCAACTCTGTTTATTGTCCGGGGAGCTGGCGGGGTAAGGCCGCGTCTACCAGCGCCTAGCCGTCGCAATCCAGCAACTTACGGTTCTCTTCCCCCCTATTTCGTTTTTTCGTTTTTCTTTTTCGCCCTCGGCTGATCAACGTGATGCTCCCGTTCGATCATCCCGCATTGCAGATCTTTCAAATGCATGTCTGTCAGAGCAGCACCTTGCATTTTGCGCAACGCAAAATAAGCACGTACCAGGGAAAAAGCGAAATAGCAGCAGAAGAGGAAGAAAAAGAGCAGGGTGCAAGGGCAGGGTGGGGGTGGTCACAGGGAGCCTGGTAGACTGGATAAAGATAATTTTCAATTATGACAGATACTGGGGTCTTACCCTTAAAGGCATGACTGCAGTGGCTGCAACTACCTTTTACTGAAGATGGCTGCTTCACATATAACTATCTTGATCCTCGTTCTAGAGCGTCGATTGAAGTACCCTGTACTGTATGTAGCCCACTCTGTACTTTCTTCGGAATGTTGGGGAAATCGAATCTCGAGTACACCGCTTTAACTAGATCTTACCAGCAAGGTGCCATCCGTAGAACCGGAACCAAAGTCCCGTACGGACCTGTACCAAGTACTATACTGCATAGTCGTCTAGATAAAGCGGCTGAAAAATGTGTACTGAAGCCTAGAGATCTGTACAATGCTCATCGTCATTCCATAGTCATGCAATTTAGCACGCGTAAAAAAAGAACCCACTCACACTCTTAGACCCAAAAGATGCATTATCGTATCAGCCTAAAGCAATCTATCAGCTAAAAAAAAAACACCAAACATTAGATTGGCTGAGACTGCACTAATTGAGACAGTCATGTAACAACTAATCAACTACAGATGATGCCCAAGGTCAGACAGAAGGCACCATCTGTGCAAACACATTGAAACATGCTAATCTTTCATGCAACTCAACCTTTTCACCAAATATCACCCTCTTTCACAGCAGCAATTCCTAGAATAAAACCAACCCGAAGCCATCAAAACGCCCTTCTACTTTATGACAATGAGTGAGACAAAACAGGCAGCCACCTCGATTAGGTCTTCTCATTTGGTCCATGATCACACATGTCTCAGGCACTTTCTGCACTCTTGCACACTTGCACCAATTGCTATCTTCTCGCCTCCATTGTTTTCACTCCTCACCAATGTTACAACCCTGCATTACGGTACTAAATATGTAGGAATATGTAGGGATTATCTGCACATTCCAGAGATGGAGTTATTGTTATTCGAAACAGATGATTCCAAAAATAGCAAGTTCTTTGCAATTGTTCTGTGTGAAATGAAATCAATGTGCAGTAGTAGGAGTATCAGTAGTAGTAGTAGTAGTAGTAGTAGTAGTAGTAGTAGTAGTAGTAGTAGTAGTAGTAGTAGTAGTAGTAGTAGTAGTAGCAGTGTAAAAGCTGAATGAGAACAACACCATGAAGTCCTAAAACAACATCTCTATATCTTTTTCTTTCAGTTCTCATTCAATACGCCGTACTAGTACATCTCCACTGATGTCCGTATTGAATAACTACGCACCTTCTTCACAGACTAAAACTTCCTAATTAGTACAAAATAACCAGCAGCGGATAGAACCCTCGAACTCCATTGTTTTAAATCAAACAATCGAGCTGAGAAATTCAATGGTAAAACATAAGGCATCAATAATGCGGCACGAGTCACCAACCGCATAGACCCTGTCTTACCCGAAAAATCTGCGCTGAAACAGCTTAATCAAAAAAAAAGAGAGACAAAAGAAACTGGCAAATACTTGTTCTGCAATCATGAAATACAACAAACTAAATCACAATATTCATTTCCTATCTTTCTGTAGACTTCCTAAAATGTTGGTTGTTACTGTGTTAGCTTTCCAGTCTAGTCAGGCTCCGCCTACTTGACTACTCACAAGTTACTCGGTCCTTCCTAGCCACCTTTGACCCCAGAGCTGGCCAAATCTAGAAGTTTCATCTCGTGTCTTGACTTTAGTTAGCAACGGCTTCTGCCCAGCCGTCTGCCACTTGGCAAAGACCCACCACGACGTTCTTTGTGGCTTGGTCTGCCACGAGAATTCTGGCTTACACCACCGTAAATCCAGTTTGGGGAATTGTGGAACCAACCACTTTTTCCGTGAAAAGAAGCCCTCCAAGTTTAGTGTCCATGGCCTGAATTTGAGAACTGCCGACTCCCAAAGTAGATTCGACCGGTTACATAAAACAGGAACATTGCCTTGAACCCGGTGGACTAAGTTGCTGGTACGTTGCCGTACAGACTTGCCGAAATTACCTGTACTTTGAAAAACAGATCTACCAAAATCACTGGCCCCATCTCTCAGCCTTAGCCAAAGACGAGCAGAACGCTGCTGAAATACAGGAGAATTCTTCCGTGCACGCCTGAGCCAGCCCCGACTGGGGCTAACCAAGTTATCCTGCAGGCTCTTGGCGAACCTAATGCGATCTCTTCCGACTTGAGATTTTGCTCTCTCAATCACATTTCCCAACAAGTCTTGGCTCTGATGTTGCCAAACTCTCCACTTTTGACTTAGACCAGTCTGCGATCGCTGATACCACTTTGAAATGTCCGCGAAAACCTTTGGAGTACGGGGCCCATAGAAGCTGCTGCCGTGGAAGCTTGCGGTTAGCTGTTCCCGGACACGTTCTTGAACACGACTCCCGAGGGAGGCTTGGGCTGAAACATACTGGGCTGCCACCTTCTGGACCCTTTCGGGAACATGAGCATCGCCAACCCGTTTTCGAAACGCCAGTGCACCTGATCGAGCTAACGTAAGATTATGAACTAATAAAGATCCTCCACGATGAACTCACATACTGCATTGCTCACCCGTTCAACACCTGTGTTTTTATACTCACTTGATTGGACAATCTTGTGTCGCTGTGCTCTTCTGATCGTTTCGCCTACTGCCTCACCGAGAGGTTTTAGGTACTCTTTCAGTTTAAAAGATGAAGATGGTTCCTTTTCTGCCGTTGGAGGAGGGGGAGGAGGTAACAGGCGCGGTTGTTCCTGCTTCTCTACAATGTTAGCCGTTGATGTTTCCTGTTGATAGGGAGGCACAATGATAACAGAAGGAGCCTCCAGCGTTCGGGGCGGCTGATTCTTGTTGTTGGGTCTCAGTGTGGGTATCTCAGAAGCGTGCGACCTACCATGGACAAGTGTGTAGTGTTCGGGAGAAAGAACTTTAGCAGCAATCTTGGGGGTCACAACCTGGGTAGAAGAAATAACACCAATACCGGCCCCATCGATACTGTAGACCTGAAAATACTGGACAATTTGAGCGGAGATAGCAAAGAGGAGAAAGACAACGATTGTTTTCCAAATGGTTTGGAGGTCGAACCGGAGCAAAAGGAGAGGAGCTGTACGCTTTCGCCGAGCAGCGTGCTCTTCCCACTCAATTAGCTGGATATCGAGCGGGTCGAATGAGTCTAGTGGTAAAGGGAAGCTAAGCACGGAGGCTTCCTGAAGTTGCTGTAGGGCCTCAAAGACCGAGCTGTTGATTGCACTCTGTGCGTTAAGCAATGTTGGAGCCCAGCATGTGATGTAGAATCCTAGGGACTTGGCGTACAGGGCTGCTTCAATTTTGAGCAGCGCAGAAGAAACTGACTCTTCGGGTGACAAACAAATGAAGGCCACATATGAGGTGGCTGGACGGAGCTCCATTTTTTCGAGGCTGAGTGGTTCTTTCACCAGCTCAACTTCAGTTCTGAACCCGTAAAAGTGAGTGAAGAGCCTGTGGACTGCAGGGGACTGGGTTCCACACAGGCTGAGGAGACATACTCGGTCGACCGGAGCCCCAAGAGCTGGCAAAATGTGATTATCTCGGTAGCGGGGAGGGCTGCGGTTTTGTTTGGGCACTACCACGTCCCATTCGAGCTTGGGGTCGTCCTTGAAGAAGTACTTGCTAGGGGTGGGCGTAGACTCGCTGAGAGAGTCGATTGAAAAGGCGAGCGTCGGCATTTTGAGAGCCTGGGGAGAGGGGGGCGCTTCGTAGCGGGTAAATGTTATTTCGTCAGGGTCGTCAGTGTCGTCATCAGGGCCATCCATATGGCCAACGCCACACCAGCTACCTTTGAGGTCACTATCGTCACTGGAAACGCAGCGGGACGAGACCGATAGCACGTCAAAGTCCGTGTCCGAGTTATAGTACGGCACTGCGATGGCTGGTGGGCTTGGTGAGGTTTTGGCGGACTCCACTTTTTTTCCCTTCTTATCTGTGACAGACATTGTGCGTGTTTGGTGGTTGTAGATAATTAGCAGCTGAGAAAGTGGGTGTTCAGGTGGCGATAGAGGTAGATTTGGGGCTGAAGAAGGCGGCGATGGTAGAAGCGGTCTGCTAGGTCTGGCTGGGGTAATCTGACAGTCCTGGGGAAATTGGGATTTTAAATAAGTCAACAGAAGGAGGTTATCAGTCACTCATTCTTTTTGTGGCTCATGGTAGTGTTCACGTGGTAAGGGTTAAGCTTTTAGTGTCGCCCTTTTGCCACCCCAGAGTGGCAGGTTTTACATGAAGCAGAGGGGAGAGAGGCGGTCAAAGCGACCAAGAGAGGGTTCATGGGGCGCGTTCAAAAAGCAGAAAGAAGGGCGTTCCAACGCCGCGCCCTGGATATTTATAATGCTGGAGTTATGCTACCCCCCCTGACTCCGCTCCGGCGAGGTGCTTCCATCACGCGGAGCGATTATGCAAGGCGTCCAAAGTCTAATAGGAAGGTATAAACTCTAATATGGCTTATCATCACGACAATCTCCATGCAAGGCAGTTATTAAAAGTGACGTTTGGGGTAAGTCATCGAATGTATTACCACCGTGGGTTTATGGCACATCACGAAACTAGTCAGACAGCGATCTTGACTTGGGTTTCGTATCTTGCAGGCAACGGGGGCCCTCCATGGATCCGCGAGTAGGTGCAATACCGATGGACGCACTTGCGATACCCCTTGCACAGTTTCATCCATGGCTTGGACTTCTTTGAATTACGTTGTCTGGCAGGTCTAAGGGGTCTTTCTTTCTGTCCCTCCTTCACTGTGGGTTCGTGTGATGTCCATTGTTGGTTGTGCAGCTCCACTGGCACACAGGGCTGGTCGTGGGTGGGCACTTTGAGCTGTGAGAGCTGCAGATAGTAGACTTGTGGTTGTTCGATTTTGGTGGCGTTAGGACTTGTTATCGGGGTAGCATAGCAGGATGAACTAGATGACGGGGACGTTGCAGGGGGATATTGGGCACTATGCCCGGGTGGTATCTCTGATGTAGCTGGGGGTCCAGTGTCGTTATTCTCGTCTGTTGGTGTATCTTTTTTATCTGTGTCACTAACATTAGCCCCAGTTGTATCACCCGTGTCAGTTGTATCGACTGAGGTATCAAGAAGAGAACTTGGTCCGTTCAGTTTGGAAATCTCGTGGGTGATTCGTCCTGTCATTGGTCTTGCTCTCAGTTTTGGCGTAGTGCAATTATCAAGTCGGAGAAGCTCAAGAATAGATTTGGGCCGCATGGGTTTATATAAGGATACAAGTTGCTGATATGGTGAGATGGCGTTACATGGTGCACGTGGAAATGAGGATTTGGGGAGTCAATTTGAGGAGTGAATATGGACAGACAACTTGACAAATCAAAACCTCATCTTTGTCAGGTTTATATATTGCTTAAAGTCTAAAGAATCTGAAGAATACATCTCATTTAAGACCTTGTAGATCCAGAAGCAGATATCTAGTTTCAAAAAGAGAGTATTGTAAGTGCAAAGTTCTTCTGGGGTGATTAACTCAGAACTGCATTAGACAGAACCAAGTCTAGGAGTGTACTGAAAGGAAAAACACATATTTGAAATAGACTCACACTCGATTGAAGCCCATCACATGTTCTAGATTGTCTCCACACTCATAGGAGAGGTTTCAAGAACAGCATCACTCAAACATACTCTGTCTTTCAACACAGCAAGAAACAAGGCTGTTACTTCTCAAGATGTATTAGAAAGAGCGCTTTCATCTCAGAATTATCTGTCTGAATATAGAAATACTACAGTACTCTCTGCTCTCTAGCTCAAACAGCAGCAAAAAGATACATAAAAGCCGGCCAGCCAAAAGGAAAAGAAAAATCTGAAAAGTGGGTATGGCACAAATAACTCCTTTACAAGCGCAATATAATCACACATACAAGCACCCGTCCCCAACAACATATCTTGTCCAGATACACTTCAAACCCTAACCCTTACAATCATCTCAATACCTACCTCATCTCCACGATAAAAAGAAGATGGTGTATCCTTCGAACCGATTCCAGGGTTTTTAGTCCAGCTTTGACCAAATTTGAGACGTAAAATAATATTGTAACTTCTTCGAAAATATTTCTCAAGTAATTTAAAATTGGGATCTAATTCTGTGCCCTATCCCCCCACCTTAAAAATGTAACCTCATTTACTCGTCACAAGATCAGCACCACACATTTCTCTTCCCAACCCCCAAAACGGCCGATAATTTCTGATCCCAACGACATTAATAAACACTTTAATCGAAAATATTACATAATCAGCTAAATATGCTCAATAGTAATACCACCTTACTTCCTCAAACCAAGTCCCACGCCGTAACCTTGTTTTTCCAACCAACCGTCGACGACAGAAATTGGCCACCTACAGTGCGCACCTCTGAACGAAACCTAATTCTGAAATATCTTAACATCACCACACTTGCAACAAAATGTTTCGACAGCAAATTCGGACAGTTCAGAGAGCCGCGGTGCTGAGCCAGGGCGCGCGACGCCTGGCGCGGGGCTACGCGGACAAGGGACCCGGCAAGGGCTCGCTGCCGTTCTTCACCGAGGACGCCCAGCCCGCCCCGGACACCTGGAAGCAAAAGGTCGGCGAGGGCATTGTCAACCTGTTCAACATCAACATGGACAAGTTTCGAGCGGCGCCCGTGGCCGGTGGCTACTACTACAACCTGTGCAAGGCGCAGGCGCTTGTGGATCTCGGCGATCCACTGAGCAAGGAGGAGAACAAGAAGGACCGCAAGGCACCGGTGAAGCCCACCAAGCCTCCGACCCTGTCTGACACTGCCAGATTCTGGTACGAGGAGCTTGGAATGCCCATGACGTTTGCTCGGTGGTTCCAGGTGGTTGTGCTGCACGAGTGGATGCTGTTTGTGCGGATGCGAGCTCTGCCACCGGCCGTGGCCCAGGAGTACCAGCAGCTGCTTGTGGACGCCATGTTTGTTGACATTGAGAAGCGACTGTCGACGGAGATCCGCATTCTGTCTAACCGAATCATCCAGAACTACATGAAGGACTTCAATCTGCAGCTTCGCGGCGCCATGCTGTCGTACGACGAGGGTCTGGTCAAGGGCGACGCTGTGCTTGCGGCAGCCCTCTGGCGAAACCTGTTTGACGGCGACCCCGACGTGGACATGGACCACGTCAAGCGTGTCGTGGGCTACGTGCGTGCGCAAATCTACCTGTTTGAGAAGACGTCCGACCGAGATTTCGCCGTGGGCCACTCCACCTTCATCGACCCTTGGGTGGAGTACGAGCCTCTGACCCAGGAGCAGGAGGCCGAGATGCATCAGCTCAGTGAGGAGCGACGACGCAAGGAGGAGGCCAGCAACGCCGCCGCAAAGTCCAAGTTGGAGTAGTGTATATAGAAATGGATGCCGTTCATCGCCGTGCCAGAGGTGCGGTGCTGTGGCTGTGGTATGTTAGTCAGCTTTACTGGGGGTGAATCAGGCTCTAGAAGTCAGATGAGATTCAGTGTAGTGCTAGTAGGGCTTTGGTGTTTGTTCAGTTGGTTTTTTGAAGGATGTAGCACAAGAAGATAGACGAATTACTGTGAGCTTTGATACGATTTTAAACGAGTCAACTCTTTTGAATATTAAGGTGACGACCAGATCAAGACCAGATTAAGACTACAGTACGTGTTTTAGAGTGGTCATGAGTTGAGACACTCAAGTTACAAAACTACCATACAATACAGCACCATACTCTGTACTGTACTCTTCTACACAGTCAGCAATTCATAGAAAGGTTCAATCATCATTAGACCTACATCCTCCTATGGGATGGAGTGGAAAACGAATTTCCCCCAGAAACATGAGCAAACATGGCTCCCAAGTATGGGTAATCACAAGGGAGTAGCTCTGGTCTCAAGAATCGAAAAGAGCGAAAAATATGAAAAAGCAGATATGTAAAACAAGATCCTGCTCTCTCTCACTCTTGTCCATTCAACAACTCGGGCTTCTTCCGCTTCTAGGCATGAGGGCACTTACTGGCATTCAGCTCTTACAGGCCCTGCTCTGGCGTGCTTTGATTGTAAGAGGAACGAATGAATCTCTCACATCGGTGTAGATGCTCTTTGGCGGCTCGGGCTTTACCTCTTCGGCTCTGGCTCTTACTCTGTTGCTTGCGTCTTGTTTGTGGCTTGGCGAGTCTGCGATTTCCCGCAATCTGTCCAAACTCCGGGGAGTCGGGAGTCGTCCAGACATTGTAGATGAAACACACCTGGGAGGTGACACGATGGTGGTAGCTTCCGGGGTGTTAATTAATCAGCCTTGTAGGACGTCAGCCGGGTGGATGGTGACAGGTAGACAGATAGCTTGCGCCGCTGTCGTTATCCCCATCCAGTGTGTGAGAATAGCAGAAGCTACCTGAGGTTTTGAAAGGGGAAAGAGGGTTGTATTTATACTAGAGAGTCCACAACCTTTATAAAATTGGATCATGTTGGGATAAGTCAAAGAGGCAGGTTCATGAGGTTCATTTGAAAGTGAGGAAGAAGGTGCAGTGAATATGGTTGATGCTTACAAGAGTTCTTTCCATACAACGTGGTGATGTATGATCATTATTAGGAGTGAGGCGATTTGGAAATGAATATAATCATCATATTGACAAAGATTTACTGCTAACGTCTCTTTTAAATTGCCCACAAGCCGTTTTCGATGGGAAACATGACTATGGGATAGTCGCTTTTATTACTGCTTATTTTCAATTGTAAGAAAATAAAGATGGATCAAGTAGCTGTTTACAGATTGAGCTGCTCTAGCTGGATTGGATACTTTCATCTCAACGATAATTTTACTGAACAAGTCTCTCAGATCTTTTTCATTTTGAACAAGTCCACCATGAAAAAGACATTTTAGTATTAGACGACTTCAGTTTTTTTTATCATTCCAGGACAAGGTGAAAGTGAAACATCAGTTTGCGAGCCATCCGTTCAAGTTCAACTGGTCTCAGTATCTCTCCCCTCCAACTGTTAACATTCGCTCCAAAATGATATGCTCAAATAAATTCTGCAACAAAACCAAGGAGAGCCTCAAATGACACACTCCATGGAGAGAATAAAACAGTTTAAGAACGATTGAAGCGCGCAGTCTGCATTCTCAGTAAATTCTGAGCAGAACGCACTCTTCAGAATATTCATATTGTGTTCACTACCACTTCAAAAGTGAACTGACAGCAACCCCCAAAATCTGCACTCCCTATCCATTCATCAAGGGTCTCTCAAATCTAAAAAATAGCCTCAACCTCGGGCCAAAATATCTTGAAGGGTAAAGCAGCAATAAAATAACACAGTTATTACAGCAGCCAAAAACGATCAAAAATCACCTAAACGAGCTCAATTGCGCTCCCAGCCTGTGTCTTCACTCCACAGTACTCACAAAAACATCCTAAATATAAACACTTGCGGTCTCCCGCCTGTGCTTAGTCAGCACATACACGGAAAAACCTTGTTCGCCTACACATCAAATCTACACTTTCACTTAGCACCACCACCACCCCATCCAAAATGCAACATCTCCGAGCCAGCCAAATGGGCGGCACGCTGCGAGCATGTGCCCGAGCGTCAATGCGTCGAGCGGCTGCCCCCCAGGCCGTGCGTCAGCTGAGCACCTCGAATTCCGCCCTCGAGCAACTCAAGGATCAGCAGCACAAGTCCACCCATTTCGGATTCAAGACCGTGGAGGAGGACAAGAAGGAGTCGCTAGTGGGCCAGGTGTTTTCGTCTGTGGCCTCCAGCTACGACGTCATGAACGACGTCATGTCGTTCGGCATCCACCGACTGTGGAAGGACGAGTTTGTGAGCACCCTGGACCCCGGCCGACGAGCTGGATCGTCCGAGAACCTCAGCTTTCTGGACGTGGCCGGCGGCTCCGGAGACATTGCATTCCGGATCCTGGACAACGCCAAGCGACGACATGGCGACGTGACTGCCAACATGACCGTGGTGGACATCAACGCCAACATGCTGGCCGAGGGCGAGAAGCGGGCCGCAGCCAACCCTGAGTACGCCAACGACCCCCGCATCAAGTTCCTCGTGCAGAACGCCGAGACGCTGGACCAGATCCCTGACGCCTCTCAGGACCTGTACACCGTGGCGTTTGGCATTCGAAACTTCACCAACATCCCCAAGGCGCTGGACACTGCTTACCGAGTGCTCAAGCCCGGAGGAGTGTTTGCTTGTCTGGAGTTTTCCAAGGTGGACAACTTTCTGCTGGACCAGATTTACACCCAGTACTCGTTCAACGTGATCCCCATGATGGGCCAGATTGTGGCTGGAGACCGAGACTCTTACCAGTATCTGGTGGAGTCCATTGTGCGGTTCCCCACCCAGGAGAAGTTTGCCGGCATGATTCAGGATGCTGGCTTCACGCTGGCCGGTGATGGATACAAGAATCTCACTTTTGGTGTTGCTGCCGTCCATATCGGTGTCAAATTGTAAATAGCTATAAGAGATGATAGATTTGAGCTGCGGGTGGCTATAGATCGAGCTTAGGTGTTTTGGAGCAGTTCTGACGAGTGAATTAGTCATAAAATTCGATTCTGGGTTGGCTAGTGTCACCTAGATCTTCTGGGTGTCTGAAGACTTTGGCCAGTTGAGATTATGCCAGGGGGATGGGAGATCTACAGACGATTGCTCTAGATGAAAGGTAGAAGGGTTAACCAAAACACTTGCCATTGGTGTTGGAGAAAATACAAAGAGTGCATTCGTCTTGAAATCGAATTTCACGCGCAGTGGTACCAATTTTTTTCATATAAGAACTCCAGATGATTCTGATCACATCCAACTCCTGATCGTTTAGGTGGGATGAAGCAGCCAAAAATATCCCTGCAGAACACAGTGGTTGAGAAGATGAAACAACGGGATACAGGGATGAAAATAGTTTCAATCAACTTAGAATTGCATTTAGACACGAGTTCACATTTCAGATTTTCCTCCTACTTCAAAAAGAAAGCTGTATCTCGACTCATGATGTACCAACTTCAGGTCAAGTTTCAAAACTACTGTACTCACATAACATCTCAATGGGTCTCGAATCTCAAAGGGTTTCGAAAATGAAATCCCAGAGTTTCAGCTGATGAAACAAAAGAATCAATCACGTATAGCTATCAAATACCCCTACAATTGATTGGTTCGGTGACTGTTGCCTGTTTTCCTTTTTTTTTTTTTTTTTGTCATTTTTGATACCTGCAAAAAGTCTCCACATTTCTTGAACCTTGTTTGACTTTCCTAGGTCCTCCTAAAGAAGACCCTGTTCTCATTCTCTTACACATCAAAACTCGACCTTGAAACGACTGGAACATGTTTCTGACCTGAAAACACAAACAGCCTTCAATGGGCTCCCGCCAAGTCACCACCAATCCCACAGCTCGCCACGTCAAGATTCTCGCTCAATTGATGACGTGCACTGCCACGGCTGGAAACTCACATGTGCATATGACAGGCACAGTGTAATGTCCCCGAGAAGGGCCTATCCAGTGCGACAGCGCAAAAATTAATTTTGCAAGTTACACAACACGCCAGGAGAGACATGTCCACAACGATTGCAACGAGGGCAGCAAGAGCGGCACGAGGGGCACGAGTGGCACAAACCCAACTGTCCCCCATCAGACCACACCATGGACTGTGAGTAAAGAAATCACATGATTCAGGTATAGCAACCACCAATGGCAAAACCACGTGATCACACTAACCAAGGGAGACAGGGAGACCAGTGATGCTGGCAGCCATAAAAAGATGTGCTCTTAGCCGTTCATTTCACTCCTCGCCGTGCTCGGGAATGCTCCAATTCCCCGAGATCGGAGACGGAGACGGAGACGACAAGAACAAAAGAAAGGGGTGGGAACGGGCCAAAGAGGTCTTCACCAAGATGGCCGAGTCAGCAGGTATCACATTTGCCAGTATTGGAATCCTGGGCATTGCGGGAATGGCCTACCACTACTATTACAAGCGCCATGTCGTCAACAAAATGGACTCGGCCTTCGAAGACGGCGATCCAGCGTTCGAGTTGACTATGCACAAGCGAACTAGCGAGATGAAGGGGTGGGTGGAACGAGCCCAGCAGCCACTTCTCGATGCTATTATTGCTGGAAAGGTCAGCGGTCGCTATTACCTGCTGATTGGCGAAAAGGGAACTGGAAAGACGTCAATGATCTTGGAATCGATGCGAAAGTGCCACGGAGCGTGCGTGACAATTCTTGACGCCCATGCCGACCCGGAAATCTTCCGAATCCGACTCGGAAAGGCCTTGGACTTTGAGTTTCACGAAGATTACATTGGCAGTCTGTTCTCCATCCGAGGACCCCGAGATACCACGGCGCTGCTGGACATTGAGCGAGCGTTCAACAAGCTGGAGGAGGTTGCTGTCGACAAGGTGCGAAAGAACGGCCGTCCACTAGTCATGGTGATTAACAATGCCCATCTGATTCGGGACGACGCTGACGGTAACAACCTTGTGGAGCTGCTCCAGCAAAAGGCAGAGGCTCTGTCTGGAGCTGGCCTCGTGACCATCATCTTCAACTCGGACGACTACTGGCTTTACGAGCGACTCAAGAAGCTGGGCACTCGTCTAGAGGTGGTAACCATCAAAGATCTGGATAGAGGGCAGGCGGTGCGAGCGTTTGAGCTCGCTCGATTGCGGTCTAGGGGCGAGAAATGCGAACCCGAGGTGGCCCAGAGAGTATATGATTTGGTTGGAGGACGACCCCAGCACTTGGCCCACGTGGCTTCTCACAAGAACATTGTCAAGGCTTGCCAGGAGCTGATTGACCGAGAAAAGACGTGGTTTCTGAACCAGTGCGGTCTTCTTGGTGAGGACATGGATGACGATGTCATGGAGAGTGGTAAGTTTTCCACTTCTGCCATGTTTCTGATGCGTGAACTAGTTGAAATGGATCGACGACGACTCAAAAACGTCGATGTATTCAACAACCTGCATCTCAATGACCACAAGCTGCCGGAGCTGCCTCTATGGAGAGCGCGACAGGTCATGACACGTCCGGATTATATTCAGGTTTACGACAATCTCAACATTTTCACCATTGATTCGCTATCCCGTGTTAGAGCTGACTCGGTTCCGATGATGCAGGCTTTCCACGAGATTGCGTCCATGCCAGGATTCGATGCCTATCTCGAGGAAACGGCTGACCGAGTTTCTGCTATTGAGTCCCTCGGCCGAACGCGTGAGCTTGTGGCTAAGGATCTGGTTGAGGGAGGCAAGTACAAGATCAAGGATGCATTCCGAAGTTTTACCGTCAAGCTGGAGCAGGCTGAAGAGGACGAAGACAAGGCCGAAAGTGAACTTGACCATCTCGGAGGCGAGAGTGACTGGTGGAACAAGCGAGTGAAGAAGTACACTGACCAGATCATCGAGGAGGAGGAGGCTCGAATTGAAAAGGAGGCTCTAGTTGGTGGCGGTGCTGACGAAGTGGAGATTGTTGGTTTGAAGTGAGCGGTGGGATGACATTTATAGAGACTACTTGGCTTTAGCCCGTTGATGAATCGACATTCAAGTAAAGGACTTGGAAGACAGGTGCGACATACTGCGCAAAGTGACATTCTCCGTCACCAGCTAAGCTGAAATTCTGGAGAAGTAGAAGAAGTTGCAGCCAGTATTATTCGAGCCCGTCATACCCTAGCTATTTAAGTAAAAAATTATGATGAAGTTTTGGAATGAAGGGTGAAATCATTCCATGTTTTTTTTCCAACACCCGACGACACTACGTTCATCTCCTCAACTTTTGAATACTGTCTAACATATAGTGCTACTGCAATGTGAGCAAGCCGTTCTCATCCATACCATTCTGAATTCATCGATTCAAACATTTACAGAACAAGTCCAAATCCAGCGCTTTTCACGCACGTCTCCTATGATAGCCTCCCTTATCACCCTCGTCTTCCTCATGGATGCACCCTCACATTTACTCGTACCACATTTTAATCAGCTCCTCGGAAACACCAGAGGGAGTCAGAACGCCCAGATCGGTGATCAGAGCAGTGATGTAGTCATGAGGGGTGAAATCCACCACTGGAGACTCGGGCGACGATCCCTCGCACACGTCCATGTCGTCCTCAGGCTCGTCCACGCTGAAAGTGAACATCTTTTTCGTGTCAGGAAGATCGCTCTGAGACAGGGGAAAGATACGCACAAACTTGTGCGACTCTGTGACAATGTAAAACGGCTTGTTGGCATTCTTGGCGAGAACGGCCGTCTGGTAAGTGCCCACCTGGTTGATGACACCTCCGGACTCGGCCACGCCTTCGGCACCGCAAAACACCTTGGAAACCTGGTCGATCACAGAACCCACGGCGTTGTCGACAATCAGCGACACGGGGATGCCACGCTGGCGCAAAGCACGCGCCATCTTCTTGCCCTGGCCCGACGGCGCGGCTTCAGTCACAAACACGCGGAATCGCACTAGGTTCTTGGCTGCGTGCTCCAGCAGCGCCAGAACGGTACGGGAGAAGGAGTGCACGAGGATTACGTCATCATCGCGCACAAATGGAAGACCCTTTTGCGAGATTGTGGCTCGCGCGGCCTTGGAACGCTCGGCAAACAGCCGTCCATTCTTCACCAGGTGGCCCTTGCAGGCCTCCCAGTCGTTGTACTCGCGGATGTTTCGCAGCACAAAACGCATGAACAGATCGCAGCCCGCGGAGAGCGACATGGAGTTGGACACAGAAGCCTTGAGAGTTGCGGACGCCTCCTTGAGGGTCTGGATGAGCTCGGCGGACGTGGAGGTGGACGACTCGCTGAGCAGCTGCACCAGGGCCTCGATGGCTGCCACCGGCATGGTGATGTCCGGGTCGTCGCGCAGGAACCGAAGGTACTGCTCTTTGATGTCGAATTCAGGCATGGTGCTATGGGGCGATTTTGAGGTTTTGCAAGTGATTGATTTGATTTCGACATGCATGATTTAGTCAGAGTTAAGGTTTGGATGTGGGCTTGAGGGGGGTTTATTGGGGAGGTTTTGGGATGGTATTCGGGGTGTTGGAGAGCGGAGACAGGTATATTCGTATGGAGAACACGATTTGGAGCCGAATGCGCTTTTTGGTTTTGTAATAGTGGCGTTTTGAGGGGTCGTTTGAATGTGGTGTTGGGGGAAAGGCTGAATGAGAGCATGAACCGTGAGGTATCAGTGGAAGGCAGTATTTTGAATCTCCAGACTGGAGTAGAGAGGGTCAATGAATAGCACCGAGCCTCCAAGGCGATATGTCGCTACTTTCCATATTCAAACCTCAGAAAGCAATTCTGATCATGGAGTCATCGTCTATCGTTCTAACAGCACTCCAAGGTTAGTTGGCTTCAGAGACTCTTTGAATACAACACTTGACTTTCTTTCTGAGATGTAAGTGAAAGTAAAAGACGACACTATTACAACAAAAAGCTGACTTGACCCAATGCACTCTTTGGATCTTTGATATTGATCCTAAATTGAATTTTACAGGAGATGTAGTCCTGACTTGGGGAGACGTTCAATGCTATCTACTTCCATTCGAGTAACAGCAGCAATAACGCGATTCAGAAAAGTAAAACAAACTAGAGGCTCGATTTTACGTCCAACGGTACCATGTAAAATACATCAACATGCCCCAAAAGCCATATTCAGGAGCATAATATCTAGAACAACACTTGCCTCACTGTAACTCACATGAACTATAAAATATTATATTTGAAATTTACTTATAATTTACCTAATAATTTACTCCCAAAATTAATTTCATCTTCCACTTACCCTACCTCTCCCACTACCAAAAGACCAACCCATCACGTGACGTATCAGCTTTACGGATCATGATCTTAAGGACACTGACTAGGGGTCTGTCACGACGTCTACACACGTCTGTGGCGTCTGTGGCGGCCAAACCGGGCCAAAAACGACTTGCCTCGACCAACGCAACTTCCAAAATCCGAAATATCGGTATTATTGCACACATTGATGCTGGCAAAACTACAACCACCGAACGCATCTTGTATCTGTCTGGTACCATCAAACACCTAGGAAACGTCGATGAGGGAGACACAACTATGGACTTTCTGCCAGCCGAGCGCGAACGGGGCATTACTATTGCTTCTGCGGCCACCTCCTTCAACTGGGCCGGACACACAGTCAATTTGATTGATACGCCAGGCCACGCGGATTTCACATTTGAGGTCATTCGGTCGATCCGGGTGCTGGACGGCGCGGTTTGCGTGCTGGACGGAGTTGCTGGAGTCGAGGCACAGACGGAAAAAGTGTGGAAACAGGCTTCTGAAATGGGCATCCCCAAGATTGCTTTTGTCAACAAAATGGACCGTGCTGGAGCTGGCTTTGGACGCACTGTCAAGGAGATTGTCAGCAAGTTGCGGACACGTGTGGCACTTTTGACCGTTCCCGTTTTCAGCAAAGACTCGGACCGCAACTTTGAGGGTGTTGTGGACGTGCTGAACGGCTGCGTAATCACCTGGGTACCTGGCGGAGACGGCAAGAACTCCGTGGTTGTCCCGGTGTCCGAGGCAACGGCAGAGATTCAGGAAGAATACAGAATGGCACGGACTGCGCTCGTAGAGACTCTGACGGAGCTGGACGAGGGGCTGGTGGAGCTCTTCCTCGAGACCGAGGACTACATGGCCATCACCACCGAAGATATCAAGGCGTCGCTGAGACGAGCCACTGTGTCAAACGAAATTGTCCCCGTTCTGTGCGGTGCGTCTTTCCGAAATATCGGAGTCCAGCCGCTTATGGACGCTGTGGTTGACTTTCTGCCCTCTCCAGGAGAAAGACCTCCTACGGACGCGATTATTGCCAAGACGACCTCTGGTAGCGGCAAGAAGGCCAAGAGCATCCCTGCGCGAGCCATCAAGCTTGATGACTCCATGAAAAACCTCACTTGTGCGCTGGCCTTCAAGGTCGTCCAGGACCCCATCAAGGGACCCCTTGTCTATGTTCGAGTGTACAAGGGCGAGCTCAAGCAGAACAGTACGCTGTTCAACACGACGACCGGTGCCAAGGACCGTGTTTCGCGGCTGCTTAAGGTCCATGCCGACACCACGTCCGAGGTCGCCTCCATCACTGAGGGAAACATTGGTGTCATTCTGGGCAGCAACTCTCTGGCTACAGGAGACACTGTGGTGTGCCATTCGGTGAAGAAGGACGCTGTGATGAAACTGCCCGCCGAGAACCGTCTGCTCCAGCTCAAACCAATCACCGTGCCTCCTCCAGTGTTCTTTGTCCGAATTGATCCTGCTTCGGTAGGAGATACACGACCCATGAACGATGCGCTGGCCCTGCTGCTGCGAGAAGATCCATCTCTGAACGTTTCCCGAGATGAAGAAACCAACCAGACGACTCTATCTGGAATGGGAGAGCTCCATCTTGAGATTGCCCAGAACCGACTGATTGAGGACTTTAAGGCAAAAATCGTGATTGGACCTATCATCATTTCGTACAAGGAGACACTCAATGGACCCAGCAAGACCATCACCAAGTCCATCGAAACCGAAGCTGGAGCTGTATCCACTGTTAAACTGCGCGTTGAACCTATTGAGGAGTCCACTGAAGAAGATCTCATCATCGACCATGAAAACAATGCCTTGACTTTCCCCTACGCTCTGTACGATGCCGATCTCGAGCCTGTTGCCGAAACTAACCAGAGATTCTCGTTTGAGCGAGCTGACAAAGAGTTTACCCCTGGAATGATGGAGGAGGCCTTCCGTGTCGGATCGGTCCCTCCCCTGGCCTCTTGTGGACCTGTGTGCCGTCTACCACTCAAGAACGTGCGCGTAGTGGTCGAATCTTGGCATATTCCTCAACACGTAAGCTCTACCAACGGTCTCAAAACGGCTACTCGTCTGGCCGTCATGGAGGCCCTTGCGACCTCTGACGCCACACTGATGGAACCTATCATGCACGTGTATGTGTCTGTCAACGAGGCAGACATTGGAGGAGTCGTCAAAGACCTTTCGGGGTCTAGAAACGGCCAAATCGTGTCTATCATGGACCCCACACAGCTCATGGAGGAGCAGGGAGACACCAGTTCTGCCGAGTTTGTCACCCTGGCCCAAAACACCTATGTTCCCGAAGATTACACCATGTATCTGTCGAAACACGAGGACGAGGGCCGTACTCAGCAGTCCATTGTTCATGCCAGAGTTCCTCTCAGAGAGATGGTTGGTTATCTGAAGACTTTGAGATCGATGACCCAGGGTCGGGCTAATTTCACCATGGAAGTGGATGAGTACGAGGCTGTTACTCCTGATAAGATCCAGCCTATTGTAGATAGTATTTTCGCCTAACTCGAGAGTATGGCTCAATGTAAATAGTATATTATTAAAACGATACTGATGTTTTATATTTGAGAGTGAGTGCTGGTAAATTGGTACCTCACCAAGATTTGAATTTACAAAAAGGTGATTATGTTTTTTAGAAGAAGTAAATAAATGGTAAGAATTCCGTATTATCGAGACTACAAGCTACCAAAAGCTAGCCAACATATTTGAGACTATTTATAATACCAGAATTGGCATTTTACTGAACAGCTAACAAGCTAATCCGCGAGTTTTCTCTGTTTGAAAATTCCGCGGCTGACTAAGCAGACTTCTCCCAATATGTTTCCTAACAGAGAAATGTCAACAAATGCGCCGATGGTTTAGTGGTAAAATCCATCGTTGCCATCGATGGGCCCCCGGTTCAATTCCGGGTCGGCGCAATTTGGTTACGGCCATATCCTGGTGAAAATACGGCTTCCCGTCCGATCAGCCATAGTCAAGCACCAGAGAGCCTAGTTAGTATTGTAGTGGGAGACCATACGAGAATCCTGGGTGCTGTAATCTTTTTGTTTTAATTTTTTTGAACAAGTTCGCGTTTCATTGAAAGAGAGTGTTGTGCTTTTAGCCTGAAGCCGTGGTTGTTGATGTTAGCAATGTTTTGGTACATTGTACCAATATGTTTCGAAAAAACCTTTTCTGGAAAATGAACTCCACACCACACTCTACACTTAAAAACTCGTTACTAATTCAATAAATTATGCATAAAATACAAACCAAAACACTTACTTTTGCTTGGTGGGATACTTGTCAATCATCTCCTGTGAATATCCTGCTCGTGGGGGACGGCCTCTAGGACCTCCTGCGGGCTTCCCCTTTTTCGTTCGACTCTTCAGAACAGTCTCTTCTGCCGTGGGAGGGGGCTTATCACCCACTGGGTCCTTGTTCCAAATAACCTGTCTAAAGAAATTAGTAGCAGACGGAAGAACCAACTCCAAACCCTCCAGCTTACGCAGATAGAACCGAGCTTCATCTGCAGAAATTTTGCTGTCCTCAGGGGTGGCACCCTTGATGACCTTGTCGTCCATCATATTCTCAAACTCGGAAACTAGATGGATAATGGCCTGTAGCACTGGGAGCTCGTCGCACTGCAGTGGGAGCCAGTGGGACTGTTGGAAGACGACGTCCAGCTCAGTCAAGGTTGGCCGATATGTCTCCCAGTGGGTCTCAAGATGGTGGTCACACACGTGACAGATGAAGGACTCGTAGCTCTTGGTTCGAAGCCCCACACTCTTGAGACACTTAGAATGGTACCACTCACGGCACTTGTCACATCCAACCATGACTCCAGACTCTCGCTGACGACAGAAACAAAACAATTTGGCATCTTCGTCCTCAAGGTACTCCTTCTTCTCCTCGGCCTCCAGCGCCTTGACATCTCGTTCATATGTGTCCTCAAGAGCGAGACAGAACCTCACTGATCTGTACATGGAAGCGAGTCGAGTCAGCATAAAGTGATGGGGACCCGTTCGCTTATTAAACAGTGCCTTGCATCTCTTTAGCCATTCTTCGTTGGACTTCATGCACTGCTGTAGCGTAGGCAATGTAAGATGGTCCTCGGAATCGGCCATGGCACAGAGATCTCGAGCAACATTGTAGGGCGGTCGCTTTTGGATCGAATCTGAGCCCAATTCAATGCATAGCTCGGAATATTCGATTGATAGCGATGGATCTCCAGCGGTCTCCAACTCAGTATTGTCCTCCAGAGCAGCCGCAATGTCCACAAGTTTGTACTCGGGGAGTAGAGAAGCTGGTCGGGGAATAATAGAAGCGCTGGGGAGAGGGTCCTTCAGAAACTCCTTTGGAGGCACTACCACTTCGACGGGAATGGTATCGTACACCTCCACGTGGCTGACCTCCTCATCAGACTGGTCCTTTGAGTCATCGTCGTCATCAACAGCAATCGCAGAGCCCAAGGACTCATTGGAAGAGTCCATGCTGGCATCCTCCCGCTTGGTCTCCTCCTTTTTCAGTAGTAATGGGACATAGCCCTGGGGTTGGGCCAACACGTACTGTAGATGATTCATGAGCTGTCTGTAGGCAATCTCAGACATGTTAAAGCCCATAAGATCACCCTCGCGAAGAGCTTGCTGTATCATATCAGAAGAGGACCTATCGATCATACCAAGAGCTTTTTCACACCACCTGAGCTTGTTACACACCTGGTAGAGCTGGTCGGTATAGGGAATGGCAATGGAAGCGTGTCTAACCTCATGGACCAGCCGGATGTACTCAATAGGGGTATAGTTGCAGTTGGGGTCGTGCAGGGCATACTGGACATCAGAAGCTAGCTGTTCCAGGTTACGGAGACAGTCAAAAAACTCCACCGACTCACGACAGGTAAAGGGCATCTGATTGAAACCATCAACCAGCAACGTGACCTCCTCGCGTGTGACTCGAGGCACATCAGGCTCTCTATCTGCTGGACCTTCCCGATCTTTACGATCGAATGTCTTTTTGCCCTGGTCCAGAAACGCTCGAGCACGAGAAACCCAGTGTTCACATGTGCACACAAACTGCTGCAGGTGGTAGACCTCGGGATGTTTTGCGTCGATGATCTGACCCTCATAAAGCAGCTCTCGGCACTCGTGGAGGTCTGGCAGAGGCTTCTCCATAGTCTCTTTGAGCTTCTTTTCCCATTGAGAGCGGATATCGCATTCGTTCACCTTAATTTCCTTGAGGAGCTCCTCTAACTCTTCATCTGAATAAAATAGCTTCATCACGCAGTCCTTTTTGTTTATCTTGGGTCCACTGTCTAGCGCATAGGTCGATTCCCATTGCTGGTGATCGTCCATAGCAGAGAGATAGGAGAAGACACAGGGTTGAGCAGTCAAGGCACAAAACACTTCTTCTCCGGAAGCAGGCTCTGCGGCCTCCTCCTTCAGGCGATACTCTCTCATTGTTTTTCGTGCCTTCTGCTCTTTCTCAATCTCCCTCATTAGATACTGCCCCGTCATGGCCTTTTCGTGGATTCGGCCATTCTTTGCAATATCTACCATCATGCGAACATAAGAAAATGCAGGGAGCTGGTTGTTTCGAGCGTAAAGATCAGCGCACTCCTGGGCAGGGCCCTGCAGCCATGTGACTGGACAGAGGTTGACACTCTCGCTCATGTTGAAGCCGTGGCAGAAATGCGAACGGTAAGATTTCGGGAAAGAGAGCACATATTCGCCAGGACGCTGGTCACAGAGGTACGTCTCGATTCCCTCCTCCTTGAGCACTTCTGGAGAAATCATAAGATCCGGCTCCAGGATAAACTTGCTATCAACCTTTCGGTCTCCTTTACCGTATCGCTCAAGCAGCTTCTGAAATTTGTCATAGTGCTTGGGCGAAATAACGTACCAGGTTCTTGTGCTTCCAAAGTGCAGGTAGTCCAGACTCCATAGCAGCATATCCTCAACTGCCCAGGCTCGACTCGAAAACATCATGCCCACGTGGAGCCATGGCATCCTCAGCTGCTGAGCAGAAGCATCCTGTATGTACTGAAACATGCCATCGCGCTGGAGAGGAGCCACATTGAGGTTCCACTGGTCGTTGACGTTGCGCAGAGAGTTTTGCTCGGGCATAGCATTGGTGGATCCGTGGATTGCGGAATGGATGTTGCTACCATACTCTACTTCCACTGCAACCCCTGAATGGGACAGGGCCTCCCAGTACTCCTTCTCCACAAAGTTCTCGCCATCCAGACCCACGGGCTTGGGTCTTGGACCGAAATACTTTTCGTCAAACCGCTCACATTTTTGCTGAAATTGACGCAGGTTGTATGAGGCTGCATTTTTAGAATCGGCAGGCGTCAGTTCAATACCAGCATAGCCTGCCTTATGAGGCAACTGTGTGCATTTGAGAGCGAAATGGTCCTGCTCTTCTTCACAACCAGCAAGAGCTCTTGTCACAAGTTGGAAACGTCCCTCTCTCAGTAGAAGCAGATTGCTGCCGGCAACTGGCGAGAACTTCTGGTCGTTGGCACTCTTTTTGACTGCACTCTCAGCTGGCAAGAAGTAGTTGGCCAGAGGCATCACAGGGCGGTACTTTTTGGGGCCCTGGTTGGTCTCAAGAAACTGGTCAAAGGGATAGAGAATCTTTTGGTAGGACGATTTAAGCGACGTACTTAGTGACGTCATGATCTTCCCGCTGTATCCAAGCTCACGGCCAACCTGTGCCCACAGCTTACGTCTGCACACCTCTACAAATCCGCCACGGAGATGCACGCAGTGGAAAAGGTGGTAAACGTCGATGGGCCGCTTGTCTATGCTAGGGAGCTTGATTATAGGCGTCTTGTGCTGCTGGTGAAACTGAAACAGGTCGTTTTTGAAACAGTCTTTAGCGGACCGTCCCTGGTTGGACGAGTTGAGATCCTGTCTGCGTGTCTTGAACCAAAACATCTGTGTTAGTAAGCGTGTCGGGTGTCGCGAGTCACGTGTGTGCCTCGGTTAGATTTTTACTCACCTCTGTGTCTAGTCGAAAATGAACGTTCCATCGCTCTGGCGGCACGATTTTCACCATGCCGTACTTGCCATAGTATCTCTCTAGTGTTTCCATGTACTTTGGGCGGTTTTCAAAATCCTCCAGCGTGGGGTATACCGTAGGCACGTGTTCCAGCTTGAATCTGCTGTCAGACCGCGTCGAGCTGCCTGCCTCGAATCGCTGCTTTGTAGTGCCTCTGCCGTCCACCGAGCCCATGTCCAATGGTGGGTTGGCTCGAGACCTGCTTTGGGGGTACAGAAACGGGTTGTAAGGGTGCTGTGAGCCCTGTGGCGAGGCGTACTGCGGCAGAATGGGGTTGCCCATGACGTGTGTCGCAGGAATCGTCTGGGGGTGCGGGTGGTGGTGGTGCCGTGGCGAGTGGTTGCTATTGCTGTCGTTGCTGTATGCGCCGGGCGGAGGTGGTGGTGGTGGCTGGCCGCCCATATAGTACTGCTGCGGGCTCATGTTGTACATCTGGGGAGACGTAGAAGGGGAGCCAGCGGGCGATCTGGGGACGTACTGGTGCTCGAGTTTGGCGACTTTTAGTCGTTGATCCGACGGCTCTTCGGTGGCTCTTTTGGCGGGCTGTGGCGGCGAGGCCGACGACTGCTGCGCTGGGTTGTTGGTGCCGGCGAGGCCCGCAATCATGGGATCAATATGGGGATCGTAGTGGGGCTGTGGGGGAGCGGCCGTCTGAAGCGTACTTGGCGCGGGAGGCTGCTGCTGTGGCGGCGGTAACGGCGGTGCGGGGGCCGGCTTTGTGTCTTGGGTGATGGTTTCGGGGCTGCTTGCTGCGCTTGTGTCCGATGTATCGTTGCTGTCCTCTTCTTTTAGTGCTGGCGGTATCTGGGCGTGGCCGTTGGGGCCATTTGCAGAGTGTCCGTTTGAGCTGGAGTGGACGGGCTCGGCGCGGGGCGGTATCCCGTTGGTTATTTCCGCTTCGCTCTCCTCCGTTTTCACCCTGTTCATGCTTGTGAATCCAGCCATGATGGACGCTTGGGTTGGTGAGAGAGGGGGAAACAGTTGATTATAAGATTTGCCAAAAGTGTCGGATGAGGACCGTGTGTGGGGGGGATGTGGAACAAGAGGACGAGCAGTGGACGCAATCGGACGTACAATTATATATTGGGGAGCGTGGGGGTCGTGTGTGCGCCGTGGATGGGTCGATGCCCCGATTCTAGGTCTCTCATATAGTCCAGATGTCTCTGTGGGGGGTGCCATGGCGGCCTATTACATTGCACACACATTATTTACATACATAGGCTCTCTCTCATGCTGAACGAAAAGGTAAAAATTTGTCATCCCAACGAGAGTTGGAGGGTTGGATGGGGAAAGTGTAGAAGAGTGCAATCGGACCTAGTCGACCGCTGGTGGAGCGAGAGGCAGCTGTAGGCGATATTCTGGCCGTGGATATGGTGGCCTGCCAGTTTTGGGGGTCTCTAGCTGGCCACGTGACTAGGTTAGGATGGCTAGTCTGTTATTACTGGTGGACAGATACATAGTCTAAGTGAAAACAGTAGCTTTGATATTGGAAGTGAAAAAAAAAGGGAAAAAAAAACCAACATAATCCAAAAACCCCAAATTCATCTTGTGCCCGGGGCCCCCGAGAGTTGAGCTCTAATCTCAGCCAAAAAGCGATAATCGCCGTCGTTTTCGTCATCGGCTTTTTCTCGAGTTTTTATTACATCTCCTCTTCTCTTGATAGTCCCAATCAGATTAACATCAGTCATGATGGCATGCCTCACGGAGAAAATATTTGCGCCAAGAGGTCAAACATGACACACTACTCTGTACGAAATTGGAAGTGCTGATTAGCTGGTAAAAAACACGTTAGCGCGAGAATCTAGCAAGTCTGGGTGGTATATTTTCTCAGAAATTCGATTTTAAACCACTGGAACCATTTGAATCTCTCCAGAACACCCCAGAACACTCCAGAGATTTTGAACTGTTTGAACCGTACCTGTCACGTTCGGGTGAAGTCATGCTAGACTAACCTGCTGTTTGTACGTAAACTGCACCGTATAAACTCAACCTATCACAGGAATAACGCTCAACAAGAAATATATAGAACAATGTAGGGATTCTGAAGAGCACGTTTTACTCGGCAAATTGTGGTGCTTGTAGTGAAATCAATCGTAGCTGGCTCGTACGTTTCATTTACACTCTTTTTTCACTGTCTTACTACAGGCGTGATGCTCCTCATCAAGTGGAGCCAACATGCGATATTGACAGCAAAGGTCTGATAAAAGCATTTATGAGGCAGTTATTTACCGTACGTTGTTTCAATCGTGAGCTGAGCAAAACGAAAAGAGAAAAAAGGGATAAGATATTTTAATCATTTTGGTGGTATATTATTGACCCTGAGAGTGCTACCCCGAGCCTTGACAAGGTACCTTCTGTGCGCTATTGTACCACTCTCGGTGGAAATATCAATATCTAGTCAGGACATCGCTTCACTTTTGACATTTATTCGCCTCTTCCATCATCTGACAACCTCATACCATGACCGATCATCTCGTATGGTAAAGTGAGTTTAATGATTTTGAGGGGTTTACATGATGCTTGCCCAGTTTTTTCAGATATGCGTGCACACATGCATTTCCGCTGCAAACACGGGCTTCCACCAATGTTCGCTGCTTCTCTCCCATCAACTTTAGTTCAAAAAAAAGGGAAAAAGAGAATCATAAAATCAATACTTGTACACTATACCCAAACTAGTCTAGTAGTCATCGTTGTTGTCGTTGTAAGAAGAGGAGTTGTTGTTGTTGCTGTTTCGGCCAGACGATCCGTAAGAATCGTTGTTGGAAGAGCCGAAAGAGTCGGAGTTGTTGTTTCGACCGGAAGATCCGTAAGAGTCGTTGTTGTTGTTGGAAGATCCGTAAGAGTCGTTGTTGGAAGAGCCAAAGGAGTCAGAGTTGGAGGAGCCGTAAGAGTCCGAGTTGTTCTTTCGGCCGGAGGATCCGCCGTAAGAGTCAGAGTTGGAGTTGGAAGATCCGTAGGAGTCCGAGTTGGAGTTGGAAGATCCGTAAGAGTCGTTGTTAGATGATCCGTAGGAGTCCTTCTTGGAAGATCCGTACGAGTCGTCGTTGTTGGAAGATCCGTAAGAGTCCTTCTTGGAGGATCCGTAGGAATCGTCGTTGTTGGAAGATCCGTAAGAGTCCTTCTTGGAAGATCCGTAGGAATCGTCGTTGTTGGAAGATCCGTAAGAGTCCTTCTTGGAAGATCCGTAGGAATCGTCGTTGTTGGAAGATCCGTAGGAGTCCTTCTTAGAAGATCCGTACGAGTCGTCGTTGTTGGAAGATCCGTAGGAGTCCTTCTTAGAAGATCCGTACGAGTCGTCGTTGTTAGAGGATCCGTAAGAATCGGTGTTGGAAGATCCGTAAGAGTCCGAGTTGGAGTTCTTGTTGGAGGAGCCGTACGAGTCGTTGTTGGAAGAGCCGTAAGAGTCGTTGTTGGAGGATCCGTACGAGTCGTTGCTGTTGCTGTTGCTGTTGTTGTTTCGGTTGTTGTTGTTGTTGTTCAGACCGGACTCAAAGTTGTCCGTGGCCTGGTTGACCTTGTCCTTGACGAAATCTCCGAATCCCATTGTAGCTGTGAAAGTGTGTGTGAAAGTGGTGGTGCGGTGGTGGCAAGTGTAGCAGAAGCTTGGGGCGCGCCAATTGCGGGAGCGCGGGCTTATATAGGCTGCGGGCTCTCGGCCTGGAAGACGAAATCGGACGCGCGCCGCTTTCCCAGAGACGCAACCCACGTTTCTTTCGCTTGTGGTTTGGAAATTAGTCTTTCCTTTGTTCGCCTCTGGGCTGCTGTCTGCAATTGAGTTTGGCCATCGACAGAGCTACAACGTGTTTCGTCATTGGTGGCGAGTCTTGGCGCAGAGCAGGTGCAGGGAGATTGGGGTGTGTGGGGTTAGGGGGGAGAGGTGTGAAGGGGCCATGTGGGTCTTTCTGTGGCTGGTCACGTGATACCAGAGCCGCTGGATTGCGCGGCGAGCTGTGCTTCGGCAATTACCTCCAGCACCCGCCTTCTCGTCCGTAGTAACTCCTGGTCCGACGTATTCAGGCTGCAAACTTAGACTGAGGAACGCAGGCCCTGTGAGGGTGGTGGTAAACCTTGGTGCCAAGGGTGAGGTGTAAACCCGGACGTGGTCGTCATGGGACAGGTGGGTCCGGGACCGCTCCATGCCACGGGTTACGTGCCTGCCGTCTTTGTTGCTGCTCTCTGTCACCCCTCGTGATGGTTTCAGCGGCAAGACACCAGGCCGATGTCAAACTCGACGAAAACGGACACGCCCGCAATGACTTCTACAAGAGAAGCCACGCTGGACGCTGCTGTTTCTTTGGCGATACTGATTCGCTCTTTGCTCTGGCTAGCTCCCTTTTTGCCTCTTAGCTTTCCACAATGGCCATCGAAAAGCTATCCACAGCTGCCCAAAGTTGTGGAGCGGAATTTCGAGCTCTGCCCGTGAAACAAGCTCCTGCATGCCATGCGGGAATTCCAGGAGTTTGGGGGTGGTTGCGGGTTCGTTGAAGGCTCAATTCTCGGACCAGGCAGACAACAGAGACGTCGACATAGCTACTACGTCGTCGAATCTCGTTTGTGGCCCAGGACATTCAGTTTTCGATCACCCAAAATCGTGGAGCTGGATCGGACACCTCGTCCATTGTCGAAACCTTGTCAAACTTTGACAATATTATTGTTTCTGCAGCCGGCACAACATGATACAGGCAAACACAGCCCCGGTGTCAGAACAAGTGCATGTCCAGTGGCCCCCTCTCGCCCAGATGTAATCGACGGCGACGACGCGATTCGGCAATTGGGCGCGACACGGCTCATGTGACCCGTTATTTGCTTCAAAAGACGCCCTTGCACTTGCCCCATAACTCGTCGCTTCCACATCCGTCACCTCCCCCACTTTTCGAATCAACAACCTTTTATACCATACCCCTTAACCCACCTTATCCGCCAGGCCTAGACTTTTGTTATTAATTTCTTTTTTTTAAGATTATTAGGGATGTGCGTACTGTGAGGAGGCGCGACTTTGGCTCTCCGTACAGGACGACGAACAGAAGAAAAAAGAATGTTCTGGAAGGGGAAACGAAACTGCGACGGCTGCATCGGATTGAGAATATATCCCCGAGTCCAATTGTGCTCCAGGATTCTTCATCCGGTTCTTTCTGGGCTGTTGGGGAAACTGATATTTTCTTCTCATCAACTGCATCAATAAAAGTCTCAACACGACACTATAAATGGGGACGGTAAGAGGGATTATGATGAGACAAGTGGCACCATCAAATGCGCTATATCACGGTGAGCACATTGCGTGCTTTGCATTTCTCGCAGCTCATCCTCGGGGTCCTGTTATCACGGATATACTGTAGATGAAGCTTGAGCGTGGTTCTTGGGTGACGACATGCAACTTTGTTCAGATTCTAGAGTACAGAGTACTCTGTACACGGTTTTTTCCCCCTAAAGACCAAATATACGGTCATGCATGGTACCGATCGGCCCGCTATCGGATTCCGAATAAAACGTGCTCTTCAGAATTGGTCCAGTGGGTCTTTCAGGGCATTGTGTGTGTCTCCTGTCGACATTGTTGAAATGTATATACTCTCTTGGTTTCTAGCTCGATGCATTTGAGAGTTAGTCTCCCTGATGAGTACATTGCTTCCGGATTTGAGCAGTTAGCAAGCATTTTGATTAGCTCTTCCCAACTTGCCCTATTAACACGCCGTATAATGACAGGTTATGAGTGGTACAACTTGCAACATACACGATTGGAAAGACACGATTTTGAAGCGGTATTTTGTAAGAGTTATAGTCTTGAACCTTGGTTTTTGTGAATAAAATCGTCATTTCTTGAGTCTTAAGAAATCCTCAATAATCCTTAAAAGCGGTTAACTGCGATCAAAGCCGAAATCCGATTTTTCGATTCGTTCTCATTCAGGGATTGCTTACTCATTACAAGTTCTCTACTGTGCTCAAGTCGGTAAAAAAGTGTGGTTAACACAGCTTTGACTATTGTAGCCGACTTTTACAGCTTGACTTCAGCGCGATTCCAAGTGGACTTGTTGGTGATGATGTTTGTTGGCTTCTCATAGGTTATGGATGGAAGAGACTGAGAGGGGAGTCCGAACAGCACACCTTGAAAAGGGTTTGCTGTAGTTTGGGGAGGTATATTTTGTACGGTTATCTTTGGAATCACATTTGGAGTGCCCTTTCAAGTTATCTTTGTCGAGGTCTAAAGGGGGTAACACGAGGGATCAGTGTAGGAGAGGAGGCGAAATCTCTGATGGTTTCAACTCCTAGTGGCGGGTTTGTTATCTAAGTCTGATCAGACAACATCCAGAAGCCCAAGATCCGTATCACTAGTTCGATATCAATCCCTGTTCGGATTCAAAACAAGATCCCAGCTTGAGTTTGAACCAACACCTCCAACTGTCCAAGCCAGCCATGTACCCCCACTTGAAGCTGAGGGATACAGGATATGGAAAGTTTACTCATAAACACCTTTTGGAAAATAATTGAGAATGTTATTTGTACGAATATCATAGCCGGTATCATTGGATGAGTTACCCTACCTTCTGGCGGGACCCACGTAAAACATGTAAACACGTTGCTTTTGCCCTAGAAACACGGCAGCCTAGTTACGCCTCCACTCATCATCATCAGTTCCAGCTGTGAATCGTCTGAGCAGATATTGGAGCTGTCTTGATGGGCAAGACAGCACCTCTGGTTCCTCCACTTCTACCCCATCCACTCTAGGGGCTGCACCTCCAACTGCCTGTTCACGTCTTAGGCCTGTTCCGTAAATCTGTGTTAGATGGGTTGGGGAGGAGGTAGAGTAGCAGCTTGTCATGACCGCAGACAGTGATCAGAAGTTTGCGGAGATGACGCGAGGCACAGACAAAGTAAGGAAACTGATCAGGAATCCTCACAATGAATGTGTCTCAGCTGTTGTGTAGTCGAACTGTCACTTGAGGCACCTTCTGCCAACTCGGAGATACTCACAATAGAAAGATACTAGATCTGTAGGATGTTAGTGGAAGAAAGACTGATCCAGGTCGATTCAGCCGTGAGCGCAGAGAGGTGACACGATTGTGGGTACAATAGTGCCGGGGGTAGACCGCAGTCCGTTATGCTTTTTCAAAAAACATGCCAATGATCCGGGGTGGACACTGACAAGGGCTCGTGGTGTAGTCTTGCTGGATGCCGATCAAAGGGGGATATCGTTGGGTATTTATGTTATTTCCGTTCTTTGTGTGGTATATTGGTTGCCCTTAAACTAGAATAAACGTGTGGATGCATTTGGGGACAACCTGACACGTCTGAAGGGGGTTGGGTAGGGGGAGAAACAGTCACTATCATCAGGGGAGGTTTCGTCCATCAGTGGCCATTCCTGGGTATTACGTAGGTAACACGTTTCCATTATACCTGGCTTCTTGGGGGGCTTCATAGCTGGTCCTCTTTTTTTGCTCTGGCATTCCATGTGTACCCTAGCGACACATCGCGGATGTTGTGGGCAAGGTACAGTAGGTGGTTTACAGTACGGATCACACGTGGGAGGCACAGCAAGGGGGAACGGATTGCACACAAGGGAGACGCCGGGGCTATATATTGGTTCTGAAGAGTACGAACGTTTTTTAATAGCCTTGCAAACACATTTGTACCGGTTATACATCAGCTATATTTCTCAAAAGCCGCCATGGTTTCAGTCAATGTGGTTTTGAGAGACCAAATGTGAGTCGTAACTAATATGCCAACTAAGTATTGCAGTGTTAGTTAGAGTATGTGATCAAAATCGGTTGAGCCCGGCTAATCGGAACCAACTCCATGAGGTTGTGATTTTTCTGTAACGAAAAGGCATCCTGAGAAATCAATTATTGATCTAAATAAGCTAAGGATCATACAGATTGAGTATTGAGCCAACATATAGACCAGACAAAATCCCTAAACGCGGTTAAGTGCGGTTAAAAGCGGACTGTTCTCTTTCTACACGTTATCCTACCCCTTTCGGGACAGATTACCACCGTACAGAGAAGTCAACTTTTGGCATATTACGGAATTACAACTAGGGACCGTGATAAACTACTTCTCCAAAAACTACTGCAACCTGCTATTGCGATCAACGTATTAAATTAGTGAGTGTATGTACATGTAAGAATGTTGTGGTCGATCGACAAATGACAACCAGGCCGCTTGTCAAACCGGTCAGCAACAGCAGTCCTCGCCCTTGGGATCCTCGATCTGGGCAATCTGGAAGCACCGGGCAATGTTGTTGAAGAACAGCTCGCCAAAGGCAAGACCAAGACAGATGGCGAAAAAGTATAGCAGCACGTACGACATGGCAGACAGCATCAGTGCGTAGCCAATAACGTAGTAGGTAAACGCAATGACGACTCTGATGGGGTCTCGGATGAAGTTAATGTTGCTGAAAAAGGCGGAGATGCCGGTCTTGGGGGGAAGACCTGAAGCCTTGAGAGCCTCCTTGTCCTTCTGGGCCCACTTGGCCTCCAGAGTCTGTCGCAGCAGAGCCAGACCCCGGTGGAACATGCCGGTGAAGAAGAGCGCCAGGAAGATGGCAAAGGCCCGGCCGGCGGTGGAAGCAGTCATGGTCTTAAACAGGACGGGGTAGCTCTTCCACTCGGTGGTCAGCCACATGTTCATGCCCATGTGTCCTCCGTCGCCGTGGTCCATGCCGCCCATAGAGTGGTCCATGCCACCCATGGAAGAGTGGTCCATGGTAGAGTGATCCATGGTGGAGTGGTCCATGGTGGAGTGGTCCATGCCGGTTGCCATGGCCTGGAGGGCGGTGGAAACGACAGATGACATAACGGTTGTGGCCATGGAGGCCATGGAGCCCATGTCGTGACCAGAGTGGTCCATTGTGTGTGCTGAGTGATCCATGTTTAGTGGGTGTCTGTGTAGTGAATGATGGTGTGGCACTAAGCCGTGCTCTCTCCTATATATACCGTGTTAAAGAATAGTCCATGGCACGATTAATATGCTCGTAATTTGCTCGTCTTGGCTTGGCCAGATTTGGTGCGGCCTGCAGCTGGTCGTATTTGAGGAAGGCTAAATTGTTTTGTAGCCTGGAAATGGGGGCGTTTTGTGGCACATGTGGCTCTGTAAACCATGCCATTGGTTTTGCGCTGTCTCTAACTACCTAATGGTGCTTTTATAAGACTGAAAATGTCAGTATTGACAGACATCTGGTTTCAAACACAATCCGCCGGATGGGCTCAAAATTCACTCTATTCTGCATCTCCATAAGTATAGAGTTGGTGAGGACAGGGTGCGGCTTGTACTGGAAAAAGGCTAATAAAAAATTACTGAATAAAATCGTATGAATAATCACCAGTTCGAGGTTCCAAAAGATGCTTAAAGATGAACATATATAGTACAGCAGTTCACTCTATGAGTATACATCTAGCCACTTTAGCAACCACAAACAACAGAATCGGATTCAAGCCAGCACTACTTTCACGTTCTCAGTAGCCTGTTCTCCAAAAAATATATATTTCTCTTTTCTTTTTTTCGAACAGTTGTGCTGTTGAAACGCTCATAACTGTACAGCTGGAAAGCATAAGTTTTGTCTCATGAGGAACAGGTTGAATGTGGTTCAGAAAAGGCTGAAGATGTAAAAAGTGGCACCGTTGTGATCTCCCAGTCGTTTCAAACACATTTCACCCTTCAGATTCGTCAAATTCCGTCGAAACCTCCCAGTAATCCCACTCAACCACCCACATAACGTTACCTAACACTCTCTCAGACCTTGCGAACGGATATGCGCATGCGAGCAAATATCCCTGTTTGATCGCACATGATGTTGAGTCAACTGCACATGGCTGGTGGCTGGTGGCTGCAGGAGGTGTGGTTCAGGTGATGAGTGATCGGGTTTACCAAAGTCACATGGCAGTTTGGGTGAGTCACGTTACTTGCTGGTCTGGATGGAAACACGGCCGGCTCTTCTTCTTCAAAGGTGTAGCTTTCCGTGCATACAGTAAAACTGGAAGAAAGAAGCGAAAAGAAAAAAGTCACGTGGTTATGATGAGCATATGCATCAATGTGTCTAAAAAGAAGAACTAAAAAGAATTAAAATTTGTGGCTAGAAAACGGTCTTGTGGCGGGTATCTCAACTGTCACAACTACGTACATCTGAACGGAGCATGTAAAATCGTTGGGACTTTATAACTGCGGGTTTGTTGTTCCTGTTTTTGTGGTTCGGATAAAGAATGGCGACTATTTAAACGCCTTCTGTTTAATCTCAGAGCCGCTAGACTATTTCGCAATTTCAGGCCCCTTGACAATTTATGATTCAGTCCTGCTATACCTTGGCCGTTAAATTAGATCATAAATGGTAAGTGGGATTGGGTGAATGAGATTTGGACCCAACGAAACATGAAGAATCAAACCGTCAGATTGATATATCCAAACGAAGATCACTCAAAAGAAGATATAAAGAAGTAGCTGTTTCTCTCAGTTGATCGTCTTTCTTTCACTTACAAACCTCGTCGTTTTTTCTGCATGGTAAAAGGTCGAGTCAAAGAAAACCGGATAAACCCTTCGGGAGCCGGACTTTTGCCTTTTATCGACGACATAGCAACCCCATTCTAACAGCACCCTTTCATAAAGTCGATCAAACATCTATTTATATCCATCGTGCTTCTTTTAAAAGGTTTTTTGCTGCCAGATCTCTGCAAGCGGTGCAGGTAGTCAGTGCCAGGTACAGTAACACCCTACTTGATTACTGTTGGCCAAAAAGGCCTGGTATCATAACTATCCAGTAAACATAGTGCTTTCTATAAACAGGTCTAGTTACATTCGCCCTTTCTCTGCTCAAAAATCCCTTTTCACTTTCTGCAAATTTTCGAGTTTCAAATTCCAAAATTTGTATTGAGATTCACTTAAACTCGAACTCACGGCTCGGAACATGACTCCTACAACATGACACCCGTAAGTAGCTATTGAAGAGTCGCACAAACAAGCGGAATTCACTTCCGTACTCGGATTAGTAGTCCGCTTCTGATTCACTTCTCAGAATCGTTGCTAGATGCCCAACACAGTGTCATTCTTGACACTCTACTCTGTCTCTTTCCGGTCCAACAAGGTTTGTCCCTCGAAAGCCTCTCCTTCCAGACACATGTGGGCTGCTGTCAGGGAAGATCTTAGCAATTGCTGTGGATGTCGTTCGGGCAAGTGGAAAGAGGTTTTTTACGACGGAGGCAGCCATGCTGAAGATATTCGGCGGTCGCAGCAAGTCCAAAAACGGGTTTGCGGCTGTGTGCATGAGTGAAGGTGCATAGCGCTTTGAGGAGTATGCGGTGGGGTCATAGGCATTGGGTGAGGCAGATTTTGGGAGTGTGGGAGTTGTCAACGGGAGTGAAAACCAATCCAGTTCACAGTACGATACCTCACCACACTCTACTCTACTCTTTAGAAGTTTCTCTCGTCTCTTGTGGCACCTTTTAATCGATTCTGACATGGTAAATGCTTCATGGGAAATAATCGCTATTTTTAGCAAGCGGCTAATTGGGGCAAATGTGGGGCTGCAGATGTGCGTCTGATCTATCGGCGGTTGCTGGAGAGTCGCGTGAGCGTCGTTTTAGTACAATCAGAATAGATGGTATGCATAGCTGGATCGATTCGATAGGTCCGATTGAATCGATGGATCAGGTTGACCTATCAGAAAAAGAATCAGATCATATTTGTCAGTTTATCTGGCAACCAAAATCTGGCGGAAATGTAGTCATCCTAAAGGAGAACTGGAAGTGACTATCCGGGAAGATAAATCTACTCATATTTGAATTATGCATCGTCCAATCACTGCTCCCTCTACCACGCTCTCTACAGACAAGTTTACCGCCCCCATAGGAGTGTCATGATGGATGTCCTGATGAATCTTTTTTGGTCGTGTGAGCAATCAAAGGTGGCTGAAGCCCAAACCTTAACACCTCTAAACCCCAAAAAACCTAAATAACCGACCTGCCTCTTTGATTATTTTTTCTCTTGGTGTTCTATTTTCGCTGCTTGTTCCGCTTATTCGCAGGTGCAGGAATGCGTCCACATGGTGCAAATTAGTGCCCCTGTTTTTCGGGCTCGTTATTCGGCCCCCTGACCTTTGCAACCCCAGACAGGACCTCTGCCGCCGTCCTCCCTTGGTCCCTTTAGCCTTCCCTTTAAGCTCGACTTTAGCTCTTCATCTCGCCTAAACACTCATCTTTCCACGCATCAAAGACGCAGGTATTCGAAGCAATCCGGAAGAGTTATCCGAGCGGTGGGAGCTGGTTGGGGCTATATAAGGGCCGCCGAGCCCACCCATACTCGTCCTTCAACCACAAACAGGCCCCTTTACCTTTCTAACATGCTCCTGTCTACTCTCACCATCACCACCCTCGTGGCCGCAGTCCACGCTCTGGATACCTCTAGCCCCTTCGTGCTCAAGGTCCACAAGCCCGGATCGGACATTGACGGCACCCGTCTGGCGATTCTCGAGGAAGACATGTACCTGTCAAACGACGGAGGCATGTACCAGTTCACACTGTCCAACAACGGCTCCATGATCACCAGCTCCGGCGAGGGAATCGAGTTTGACCACGATGACGAGGTCGAGACGTCCTCCAAGGGCCGAAAGATCACCGCAGGCGTCTCCTTCAACGACCAGGACATCCTCCAGGTGCCCGGCAACGACATGGGTCTCGTTGCATGCCCCGTTCAGGATAAGGAGGCTGAGTACTCTGTCAAGGCTGGCGGAACGTGCCAGAACGGAATCACATTCGAGGCCAAGGCCGAGAACGACAACTCCAACCCTCCCTGGCCCAAGTCCGGCGACACCAACTCTGACGTCGACTCCTCAAAGCCCTTTGGTCTGGTAGCCCAGGCCGACGGCCAGGATTTCAAGGACATGGCTCTGGTCATGCTGGACGGCGAAATGTGGCTGTCTGACGCCGGCGACGCGTCCTACACTCTTGACAACGGCGTTCTGAAGACCTCCTACGGCAAGGGAATTGAGTTCGACCACGACGACCAGGTGGAGACTGACTCCAAGAAGGCCACCACTGGCGTTTCCATTGAAAACGGCGAGCTCAAGGTCCCCGGTAACGATATGGGTTTCCGACTCTGTCCCAAGCAGGGCGATGTGGCCCCCTACGAGGTCAAGTCCGGTGGAAGCTGCACCAACGGTATTGATATCACCGTGAGAGCTGTTGCTCTGGATAACAAGCATGAGTTTGCTGGTGCTCAGGGCAGCAACAGCAGCCAGGGATCTGACAAGAGCTCCACTGGAGATTCTACCAGAACCTCCGGTGCCTCTGGCTCCTCCGGTGCCTCCTCCACTCGAGGATCTGCCTCCTCCACTCGAGGATCTGCCTCTTCCACTGGAGACTCTGCCTCCGCTACTCGAGACTCTGCTTCTTCCACCGTGGGCTCCAAGGCCGCTTCCACATCTGACTCTGGCTCTGCTGCCTCTCCTACCGCCGAGAACGCTGGTGCCACCAATCTCGCTGCTGGAGCTGCTGTTGCCGTTGGAATTGCTGCCATGCTCATCTAGAGGTAGACCAAGATATTGCACCTTTGAACACCCTATAGAAGTGACTATGGGATTCTGAAGAGTGCATTTTGCTCAGAAAACTGAGACGGCTCCAATGCTGCTACTCGCGTCTACTTAGGCCGTTTGCGCAGTCTTTTGGACTGTCATGTTTTGAGAAGTAAAAGCAAAAAGACTGGTTCTTCTGATTGCTTTAATTATGTAAATATAAATTTCGAATATTTTTTATCCCCATTAATCTGTAGGTCGTATAGCTATATGTAGTACCATGAGACCGAAACCAAATATTCATTCTACAACAGTCACCCGCTTGGTTCTCTTCCATCACACAACAAATATGTATTGTCTTCATCTATGCATCTATCTAAATTTGGCTGGTCTGCTGCAACCTGTGGCTAACCTCTCAGAGAGTTGTAATGCTCTCCCAGCCCATAGCTGTGCTTGTAGTAAACCAGCTTCAGCTCGGGCTGCGAACCCTCGTTGTTAACCCGATGAACGGGTCGTCCGCTCATGAGCACGGAAATCGGACACTGGTAAACATGTGACAGCGCCAGAATCTCCAGGTCGCCGCCCCAGATGGCCGTCGTCTCCAGCTCCTCCGTGTAAGAGTCCACGTCCTTGATGCTCATGGTTTCCTCGTCAAAGAGAAACGGAATGTACGAGTTTGCGTCGCGTCTGATTTCGGCCGCACACTTGGATCGCAGCGTCTGCACGTCCACGTCAATTTCGTGGCGCACAGACAGCTGGTCGGCTATCGACGAGTACAGACAGTGGCCGTCGGGGACAATGTCTTGGACTGTTGTGCCTGCCAGCGTTGTCAGCGCCTCAATGTTCTCCATTTCAATCTTTCGCAGGTTTGGTGTCAGCGCTGCCTCCTTCTCGGCCTCTGCCCTGATTGCGTCCTGCTCGGCCGCCTTTCGTGCCGCCCGCTCCTTTTGCCGGTTCTTTTTGGGCTTGTTGGAGGCTGCGGGCTGAGCCTGTTGTGGTTGGCTGGCGGGTTTGGGGGCTTTTGCGGCCTCTTCCTTCTCTCTTGCGGCCTGGTCGAGCTCCAATTGAGCCAGCAACTTTTCGGGCGAAAAGTCGTCTTCCTCTTCGTCGTCGTCAGCGTCGGCTCCAGCGCCTTCTGCTCCGTCTGTGCCCTTCTCAAAGGCGGCAATCTCCTCGGCGTGTCGTTCCTTGAGCTCGGTCTCCAGGTCATCACGCTGCTTCTGTGACTCCTTTTTCATCTTTTTGTCGCCGGCATACTGCTTTTTGATCGCCGTCTGCTGCGAAATGAGCTCCTTTTTCTCTTTGCGGTGTCGTGCAAGGATATCTTCCATGGTGATTGTGGTGGTGATCTGGACGAGATGCAGAAAGGTGTTGAGCTAAGGTTTGGTGCGCACCTGCAGTTATACTGCAACCCACTGTAAATAAAATACTACTGGAGCTGGGGAAATGAGACCCAGACTATTGTAATAAGCACTCGATTTAGGATTGATTGCACCATTCAAAATTGTAATATCTCCCCTGTAGCGTTCTTTAAAGAGGTCACAACACCTGTATGGAGCAGGTGTCTCATTAGTTCCCAATCTGGTGGAAATTGAGGTTTGGGAGGAACAGCAAATGATGCACTTCTCCATCTCGAAACAGGCAAAAAAATGAGGCTCATTCGAGAATTGCTGATACTGCTTCCTTCTAGCTCGCCATCTTAAACCCCTTGGACTCTCCAAGAGTTGGCAATATGCCCTCGATCTCGCTATAAAGTGGTTTTTGCTTCTCTCTCGCTGTTTCAAAAAAGGTTTCCGTGTGGGATATCACACTGTACCTTCAACAACGTGCCTTTGGATGGAGATGTGATTGGCAATGAAGAGAAGAAAATGAAATCGAAAAAAATTGTGGCAACCAGCAATCGATAGTGAGTCTTTAAGGACAACTTTTGTCTGTCTGTGGCTTTTTTGTGTCAAAAATAAACATTTTGCTGTACATGTGTTATGATCATAGTCATCCTGGCACTGTCTTCAAAAGACGTCCAGGATAACCCTCGTGGTAACCAAAGAGACATTCTGAAGAGTGCATTCGGTTGAAAATGATAAGCTGATCAGACTTCACTAGTGGGAGATAACCTGTGCCACTCACAAGTCATCCCAGTGGACATTTGCATGATCCATATGGCCCTCAACTCCAATCATCTAAACCGCCGAAAGACCCTTGTCAATGGTCATGATGCATCCCGTTTGCTCCGCACTTGCAGCCAGATACAAAACTGCATCCGCCACGGACTCGGCAGACACGTAGTTGGGCTTGCCTACGCCCTGTAAAGGCGTCACAAACCCATTCTCTACAGTAATGCCCTCGGTCATGTCCGTCTCCACGAGTCCTGGACACACGCAGTTGACCCGGACACCTCGCGATCCCACCTCCACCGCCAGCGCCTTTGTGAAGCCAATGAGACCTGCCTTGGCGGCACTATACACCGACGATCCAGCTGTCAGGCCCCTCATCCCCAGCACGGACGATATGTTCACGATGCAGCCGGACTTCCGCTTCATCCACGGCCTCATAGCCAGCTGGCTCATTTTAATGGCACCTGTCAGGTTGGTGGCAATGACTTCGTCCACGTTTCGCGTGCTTATGAGCAGACTGGTGTGGGACAGTCCAGCGCAGTTTACCAGCAGGTCCACCGTCTTAAAGTCGACATTGAGTTTGTTTTCGGCCGTTGAAACGTCGTACGACACGCACGAATGTGTTTGTGTAGCCCCAGTGGCTTCCGGATCGCCATTGAGCCGGTCTAGAGCTGAATCCAGGCGTTGTTGGTTGCGTGCCACCAGAATCACGCTGGCGCCATTCCTAGCCAGTTTCTGGGCTATCACAAGACCTATGCCACCAGACCCGCCGGTGACTAGCGCCGTTTTCCCGCCCAGTGCCAAAGATGATGTGGCAGCAGAGTAGTGTCGAACAGACTGTCTAGCCAGTGTTCTGAGTGTGAAAGACATGCTGATTCAGTTTCTGCGGTTTCTGATATTGGTGAGTTTTAAGTGGTGCTAATGTAAGGTTTGGATCTGGCTAGTAACTGCATACCTAGGATTCTAAGGGTGGGTACAGTCTAGATGATTTCTTGTGTTTCCAGAGGTGGAATTCAAATTCTGAAAAATGGGTTTGAACTGGACAAGAGACCTGGCTGTATTGGCTCTATTCGCTTCCTTCTAGCTAGTTTGGCTCGTATTCTAAAATGTGCTGATCTCAACCAAACTATTGATTGTTACTGCACCTCAAATCAAAGTGTATGCTCCCAAATCAACTCGCATACACACAGATAAAGTCACACACAGTCTCATGCTCTTTTGTGATGATACGAAACAACCTCTCGAAAACGTGGTTTGCCTCCTCTCGACTAATTCGAATCGCAACGTCGCCAGTATTGATACCCTCGAGAATGATCATCAGCGGCACCTTCATGTACCCGTTTATGGGCGTGTACTACTTTTTCACCCACCCCATTCTGTGGGCCTATCTCTTCACAATCTTCTTGCCCCAGATCATTCTCACCATGGTCGTTTTTTTCTTCATGTATCTCTTCTTCTATCCGATCTCTGCCGCCTTTGCATTTCTCTTCAACGGGCCTACGGGTCTTTTCACCGCCTGGATTGCCCTCCTTCAACAGTCCACCGTCATTGCCGGTATTCTCGGCGACATGTTCTTGCTGCCAACCCCCATGAAGATGCTTTTTGACTCCGTAAGTGATTCTCTTTGATACCCTTCAGATACCCCACAGATTCTCTCCATCCTAAAGATACCACCTTGGGCGCAACCGTCACTAGTTTGCCACATTCTAACACAGATCATGTCACGCGAAGGACTGGATGATATCGTGGTTGCAGGTAAGCAGAAACGCCCAACACCCGTTCCTGCGCCACAGACCAGAGTTAAGGTCCTACTAAAACACCTACCTCTCACCCTGGTCTTCCCTACGTGGCTGGTGCGGCTCACTGTCACTGTTTTGCTGCACTTTATCCCCATCATCGGTCCGTTTGTGGCCATTCTCGTCAACGCTCCCAAACGCGGCCGAAACGCTCATTCCCGGTACTTTGAGCTGAAAATGATGCCCAAAGCTGACATTGAGCAGTTTACACGAGTTCGACGGGGCCAGTACATGGGATTCGGAATGGTGGCTGGAGCTCTCGAGTCCATTCCATTCCTGGGTCTACTTTTTGCATTCACCAATTGCACAGGAGGAGCTCTGTGGGCCGTGGCGATTGAGCGCCGAATGCGAGATACTGCTCGCCCTTCTCTCAACAATGCTCGTACACGTGCCCAGCAGATGATGGTTGGGTAACGTTCCAATTGAGGTTGCTTAAATATACAGTAATATCCTAATATCAGACTAATCAATAATAAAAGATGATGCAAAGTACAGAGAATGAGTATGTAGATGCTGTTAAACCGTTTCCGGGTGCCCAACAACTATACACTGTTTGTTGTCAAAGGTTATCGATTCGTGCCGCTTCTATAGGCAGTTAAGATGTTTCAAATACTGTGTAGCTAGTTTGGAGACTAGTTACGTCAAGTCCGTATAACGTCATCTGATTCAAGGTTAAACCAAGTAAACACCATCAATGCATCCGAAACCGGCAGCAACACCACCCTCGTTGGAGCTCTCCAGCTTGGTTCTCAACAGCCATCCTGTAGTGTCGTTGTTCAGAATTTCGCCGGTAGTGGCATCCCAAAGAACAGATCCAAACACACCCAGCTCGCTCAGAGTGTCGCCAGTGAAAAGCTCGCCATTGCGAAGGATGTGGTTCTGAACGACAGGAGGGTTAATGAGCTCCATGAGAATGTAGGCCGACCATTCTTGGGCGGGCAACTTGGCCAAAAACCCAGGAATATCATCCTTGTAAATGTTGTTACCTCCTCCTTCTCGTTGCGGCTTCAGAACGAAACGCTGGGGCTCTTCTTTCGCCAGCTTTTCCGCTCGCTTACCAGCCTCTGAGTCCTCACCAAGAGGGAGAATCTCAACAAACGTCTTTTGGAGAGCAGCCAGGTCAGACTCGGAAACAAACTTTAGAAGCTCCTCCTTGTCGGTGAGAATCTGCTGCACCTTTTTAGCGCCGGCAAGCTGCGTGTACACCGAGGGACACTTGATGGCGCGGTTCTTCTCCAGATACAGACGCGCGTCCCAGTGGGTCTGGTTCACGTAGTGGTCGGGAGAGTAGCCGGCACGGTAGTAAACCACGGAAATCTCTTTGCCGTCGGGCTTGTACACGAGCCGCGGTGTACCGTCCACAGTCTTGAGTTCGGTGACCTTGGACGCCTCGGTCAGGCCCACACGATGGGTGATGATACCATGGCGCTCAAATAGCTGCCACTCCAGGTGTCGCTGGTCAATGGCGTTTCTCTCGTCCTCTTCGACCACCGCGAGCACTGCCAGCTGCTTAGAGTCCACGCCGTTCTGGGCCGCGTAGGCCTTGTGGCCGTGGGCCAGTCCGTCTGCCAGCTCCGCAATGGAGTTTGATCGAGGAATGTCGTCAATGGCTAGATCGACTCCAGATCCGTAGCTCCCCGTGGCGACCAAATATCGATGCAGATCGGCGACCTTGGAGGTGAGGCCGCCGAACGAGACCGAAACAGTGTTGAATTCGACCTGCTTGGGGCTCAGCTCGGAGCCATTGTCCTTCTGGTCAATCATGTAGTCTGACCGAAACAGGCCCATTGTGAGCGGCTGGATGGGCTGACCGTCGACCAGAGTCTTCTTGTGGGTCTCCCATAGCTTCCCCGTGAACCCAGGGTCCGAAGGCGCCAGCTTGTCGATGATCAAGTCCAGCCACTGGTTGTTGTTGAACGACGAAACCTTGGCGTACAGGGTGTTGAACGCCTTTTGCGCCTCAATGCTGGTGTCGAACACAGATCGCGGGAACGGAGACGGATGCAGAGTCACTGGAGCGTGCACAGCTGTAGGTACATAGCCGTCAGAGGTTGTGTCGCTAGTGAGCATGGTTAGGCCGTTGCCAAGAGCCCAATCCTGGACTGATTTGAGCAGCGGCCGCGGGTCGTCTGGCAGAGGAACCGGGTAGCTTTTGATTTTCTCCTGGAATGTCATTTGGTCGGCTTTTGGAGGTTTGCGTAAAGTTGAAAGTGTGTGGGGGGATGTGGCTGTATATATAGCAGAGGTTATTTCCAGTGATTACGCAGGGCGTGTAGCGGCACTAATATGTAGGGCGGAAGCAGGTGAAAAGTGTGGGTATGGGTATGATCGGGTGAGCGAGGCGGTGACAACAGTGTTAGTGGTTGGCCATTTATGTTGGTTGATTTGTCAGCAGTGTTTGCGAGGATGCACGTGACTTTTCGCGATATGCTTAGTAAGGGAATTTGCTGGGACTGAAAAAAGTAGAAAGAATTTAAAATAAAGAAAATGAATTAAATCAAATCAAATAAACAAAACTCCTTTTGACCAGATTGAAATCTAGTTAGGTGTATTATACCGAACCGGTACTGGTACCACACGGCACCAATTCCAGACCAACTTATACGTCTTTTTACACCTCAATGGACACTTGATGTCTCAATGAGTGGAGCCAATTCAGTCACTTCCAGAGGTAGACGACTGATAGACGATAAGAGGAATGAATGGAAATCTATAAGTGCATCTGGTTAAGAATGGAATTCGGAGCACAACGATACTAATCAAGTGTGTTCAAATATCTTCAACAAGTAGTTGTAGATGTATTTTACTTGCATCTCTGGCTGGAGATACACCTCACGACCTCAACTCCGATATAATGATGCTACAGGCATATAAGTAGCACCATTCCGTGAGTGACTAATTCACGAGCAGCATGCAATTGTCAGAATTCCAACTTTGTCAATATTACATGATTTACTTGAGTCATGTGGATCACATAAGGAACATTCATCTCCAATCAGGACAATGAAAGTCGATAAATAGTTGAGCTAGAAGAAATTAAACAAGACCAGTACTCTCTAAAGGGCTTTCTAAACAACAAGTACTCATTTGAATCTCTTTATTTTAAAAGGAAAGAACCACAAATCACTCCTACCTCTTGTTTTCTAGCTGAGTAATCATATTGAGTAATCATATTGAGATGGCCGAACTGTTTGAGTGAAAAGTTGTCCAATTTCAGTTTTGAAAAGACTCTCTCATTTAAAATCTGTTTCTACAGTCACTGATACCCTTACTTCGCCAATAAACTGACTCTCTACCTCATTTATCCACCCTGTGTCTCATATCAAGTCAACTCACATAAAGTTTCGCACCCACATGAACTCTAATATATTTTTATTTGCAGCTCGTAAAAAGATTCAACAGCACCCATCTACAACCATCTAAACCCCAATACCACCACCATGGCCAAACGACAAAGAGAGAACCTTGTGGGTAAGCTGGATCTGCTGCTGGCGCAGGGCGACCCGCTCAAGGCCCGTTTCAAGCACACCAAGGAAAACCTGGAGGGTCTCCAGCTGGTGAAAAAGGCCAAGCTCTTCCACAACCCACATCTCGCCCAAACGGAGCCCCAGGAGCCCCAGGAGGTCGACACCGCCGAGGTGCTGCGTGTACAGCGCCAGATTGCGCAAAAGAAGGTCCATTACGGCGACAAGGAGCTGCTGAGAGCCCTCAAAGTGGCGCAAAAGTCGGAGATTGCCAAGGTGACCAAAAAGATCAAGGCTCTCCAGGAGGGCAAGGAGCTGCAGAAGCGAAGCACCAAGGAGCTGACCGTCGAGGATCTCGAGCTGGAGATTGCGACGCTGAAAGAAATGGACATTGAGGAGTTTTCGCGGTACCAGGGCGTGCGGGTGCTGCAAAAGGGATGGCCGTGCGACGACGACGGGTCTTTGGTCCCGGAGTATCTGCCCGACTGGTACACAAACAACAAGAGCGACCGGTGGGCCGAGTACCAGCGGTTCCGCGACGCCGCCTCCAAGCTCGAGATCAATCTGCACTCTCGGCTGACGTCGTCCAAGGGCGTGAGAACCGCCAGTGAGGCCTATGTTGCACGCATCAAAAAGGCCCTGGGAGAGGACGAAGGCCGGTTTGAGCGGTCCGAGGCCGACCAGACGGCCCGTCAGGCCCAGGAGAGCAGTCACGACCAGCAATCTAGCCGAGCTGCGACTTCTGAGCGAGCTACACCGTCTGCTGCTGTCAAGACAGACGCCAAGACGGACGCCAAGGCTCAGCGCAAGGCTGAACGGCTGGTCAAGGCCGAAAAGGCCGCCAAATTCGAGCAGGAGGACGGCGACGACAGCGACAGCGACAACGGCTCGGACGACGACTCGGACGGGTTCTTTGAGGGCGCAGGAAACGGCTTTTCCGCGGCCTTTTCAGACGACGAGGAAGACTACCCGGCTCTGGCGGCCGGATACATTTCCGGATCGGACGACGAAGAAGCGGACAAGGACCGCATGGTGCGGGCGACGACGACGAAGCAAAAGTCCAACCGACGAGGCCAGCGGGCGCGGCAAAAGATCTGGGAGGCCAAGTACGGCGACTCGGCCAACCACAACAAGAAGGAGCGCCAGGACCGGTACGACAAGAGCCAGGTCAAGCAGAAGGAGTACGAGGAGCGAGAGGCGCGGCGAACGGCCAAACGGGACGCCATGACCCCCGAAGACCGAGCCAAGCAGGACGAGTGGAAGCTGAAGAAGGAGCAGGGCGTGCCACCGCCGCGAATCAGCCATCGCGACGACGTCGGACAGCTGCATCCGTCGTGGCTGGCCAAAAAGGCGCAGTCCAACGTTTCTTTCGCCGGCAAGAAGGTTGTTTTTGGCGAAAGCCCTGCTGCCGACAAGCCCAAGCCCAAGATGAAGGGTCCGTCCAACGACGACGAGGGCCCGCTGCATCCGTCGTGGGAAGCCAAAAAGGCCAAATCTGCATCCATCGCCTTTGCAGGCAAGAAAAAGACCTTTTAGGGTGGGTAGTGATAGATAGAGTAACTTTAGCATATGCTTGGGGTGTAGTTCATTGGGGGTGGTGAATGAGTAGCGGTGATTGTGGAATTAGAGGATTGTATCCTGCTCGGAATTGACTGCTCTGTAAAAAATGTAGTGGGTTTCCTTTTTGTCCTAGCACTATCAGAGAAAGTTGAACCACCAAGACTTAATGGTGTATACTATAGGGTGTAAAGGATGTGGAACATTTGGAAAGAAAATGTTATAAAAATGGTAGACTATGTTTCGATAGCATAGTACGTACTCTACCACACCATTCTGTACCACTGACACTTCTACAATACTCACTTCAATCTCCAAAGAAGAAAAGATATCCTTACATGCTGTCAAAGATACGATACACTATCGTCGTTTGAACCTATCAAACAACAACAACTATTACAATAATATTCCAATACTTCCAAAAAAGACGGATTCTCACAACTATTCTTAACCGCTTTCCATTGAGTCAACGTTTCCTTGAAAACCATCTTCTCGGAAGTCACGTGACTTACCGTTGAGTAAGCGGAAACGCTTTTCCGAAAAAAACTTATTTAGGCGGAAGTCCTCATCCGAGTACAGGCGTAAACTCAAATATTTAGACAGATGTGTCGATTTAAAAAAGTACCAGGACTACTTTTGTAACTCCTGAAGAGTGCATCTTGTTAGGAACAACACTCCGATCCCAATGAACCCGGTCACTTATCTTTCACTATCATACTCGAGCATTTAACCAATATCTCGCTCGATGCACACACCTTACAGAAAGGTGCATATTACAGGTCAGATGCACACCCCAGGGTCGAGATGACAGGTCAGTGCAGTCCAAAGATGGACTTTACCAACGATCCAACGGCGGACCAAAAGACTGGCTATTTAAAGCGTCGACCAAAGACGAAAGAAAGCGTTCTCAGGTGAGAAGCTGAACATTCAAAACGCGCACAACGCCCAACAAACGTTCGTCGGAAAGTGTGGGGTAGAGTTTAGTCTTGCCTGACAAAAAGCGAATACGAAAAAGCTGCTAAAACGAACGACTATACGACAGCGACGAAAAAAAAACTGCTCAACCAACTGCAAACCCCCGATTTTTGCGCAATGAATCCGGTAGAACTGGAAATCCTCGAACGGCGGGACTCGCCCCACGTGTCGGCTTCGGTCTTTGGAGACGACGCTGAGGACGGAATACGGCACATGAAGATGCACGAAATCATCCAGGTGGAGACGTCCGACTCTTCTCGAATGCACAGCCTTGACATTACCGAAATGGAATCGCAAGCAGACACGGACATGCAGACTTCGGCGACCGACGCTGCTCCTCAGCCAAAGCTCATGGGCCTGCGATCTCCTCCCAAGAACATTTACCGAATGCTGGCAGCGTGCCTGTTTGGCTTCCAGCTGGGGTTTTCCGATGGAGCTCCCGGAGCGCTGCTTCCGCACATTGAGTCGTGGTACAACATTGGATACGCCGTGGTGTCCATCATCTGGCTCGGCAACTCGCTGGGCTTCATCACTGTGGCCGTGGGCAGCTACTGGATCAACGAAAAGGTCGGCCGCTACCTGATGCTCACTCTGTCGCCGGTTTTCATCCTCGCAATGACCACCATCATTTCGCCCGCGCCGCCGTTTGCGCTCATTGTCGTCGCCTACTACATTGGCGGCCTAGGCGTGGCAGCAGGACTCGCCCAGCAGAACATCTTCGTGTCCTCCATGGCCAAGGGACACACGTATCTGGGCTTTCTGCACGGCGCCTACGGAGCTGGAGCCACCGCCGCGCCGCTTATTGCCACCGCCATGATCTCTGCCAACGCGCGCTGGTCGTACTTCTTTCTCATTCTCGTGGGTTTCTCGGTTCTCAGCACCGTCTGCATCGGCTGGTCCTGGCTGGGCTACAAGCAGGATATGGCCGAGTACGAAGGCGAGGACGACGCCATGGGGTCCGGAGAGGACGGAGGCGACTCGCTGGTGCGGGCAGCACTGAAAAACCGTGTCACCTGGCTGCTTTCGCTCTTCACAATGGCCTACCAGGGCACCGAGGTGGCTATTGGAGGCTGGGTCGTCACTTATTTGATTGACTACCGGGGAGGAGACATTGACAAGGTCGGCTACGTGGCAGCAGGCTTCTGGGCAGGTCTGACACTCGGTAGATTCCTTCTGGTGGCTCCGTGCCAGCGTTTCGGTCCCAAAAGATCGGTTGTCATTCTGACAGTTCTGCTTATCGGTCTGATCATCATGACCTGGCTGATTCCGTCGATTCTGGGAGCGGCCATCTGTGTCTCGTTTGCGGGCTTTGTGATGGGTCCATCGTACCCGCTTCTGATCACAGTGGCCACCGTTTTGGTGCCTCGAAAGATTCAGGTCATCTCCATCACCATCATGACAGCGTTTGGATCGACTGGTGGAGCGCTGTTTCCGTTCATGGTCGGTATCACGGCCCAGTCACGCGGCTCCTTTGTGGTCTATCCCTTTTGTCTCGCTCTGTGTGGTCTCATGATGGTGTGTTGGATTCCTCTTCCCAAGACCTACCAGCGAGGTTCCCACGGACATTAAAGAGAGTGTTAGTTTTGTTGCTGCTGGATGGCAATAACAAGTGTTGGCCGGCATCCTTCCTTTGCCAGAATACTATATAAATAATGAAGAACATGACAGTGCTGATACTGTACAGATTTGTAGCCAACTGGATGTAGATACACTCTATCAAAAACACTGAGGATTTGGTTTGATATTCTTTGAACAACTCGAACATTTTCCTGCATTCTCTTTTGTTTCAGTGATTCCATAAACAGAATGCACTGCTACTCGTGATAGTATCGTTGAAACTAACAAACAAGATACTAATGCCATTCATGTTGCCCTTGAGAATTTGCTAACAACCCCATATTTACAACGCTTCTTCCAGAAAGTAAACCCATGCCACCCCTGATGCGTCCATTCATCATACTTCATCCATTTCTATGTACACTAATGACTGCCAATGGCCATTAAAATGGTTCCTCAACTGCTGTCACACGCTCACTTGTCAGAACGGGGAACAGGAGCCTTCCACTCGCTGTCCCAGATCTTGTTGGGGGGAGTCTCGGTAGGGACCCGCATGTCGATGGGGAACTTGTTGCCCTTGACTCGCTTGACGGCGGCGTTGAACAGAAATCCGTCCACCTGCCGAAGCTCCTCGCACGTATCCTGCAACAGCTGGTACTGCTCCTTGTGCTGGGCCTCTCGAGCCAGCTTTTCTCGGAGCCGCTCCTCACGCCACGCCACCTGCACGACTCTGTGTCGAATCAGATCCTCGTCGCACAGCTCGAGCTTGGAGGGAGCCATTCGCTTGGGCGACATGGCGGAGATCTGGTTAATGAGCTTTCGGGCCGCGGGGTCGAGGTCTCCGGCGGCTCTAGTTCGCTTGCCTCGTGATTGTATACTTGCCAGCTGTCGCTGGACCTGGCTAGCCCGGATGTTTCGGAACATGTCTGTGTGTGTGTGTGTGGGAGTATGATTCTCAGATGGTGATATTTCAGATCAACTTTTTCGCCCGTACGAAAGCCCGTCAGTTCGATTTAGGTGGGTGTAAAAAAGAATGATAAGTGGGTAAACTTTAAATTTTCCTAGTTTGGGAGTTCATCATGCTACTTAGCTTTTAGTTGAATGCAATAATCTAAACTAGTATGAGGCATCAACAGGTGGTCAATGGCGAGAAATGAGTCTCATTTGATTATAGGAGCTAGATGTTTGTTTCCCTGGATTTGGAAGACATTTCTTGGGGTAATTCGTTTTTCAGATTTCCAATATCTCTGATATAACGGGTTTTGAATGGGTTGCTGTAGTATTAGAGAGGATGTTCATTGAGATACTGTGCCTTCTCTGAAATATATACATGTAATATATTCTGGGATATAGAGAATTACAGGTGGTTCAATGTGGTCAGATGTCTACACAGTCTTCTTCTGCCTTCCAAGTAAGAAGGCAAGCAGTCCAGTCTTGTAACTCCACAAGCATACATTCGTCTATCTCTTGAGAAGCATTTTATTGTCAAGATGTCAAGAAAGAACCTGGAATGGCAAGAAGGAAACCAGACTGATCACAGTGAGATGTTAGATATTAGCTGTGAGAAGGTGAGTTTGGAGCCATGATGAGAAATTTCAAACACCAGTGAGATCAATCATCAGCCGATATATGTAGTATGCCAACAATTTACTCACACTACAGGTTTACGACTTTGCGTGATTATCAGCCATGAAAAGATGAAAACTACCAGAAATTGCGAGCACAATGTAATCACAGCGAAATGTCTGAATATCCACTCTGATGCTTTTTGGCCCCATAAGTCTGGTGCATCAATTTTGGTAGGCTTAGTTTACATCTCAAAGTCATTTTGAGACCCTCATAAATTCATGAAATCGCTCTTTTGGTTTCTTTCTAAGAATTGCTGTCTGCTAAAACAGTTGTCATGATCACAATTCAACCCATCAACTTTCAATGGTCGGAAAAAACGGCACTGATTTCTTTAAACTTTGCTTTTGCCACCCGATTTTTAGAATTTCCCCTGTATTTTATTCAATTTTCTTTTCTTTTCTTTTTCGAATTATTTTTCGTGTCGTGAACATCTTCCGGAATCTTATTTTCCGCCGACTCCGTTTACCATCAACGGAATCCGGTCATGACTCCTGAATATCACATGTTTCGCGACATGCAATCAAATAACGGTACCGAAAACGTGCCCCCTTTTTCTGACACGTGATTACAGCTGTCTGCCCTTGTCTGAAGTAGTCTGCATCAAAATCGACAGCTTGGCAATGCAGTCACCATTGGCCTGAAAAGAGAGGTGGCAAAGCCCATAACTCGCCGAATATTCAAGTCGGTCTCAAATAAACTGCATTTTTGGAAATCTCTCGTCCTGCGCTTGCTACTGGCACCAAAATCTGCTTATTTGCTTCTCCAGACCGCTGATTGACACTGACTAAAACTGCGTCAAAAGTGCTCGGAACATTGTTATCAAAGTCTATCAGATGCCAAGTGCCGTTTAGCAGTTCTTGACAGAGATCCACCGTCGCAATCGGAAATCTGACAGTCCCATGACATTAGGATGACATTTTGCGCTGGTTCATAATATGGGCCATCTTTTTTTTCCTCATTTTCACAACTCAAAGGTGGTAAAGTAGGGGTGTTAGCTATGTACCAGTATGACAGTAGGGTCTCACTTATGATAAGAAGGCAGCCAAACAACACATTCAATTTTAAGCCAATAATTCATTCCAGAAAGATGTTTTTGTACCACTGGATTTGCAATCGAATTCTGCGTCGAATGCACTCTTTACAATTTCTTTCTCAATTCAAGGCACCCTTTTCGACAGTTGTCCCTGAAAACCAGGAGTTGGCCGAATGTAGAATCTCACTTTGTTCGATGATTCAAACCCATATCAACTGAGGCCTCAGTCCATCCACATGCAGAACATGGGTGCGCAAAGTCGTGCGATTATTATATGCGCTCCTTGTTCGAACCGGCGCCGGATTTTCTCTCCTTCTTTTCGGCTTGTTGTCTTCTCCAGCCGCTTGTCGTGTTGCTCGTTCTTGCCCTTGCTCTTTGACGCACACTTTTTTTTTCTCTTTTTTTTTTTTATCCTTTTTTTTTTTTTGCAGGCCTCGCCGATGTTCCCTGTTCGGTAACCATAGTTACGTCGAGTCTAAACAAGAAAAGGAAGCCCTCAGAGGGTCTCTCAAAGAGCGGTATTGAGCGCGTTCAGGCCGTAGGTATACGTGCAATCGCATTTCCAGCCCCAATTGTCCCCGAATCCCTCGCTTTCTCGCCGCCAACGGCCTATTATTTGCCCCTTTGTGCTGTTCTCCGTATTCGCCGTATCGGCATCATATCATGTCCCTCTCTTTCTTTTCTGTCTCTCGTTTAGTTTTAATTATTTCTCCCACCTCCCAGCTTACTAAGCCCCGTTGCCACACAAGCAAAACCAAAACTTTGCTCCACCTAAACAAGTTACAGGTTGCACACAAGTTACATATCACAGTAACAGAGTCAACAGGGAAGCACACAGCCACCTCTCCAGCCAGCCAACTCGCCGCCCACGCCCTCCAGCTCAACGTCCAGCCCCGCAGCCCATTGAACCGATCCAAACAACAACCGTTTGTGACACTACTACTACAGCCGACTTGTGATAACTCAACGTCACATCCCCCCACCATCCAACCGACTCAGCCAAGGCAGCTCCCAGCACCCTGACGTCGCCCACATCCGCGCTTTCCGGATCCCAAACAACCCCCGCACCCACAACTACCCCCCTCATCTAATCACCATGCTCAAGTGGGTCCAAGGTGGCGTTTCCGCCCTGACCGGCTCTGCCGAGCCCGAATACGGAGCCGAGGCCTTTGAGTCCGTCTCCAAGTCCGTCGAGGGCAAGAACCCCGTCGGCACCCTCTCCCTGCCCGAGCTCAACTGGCTCAAGCCCGCGGGATCCAACGTCGAGACCCAGACCTTCTACTTCTTCTGCAAGGACTCCAAGCGGTTTGGCCACGCCCAGATCATCCACTCCAACCCCCTGGGCATCCAGAACACGGCCCAGTTCACCTTCCGAGTGTGCAACCCCGACAAGCCCGAGGAGGACATTTGGTCTTCCACCAACGTCGAGGAGTTTGAGCCCGTTGGCCCCAACTTCACCGCCAAGGGCCCTCAGGAGGGAGTCTCCATCAAGCTCATCCCCTCCGTCGACGACGCTGGCAACACCACCGAGGCCTTCCACATCAAGATTCACGTTTCCGACGAAGTCAAGATTGACCTGATCTTCACCCGAACCGTCGAGGGATTCAAGATTGGCCCCACCGGCAAGTCCAAGTACGGAGAGGACCTCGCAAACCCCTGGGGATCCATGCGACACTCTTTCTGGCCCCGAGCTTCCGTGTCTGGAACCATCGACCTGCTCAAGACCGAGAAGCGAGAGACCCCCGAGACCCTGTCTCTGGATAACGACTTTGGCTTTTTTGTGCATGCCACCCAGGGCATGAAGCCCCACCACGCCGCGTCCAAGTGGAACTTTATCACCTTCCAGTCAGAGAACTACTCTGCTGTCGTCATGGACTACACAACTCCCCCATCATATGGAGGCTCTCGAGTGACCATTGGAGGTGTCGCCAACAAGGATAAGCTGCTGTTCACATCTGCCACCGCCAAGGTAGAGCACACAGAGACCGAGACCGACGAGGAGGTTGGATGGGATGTCCCCACCACCATCCGGTTCGAGGTCGATGGTCCCAAGATTGAGACTAAGGACGAGGATATCGAGAAGCCCGAGGAGCGAGGTTCTGCCGTCATCGAGGGTCCGCTCACCAGAATGGAGCGTGTCGATGTTATGGCTGAAATTCCAGCATTCCTTAAGTCTCTGGCTACCACCGTGTCTGGCACCAAGCCCTACATTTACCAGTTCCTCAACGACATGGAAATTACCGTGAAGGTTGACGGAGAGGAGGTCAAGGAGAAGGGCCGCATCTTCTGCGAGGCTACTTTCATTTCGTAATCGATCTGGCTAGCATCTCGTTCTTCCCTTCTTACCTTTCCTTCAAAAAAATAAAATACATGTAATCATTTAATCGAGTTTTCTAAGAGTTTTGTTGGTGGTAACTAAAAAAATTAAAACACTATATTAGTCCCAAGTAAATCGAGCATTTTGTGAACAAAAAAATATTGATATCCGTGAGATTCGAACTCACGCCTCCGAAGAGACCAGGATATTAGTTAAGGAATTACCTTAACCTGGCGCCTTAGACCGCTCGGCCAGGATACCAATTTTTTCTGACTTTTTAAAAAAGTGGCTCAGTACTATCTAAAATCTGATTAGTCAGCGCGAAGTTTCGAAAATCTGATTTATCGTGGTACCCGAGATTTAAAACAGTTTCATAGATGCCGTGAAGCAGCTCTATTACCAAAAAGTGCCTTTATTTTTCTTTTTGGGTGAGTTATGATACTTTTTTCAATGTAGTTATGTACAGACTGTACAGTATCGCAAATTAAAGGATGTGTGAATAGTAAGGAATTGAAAATGAAAGTACAGTAGTAGCGAGTCAAGAAAACATTGATTAAGAATAACATGCCTTCTTACTTCCTGATTGTTATGATGCTCTTTACACATTTAACGGTTTCAACAGGAGCGTTTTTGAGGGTTCGTATATGATACAATGATGTTCTGGGAAATATATCATTTAAACAATCACACATCTCTTACCTTCAGCGACTTGGTCCATTTTTTTTTCAAAAGGGTCATCAGAGTCTTCTTCATCGGCTCCGTCATCAACAATCCATGATGCAACCTGACCATCTTCAAGCACTCCAGCCAGTTGAACAAACGGTAGCCGATTGATATCGTAGTACTTTAGCTTGAACAGATCCAAGATGCGACAAGATAATGCGTCTGAGTTTGTGAAAACGGCAAAGTATCTAGGATTATTGTCCAATTGAGAGCCTGCAAACGTGCCAAAATCGACATTGATGTCTGTTGGTACATAAACATCATGTACAAGTCCACCAGAGGCGTAGACAAAAGCCTGGTATGGCTGGTAAAAGAGCCAGATGTTGTCAGTGTACACAATGATTGCAAATGGCCATCTGGGAGAGTCGTAATCCAGAACAAGTACAAGAGAACAAGTGGTCATGTTCACCCAGAAAAGAGAATGGCGAACTAGTCCGTGCCCCACGAGCTCGGCGTCTCTCTCTCCTCCTTCAACGTTGACAAACACTCTCCCTCGACTGGTGTACATTCTTGCTTCGCCGGTTTCAACGCCCTCTGTTCCGATAGGTGTGATTTGAGCAGTTCTCGAGTCTCTATCGATGATAGCCACATGTTCTTCCAGCAGAACATAGTAGTGGGTGGGGGTGACTACTGGATCCTGGTAAGTTGGATGAAGTCTCACACCAGAGTAGGAGTATGGAAACTCGGCAACAATCTCATTTTCCATTAGATAGAGTGTCGAGTGAGCCAGGTGTGAGAAGCGAATGGAAGGTGGAGCCGAGTGGTCAGGTCCAATGCTGGACATGTCAGACTCAGAACTCGAAACGTCCATCTCGTTCTCACTAGAGTCCGAATCTTCCGTGGCTCCTGTTGGACGGGGAGGCATGAAGAACGACACGTTATCGTAGTCCTTGTCACTGTCGAGTGTGAGACCAAGTGGTTCGCCCTTGATGAACTTACGAGCACCTCTGGGTCCATTGAGATGCACCAAGGCAGTGATGATCCACGAGGGCGTTCCTCGGCCGATCGAAGCCCGGAGAGCCCAGGGAAACTCTTGTAGAAGCTTCTGACCACATACAACCTCTGCACTTTGTCTGCAGGAGGTGTTTACCTCTGCAAAAGTGACGAGAGTTGCGAGGTCGCAGTGGTGAGCGATTTCGTCCACGATTTCTCGGGGTAGCATGGCGAGGGAGATATGGAGCAGCTGTGGGGGTGTTCCATTGAAAGTGAGGTGAGAGCTTTGGGTGGCGTGGCGTAGGCGGAGTATCGTGCAAAAAGGGGCGGCAGCAAAACGTGGCAGAGACTTGAGAAAGGAAACAAAAAAAAGTAGTGGAGCGAGCCAGAGTCAGCGGATGAGTAATTTGTCAGCTAAGTTATGCGCAAGGTTTGTTGGATGTAGGGGTAGCGGGGCTGTTTGGGTCGGCATTAAAGGGTCATGAGACCCGGGGCAGATGCGGGATAATCATTTGTGGTTGTTTTGTGGTGTGTAAGAAGAGAAGTGTGGTTGTGGTTGTGAATGTAGAAGTTGTGTTTGATGCCAAGAAGTTGGGTGCAGTGATAATGCATGGTTTTGAGACTGTAGCTGCTACTTGGATGTCGTGGGTAAAAACAGCTATGTGGGAGCTGGAAGAATTCTGAAGAGTGCATTCGTTTCCAAATTTGACGCTGAGTAGAATGGTACCATTCATGTAACTGTTTGATGTTGTTTTCCCCGATATTTAGTGTCCTGTTTGAGCTCAAAGTTGAGTAAAAGATATTTCGGAAATAGTGGATGCAGCTAACTAACAGTCTAAATGGGTGTTGAACTGCGAGCAACTTGTGGCACGGCAAAAAGTGTTGTATGAGTATTTGTGGATATAGTGGGTAGTAGAAGTCAATTTGGAGTTGTGGTTTCAAATTGCAACGTTTTCTTCTTCTCTTTGAGCCACTTTTTGCTGTTTTCTTTTCTACGGATCTTGCTCTCTCTCATGTGCAAAGTTAGCTTATGCGGGGTTGTCATGTGCACTTGAGATCTGATGGGTGGTGTTGTGAAAAGGTCATTGGGTGTCGAATAAGAAATCTGAAAAGTGCGTTCGTCTTGAAATAGCAGTGCGAGCTCGGTGGTACTTTCTGCTAGTGGTTTTCTCTCTTTAAAGGCCTTTTATGGTGACATGTCTGGACGCAAAGTTGTGCTTATTGAAGCTACTGATGAATGAGGCGTCTCGTTGCAAAATCTGCTGTTGTAGAGATATGGCAATTCTGAAAAGTACATCCTTATCGTAATGGGGCGACCAGTCTACTGGTCCTTTTCAAAATCTGTTTCGACTTTCGCGTTCACTCTTACGCTTCAAAGGAAAACATTCATCATACTATAGCTGGTGAAGACTATCCACAGGATCTGGACAACGGCCCAGCAGAGAGGAATCCAGGTGCTGACGCTGCACAGACCGGCTCGATAGACTCCCGTGATGATAAGGCCGACAATGCTGCCGCTCACAATGCCCTCAATTCCGCCAATCACAATGTAGGCCGTGGAGATAAGCAGCGCGGACTTGACTCCCCGTTTCATGAGTGACGCCCAACAGGCAGCCGCCAGATGAAAGGCCACAAACATGATAATGGTCCAGATGACAGTGAACCGCCAAATGTCATATGTGTAGTACAAATTGGACATTTCGTACTGCTGTTTGGACGAACCAACCGGCCAGTACAGCGACGGAAATCTAGGCACCACGTAGCCTATGGGCACAGTGTAAGAGGGAGAGGAGAATTTCCTGGTGTTAGACGGATTCTGCGGGTTGAGCAGTTCTGGGGAAGGTGTCCTTGGCTGTTACTCACACCATTGTTCATTGTTGCATTGTTGCGGAGACCACGCTGGAAACAGAAGAAGAGATGTGGTTTCTGGAATTAAAAGACACACGGCACGAACGAAGATCAGATTGCAACATGGCAGGGCTATTAAGATTATTGTGTGCGTACTGTACGTACTGTGCATGGCTAATTGAGACTAAAATGAAGTCTATAAGGAGTATGGAGGGTCTGTCCAGGGTGGTTTGTGAAAGAGTTGTGAGATAGATAGTGGTACCGCTGTAGTCGCAGAGGAATTCTGAAACGAATGCACTTTTCAGAATTTTCATATCAACTCTAAGGAGTGTTTTATCGGGGGTATATAGGGGTTTTAATTTGGTGCTAGTTGCTGTTGTACATGCTGCTCCTCTTCGTTTAGTCTAATTATGTTTCGAAAAACTCCAATCTTCTCTTTCGGAAAAGAACAAGACATTTACATTCAAGAGATGGATAATATTGTACAGTTGCAACAGCTCAAAAGCTGCATTATTAACACATGTTTAGACTCCTTCTTTGGAACTCTGACGTGTCATGCAACGACAGAAGGAAAAAAACGTCGGATTTATTGATAACTGATCACTTATATGCTGCATGGCAACATAATAATGCGCACTGTGACTCGTCAGGTGGGGGTTCTTGTAATATGGATGGTGCATTAGGCAGGTACTGCCGATGTGGAAATGTTGAATTTGACTGAAGACTGTAACTCCACGAGTTTTGACAAAATCAGAGAATAAATGTGATCAGCGAGTTTGGCTGGTGTGTCTGCACTGAAATCTTTGTTTGGTTTCGTTGTAGCTTCAAAACTGCGGTTTTCTCACCAGCTCCATATTGAACGCTGGTAAAGGATGGGTTCGATTGGAAAAACATGTTACTGAACGGAAAGTGACATTTGACACAGTTCATCACAAAGTAGACAGAGTACTGGGTATTTGAAATGCCAATGGTTGAGAAAAGCAGTACTTTTTAGAGCACAGAGCTGTAATCTAGACCCTACATCTGTAGTCTAGACCCTGGTTTCTGCCTCATGGAATCCCAAGTTAAACATGAGAAAACAACACTTCTGACTCCTTTCTGGAAAGAGTGCAAGACAGATTTATGGTACTACATAAATCAGAGGAGATTACAAACCAGATTCAGTTTCCAGAACCCCCATAGAGTATCTGTAGCGTCTTCTATTGGATCTCATATTTAGGAAAGTTCAGTTTGCTGGGGCACTCCAGCGACAGACACCGTGCTCTAAAAAACGACACAGACAAGTAGGAGCAATTCTGAAAACAAAATTCCTCGTAAAATTGAATTCTGCTTCGAATGATACCACTTAGGACCTGAAACACCGCCAACTCGTGACACAGTAAGACGCCTGTTCTGAGAAAAAACGGTTTAGGGCTTGTAGCTATTTTAGGATGAGGCAAGGAGAAGCAAGGCATTGGCATGTGGGGACAGTAAAAGCAGGCCACCCTAAAACCACCAATATTACAGCAATCTCAACCAAAGTTGGTTTATTGGAACCGCAAAGTTTCAGAGATTTCATTTCAGCTTTTAAAGCTGCCTAAATCGCCCCTTGGGCTTCCAAAAAACCAACGTGGCTGGCACTAATTTCCCCTTTAGGCTACTTCCCAACACTGCCCCATCATGTGCGATATGCCTGCATGATGCACGATATCCTTCGATAAGAGGTGGTGCGAAAGAGTAGTGCGTTCTGAATACGAAAAAGTTCCCACGACAATACAGTCTACCGAGTTCTTCCGGCGCGATTTCAGGAGTTTGCGGAGGGTAGTACACAAATCGGCTCTCGTTCCTCGCTCGCTGTCCCCTTTCACCAGTCACCTTTGTCAGTCGTACGACAATTAATTTAACAGCCTTGGCCCAGTCACCAGTCACACGACAAACGCTAGACAGCTAGTTTGTTTAGCAAAGTCGGTTCATTTACACGCTCAGTCATCTGCAGATTCAGTGTGTTCACTAGTCCAGTGGAGCATACAGCGATATCTCACTCCAGTCATCAGCAACCACTCCAGACAACTCCAGACAACTCCAGACATTCATACACAGTTCGTTTCCAAAGTCACTTCAGCCGAGCTTTTTGTCACTAGTTCAAACCAGCACAGATACCCTACTATAACTTTTGCGGTACTCAGCCACAACTTCACCGTTTCCCACGTTCTGCTTCTCAAACATTACTGTAGTCACTTCTCAGTCGTTCTTCAATGCTTCTCCAGCTTCCTCCCGAACTAACAATCCTCATCCTGGCCCTGCTGCCCGACCCAGACCTGGCCGCCGTGGCACACACCTGCAAAGTGCTCTACTACTTTACTCGCGACCGAAACCTGCAACATTTGCGGTTCATGATGCGTAAAAACGCCATGCACCAGTCGCTGGTCGCCATCTCCACAAACTCCGACAGACACGAGCTGGCGCGACTGCTGGTGCAGCGACACGTCATCCACAAGGCGCACTACCTGTTTCTGAGTCCGCAACCTGTCCAGGGCGCCCTCAATTTCCGCACTTTGCTCAGCACCTCTTTCCGCAAAGCGCTGCTTAGTCGCGAGCTCAAACGACAGATTCCCCGGCAAAAGCTCATCGCCGTGGGGATTCTCAAACCAGGCGACAAGGTGAGCGCCAAGGTGCACCGTTTGCAGTTCAACCGAATCGTTTCGGTGATTGAGGAGTTCTTCAAACATTCCTTCAAACGGCCCACCTTCCACACCGCCTGGAAAAAGGGGCTGCTACGGTACTACGACGACCAGCTGAACTACGAGGCTGTGGGCGTGGAGCTGCTGGCGAAAATGTTTGAGGGCTGCCAAATCAGCAAGGACGAGGAGCCCGAGGCCAACTACTTCAAGACCAAGCGCAACCCACCAGCAAGAGCCAAGGTGCTGAAGTTGAAGAAATACTACGAGCAGCTGGAGAGTGAAAGTGTGATATTATAATTGCAAAGGAATACATGTTTAATAGAATTTCGAAAGTGTGACTCGGTGAGGTGTGTACTTTACGATAGAGTATACGATAGGTTTAGGTGTAGGTATGGAAAGACGGAATAAGCGATTCCTGAAGGGTATGTTGGGTTCTGAAATGCAATAAATAGCCGGTTTGATAGATTTGAATCGTTTTGAATCGTTTTGTTCTTGATTTTATAGCTTTTACAAGGTTCCTTAACATCGTATCTGACAGTTATACATTGTTCCAGAGGGTCTAGAGAAATACCAAAGAGTGCATTCTGTTTGAAATGACGTGTTTAATCAGACTGACCACTTCTTTCTCTCTCTCTTTTAGTTTTCTCTGAATGGACCTCTACGCAGGAAAGAAAGGATGAGGATGGGTAAATTTCGGCTTTAACTGCGTTTAACCGCGTTTAACCGCTTTTAACGAGTTTCATGCCTGAAAAGAACAAATTGAGAGAAACCGTTCCGATAGGAAAAGAGCCAAAAAAAGCAATCAGTTATGCGTGATTCTGATTTGGGATGGAACGCAGTTTCGAACTGAGCTATTCAAAGTCATTGATAGAAGGCTCATTGATGTGATAGTCTATGATGTTGAAAGTAGTTCAAAGCAGTTGAAAGACCATATTCAACAGGAGTTGGAGATCTAGAAATGGTACCATACCGTACTCAGTACCATATCGCCTCTAAGAGAATATTTCTACAACTGTTACACTTGTAGTTACGTCAGAAGTGTTAGGTGTCTACTTCAGTCACTTCAATACTAAGACCAACGTCAAAGTGGAAAAAACAATTCACTTCATCAAAAAACAATTCACTTTCATAAAAAAACAATTCACTTTCGACTCCAAAACCACCAATTGCAGCTGTATTGCATCCATCTTCACACCACCAGCATCCAAACAATCATGTGCAAGACAAAGACTCCGTCCATACATAACAGTGGTGCCTTGGACTTTGGTTGTAGATAATTGCTCCATCCTTCGTTGCTCTCAAACTGGCCCAATCTTCCATCTCAGATATTTACTCTGCGTCATTGCATGAAAAAGATCCAGATCTCAACATCCTTCACAACTACACTTTTTCAACAAAAAACCCCTTTCACCAGATTCCAGCAAATCCACTACACACCCTTTATTGCCACCTCCACCGCCGCCGCATTCGTCATTATCGTGTCGCTAAACACGCTGTATTGCCATGTTTATATACATGCTTTATTCCTCCTCGTCCTCCTTGGCCAGACCAGTCTCCTTGAGCAAAACATCAATCTGCTCGGGCTTCCAGATCTGATGAACAACGTGGTCCTTGGCGTCCTTGCTCACGGTGGCAAACTCGAGCTTCTCACTGGTCAGATTGGTGTTGTCCATGGTCTTGCTGAGAATCTTGACCGCCAGCTCGCTCGCCTCCTTGAGAGTCATGTCGTCCTTGTAGTCCTGTCGTAGCAAAGTCTGTGCACTGGTTTTGTTGGCGCCCATGGACGTGGCCTTCCAGCCGGAGTAGTTGCCGCTGGGGTTGGACTGGTAGAGCTGGAACTGGCGGATTTCGTCGTAGCCTGCGTAGATGAACGACACGCCGAATGGCCGCAGACCGCCGTGCTGGGTGTAGCCCTGCTTGACGTTGCACACGTGCTTGACCAGCTGCTCGCACGGGATCTCTTCGTTGTATGTGCGCAGATAGTCCTGCGCGGACTTGCGGGCGTTGGTGACGAGAATGCCGGCGTCTGAGTTGAGGCCCGCCACTGCGCACACCATTGAGTCGTTGAGCGTGTACATTTTTTCGGCCGACGTGTCCTGCTCCAGCAGCTTGGACGTGACCTTTCGCTCGGCGGCGAGCACAATGCCGTCCTTGGCCAGAATGCCGATGGCTGTGCCGGCGTGAGAAATGGCCTCCTGGGCGTACTCGACCTGTGGTTAGTAACATGGTGGCATGGGGGGAGGATGCGGCTGGATTGGCGCGATTGGGGCCCGTGGGGCTCCGCGGACGGCGGTTCTCACCTGGTAGAGTCGTCCCTCTGGCGAGAAGATGGTGGTTCGGCTGTCGTATCTTCGGGATCCCATGGTTGTGGCGACTTTTGTGAGATGTATGAGTGAGGGTCTGGGTGTGGAGTGTGCGATCTTGTGGCGAGAAACCTTGTGTTGGTTGGGAGAAGCGGGTGGCTTATTAGTTGGAAGCGCGGCAAGGATACTTTGTCAGCGGCTGGGCGAGGCAGTCTCCAACGCCCTTGGTTTTGGAGCTACGACGACGGCAACAGTGTCGTTATACGCGGCTCAACCCCACGAGTCTTTCAGTCTTGCCAAACCCCGGATTCCGCCCAAATTGCGCCGTCTACAGTGTCTCTCTGCCTTCATCTCTACCTTTTAGGTACACTTCGGCTTTAGTTAGCTACGACCGTTGGGAGGAAAAAAAAGAAGCTCACTTAAGCCTCGGTGCAGCAAAGACGGAAGCACTCGGGGGACATGAGACATGAGAGAACAAGACAGAGCATAGACAAGCAGCGGACATGTATAATCAGCTGATGGCCCTTTTTTCCACCTTCTGCCTCACGTCGCTGCATCTGTGGTGCCTCTCGGGATCCGTCGGAGTTCTTCGGACACAGATCCGTCCGGTTGCTCTGGATCTGGATAGAGACACGTCTATAGTCGATGGAGTCTTTGGGTGTGTGTAGTAATCGTTAGCATCATCTTTTTAGTCGATTGTTGGATAACAGGAGCACCACATAGTAGTCGCTCGAAAAACACTTCCAGAGACGCTGCGGAAATTCTGAAAAGTGCATTTGTCAGGAAATGGCGAGCTTAGTCGGACGGACTGCAGATTTACTGCTGAAACGGCCCGGCCTCATCTTCAAAGGACAGTCACCAGAGACGACAAAAAAACGATGAGCTGTGCTGAACCTAAAAGAGATGGTCAGATTTTCACATCTTGATAAAGAGGCAACTCCCAAAAACCCCAACCACCACTCACAGGATGTCTGACTAAACGACGCTGTGTTGGATCTGTGGGAATTCTGAAAAGTGCGTTGAGTGCGAAATTTCTTTCTGAACAGAATTGCATTTTTCTTTTTCCCACTAAGTTAATATTCCGTCTTAAGACTGTAGGTCTATATAGTCCTCCTTGAGATGTCCACTGGACGCTACGAAAGTGACACAACAATTCTGAAAAGTGCGTTCGTTTTGATTTCGTCTGAATTTAAAATTTTGCGAAATAAATTGTCAGTTATTACTATTATTGATAAACCACACCATCACACCCAAGCGGCTTACTAATCAAACAAAGTTCACTCCATGCATTACGATTCAAAACTATCTGGTTCACGTGACTTTCGTCCCACAACCTCACTAACCCATGAACAAACGGCAATCAGAGCCCCATAAAGGCGACCGCGGCGCTGGTCGACCTCCGCGACCCACAAAGAGACACAAAAGCGGCGACAACGCCCGTTTTAAGCTCGACTTGATCGACGGATGGAGTCTAGTTTTCCTGCGAAGCGGCAGACACTTTTACTACAAGAAATCGGAGAATCTGTCGGCCTGGGAGGCTCCCGAGGAGGTGGTGGACTACGTCTATGACCACGTGGACCAGAATCTGATTTTGGTTCTCGTCGCACGGGCCAGGGGACTCAAAAAGAAAGACGATGTATACTGGAAGTATGGCGAGGATACCCTGAGTTCGAGGTATCCCATGGATCGAAAGAGGGCCGTTGCGGAGGTCAAAGCTGATTCATCTGTTGCTCCTGATGAAGCTGATGCTGATGCTGCTTCTGCTGCTGCTCCAGCTGCCCCAGCCGACGAATCAGACGAATACTCCTCGGATGACGAGTCGGAGGGAGAAGATAACGGCATTGATTTTGCAGCGTTGATGGAGGAAGATTCGGGCGAGGAAGATGCAGCCATGGATGCGGCACCTGCAGCCGAGTCGGGACTGCCAGAGGCTGCAGTTGCATTGTTCAAGGAGCTGTTATCTTCGTTCTCAGTCAACCCGTTTGGAACCTGGGACAATGAGCTGCAAAAAGTCGTCAATGACGACAGATACCAGGCGCTGGAAACGCGAGCTGACAGGGAGACCGTGTTTACGCAATGGTGCAAGGAGCAGATCAAACAGCGGCGTGTGGAGCAGGCTTCGGAGGCTCAGGAGGCAGAGAATGACGCTGTGGAGACATCGCCAGCTGAGGAGTTCGTGCTGCTGCTCAAGGACACTTTCAAAAAGGGAAAGTTCTACGTCGAGTACCGGCGGAAGCACAAGAGCGACGTCCGGTTCGCGGAAAACGAGCTGTCGGACAAGGAGAAGGAGGCCGTGTACCGAGCGTACTCCAAGGTTGCAAAGACGACCAAAAAGGAGAAACGAACGGCCTTTGAGAGCCTTCTTCACGAGAATGTCAAGCTGCTTTCTCCCAGCACCGATCTGGCCAGTCTGCCTGCAACCATCTCCAACGACATCAAAAGCCTTGTTTTGGACCAGGAGGATCGCGCAAAGATTCTGGAAGAACATGTGGGCAAGCTGACTCGTGGCGAAATCGCATCTGCTTCTGAAAACAAACTGAGGCGTCAGAAACAGCTGCTGCTGGAGAAAGAAAAGGCAGCTGAAGCCGAACGGCGAAAAACCAACTGGGCCACCAACAAGGGCAAAAAACGTCTGGATCGGCAAAATGAGGACCTTGATCGCCAGGTCAGCCAGCTGGGAATGGCGGGTCTCAAGAGCCAGTTGGAGGGGTAGTTTTACAATGGAAACTGTTCGAAAAATCTATTTGACAACTCGCTCTCGTCCATCAGCTACTAGCCGTCCCATGAATGGCACGTGTGGAGACTGTCTCGAAACACGGCACGGAATTTGCTTTGGTGCAAATGATTCAAGAAACGAGTATTTTCTTCTGGAGGGTCAACAAACTATAAGGAGAGAATTTCCCTGTTCCTTCTAATGGACATAGGTCGCATCTGGACTTGTGGAAACCAAGTGTAACGAGATCGACATGCTGAAGGAACATTAGTGCTCAAAAAGTAATCATTTGTATGATACTTGATTCAATATTTATTATTACAAAACCACTCACATATATATTACCGGTAGTATGTTAGTACTAGTCTCATCCTTTGAGTAGGTGTTAATGCTTTTGTTATTTGCCAGTCAATGAATTATCTTATTGTTTTTATTCGTAGTTTATCAATTTTATTTACTTATTCTGATGGACTGTAAAACCCTCTAGGTCTGGTGACTCCAACTACTTTACTACAGCTACAATTACTCCACGGAGCAGATCTAACTGTCCAGGTCAAGTGGACTCGGGTACACATCCCCAGAGCAACCTCGACTCTGCCGCCGACAAACTCAAACTATCATCCTTAATCCGATTATCGCTATTTTATTCAAGCCCTCTACTCTTTGGAGAACATGGGGAGACCGCGGTAAGAACCTCTCTTTTTGAGATAGTAAAAAGCACCGCCAGAAACGGCAATGATACCGCCAAGCATGATCCAGACATTGGAATGACCAAGAACAGCCTTGGTGGAAAAGGTAAAGCTCTTGTTTCCACAGAGGGCGTCGTAAGGGAACGGCTTGCCGGTAGCAGGAATCACGTTGGAACACATGAAACCCTTCCACCAATCAGGAGTCTCTCGTCCGTAAAGCACGGGTGTGATTCGGTTGGATGGAATCTCCTCAATGGCCTTGTACGTGGCCTGCTCGTATCGGCCAGGCTTGACTAGCACAAACACGTGGTTGATGTCACGGTAGCCCTGGACCATGATCGTGGCCAGAAACTTCTTCAGATCCGCTCCAAAGGTGACCAAGTCAACGTTGTTGCTCATGTCCGTCTCGCCAATGTCCACCACGATCACCTGGGGGTTGTTGAGAGGCAGGAACGAGTCCTCTCGCTGGAACTGGAAATAAGCTGGTTTGGGATCAACTCCTCGCTTAGGTCGAACTCCGTCGTAGTAGTGGAAGTGGAAGTACTGCTCCATCATGGTGTATCCGGTGGGGTTACAGTCCGGCGCCAGGCAGATGTCGGCCGTGATGTGAGAGTGGTGGACGCCTAGCTGCTCTGGAACAGAGAAGGAGAGCTCGTTGAAAATGTTCTTGGTGGTGACGGAAGTGTTGAAGTTGGACACAAACTCGATTCGAGGAATACTCTTCTGAGTCTCGGCCCAGTTCTTGCCCTCGTTGATCACCACGTTGCCCATGTAGAGACCGTGGAACCGGATGGGGGTATCGGGGTGCGAGTAAATAGTGAGGAGCCGGGGAACAAGCACGTTGTTCTCGGTAGGCTTCTGCTTGGGGATAGAGAGGGTGAGCTCAAGCGTGGAGGAAATGGCCGAGTCGTAAGTTCCAATGGCCGCCTCCTGGATGTGGCCCTTGTCGAGCGAGTAGGAGAACTTGTGGTTGCTGACGGAGCCGGTGTTGAGAGGCTTGAGAATCAGGGTAATGTTGCTGCCGTAGATGAGAGCCGACACGTAGGTTCCCGGCCAGTTGGAGGCGATGTAAGTGTCTCTTCTCTTGTACCATCTGCCTGTGAACGAGTACAGCGACGGATGTGATTTGGGCGTGATCAGCGCCTTGTCTGGGACCGAGTAGTTGATGTCGAACGACTCCGCTGTGGCGAATGTGAGTGTGGCAAGTAGCAGCCACAGAAACGTGATTGGATTCATGTTGAATGTGCTGTGAGTGGGTCGAGGGGTGACTGTGACTGTGTGATGTGGTGAGGCTTAGAAAACCGCGGGGAAGGTGCTGAAAAGCCGCAAGTTCGATGGTATGGGTCGGTAGAAGCCGTTGAAACTGCCTGAATTTCTGTAGAGGCCGTGCTGGTCGAGAAAAGAGCTATCTGTCAGAGATCCCCAGCCTAGGTGATTAAGAGTTTAAGTGGTGAATATTTAGAGTGTGCAGGATAATGAGCAGCAAAAAATTAAGGTTTTGGTATGACACCTGCAAACAGCCCGCCTGGGTGACGTGGCTGGGGGTGCAATGGAAGCTGCAAACGGAGGCAGGACGCTGGGCTATGGGTCTGCTAAGTGGCCTCTCGGTAACCACATGTTTTGTGTAGCGTCTGGCGGTGTTTGCGCGACATTTCCACGCCTCATCTGGACCCACATGCTTCTCCCGCAGTTAATCCAACGTCAAAGTTAGCCGCATGTCGATCAACTGATCGCTCCTCCACCCCCCCACAGCAGACCATAGCAGGCAGTTATAGGTTATGAGTGGAGATGGGAGGTTGTGAGAGCGACATCCAGGGAGAAAAAGAGCCCGGTTTTGTGTCACAATGTTACACCCCCGGAACCTGAAGTCACAGAGCGCCAATTCAGACCAGCTTTCGTTTTGTGACGCGTGCAGGCAGCTGTTGCCAAGCTGCTATTTTGGGCGGGTGGCTCCACCATTGTGGTGGGGACGGTCGGATGGGTTTTTACAGAGACACGGTGGAGATGTATCAATTCTGACTACACTGCTGTGGTCAGTGGCTCATTGCGAACAAGATGGTCTGTCTCTTTTTATTGCAGTGCAAAAACTGCGTTTTGTGGATGGAGGTGAAGTATGTGTGCAAAGACGACTTCCACTTCCAAGCTATTTTTATCGTGTTTTTTTTTTTCGTTCCCTTTTAATTCTGATCCCAATCTCAATACCAGACCACAACATCTCTCTAAAACAATACCTGGATAAAATCCAAAGAGTGCAATTGTGAGGGAAATGCCCGAATAATTCTTTTCCGAGATAAAAATTACCTATTATACCACGTTTGACCATCATTTATTGGACTCTATACAGTAAAGAAAAGATGAGGTAAGCTGAACCTCGATTGTATAAAAATGAGAAAATGGATAAATTGAAATAAATTGAAATAAATTGAACATGTAGCTATTGAGATGGAGAAAAGACCACTACCGCTCTCATAAATGCAACCCCACTGATACCTAGGTCTTGATTTAATCACGTCCTAATATATTTTCATTACAGTGCAATATTTTTGATTTTTTTGATTTATTATATTCTATTTCTTGTCTTAAAATCCAGCTACAACAGGGTGAAATATGAAAACCCATTTACTCTCTATAAACTGCACCACTGGATTTAAAAGAATTCTGAAAAGTGCATTCAGCTCAAAATCACTGGCTAAATAATTAACCAGTTTCAAAAATCCTTTTATCCTTCTTTAAAACCACTTTGTATGGACCTTTACGCAGTGGAAAAACGATGAGGTAAGTCGAACCTTATTAAAAGATGGTCAAAACTGGAAACGCCAAACACTTCAGACATCTTTATAGTCCCTTCAATAGACGATGGGGAAGAGATATAGACAATCTGAAAAGTGCATCTTCTCTGGAATTGAATTGTGAGTAAAGTTATTAAATTGGCAACCCTCCAACTCTTTTTAATCAAAGACAATATTGACCCATTTCTACAACCAGGTTGATAACTTCCATATGCTTAGTCAGCAAAGTCAAATACCCCTGAATAAAACCACATTTTGCGCTGTAATAATACTGTGCACTGTACCAAAGTGAAACACCATGCACAGACATGTTGCGTAAAGTCATTAAATTAAATAATTATTTTTTTTCCAAGGTTTTTTCAAAAAAAAAAAACTTGGAGAGTGTCTGGTGAAAGACATGGAACAGATCCTGACCGAATGAGGTCACATCTGCCAATGGCCCGTGAGATATAGTGCGTACGTAAGACGGTACAAACACACACGGGCCGGCTGCCAAACGCCAATGATGCAAAAAAAGTCTAGATGGAGACGGCTGGCTGTTTGGTAGTCCGCTGGCACTCACTGAGTGCGGGAAACAGCAGAACTAGAACAGCAGCATGGGGAGAATGAGTCCAACTAGAGATGCAGCAAAGAGCGGGGCAGCGGAGGAGGGTGCGGCGGAGTTGACTTCGGCGCTGGTGGATTTGGGAAACAGTGCGCCGGGAGTGATGGTTAGCGTGATGGCGCCGTTGTTGGCCACTGCTCCCATGGTGATGGTGGTCGCTTCCGCGTTGAACGGAGCAGTCACGGTCACGACGCCGCCAGCGTTGTTACCGGAGTTGCCAGAGTTGCTTCCACCTACACCCAGCAGTCCCGCAGCCAGACCACCGAGGTTGGCCATGAGTCCGCCGGATGAAGAAGTCGCGGGAGGAGGAGAAGCAGTGACGACAACGGTCACGGGGGCCGGTGGAGTGGTTGTCGTGGTGACGGTGGAGGGTCCGGGAGCGGGTCCCAGCAGAACGAGACCGGTTTGCGAGCCTGCAATGTTGCCGGCGGGACTTGTGGGAGACGAAGAGGGGCTGTTGGGCAGCAGAACCAGGCCCGACTGCGTGCCGGCAATGTTTCCGGCGGGTCCTGTTTGCGAGGGATGGTTGGGCACGACCACGAGTCCCGTTTGCGAGCCAGCAATGTTTCCTGCTGGACCTGTCTGCGAAGACGAGGGGCTGGGTGCGAGCACCATGAGTCCCGTTCGGGTGCCTGCAATGTTGCCGGCGGGGCCTGTCTGCTGCGGCGAGCCCTGGCGGGTGATCACCTGAGGGGAGTTGTTGGGTGCGGACGTAGAAGGCGATCCGGAGCCAGCAGCAGACGCTCTGGATGCAGCTAGCGCACGACTGGCGGCGGCCTGGGCGCTGAGAATCTGGTTTCGGATGTCGTCGTTGTTGTTGTTGCTGTTGCTGCTGGCCGGGGGGCTCGAGGTCGGCGCGCCGTTGAAGCTGTTGCCGCCGTTGCCGCCAGCAGGCCCGTTGGCGCCGTTTCCGCCGGCCGGACCGTTGGCTGCAGACCCGCCGTTGCGCACAGGCACGCCGCCAATGTTGCCGCCGTTGTCCTGCTCGCTCCGCGGCTGGATGGCGAAATGGCCGGCCGTGTTGGTGTGCACGTAGCTCTGCCAGTTGGGGATGGTGGAAAAGTACTTGCCCAGCAGACTGTCGAGGTTGGTCTGGGCCGCTGCGGCCACGGACGACTTCTGCGCCGGCGAAAGCCCGTTGCCGTCCGCCAGCTGCTGCTCAACGTGTTGGAATGCGGGGTCGCTGGCGAGCTGGTTGGTGGCGCCGATGATGGCGCTGACCTCGGCCGAGGGGTTGGGCGAGCTTCGTTCCTGGAGCGCGGCAAGGTCGGCCTGGGGGATGGACAGGGAGTACGTTCCCGTCACCAGGAGCGCGGCTACCAGTGATTTGATCATGTGGGTTGTTGGGTTGTGGGTAGTGGGTAGTGTTGGGGTGTGAGAACTGGTGAGTTTCAGTAAGCTGGTCGTGATTCTGGATTAACGAAAGTGGAGCCGGTCCGAGGACTGAGCTAGTGGTATCTGATGCAGAGGGTGTCGGTGTCGAGAGACAGAGTGCACGTCGAGGGCACGAAAAGTGGTGAGAAGCAAGCTAGGTGGCAGACAGGTGAAGATGAACCGTATATAGGCGACTGCTGAGGTACACATGGGCCCGGGCCTTTTAGTTTGGCTTTTGCCGGAGGCCTGTTAGAGCCTTGAGGGGGGTGCCTTGTACGAGTCCCCGGCTCTTTGTTCTGGGGGGGGTGCTGCCTGTCAGACGCACTAGCCTTGTCCATCTGCTCTCGAAAAGACGAAAAGACGAAAAAGCAAAGCCGCCGAAAATCAAAATACTGATAGGCTCTCTGGAATTTCGTGTGGGCACACGCGTTGAGACTTTTTGCCGTGCATGAACGGTCGTCTTGGAGTCGCTGAAAAGCAGTTTGGACGTCTCCAAACGTTTGTTCGGGGCCGGACTTCTCTTGAATTTCAGACTCGCAGGTAGAGTTTGCGCCACTAGGACTGCACAGAAACTAGCGGGGTATTAGTCCACATTGCAGCGCTTATTATACCTCACACGGTGATTATTAGTCTACAATGTAGTCTGGGTGCGGCCGATAGACTAGCATAATTGCCTATAAGGGACTATAACTTGACCAGTCGAATCTCTCGGTTGAGGATATTATTCGACACATCACTTTTCAACACATCACTTTTTGGCTACAAACCATAACTGCTCCGTACTGAGTCATGTTTGGAGGCTTTGTCGTATAGTTACGGTTATTTTTTTAAGATATATAGAGTAAACTGGCCATTGCAAACCAAACTCACTCTTTGGAATCTCCACATTTTCCTCGCAGCACTTTTTACGAGGTCATAGCTGTTCGGTCCATATGATATCAGCATGCATCATCGCTTGGTCAAAATATAAAGCCTATTTTTAGGATGAATAGCCGCACGCCTTTAGTACTTGGGATCCACCTAAGAGGTCATTAGTACTCTTCAAATAGCGCCTTTTTTTGGTACCGCCGTATGGACTCTTCTTTTCAGCATCTACCAGTGCTCTTTTTATGTCCACAACTGCTCCACAGCGGTCTCTACCCTGTGAATCAGTTCCCCCACATCTGTTCCATTCCGACACCCAAGTAAAGTTTCGCTTTGGACGTTCCAGTAAACACTGCAAACTCAAATCATTTCCTGATCCGTTAGCGAACTTTGTGCATGAAAAAATAGTATTGGCATTTTAGAAAGATGGAGACATTGCAATCAGTTTTTTGAAGCTGTGTGAGCACTCTGGGATCTCGTTACATCATCTGAGTCAGTTGTATTCCACGTTATCCAACTGCTTGAGGCTGTATACTCCAAACACTTGTACATTCCATACGCAACTCTAATTTCCAACTTGAGCCAAAATTGCACATTCCACAGTAAATGCTGAAAATGCTGACAATCGAGAAAACGAGAAAACCACGAAATAACCGTTCGAAAACGACGGGAAATCAGCCGGGATCTTCGGATTGGCAATGTTATGCTTCTGCGCATGGAAAATCTCCGTCTGTAATTGGCGTCACCTGTTTGTATGGCATGATTTATACGAGCGGGATGATGCTCTACCGTCGACGTTCGCCAGAGAGATTCAGGAACGTTTGATTTACGTTCAGATTGCGATTTGGGCGTTTTTCAAGGAATGCTCTTTCTTGAGTTTTTGTTGCAATTCAGTAAGACTGGTATTTCAGTTGTCTGTCTAACCGTGAAGTAAGTAGACTTCTGGTCAGTCTGGTCTCAACAGCACCATGATACTGGTCGTAATTTAGTTGTAATTCGACCCTGAATAACGCCATTGCACTCACGTGATCTTTCTCGAGCGAACGCACTCTTCATATTTTCCATAGCTCAATCACAAACCGGCTTTTGAATGACCGCAATGATTTCCGTGTTTTCATATGTGTGTCAAATACTTGGAACATGCAAGGTTTAATCGTTTCGATTGGAAAGTCCGTGCATATACGAGCCATGAGAACAAGAGAAGCTTCTTTTTTTTACAAAATCTACAAAAATCTACAAAATGACACACCCAAGTTCTGGTCTGTGAATACTAGGAATTTTTTCGAAAAAGCGACAGCACCAGCGTGATGAGCAACTCTTGACGAGCAAAATTTACTATACATATCCTCGGAAGCTCCAGGTTTACGTTCTCCAACTCTCTGTTAAAAACCTATAGTGGGTCTGTTCATCCAACTTTGATTTCGTCAAGAAAAAAATGTCTTTCAGTTTTCTTATTTTGGTTTGTTGGTAATTTATAATAAATTCGTATTTTTACCGCTACAACAACATTGGGTATCTTGTTGTGGTCTTGAGAATCTACTGGTGACATCCTGGCTATTGTTTTTGTCTTAGCTCGGATGTTCGTTAACCAGTGTTTTTGATTTACAAATTTACACAAATCGTGTCTACTGTCCTTTCAGCCTGTTCATAACTTGGTCAATATACATTCAGAAGATCTGAAATTTGTTTAGGAGGATAAATGAAAGTCGCCTATTGTTTTCTCTAATTTTGTGTCATATATATAGACATATATTGGGGTGAATTGGGGTACTCTGTACAGATGTAGGAACAGTAAAAAATCTAGGGAATGTAAAATCGGAATTTATTCAGAAATAAAATTAAATTAAATGCTTCGAAAATGCTTCCTTTTTAAAGTTCTGCTTACCTCATCACATTTCTTCAACATATATCTTCACCGAAAAAAGCGTCCTCTAAGGTATTTGAGTAGTTTCTGTGTGTCCCCTTACTAAATACGTAATTCTACAACGAACGCACTCTTCAGATTTTCTTTGGAACTCATATCAATCTACTTATATAGCGCTTACATACTCTCAAGCTGATTCAACTATGAAGCTACCCAAATTAATTCTAGGTACTTTTTGACCGTTCAAAAGGCCTTAATACTCGATCTGTGACTAATCAAAGAACACTAGAATATTCAAGTCAGAATAACTGAAAAATATCGTTCTTCAAAATCACCAAAAATCCAAAACTGAGCATTGTTGGCTGCATGGTGTTGTGTAGCCGCATCATCACAACATATCTTTATTTGGGGAGATTGCGAGAGTCAATGAGTTAGCGGTCGCTACTGCCTCATTAATGGTTCTAGGTCAAAATGAACAACACCGTTGAAACCAGCTACTCTCCACGAACAAAACGAGCCCACTAAGTCCAATATAGCGCCACATCCTCCCTTGCCAATATACACCATATGGTGTAGAAGCTATCAAACTCATTCGTTCAATGCCCCCACTGTACCCCCCACAATACCCCACAATACCCCCACTAATTTGCAGCATAGGCACGGATCTGTACCGTCTTTTATTATCCACGTGATTACCCCTATTTTCGATATCTCATCTCATCTAACCACCCAATCTCACAAATGTCCAATCCCAATTTCAATCTCGATTGTCTCAATAATGGCAGCTGTCAACCCCGAAATCCCACCTGGCGAAGAGACGCCTTCTGAGACATCTTCAATAGAGTCCGAATCTTTCTTGGAGCTCTCAATTGGTCCCGACACTCCGGAAAACCCATATCTAACACCGACAATTGAAACCAACTACGGACTTTTGGCTGTCACCTTTTCGCTAGCGGGTGTGGTCATTGGCTGTTTTGTCACCTCAAACTCCAATTACGGAACTGCCAGTCTTTCTGATGTCTCGTTCCGCCGAATTATGACGCTTTTGGTTTGGCTACTCTTTTCCTGGACCCCATTGCTGCCAGCTTCAGAATATTCCAAGGGAGCAAAAGAGGTCCAGGTGGTCCGGCTAAGACACAAGCGGATGGGTCTGGCCTACTACGTGCTCAGAATGTTCTTCAACGCCTATTTGTTCTACCAGTGGGTTGGCGTCACTGCAGGCCTTGTGATCTACCTTTTTGTCGACTTTCTGGCAGCTCTTTGTTTCTATCAGCGGGTCAACGAAGCCATCTTTCAGCGAGCTCTGCTTTCCAACTAAGTAAAAATCCGATTCTCCAAATACCGACTGTAAGAGCTATATCACGACTGTAGTTCATGTCAGAGACCCCAGGGCATGGTAATAGGGTCGGTAAAAACGATAGAGAGTTTTAAAAGGGTATTTTTGATGATTTACTTTGTCAGTGGCTATGTATCATTTTCAAATACGACCATTGTAGCTGTTGTGGTTTGTAATGAACCGATGGGTCCACTAGAACATGGACGATATCGGGATTGGTCGCTTTTAACTGTGCAAAATCATTCCAAAAGTGTTCCAGAATGTTTCATGATCCACTGGTACCTTTGACTCACCTCCAACTTGTATCAGTAGCATTATACTGTGTTATCTGGAAATAATCGGTGGAAGAGATCCCCATAGGATGCACCTGGGACACCTAAAGACACTAATATTTGAGCTACGTAAAAATAAAAGATACCCCCAAACTGAGAATGAGATTTCCGAGCGAATGCACTTTTCCGAATTCCAATAGCTCCTTCCCAGATTTCTCTCCTGTCTTACTAAGCAGTTTTTCCACTTTGAATAAACTTCAACCTCCCAAACACGTGACATGTACATCTGGATATCCCTAGATCCTCTCCCTACTTATCCACACGACACCACAACAAAAAAAGCATGAGCGAAGTGAGTATGGGAGCAGTCTGGCAGCAGCAACAGAGCTAACACAGTTCCAATTAGTGTCCAACGAGCTGACGTCGAAATCAGCAGAGCTGCAAAACGTCAAGGCCCAAATCGAGTCACAAACACGACAACTGCGACTCAATGAGCTATCGCAGCAGCAGCTCGAAAACGAAAAGAGCGACGTGGTGTGGCAGGGAGTCGGCAAGATGTTTGTCAAGAAGGACAAGGCGGTTTACATCGAAGACCTAAAAAAGGACCGAAAGGACATTGAATCGCTGATGGAGACGCTCAAAAACAAGCTGACCTACATTGATGTTACTGTCGAGAACGCGCGCAAGCGAATGGAGCAGCTCTTGATAGCAGCGGGACAGCAGCCGGAGTGATTCTGTGGTGAGCGTGGTGCGACTGGAGCATCTCTGCTATACGGATCCACATGCAAGTATTTAAAGTAATGAGAACGAAGAAGCATCTTCAGGCCAACAACAGCATCCATCCTAAGGGGTCTTGATGTGGAACGAACTTTTCTATAGTCAAGCTACAAGTGACCGGTATGACTCTGATTGATTGTAGTACTTTTAAAATTTCGTTCATTTCGACGGTTTACCACTTGAAAGACACTCATCAACAACAACAACAGTACAATGTATAGAAAAACTACAATACCCTTCTTTCACAGTAAACCACCTGTATTAGTATGAATCAAGTGACTCTGTGATATTCTACTACTCTGAACAATACCGTACGGCGCGGTTTGGAACGGTGCAGTACTGTATGATATCGCACCCACAAGCCCGAATCAGAAACTCAGAAAAGTGGCCAACAATGATTGGAACCTTTGCATCTAAACCGCACTATATCCCGTCCGACTGCCGCCGGTAAAAGTGCCCACTACCTTGTAGACAAAGTCTCTGATGAGATAGGGAATGTCCCTGACCGAGTCTGAATGCGGCAACAGGTCCACTCCAGCATTACCGTATCGGTCGTAGTTGATCCAGGCGTTTCCGATAATGTAGACGGCAATGCCCAGCACGATGATGATGAAAAGCCATGTGAACCAGCCCCACGAAGTGCCGTCGTTGGTGTTTCCTCCCTTGTCCTTGTCCTTGTCCTTTCCGCTGTCGGGCTTGTCGCTGCCCGGATCGCTCTTGGGCGGCTCCTTGCACGCAGCCGGCGTTTTCCACACAATGGTGACGAACTCGCCACCCAAACGGTAGTAGTCGAGCTTGGGACCCTCCTCGGTGGGCGAGCAGACGTAATCAACGGTCATGCCAATGTCCACGCCTCCCCAGGGGTTGGTGTAGCTGGTGGAGATGCCCTCGACGTCGCCGCTGTCTCTGAGAGGCTTGTACTGCGGAGCTGCGCCGTTTCCGAACGGCATGATTTGCGAGAGCTCAAACTTGGACGACTTTGGCAGCTGTGTGTAGCCGAGTCCGCACACAATGGTGTTATCCGGGCACTGCTCGTCGTTGGGCTGCTTCTTGTCCAGCTTCAGCGACTCGCAGGGATCCAGCGTGAAGATCATTTTGTGTTGCGATGGAGGAGTGTCTTCCTGCTGCTCGATGGTCTGGGGGCCGGCAATGGACGACAGGTCGTATGTGTGGCCGTTGACGTTGAACTGGCACTTTGGCGCGGTGGCCAGGACCGCGGTTATCGCGGAGGCCAGCACTGGCAGAAGTCTCATTTTGTGTTGTTGGTTTTTTTGGCGTGGTGGTGATGGAGGTGAAGATGGAGGTGGTGATGGAGGTGGATTGGGAGAGGCGGGATTAGGTTTGGTGGCGATTCGATTCGCAGATGAACGGGAGTTTGGCGATTTATTTGGAAACCGCACGGCTGGACTGGGGCTGTAAAAATAGAACAGTGATGTGGTTGTGATGCTTTCTGTACGGAGGTTTTTTTTCAGCCGTTTTAGGTCCGTTTTGGCCAAATTTCACCCGACCTTTTCTCGAACAGCATTCAATAAAGCCGCATGCCGGGAGTTTAGGTGGTGTACAAGAGATGAGAAAATGGAAAGCTGCTGAAGCTGTCGTCACAGAAGGCTGTGGGCGTTTTTGAGGAAACCTGAAAAGCGCAACCGACGAGAAATGAAATTCTGAATCCAGCTGTGTTGTTTATATAGCTCTTATATTGCTCAATGGTGTGTTGAGATGCCCGAGTTGGAGAGTCAACCAGTTACTATTAGTAGAGCAACTTTGTAGGCTTGACCGAGAACAAGGCAGAAACCCGATAACGGAACAGGTTGGAGACTTGCAATTTGAACTAGTAATAGCGAATGATCACATCAGCAGCTTACTGTTGTTTCAGGCTTATCGGTGGATAATTGCGGTTTTTGTAGAGACACTCTCCACTCCCATCTCAAAACCTTTCTACCTTCTTTATTCGGCATAAACTTGTAGATCCGACGAGCTAATAGTGACAATGTGAGTTGGTGAATACCAACGACATGGGCGAATGAAGGGTTCCGAAAGAATAAATGAGATCTCAGAAATCTTCTGAAAGTTTCAAATTTCATTCAACTGGTACATTGCGTTCTCTAGAGTCATAACGAATCTACTGGGTTACTGGAAGACTATATAGCCATTGTAGAGATATTGACGAAAAGAGACATTGACTTAAGAGAAACATTAGAAGAAAACACTCTTGGATTTTCCAATTCCCTCATTCAGATGATTGAATACGACATTGGCCCGATAACGGACTCTTGCCTCTTGTTGTTCTGGTCCAGTCTATCTCGTCACCTCTCGTAGCCATCTCCGCGAATATTGACCCTATGATCAATCTGAAAGCACAGTTGTGATCAGCGTGTCGTTCTGAATCAGAATACGTCTGAAAATTATTAAATTCCCCTAATATCTCCTCAATCATTGCACCCCAACCACCCCAATAATTATCACCTGAACTAAGCATTTTATTCCAAATATTATATGTACTTAGACTATAAGGAATTACTTGCTCCCATTATTGGTTCATGAAATTGCTCTTGTACTGATGAGATCCATCTATGTGCGTCCAAATTAGTCAACATAAATAGCCATGTCCCACCTATCTAGCAACATCTCATGATAAGTCGCCTGTCATAAGGCTACGATTAAACAATTACAGAACTGTTACGACACAACTTACTACTGCTCTCCAGTATCCATCGGCACTGGCCAATCAATCAAAGTATACAATATTCTTACACAGGCTATTTGTTAGCTCGAACGTACTTGCCGATAACAATGCAATGGTCTCGCTCATAAGGCTCCAGAGTAAGCTGCTCAAGAGGCTTGATTCGCTCCTCTCGCAGCTTCTGGACCTCACGGGCAAAAACAGTCTCGGCCTCAACAGTAGAGTCGATACAGTTGGCCTTGATGGAGATGATGACTCCACCCTGGTCCTTGAGGAAGAGATGTGCGTTGAGGGCAATGATTCGGGCCTGATCGGGCTGGGCAACATCGGCAAAAACGGCGTCGACCATGCCAACGAGCATTCGGTACTTTTGGGGGTGTCGGGCATCCTCAATGATGGGGATGACGTTGGGTCGCTTCTTGGCCATGCCTATCAGGTCTCGGCCAGATCTGTGAGAAAACTCGACGGCGTACACAGTACCGGTGGGGCCCACGACATCAGCAACGTGAGAAACAGAGGTACCGGAGGCAGCACCCAGGTACAGGACCTTGGATCCGGGCTTGATGAACAGCTCGTCAAGACCACCGAGGATACCGGCAGCCAGCTTGGATCGGAAGGGGTTCCACACTCGGTACTCGACCTTGGTGGACTCTCCCTCGGGGGTGGTGGCGGGCACGTCAACAGACACTCGCTTCTCGCCGTAAACGCTCTCGCCGGGGGTCAGGTTCTTGGTGACCAGGAGATCCTCCTTTCCTCGGGCAATGAAAACACCGCCGTGTCGATGGGGCTCGACAATGACCTTGGCACCACCTCGAGCACCGCCTCGGGCACCACCTCGGGCACCGCCTCGTCCGCCTCGGTCGCCAAAGCCACCACGGCCACCTCGTCCACCACGGTCGCCAAAGCCACCTCGGCCTCCGCCTCGTCCGCCTCGGTCACCGCCGAATCCTCCTCGTCCTCCACCTCGTCCGCCGCCAAAGCCACCTCGGCCACCTCGGCCACCTCTGTCTCCGCCGCCGAATCCGCCTCGGCCGCCGCCTCGTCCACCTCTAGGAGTAAAGCCCATGATTATGTGTTTGTGTGTGTTGTGTTTTGGGGTAGTGCAAAATTGCTTGCACAAATGGGTGTTAATGGAAGGTAAGATGCAGCAGGAGATTTTTTTTTAATAAACTTTTTAGACTTTCAAAAATTTTTCTGGGTTGGGGTTGGACTGATAGATTAGGGTTCTGTGGGTGTTTGGGAGGGGACGGTGGGCTGGAGCACGGAGGCGGGGCTCCTCGTGGCGGCCAATTGAATGGGTCGTGTCACGTGACAATTTCTCTGGTTCAATTGACGCCATTTCTGGCCGAGTAGCGGTTCAGAACCTGCTGTTGTGGTTACTATCTGGTTGGGAGTGCTGTGGGTCTTCAAAGGTTAATTAGTTGATGCATGGTTCAGCCAGGGTTACAGAGGGTAGGGTCTTGGGGAGCTCTGTGATGGATGACGGAGTTTCTCGGCCTGTATGGGTGGTGAGTTTTGATATTTGTTGAAAAGCATGTGGCTATATGGTCACAAGTGTCTTTGGAAGTCCAATTGAGGCAGGTTTTCTGGCTGGTTTGGAGGGGTGCTTTTTAGAAGGCGATTTCTCAAGTGGGACCCTTTAAAGTTAAACGGGTTTTTTGATCGAGAGACGGAGAGGGAGCTTTGAAGACTTCTAGGGTGAGTTATGGACGATATTGAGGAGAGGTCTGGGGGTTTTGGAGGTGGCTTCAAGTCTTTATCGATCTTCCACAATGGTCACTCATCTCTCGAACACGAATTCGGACAAGTTCTGAGACAGTTGATATGTCTAGATGAGTGGTTCAGATTTTTTTATCACTTGCATCTGAGAAGTATTCGTTTTTTTTTTGCCCGAGTTGAGAAGCATAAGTTGGATCGTTTGAGCAGGGCCTCGAATGGATGTATTAAGTGACATTGTGGGTATGAGGTTAATTTCATTGTATTCGAAATTGGTTTTTGAAACGAATGTTCTTTTCGAAATTCGTTTTTCTCAATCATAGCGTCTTTGAGAGAGCAAACCTCTACTTTTTGATGCGTATGCTCTATGAAAAGTTGTTGATGTGTGTTGCAGGGATTCTGAAGAGTGCATTTGATCTAGATTGTTGCCCCAGTCAAAATGGTACCGGTTTTGTGTTCCTAATCTCTCTTGCCATCTTTAAATGTGTCTTGCTTGAGGTATCTCCAAATGTCGAGTCGAGTGCTTAGTAAGCAGCAATCGTGCAAAGAAGGTTTTTAGTACAGGTTATGAGTCTAGGAGAGGAATTGAGAAAAGGGAATTGAAACGTTCTTAGCTGGTTCTCTTGTTGATTTTACAGAATCTTATTGATTTTCACCATCTTCAGGATGTATTTGAAATTTTGGAAAATTATTTTCTCATCTCTTTTTTTCTATTTTTTATCTTTCTATTTCTATATTTTATTCATTTATTCATTTATTTTGTATTCGACCTGTCAAATCAGCCTCATCGAGGTGTGCATAATGGTGCCTTTTTTAAGCACCATACATCCAACCCAGGCCTTACATTCACACCCTGGATCACAAACAAAAAGTAACGACAAATGGCGAGAATGGCAAGAACAACAGCTTCTCTTTTTGTCGCTCTGTGAATCAGTTCATGTAGTCTTCTCAGAAATTGCTGAAGATGATAATGTCGACCATAAACACTAGACAGTTTGTCCAAGACCTCTCACAACCTGTTGACTTTAAAATGGGGTAAGGGCACTTAGAGGATTTCCAAAGAGTGCATTCTGCTTCAAATGACAGGTTTGATCTGTTCAAGCTTTTGAAACGTCTCAAATTTTTAATTCAAGCATATTAGTATGGGCTTTTACGAGAGTGATGACGTAAGCAGTTCAACCTGAACTAGGTTGATATGACAGAGGTAGAAATTGAGCTTTGATCGTATTGGTCGTGTTTAGCCGCCGTGAGTGTTTTCCAAATCCGTCGCTTTTAACCGCTTTTAGCCGGATTTAGCCGGATTTAGCCGCGTTCAAGGATAGAAAAATTTTGTAATAGCGATTTCTAGGTGATTGAATAATAAAATCGAAAAAATCGTGGAAAATAATAAACAAAAATTCGAAATAATAATTTAAAATAATTCAAATAATAACGAAAGAAAAAAGAAACATCGTCTTGAAGAAAACGTAAGATATAAAAAATGACTTTACTGACAGTATACCAACATCTTGAGGCTCTCGAAGAGATGATGCTGTTCAGTGCCATTTTGCACCACTTTACTGTCAAATCAGATACTTCACACCAAGCCCAATAAGGTTTTGATTACCTCATCATTCCTTCGTTTGAGGTCCCTATCAAGTCGATCCAAACACAGTGTGTAGGCATATTGGTGACAAAATCCAGTTAAACTCGCCATTTCCTGGCGAATGCACTTTTCAGATTTCTTGTAACTCGTATATAGGGTGTTGTAAACGGCATCTTATGTTTGGCATCCTTTTTCAGGGTCAGAGGCACGCCAGAAGGATATATAGGGGAATATCGAGCGGAAAACACGATTTATAATGGCATATAATGAGCTCTTCAATGAACAGATGTAATCAAGAAGAAATCAAAACCAAGATCCAAATCAAAAAATTATCAAATTTAAAAAACATGAAAATTCAATTTTAAAATTCATGGAAAATCACCACATCACTTATCGTGCGACAGGGTAACCCTACATTACACTCTAAAAACAACCAAACTACCGTCCAGTGACGCAATACCTTTAGTAAAGACACATTTCAAGCCCTCATTTTACTCGCAATCATCTCCCCAATCGAATCATCTTACTCTAATCCTTATATCTCCAATATCCATGCGTGTGTATTGTGTTCTTCCAGGTAATGCACCGATGACCCCGAAACTTGTTTCAGACATGTCCACAACGCTTCCTCTAATCGGCTGTCGTCGCCAAACTACCCATCCACTCCGCAAACCACGTCCAGAACCCCCCACCCAAGTTAGCCATGTGCTCCCACCTAAGCCAAAACAAGGTTTACCGGTTGTGGTCAAAACACAGTCACAACACGTGACCTTTGGCCCAAAGCAGACGTCCCAACTCCACCCCCGCGGGCCATACTCCCAACACTTTTCGCTCCCTGACAAATTCCATCCCTCGACAAAAAACTCCATCCCGACATAATGACCCGATACTCCGTTCAGTCCGTCGACCCCGCCAAGACCGCCTCTGCCCGGGGCGCCTACCTGCGAACCTCGTTCAAGAACACCTACGAGGTCGCCGGTGCCATCCGAGGCTGGAACGTCCAGAAGGCCCTTGTCTACCTTGAGCAGGTTACCGACCACGAGCGAGCCATCCCCTTCCGAAAGCACGCCGGATCCATCGGCCGAACCGGCCAGGGTAAGGAGTTTGGCGTGACCAAGGCCCGATGGCCCGTCAAGTCCATCAAGTTCATCCAGGACCTGCTCCAGAACGCTGAGGCCAACGCCGAGGCCAAGGGTCTTGACAAGGAGATCCTCGTCATCTCTCACATCCAGGTCAACCAGGCACCCAAGCAGCGACGACGAACTTACCGAGCCCACGGCCGAATCAACGCCTACCAGTCTTCTCCCTCTCACATTGAGCTCATCCTCTCCGAGCCCGCTGAGGAGGTTGCCAAGCCCAAGGAGTCTTCTCTGGCCCACATTTCTTCTCGACAGCGAGGCCGACTTGCTGCCAAGAAGCAGATTTCCGCCTAAACTGTACGGTTAATAAAAAATGAAAAGCATGTGATTTTGAAGCTCATCGGAGACACCCAGGCCACATGATTATGTAGAGAATGATATGAAAACGTATACGCGGGTGTTTTGTAGCAAGTTGCACCGTTTTTGGGTGTTTTTTGAGTGATTCAGGTTGTTAGAAGTTTTCCAGTCAAGTTGAATAATTTTTTAGCGTCGATTCGCTTAGACTTTTTGCTTAGTAAGCGCGTGGACCTTTGTCGCAGAGTAGTGGGGTTTGCGGGGGTTAGTTGTGATGGGAATGGTTTTGATGGTGAGCTTGTTTCTTTCGTAGTGGTGTTACTGGACGAGTTGTGGCCATTCAGGTCGGTACGGGGCTATATGGTTTGTCATGGTCAGGTGGTGTCAGTGTACGGATTTGAGATACTCGATTCAGAACGCAAACAAGGCAACTTTTAGGGACTTTCAGGAACTCTTTTTGATGAGAATTTGGTGCTGGACAGGTTGGTCAAGTTTTCTCGGTTGTATTACTGGTATTGGTTGAGTTGTTTCGACTACCTCCTCATTATTCCCCTACTTTGAGGCCCATACCATGTCGCCAGATATTCAGACGCTGACCAAGCTGACAACTTAATATTACTAACAGTGTAATATCTTGGCAGATGCACTCTTCAGATTTCTCTCAGAGCTCTCCATTCGTGCTACAACTGTATCCCGAATATGAGGTATGGGCTCGACACTACACGTTGCTTTTCATAGTCATATGCTGCTTGGGTAAAACTGGACCCAGATTGTGGATAGTGAAAAGTCAGAGTGGATACCAACCCCAATTTGAATACCGAAAACAACAGCCTAAAACCTCTTTGGTTCTATCAAGAGTTTCAAAAGCATCACATAAACCAATGCAGCTTATTGCTTATTGCTCACAGCACTAATAAACTTCATGCAAGGCGGCCTCACGCTCACCTCCTAAAGACACAAAATCAACACCCACAATGCGTCACCAAGTTACACATGGAACGTCAGAGATAAAAAGAGACAACTGTAGAGCCTCTAGATACCAGAGGTTCTAAGAACTTGATACCAATAAACAATCGCATAACACTATTGCCGGGTTGCAACTGGTGGTCAATCCCCCAGCAATTGTGACTCTCCTGCCTCCTCACCCAATCCCCTCAAGACGAGTCACATTGTCCCCAATGCCTACTTCCACACTCTTAATTTAGTTAAAGCGCAACCAATATACCATACACAAAGAATCGAAATAACATAAATACCCAACGATAACCCCCTTTGATCGGTATCCAGCAAGACTACACCACGAGCCCTTGTCAGTGTCCACCCCGGATCATTGGCATGTTTTTGAAAAAGCATAACGGACTGCGGTCTACCCCCGGCACTATTGTACCCACAATCGTGTCACCTCTCTGCGCTCACGGCTGAATCGACCTGGATCAGTCTTTCTTCCACTAACATCCTACAGATCCAGTATCTTACTATTGTGAGTATCTCCGAGTTGGCAGAAGGTGCCTCAAGTGACAGTTCGACTACACAACAGCTGAGACACATTCATTGTGAGAATTCCTGATCAGTTTCCTTACTTTGTCTGTGCCTCGCGTCATCTCCGCAAACTTCTGACCATTGTCTGCGGTCATGACAAGCTGCTACTCTACCTCCTCCCCAACCCATCTAACCCAGATTTACGGTACAGGCCTAAGACGTGAACAGGCAGTTGGAGGTGCAGCCCCTAGAGTGGAGGGGTAGAATGGGAGGATCCAGAGGTGCTGTCTTGCCCATCAAGACAGCTCCAATCTCCGCTCAGACGATTCACAGCTGGAACTGATGATGATGAGTGGAGGCGTAACTAGGCTGCCGTGTTTCTATGGCAAAAGCAACGTGTTTACATGTTTTACGTGGGTCCCGCCAGAAGGTAGGGTAACTCACTTGATGATACCAGAATTGATATCCAGACAAATGATATTCTTCTTTACTTATCACAGCGTGTTCTCTAGTAAGCTTTCAAGTATTCAGTAGCCCTGAGCTTGTAGTTGGTGATTCCAAGCTGTATTTGGACAGCTGGAGGCGTTCTAAGACACCGACGATAGTTTGGACCCATCATCGTATGGGGACTTTGAAATGATCTCCAAATGTGATGATGTTGAATTACACCCAGTGATGTTAGACACCTACGTCATATTGTGCTGTAAACTGATGAAGTCGACCTGCTCTGGTCATCTTGATTATCGCATCTTCTAAGCCACAGCTTCCGTGGAAAGTAGTTCTCGGTCTCAGAAAATGCGGAGCCGACGACAGCCTTCTCCTCAGAAAGTTCCTCTTTGATAACCAATTTGAGCGAGAAAAGGAGACAATCAGACGCCCGGCTTGCTGTATGTGCTTATTAACTAGTCAAAGGTCCGTTCCAAACATGATTGGGTAGCTTTAGGCCAGCACAAGGCTGGGTTATCATCCACCAGGCTACTAATCAGAGCGCAACTTTTTCCTATTTTGACGTGACTGTGGACCTAAGGGGTCCGTTTTGATCGCCAAAGTGAGCCGGTTTTGATGGACCGGTTGTCACCTTCGTGGTGGTGTTATTCCCCGGGAAAGGGTCTTTCCAGCTGGACGCTAGTTTAGGCTTGGTGGACTGGGCAACATGTTCCATGTGATATGATCATCTATGAGACACTATGAGAGTTTTGAAGAGCGTGTCTTGTTCAGAATTCCGTGCTGTTTGTCATGGTCTTATGTTCGTTTCCATATGTGCGATATTGAGGGGGCTGTGATTTCGACTCGAAATTTCACTATTCATTCTGGACTCCACAACGGCAGTGGAAAACTCATTTTGTTCGCTGCGTCTCGCTGGTTTTGAACGCAATCGGGTGCAGCTATGGTATCCAATGAGTAAAGGAGCTCGTTGTTGGTTTAAAGGGTCAGGCTCAATGACATGTTTTGAGAGCTCGTCGTGATAGTCAGGTCTTGCTGGTTACAGTCGTATGGTTGGCTTTTCAGGAGCTCCACTGTTCAGCGTTTTAGACAGCTTTACATGATTGAGTGTCATTCACGGACCTGATATGTTGGTTTTGGGTCCTGCAACATTCTGACAAGGTTCCCAGAGATCGTGTGACTCCCTGAGTTTCGTCATTCAACTGGTTTCTTTTTAGCTTGGATATTCGCTGTATCGTGGACTTGAACCCGCAACATCACACGCTATGATACCCTTGAATATATCATTCTACTCCATCTTTTGCGCTGATTCCGAAACTACTGCTCGTTTCTTGGCAGCTCGGATATTCACAAGCTTGCCCATACCGGGATGCTCTCTACCAGATACAGTGGGATGCTCTAGTATCTGCTATGTTCATTTTATGAGAAATTTGAAAAGTGCATTCGTCTTGAAATTATCAACTTGTGTTGAAAAGGTGCTTGAAGTTTTCATTTTTCGTCTATGAGAGTTCAGGGATATGCTTCAGCATGTTGAAGAGCTGAATACGGGTTGGGATCACTTTTTTGAGAATGTGGGCCTTGCAAAATCACTTTCAAACAAATGGATTGCTCTTAGTCTCACAAAAATCACAGTGATCAACTCTGCGTCTTTATAACTCTTGTTTATATGGAGTTAAGATACTGATTATGAAACTCATGTTTACCCGTGGATAAAATTACTCGCAATTACAATCCAGACCGAATTCACTCTTCACAGTTTTTCCAATGGTTCTGCAGCCTCTTTTACAAGAGTTCTCTCACATAATGCTGTTGTGTAACTGAAAGTCGGATTTAAAACTGTTTACAGAGAAGACATGAGAATTTTGAAAAACTGAAAGGGTTTGAAATCGACTTTTCATTGCACTGATGAGGATCATTTTTCAATGTATCTCTTGTACCAGTCTTGAAAGTGATCACGGCAGTTTTTTACTCACAACATTGTCCTTTATTTCATATTGAGCCACTTTCAAGACTTGCAACTGGGTGCCTTTCTATTCGCAGTCTCGTTCCAAACCTATTGCACTCATTGGAATTTCAATTACGTCTCTAAATCGATTTTTACAGCGATCATGTCATGAGCTACGTGATATCACTACAGTCATGTCAGTGCAACTAGAATCACATGACAGTCCCCTGGAAATGTTCTCTTTTTACCACAAGCGGCATGTTACATGGCACAGTACATGTTACATGTCACGTGCTGTACATGTATCTCATCACAGGACGCATGTGCGCATTTTGGCGAGATGGGATGGCAGCCGTATGGTCACGTGGACACGTTTATGGTCACGTGGACAGCTACCAGGTCACGTGGACAGCCGTCTGATCACATAGACAGCCACTTGGTCACGTGTGTGTGGTCACGTGTTCACAGAAAGATTCACGTAACACCGGCACTTGCAACTGCCCGATGCCCTCTCTCCCCTCAAACGCCGCTCAGTAAAACACACTGTACATGCGATTTTTTCCTGAGAATATTTTTAAATTGCATATTTCCTTGTCTCAAATTAGGCTCTACCTTTTGTGTTTCGATTAAAGTTGCCATGGTTACAGTAATCTGCGTAGAACCAGATTTGTTCATTATCGATATAAAGTCGATGATATTGGCGCGTTTTCTCTAGAAACTTGACTGTATATATTTGTTTGTGTCTTCCTTGGTTTGTGTTAATTTCAGCTGTTTTTGAGTACATTACACCACCTTTTCAGTGAGTCTATTTCGTCGAGTTTTCGATTTTGCTATTTTGGGAGTTTCTGCAAGTGTCTTGATTCGTAAAACCGACTGCATATATTGGACGGGAATGTGAAGTTAATTTGAGTTGTTTACATTTGTGGACAACCCGATTGGGACGTGTAAAGTCTATTTTTGGACATGTCAAAAAATGAGAAAAATGAGAGAGAAAAAATTGAATGAAATAGAAGAAGAAAAAAAAGGGGAAAATAAAAATTGCGTTTTTTGATTAAATAAAAGAACACAGAAAAAATGGGGAAAAATGGGGAAATAGACAGGGGAAGATCTTAAAGCTGTTATATATTTGGAAGCTGATGGAAAATGTGATGGACGTGGTTTGATATATTTTCAGAAAATATTAATGATTTTATACTGATCACTATACTTGATCACTTGCCATTACGTTCACTTGTCGTTTAATTTATTTACAGAATTGATAAGAAAATTCTGAAGAGAGCAATCGATGTATAATTCAATACTGACCATGAATGCTCATGTGGCTATAATACGACTGAAAACGATATTGAAATGGCTCTAATCTACCCCTTTTTAATTGTCATTTTCTCATGGTGTTTTCGTGTTGCTTTTCTTTATTATTTTAAATCAATTTTCAAAAAAATATAATGGTTTTTTTTTCGTATATTTGCGAAACCTTAATGTCGCATATCAAACCTTGTAAGAGCAACAGCAACTCTGGCGGCGGTTAAATGGGGCCATCTTAATGAGCAGTGCACGCAGTAGTAATGGTCACGTGAGTAGCACCATTGTGGCGAGCGTGTTTCTGTGAGCTTTATTCTCTTTTCAAAATACTCATCACGTGACTGTAGCGGTTTCTGGTCCACTCAGTCAAGTCTGATACGGGGAACAGTTGAAGAGGTTCTGAGAACATATAAGGTCATGTTATTGAAACCATTAAGCTCAGAATCCGATTCTGCTCCGATTGCACTCTTCACACACATCAACATCTCGTTTATGACGTGTAGTAGATCTAGTTGCTACTTATGTCAGTACCAGGTCGAGAAATTCGCATAAAACATGTTGGAAGCCAGATTCAAACATATTATTACTACCATTCAATAGCGAACTATAGTCTTCTTCAGTTTATCTCTTTGTTTTCTTCAAAAGTCACCGCTCTCTACAAAAAAAAGCTGACTGATGACAGATTATGAGCAGTTTCAGCTTAAGTTTTACGACACAGGTTACGACCGTCAACATGGCGACCAATATCAAGAACGGCTTGTTTTTTTTTAGAGAGTTACAAATATCAAATAAAATCATTAAATTAAGGCTAAAGCAAAGCAAGAAGAGGAGCGAGAAGCAGAGGGGCGACAATCTCAAGAGAGCCGGCGCCGTTGGCCTGCTGGGGACCGGTGGTTGTGTGGGTAGTGACCGGGCCAATGGGGTTAGGAGGGTTGATGATGGTGGGGATGGGGCTGGATGTGGGCGCGGCGCATGGGCTGTTGCTGCACGATGTGATGGTGACCACGTTGGTGTTGGTGACCACGGTGACGGGGCCGGAGAGAGTCACGGGGGTGGCGGACGAAGAAGAGCCGCTGCCGCCAAAGAGACCGCCGATCCAGCCGAGAATGCCGCCGCCGGAAGACGACGAGGAGTCGGATGCGGTGGCGATGGGAGAGGCCACAAGAGTCACGACAGAGCCAGTGACCACGGGAGCGCCGGTGGGCGAGCCTGTGGGCATGGGGATGATGTTGCCGGACGAGTCGATGGTGCCTGGCGAGCCGTGGTACAGAGTCTCCCAGTCAACCGTCTTGACGAAGAGCTCGGACCACGACTGAGGGATGCCGATGGAGTTTGTGCCGAAAATGCCGTCGAAAATGTTACCCAGCTGGAAGCCGCCGGTGTTGGCGGGCGCGGAGGGCGAGTCGGAGAAGGTGACGGTGGGGAAGACGGGCAGCGTGAAGCCGTCGCCGTTGGAGCCAGGGGCGGTGCCGGTCTGGGACGACGCGGGGGAGGACACAGACGCAATGGGCGCGGGGGACGAGCCGGTGGCGGAGGCAGAAGGAGCCGGGCCGGAAGAGGGCGAGCCGGTGGCGTCCACGTTGAGGGTCACAGAAGAGCCCAGCAGGGCCTGCAGCGACGACTGGAAGCCGCTCTGGTCGTCGATCAGAGACTGCGACGAGCCCACTGCCTGTGGTGCCTCGTTGGTGGGAGAGGCCGCGACCACAATCGAAGTCGGCGCGTTGTTGTTGCCGCCGTTGGAGGTGCTTTCGGCCGCAATCAGACCAGACAGCTTGCCCAGGTCAAAGCCGTCGTTGGTGGAGATGGTCGCAAACATGGACGACAGCTGGTCCAGAGGCACAGTGCTTCCGGGCGGAATGGAGTCGATATCGGGCAGAGACATGTGTAAACGAGTGTGTAGTTGGCTGAGGAAAAGGGAGGGCCAAGATGGGCGGCCTGTGTTTTTTATACAGCTGAGTGCGGGCCTTGTCTGTCTCTAACTTTGCAAGGGTACTTTAACTTTGTCTGAAATGGATGTTAGAGTTTCGCATGGTGAGGTATATTGGGTGCGACGATGGGGATGGAGGCAGAGGCCAGAGGCAGCGGCGGCGGTGGCAGCAGAGGCAGAGGCGGCGGCAGCGGCAGCAAATGGTCCAAAAAAACACTCTGGCGCTGCTCATCACCTTAGTGTTCTTTTGGCGCTGGCGCCGTGACTAATGGCCTTCAGCCGCGCCCTCCCCACGCTACCATGCCACCAACTAGCAGCAATGCCCCTCATGTCTCGTCATGTCTCGTTTCCCGCCTCTGTCTCTGTCTCTACCATGCCTCTGCTTCTACCATGCCTCTGCCTCTCTCTGCCTCTGCCTCTGCCCCCACCATGTCTCTGCCCCCGTCAGGTTTGCGCCCCGCTTGCCCCCAGTCCGCCCCGCCCACCAGTGCGGGGTACTCTCAAACAAACCCTGGTCGCACGCATGCATTCACTGCGCCAAAAAGATGCATCCAATGCGCCAAAAAGCTGCAGCCAAAGCTTGGTACTGGCAGCGCTCTGGAAACGCGAAAAATGGTGCTGCAGTAGAACCACCTGCATCAAACCGCAGCCGTGAGCCCGCGTAACACGCCCATTCTTCAAAAACTGCGTTTGGACGATTATTGGCGATTGTAGTCGATTTCTCGACGATCGCAGCTAAACGAAGAATAAGCTTTTTTGAAACGCACACCCACCTTTTGTGTTCCTTGTGTCGACTTGTTTTGCTCGCATTTGGGTTTAGGTTTAGCGAGACTTGTTATGGAGAGTTTAACCTTAGGTGAATAATAAAAGTGAGATGTTGCTTAGTCAGCGTTGGGATTTGAAACAACACTAATCATTAATTGGATCAAATAATTACAACAGAAACTTATTTATTTATTCGCCAAAAATTGCATCAATATTTTTTTAACATGAGTAGATGGATAATCTGATTCTGTACAAAATGCACTCTTTGGATTTTTTATGGGAAAATCACAAATGTTGTTGTTGCGCTACAGTACTATAGTTCTTTAGTAATGTGTTTTCTGAAACGATTTAAAATTTTATTAAAAATACAAGAAATGATATAGTAATTCCATTGGAGTCAGACGCTGATTTTGAGTGTGGTGCACTCTTACAATTGATCATAGAGTCGTCACTACTGCTTATAACAAGTCTCTGCTACATTGCCGAAGGACGTTTTTTCAATGCCGTAAAGCAAGTAGACGTGACTTGTATTGTGGGTACAAAGCCGTTGAGGGCGTTGTAGTGAACGTTCTGATTCTACTGCAGCAACTACAGCAGCTATGGTGACTCAATGTGCCTGGTCTTATTCAGTCTTGATTTGGTTGTACTTGCTGACATTGATCATGATACGGTTTCACGTCTGAAATGAATTTAGTTTGATTTGACAGATTTTGGAAGAGTGCAATTGGGGTGGAGTTGGATTCTCTATTGGGCGGTCCCAGTCTTGTGTTTTTAGAGTCATTGATTGTGATTTGGTGGTGTATCTCTGATACGTTATGTTTCTGTTTTAATTGCCAAAGCAAAACGAAATAATGGTAGCACTCAAGAAATTCTAAAGAGTGCGATTAGTGAGTAATCCGATTCTCCATCAAATGGTACCTTCTGCCTAAGTATTTGTGCCTTCACTTCTCAGATTCAGTCAGTCATTCACAACAACTACCTCCCATTCGCACATAACGCATGAAAGCAGCTATTGATGACATCTAAGAACATTGTGTTGGTACTATGGGAGTCATAAAGCAATTACCAGAAAGGTGCACTCTTCGGAATTGTCATATCTCGTCTGTGCCGCTATGTGTGAGCAGTTTAGTGGTGGTTACATGCTATATCTCCCTTAACCCCCGCTGTGGTGAAAATATAGACATTTTGAAAGTTGCACCTGGTTTGAAATCCGATTACGAATCCACTGAATCTGCTCGAATGTTTGTTGTGTGCTTCAGGGTCCTTGTATATGGTGTCTTGTTTGGAGTCAACTTAATGGCTCGTGATACTACCTTCTAGATTGTTACCAGATGCTGTTACGGGTATATTGGTGGTACCATTCGACTGATAATTTGATTTCGAGACGAATGCACTCTTTGGAATTCCTATAATGTGTCAACAAAAAAAATTAGTCGTGGTCAAAGTTCTTGCTCATGTCAGCACTGCCTTTATTGACATTTTTGATTGAGACATGCCGTATAACTTGGGTCAAGGTATGTGTGGATTGATACAGTGCAAAAGTGAGACGGTTTTTTTTTTTTCCGAATTTTGTTTAATTTTTCTTTTTTCGGATTTGAATTCAAATAAAAAGCTTTATTTTGTTTAATTTTTATTTCTTTTTTTTTCTTTTTTTTTCGAACAAAAATCGCATCCGGAAATAAAGTTTGTTGGAATCCACACCTGACAATGGACATTCCTGTCAGATTCTGCTGATGGCGTACAAGAGGATAATTGAAGATACCATTGGGTCGCTCTGAGTCTTCTGAGTCGTGTAGTCTTGTTTATTTTCTGATCGGACCTGTTCTCGGTCTGTAAGCTACAATTAAAAATCCTGGGAACAGTTTCGCCCATATTCTCGTCTAGAAAGAAGATGAACCGCTCGTGGGTTCGAATCCTGGCGTTGCTGAACTTCAAAAGTCGACATCTTGGCAGGCAGACTGGATGGCCATGTTCCTGCGCTGGTGTTCTCGTCTTCACACGTTTTCATATCTTTTACAAATGTCATTCTTTTTTTCGATCATCTTCTATACATGTTGAATACATGCTATATACACAATTACGTGACCCATTTGATGTCTTGTCCCAACGCGTAGTTACCCTGTCGTGCACTTCAAAATAAGCTTTATTGCTCGACTAAAATAGTCTTTCAATGTCCCAATAATACACTCCAGAAATACCCTATCCCTGACGTCGATCATTGGCTACCGTACGCTAAGTTTTGCAGATTGTCCAATATACGACTGGCGGGGTGACAGTTGGACGAGCTGGTAGGGTTTTTTTTTTTTTTTTTTTTTCTCCTCTGTCATCGAATGGCGCACCAGAACAGGATACAGACTAGATGAGAAGATTCCGAAGAGTGCATCGATTCCAGGACTCGACCACAAACACAACGATACCACATAATCACATATAATTACGAAATTACAGGTTCTAGATGGTGCATTGATCAACCCAAGATATTCAGTATAAACATAGTGATGATGAAGATATTGGTACTAAAAAGAGTGTATTCGCAATAGAAACTGTCACTGAATGCAACGTTACCACTTACGTCTTTGCAAACCCACTTGAAGCGCCCTTCTACGACCTGACGAAATTGAACTCTAGCTTCATGACTTATACTCACCCTGTGAATGCAGTTGAGGGGCTACAAGAATATTGATTGCTGGAAAATGACCGCAAGGATCCTCCAGTCAGCATGAAACACCCCAAAAATCCACAGGTATAATACTCACCACGTAACTTGGGCGGATCTGGTTTCATCTACTTAAGCTTCGTCACATAAGCTAGGTTGGGGCTGGTTTATTGATAGTGGAGACTCAATAGCAGGTATAGCAGCACATGTCTATTGCATACAAGGCCAGCAGATCTCCAGCGGGGGATTTTCCTAAATTCAATGTCGGGGATGTGCCGGAATTATAGCGGCATTATAATTTCGGAGATAGACGGAGATATCCATCTGAGCAGTCAAATGGACCAGTCAGATATAGCAGACTAAACGGCAGGGTAACCTCCTAATTCAGAATCGAGGTAGGGTAACATGCAGGTGACGATAATATGTGGGGTAACAAAGGTGTGGTGGGGGAAAGCTTATTTTGAAATCATGATAAGGTAGGGTAAAAGAATTCGAAGAAAGTCTAGAGAATTTTCGAGTAGCACGCTTTTGTCGCAAGAGAACGCTGACTTGAACGGTGCTATTAGTTTATTGATCAGGTAGTTATTAATAGATATAGGACGATATTTGAAAATTATGCTTTGTCACCGTGTCAGACATTCCGAAACATGAAACAGAAAAATATACTCACAAGGTCAGGGGTTAGTAACTGACAAGGTCTAGGAACGTTTTCCCCACAACTCTATGTCGTTGTATTCCCACTTGTTTCTGGCTTTGGCGTTGGAAGGACCTGGACAACGCGGTTTTGGTCCGTTTCTATATTTAGACGGCTCTTCTTGTTCAGAGCGACACGCTGGTCGTGGTGGCCCTGACGGTCTCAGTGTGGAATGGATATCGACACGTTTGGAATTTCCATTGTCAACAGTGTTGCCTCATTCGTACAGACAACAACATTAGGTGGGGCAAAAGTCGATGAATTTTTGAGATTTATGAAACCTATGAGCTCAACTGGGAAAAGCGTGCCCAGAAGCACCAGACTCAGTCACTAGTTCGTTTTCTCTGCCACCACTTCTTTTTCTTTTCTTTTACTCCATCAACGCCGCTGAAAGGTCCGTTGCAGTTGACTCGGTGGACAAACAGGCCTCCCTGGGTCATGTTGATTTTGTGAACGTCGCAGTAGGAGATGTATCTTTCCGGTTCCATGGTAGTGTTGGCAGTCTGGTTTCCATGACGGGGGAGAATCGCAGCTGCTATATATGATAATCTCAAGAATGGGGCTGTAATATTTCATGAAATCGTTGAAAGAGATTTTGACACATGAATTGAAGTGTGAGGGTTGTTGGAAGTGTAGGTGGACACAGAATCACCACAGAAGCAATATGAAGATTTCGGTTTCGTTCTGTGGTGTTTTCAGGTCTCGAATGGACTTCGATGAAAGCGAGAATGAGGCATAACTCCATCTCCACCTTCCTTTACTTTGGGGCATGTTGGCCTCAATGTACTGTAGATGGAGTTGTAAAGATGATGTGTACAAAACACAAAACAAAACAAAAATGTGTTCAAAGAGATGTCCCATGTGACCAGTGGCACCAAAAGATCACTTTATTGTACCATATACTCTACCTCCTACAACGGCTCTCCAATTATCCGTCGACTAGTCCTTGGTTGAGTGCTGAATGACAAGAGGATCACTCTCAATATGGACGATACTCATTTCTCAGAAAGGAAAAAAACGTACATTCAACGAGTTATATAAGAATACACATACCTTTATTCCTGTCAATGTATTCGTGTAAAGATAGCAATATCAGGAGTACTTCCTTGCAGCATGATAGGTCAGATGTATACTAAGCAAAGCATATCTCACCACCACTTCAATAAATTTGGTCAAATGAGGCGATGAACACATGCAAACAACACCACTAGAATACCCTGGAGATACTGAACTCATTGCCACCCTTTAATATTCTCTAGCACCAGAACTGAGTATTCTTGACTCTAGAAAAATGCGGTTTCTCACTTTTTCTACAATGCATGTTGTTCAAAATTACGAGACAGAGTCAAAAGTACCAAATACGTACATTCCTATTATATTAGACACGCATTTGAATACGACAGCAGTACCTAAACCTTTCAGAAACATTGCATCTCACTTTCAGCATCATCTACAACGTCCATTTGCCCATGTTTTATTAAGGTTCAACTTACCTCATCACTTTTCCCTTGCGTAGAGGTCTATACAAACGTGACTAGATATGAGAATATGACCAATAAAGCAGTTCAGAACGATTCATAATATGATTTCAAGATGATTTCACTTTTTGGAATTTTTTCAGGATTCCTCTAGAGTCTTTTAATGTGCAGAGGGTTGAGCATCAAAACTAAATTTTATTTATTTCAATTTATTTTTATTTTAGAAAAGATATAGTGTATATTCCGCTTTTTGCTCATTGTATAGCATGCTCAAGACTCTTAAACCCGGTCAAAAGCGGTTAAAGGCGGTAAAAGCCGGAGTGAAACTGCCACACAGTCGGAGTAGCGGTTATATACCCGGTGGATTTTTTCACAATTTTATTTTATTTTTATTTTATGTTTTGAAAATGCATTCAACTAAATAATACACCAATAGCACGCTCTTAGCACACTATAAAACCAACACTCGGAATTTACCAGCACTCGTAAATTACCAACACTCGGGTTTAACATGGTCCTAAACCAGCGTCCCCGATTCCAATCGTCTCATCATCTATAGGTTGAGACAGTTTCAGGTGGCGTGGTCGAACTCCTGGAACGGTGCTCACTGGTATTTCTCATCTCTTTCTCAAGAGTGCATCGGCGAAATTCCGAGATCTTCGCTGTCCTATGATCATGGCCAATCCGACCAGCCACTTCTCGAGACCTCAACCACCCAACCAAGTCCAGAAACGGGCCAATCTGGACCTCCACCGGGATCAGAAGTGAACCACAGCTTGAGTGACTAGCAACTGTTGTTTCATCACTACGCCTCCTCCTCTCCATCTTCCGAATCATCCTCCTCGTCACCCTCCAGCTCAGCTTCCAGAATCGCGTTTTTCACGCCGACATCAACCACATCGCCCAACAACGACTTCCATCGCTTCTCAAGATATCCAAGAGTGTCCGACACAGCAACTTGTTTTCTTTTTCGGTTCTGATTGATCTGTTCCAGCTCAGTGCGTGACGCAGCCAACTGTCGATCCACAGCTTTCACAATTTGATCCAGCTCATCGTTTCCAACCAGCCACTGAACTCTTCCAAATTCGTCCAGTAACGCCACGTTGTCCTTTCGTCCCAGAGTATATTCGAGGGCCGTGTATGCGTTTAGCAGGTTGACGTTGCCCTGCGAGTCCTCGAGATTGGTGTATCTAGAGATATCAATACCCGGCGTCTTCTTACGGTCCTCCACATAGTTCTCCATGGCCGGTAAGAGCTTTGAGGGTGTGCTTTCTGGAATCACCGTGTTGATCGGCCCCGTTTCGGCGGCTATGAGTTTTTCCGCATCCGACACTTGTTCAGTGGTGGGCGTAGCGTCAATGTATGGCAGAGACGGGATGTTCGTGGCGATAGAAGTCATGTGTGAATGGTACCAGTAAAGAGATGACGAGGCAAAATGTGGGAGAGTGCAAATGTGAGTTCAATAGTAGTCTCAGTGGTGAGTTTGTGTGAGTTCAGTGATGAGTTCAATGGTGTGTTTGTGTAATCAGGGTCGTAATGTGAAACGTAACACTGTATGTTGCACTGTATAGCGTAGCTGACAGATGGTCGATATCTGATGACGTGGCAAGATCTGTACTGTATCAGGTGTCGAAGCTGTGCTTTCGTTTGCTGCTAAAAGTTGTGAGTTTGGATGATGAGTTTGGGTGGTGATTTCTCTCTGCAGATTGAGGAAAAGTTTATTTTATTTTATTTTATTTTATTTTATTTTATTTTGATTATTTTGATTTAGCTGCGTCATGCTTACTAAGCAACACAAAAGAAGGAAAAAGTATTTAGAAAGATTAAACCGTCTAAGAATGCTTTGAATAGCAGAATGAACATGCTAAAGCCGGAATACACTCTATATATGACGATTTGAATGGACCTCTTTACAGGGGAAAAGTGATGAGGTAAGCTGAACCTTAATAAAGCTGTCAAAATACAGTTGTAAAAATGCAATAAGATTTGAACAGCTCAATTATTGGTAATTGAAACGCCTTTGAGAAGGGGATATAAAACCTGAATACAACCAATGAATCTCAAATTCAAATTCAAACAAGATGCACTTTTCAGAATCTTTATATCTCCAATATGACGTTGTCTAGGGAGTTCTAGAAATCAATCTGATGGAGATATGGAAAATTTCGAGAGCGATTTCTTCTCTAAAGGCGATTATGAACATTTTAGTAGCAGTTTGAATTAAGAAAACCTATTAATGGAGGTATTTACGGCGAGATACGGAAATGCTTGATAGAGTTGGACAAGGATGCTACAGACACACCTTTCGAAGTTTTTACTTAGCCACTATAGAAACATTATATTAGTACCAGTAGACGCCAAATCGAATTTCAAAGCGAATGCACTCCTTAGATTTGTCATAGCTCTACTAGAAAATCTTTTAGCAAAGTGTTATTCACAACTGTTGCCACTGTATCTAATTAGACATACAGCTGAGTCTGATCCAACAGCACCACACATTCTATTTCATCAGAATATTCATTTTACAGCTACTTGACAGCCACTGTAACACCCGCATTAAAAATCTCATCCGAACGCTCTTTTCAGAATCTGAGTGACCTCTATAAAAGTATTTTTCAGTGAGTTTTTTTTCAGTGGGCATTTATTTATTGTTTTTATTTATTTACACTTGTTAATTTTTGGTATAATTTTTTCGTGCACATCTAAACTCACCCTTATCAGACGCATCTGGTAACCTTGGAGGAGAATCACACAAGACCAAAAAGTGGTCAAAAGAGCGGCGATAGAGCTGTAACTAAACGTGTCAGATTTGCAAAGCTAGTTAAGGTCGATAAAATCACTTTTTTCCAGTTTTTACAAGCAATAATAATTCTCGAAAAAACATCCCCACCGAGAATCGAACCGGCGACACCCAGCGTCATCGTAACTTTGCCACTGTAGGACTCTGCTGCCAGCTCCACACTACCCAAATACAGCAACAGCATACACCGCTCAAAAGCGATACTTTTGGTTCTTTTTCGCCCGTCACAACCCGCCAGTGTCACCGCCCAGCCGCCAGCTACGCCCACGACGCTTCAGAATCAAATTTGAGCCAGCTGCGCCACTTTTGAGCCCACGACAGACCCCCCGTAACCCCCGTCACCACACCCACCCCCCCAAACAGTCGCAATGTGGGGATTCTTTGGAGGAGCAAAGAAGCAGGACCCGAAGGATACCATCATCAATCTTCGGCAGCAAATCATCGTGCTCAACAAGAAAAATGACAACCTGATTGTGCAGATTCAGGAGCAGGAAAACCTGGCCCGAAAGCACGTTACCACCAACAAACTCATGGCCAAGAACGCCCTCAAGAAGAAGAAAAACCTCGAAAAGCAGCAGGAGACGGTCCAGGGGTCCATCGACTCGCTGCAGACGTCCATCAACACCCTAGAGACGGCCAACCTCAACCTGGAGACCATGAAGGCCATGCAGGAGGGCGCCAAGGCCATGAAGCAGATTCACGGCAACATGAACATTGACAAGGTGGACAAGATTATGGACGAGACGCGGGACCAGGTTGCGTTGTCCGAGGAGGTGTCCGAGGCCATCTCTCGGCCCTACGCCAACGCCTACGACGAGGACGAGCTGGAGGACGAGCTGGAGGCCTTGGAGCAGGAGACGCTGGAGGACCAGATGGTCAACGTGGGCAGCGGCGTTCCCACCGCCAACACGGGCTCCCATATCAGTGCACACGATCTTCCTGCTGCACCAAACACTGCTGTTGAGGAGGATGATGAGGAGGAGGAGCTGCGTCGCCTACAGAGGGAGATGGCTTTGTAGGAGGCTGCAGGAGGAGTGATTTATAAGCATGGTAGGAGAGTAATAGATTGTATGAGTGAGTGGGTGGCGAGTGTAGCAGACCACAACGACTGCTGTAGTGATTTTGGTGTGCTGAAAGATCCAACAGACGGCTTTATACGATCATAGAACGATTCACGCTCTCCACGACATTGGAGATGTCTTACTTTTCTACTGAAAACGAATTCAACTAGAAAAAACTAGCTCTGGCCTGTACAGCAGTGAACATCTATCAAGGAAAGAATCCTTGACAAAAGCCGGAGCAGTTGGTAAGGAGAAAACAGGCGAGATATGATCATTTGTTCCAATCAACGGAAAACAGGTCTCAACCTGGGTCAACTGTGTGACTTTCAATATCATTCATAATCGCCCTGATGAGGAGTTTCACATCTCGATCATCTGAGGAGTAGCTGCTTGATTGAACGAGTCCAGGTGGCCAAAGCTTTGTTACTATCAGAATTCTCGCTTTCGCTGTAGTCATTAGATGTTCATAAGAGCAAGTTGAACTCTTCCAGCGATAGTCAACAAAAGAGATCACGAAGTAGAGTGTTTTCTGGGACGAAAAAGTCGTCAAACTACACCTTTAGGAGAGGGTTGTTGCATGAGATAAAGAAGTTAGAGGGCCAATAAAAGTGGGAACACGTGGGTATATATAATAAGATGGTAAAGTAGGGTGGCGTGTAGTGAGTTGACTGGTCAATAACTACTAGATGTTGGTAACTCGAAATATTATTTAGGTAGGAGTACCCTCGTGGTGATCAATCTCAAAGACGACAATATTGAATAGATCGGAAAAATGAAGAGTGCGTTTTGTTCAGTGTTATATTCTGATTCGAATGATACCACTCACTATCTTCTTTTGTTCAAATTGGCAGTTTTGACAAGACCATGCTAGACATGTTCAAGAGCTCATAACCTGTTGAACCGATCTGACCTTGATATTAATTGATCTGCTACCAGTTCTGATTGAGAAGAGGTAGAATATTTGTTTAGTCTGGCGAGAGCTGTTACAGGAACTTCAGTGTACCGAATATTGGCGGCAAGAGATATCGCATTGAGTCTTGTCAGGGAACGACTACAGTAGAGTGAGGACTGAAGTTATTAAAAATCTGAAAAGTGCAATCGCTTCAAAATCAAATTCCAGATGAAATGGTATTAATTTCTGTGTCTCAACTACACCTATATCTCTCAGAGATATACCATTTCACTACTCCCTGATGGTCTATTCATATTAGCATACAGTTGAAGATATATACCTCCAAAACCACCGTCCGAAACCACCCCAAAACTGCCCCAAAACCGCTCCAAAATCACGCAGTAGATAGCTACAGTCTTCTAAATCCCCACATTGCAAATTTAAACCGTTTCAACCACCCAAAACACCCACAATTCACCCTTCAAGTTCACACACCCCTCGACGGCTATTGAATAAGGTTCAGCTATGTGCGTCATGTGGGGTTCATTGGTATAGACCCGAGTATATATACTCTGGAGGTGCCGCTTACCATTTCCCTTTCCACATCTCTGACAACCACACGCAAAAAATGGAACTCTACAGCTACGTCGGCAACTCGCGTTCTTACGCCATTTTCTACATCCTCGACAAGGCCAACGTCAAATATGAGCTCAAGGAGTCGCTGAAAAACGGCGTTTTCCCGGCGGACATGGAGCAGCGATTTCCTCTGCGAAAGATTCCCGACATTGTCGAGGGCGACTTCAAGCTGTCCGAGACCATGGCTGTGACCACCTATTGTGAGTATGGCGACACCGGGGCAGCAGTGTAGTGAGGTTTGTGGTGTGTGGGGGGCATTGGGTTTGTGGGGGTGGGAGGGTTAAAGGTTGCACTAGCGGGACGATCGTGTCTCGAATCAAAACCAAAACTCAGCTTGGACAATTGCTAACAACAGTGGCGGAGAAACACGCGGAGGAGCTCGGATCTTTCGGAAAGCTCACACCGCTCGAGCTGGTCAAGGCCCTGGAGTGGATGTCGTTCACCAACACGGAACACATTCCCTGTGCGTCTCTCGCCGGCCTCATGACCATGGGCCAGCGTCCCTACGTCCAGAAGGACGCCATGCGGCTCATTGGCCTTGCCAACCGAAACGTCGACGTTGTCTACGAGCCCTTCCTCAAGAACAGCACGTTCCTCATTGGCGAACGGCTCACGTATGTTGACATTTTTGTCGCTGGCGCCACTCTTCGTGGCTTCACCCATCTGTGGGACGCCAAGTGGCGATCTGCCCACCCCCATTTCACCCGGTGGTTCACCACTGTGGTCAACCAGCCCGAGTTTGTCAAGCTCTTTGGCGAGACCCAGCTCTGCGACAAGTTTTCTCCCCCCAAGGAGCAGTAGACGGAATGGTCGAGAGTAACGGGGGTGTGCAGGTGTGAAGATGTAAAACGAAATACGCTGTCTATCGAAAGCATTTCTTCAATTCAATTTAATTCAACTGGAAGACTTCGATTTCCAAAATCACTCTCAAAAAAGCGATCCGTAGACCCACCAACTCAGTTTCTCGACAGTGGGACGATACTTGAAGCTGAATGCGCTATTCAGGTTCGACCACAGCGTCCTCTTCAGCGCACAAAACGGATTTTGAGGAGAGATGGAGAAGTAAGAGCAGAAGCAGAATCAAAGGGTGAGTCCACTTTGCCCAGATTTTCAAAGCTAACACAGCGGTGCCCTTTTCAACTGCCCTTATCACCTCATTGGCCCCTGGACTCTTGTGGTGAGGTTTCCTCTGCGGAGAGAGTACCATAAGATGATCTCGTTAGGGAGCACCTGAATCTCACGAGGGAACCCGTCATAGTCTGTGGATATGACAACGTAACTGTTGTCCACGGTGTCAATGAGATACACGAGCCGTGTGTGCAGTTCGCTGTGAGACGGATGGGCCTGCACCACGACCAGATATCTTGTGTTCCCCGCTCTCAATCCGGGTTCACTGTATGCCCGATCAAATTCGACCGCCACGTCACTGCTTGCACCACTCAGATCGAAGGCTCTCAGACTGTATCCGCCTAGCGCGTAAATGAGGCCATTTGCGACATGTACCGCCTGCGAGTCTCCGATGTCCACAAGCTGCCCATTGTGCCAATCGATATACGATGTTCTGGAGGAGGTTTGTGACCGGACGAAAGCACAGTCCGACCTCTGGGGGTTAGCTAAGAGAGTCAGGTGCTTGATATGGGAGCGCCTGCTAAGTGCTATTCGCATTTCAGACTGCTCGGCTCCCCCCATTTCCACCCACACCTGATCGCGCTCTTCCTTCAAAGCCACAACGTCGCCGTTCATTCCAAACTGGTGGTGGCAATCGGCTCCAATCGGAGGCTCGAAGGTGTACAGCGACAGCGAGCTGAAATCCCAAACGTCCACCTGACCCTTCCAGTTGACACCCAGGCTGAAGGGAGACATGGTCAGACGTTGCGCCGGGTGCGGAACAAACCGACAGTCGTCTCGAATGGATATTTTGGGGAGTTTTTCGCGTTCGAATGTCGTGTTTGCAACAGACAGAAACATTGCTCGAAAATCCAGAATTTTGGAGTCTTCTCTCTCCTGAGCCTCCAAAACAACCGTTGAAGCGACAAAATTCCGTTTCAGCAAAAACCTCCAACATTCGTCATTTTCGTTTCGAATCGAGTGTCCCGATCCGTCCAGCGTCACTATATCCCGAACAGACAGTTGGCAGTATATCTCGTGCCATATTTCCGCTGGAAGCTGCAGCAATATGGACATTGGTATCTGGTGAGTGAAGAAAAGGTGGAGTGGAGAAGAATAACCTTGATATGAATTATTAGGGAAATAAAAAGAAAAAAATTAAAATAAACACGTAAATTATTTTTAATTGACTTACTCCAAGAGAAAAATGGAATTAAAATATCTGAGGAAAACCAAAAGAGATACCTACAATAGAGAAAGTCCAAAACAACGACTTGACTCCAACAGTGCCACATCTCTACAACTAGACTGGCTACAATGCCCCGATGATTATTCATATACATATTATCTTTAGTGTAGTGCTTCTGAACCACCTCGTCTCTTTCACCTCCCATCTATATACCTTATTCTTGTCCCCCCAAACTGCCCCCACTGTACCTGGACCTTTACTAATGCTATCAAGCCCATGGCACATCAATACACCATGTAGCCCGACTAGCTAATCAACACCCACAACATGAAAAACGCAATCACAATGCCAAAGACCTTGACCATCAGCCACCGATTGCTGCTGATCCTCGCATAATACTTCATGATCTCTCTCTGGGCTCCTGACACATTGAGCGAAATGTCGTCTGTGTTCTGGTCGATTCGCGCCACTGTTTCTCGCTGCTCGGCCACCATTGTCGCCAGCTGCGAAAACATGCCTCCGAGCTCCTGGATCGTCGATTCAATCGCCTCCACCGCCGACGACCGCTGCTGCACATACATGTCCTGCTGGTCCATGAGCAGTGTGTCCTGTTGTGGCAGGGTGAGGAGATCCGAAGTGTCGGGGTCGCCCTCACCCCCTCCCTGCAGCTGCTGCAACTGTGCACCGTCATAAGGGTTGGACGAGGCCGTTCCGTACTGCTGCTGGCCCTGATCACCTCCGGGAACGCCGTACAGCGCCGAGCCGCCCTGTGTGGACGCCGAGGTGGCAGAAATGAACTGCTCGTGGCGGGTCTTGGATGCCTGGATGTTGCGCGTCCGCTCTTCCAGCACGTCTGCAAAGCCTGCTGTCACCGTGGACAGCTTTTCCTGCAGCAGCACGACCACGTTCTTGGAGTGCTCGAGCGTCTGCTTCTGCTGCGACGTGGTCCGTGCCCGCGACTGCAGCTGTGTCAGGCTCTCGTTGACGCGCGACACCTTCTGCTTGATCACGTGTGTCAGCTCGTTGATCTCCACGGGCCGGTCGTCGAACAGCGTCTTGCGCTGGGCCAGCTGGGCCAGTCGCTGCAGCATTTGCGTTGTGTCTGCGATTTCGGCGGCTATTCTCGACGCGTCTGTGGCGAACTGCGATCTTGTTGATCGGGTCTGTGGAGCTGGCGGCGCGTTCTGCCGCATCCGCGCCTGTGCTGCCACCGCGCTTTTGAATTCCTGCGTTCGATTTTGGACTGATAGCATGGGAAGTGTGAGGTTAGTGTGGTGTGTGGATTGCAAGTGGTGCAAGTGGTGACGTATGATTTAGAGGTTGGGAGGTGGTAGGTGTTGGGAGCATAAAGTTTATAGGGGTGAGCGCGCAGGGTTGGGGAAACGAGATGCTGTAGGAGTGTGTGACTGAGTCAGGGGAAATATGAACAGCGCATCTCATTCGGACAGTTGATGCGGTTCCAATGGTACAATTTTTATATTTGTGGCATGTCCAGAAGGAAAGATAATGTGGTGCTTTTAGAATCAAAGTAAGGGTTGGCTGGTTGGGAGAAACTTGAAGGGGATGAGATGTGTGAACATTCAGGAGGGGTAAACGATGGCGGTAAAAAAGTGTTTGGAAGGGTTACGGGAATTGTGAAAAGTGCGGTGGCTACAGAATTTGATTCTGATCACAATGGTGATAGCCACGTGTCCACACCTATCCTCTAAATGTTTCTGGTAGTGTTCTGTCCAGACAGTGTTGTAGATGCATCATCATCGACACTGGAGACCGCTGTAGATGGTCTAGAGCAAATCCAAAGAGTGAATTTTTCTTCAAATCGAGTGAAAAGAAGGCTGACGTTTTTAAATAGTTCACATTTTCTCTTTTGAATGGAATTGTCTGGACCTGAATTCAATGGAAGAATGATGAGGTAATCAAAACCTTAAATCGAGATCTGACATTTTCAGAAAGATAAAAAATCGTGGTAGGTTTCGAGTGGTTCCGTTGAGGAGTTTTTCAAGAGGAAATGTGACAAAAATATTAAAGAAGCTTTTAAGAAATTTGATTTTGATCACAATGGTGTCAGTCGCGTGTCTTGATTACGAAAGATCACGTGTTTAGGATGGTCTTGTATTGATTCAGCATGACAGCTATAAACCATAGGCAAGGTTCGTTCAAGAGTGTAGGTGACGAAGGAGATAGTTATAGACACCGAAACAGAGATAATTAGCTTCCGAAACAGTGACTATTTAATGGAACCGGTTTGGTTTCTGTCAGATCGATACTGACCGAGTTGAAAGGGATGACAAGGTGATGGAGAGTGATCCTATGAATATATCCATTTGGCTCAAGAGTTGGCTAAATAGCTGTATTCGAGCAAGAACAGTCAGAAAAGCCTGACTATATTCAGCACTACATGTATACGTCCCATCTCAACATTGTGGAAGAGTTCAGAGTTCAAAAAAGTTCAGAAAAGTTCAGTCACTCCTTCTCTTCTCGGCCAGTAATCAGAGTCAAGCCACAGACGGCAAAAGGAACACCATAGCTAATTTGAATAGTGCAACTTGCTCCCCTATCACCGCTGATCATGCCTGTCTTGTCAATTTTCCCTTAACTCTCTTATTGAGAGACATTTGCTTAGCCGTGCCTCATCATCATGTGTGTCATGTTCTTCACCCTGATTGGTCAGAAAAGTGGCGCAATGGGGCTCAGGTGGCGCAGCAAACGTTAATCTCACGCCACGAAAATACGACAAAGAAATTGAGACCGGCCAAATCGGGTCAGACCACGTATATATGGAAGATGGGTCTAATAATAAAATATTGAAAGCAACTTTTGCTTCTTTCCTTGCGCTTTTTCACATGCTACGTTGGACCGTTTTTTGGTTTTGTTTGGGCTGTAGATTTGTATACGTTACTAGACTTTCAGTTACAGCAGTTGTTTTGAGAGCTCATGAAGTAAGTGCAAATTGAAAATGAGGAAAAAGTTGTGCGTGAGATATCGAATTTCTGAGGAGTGCGATCGGTTGGACATCCATTTTTGATTTCAATGGTACCACTTATCCCAGTATAACTACTCTTATTAAGCAGATTCAATATGACATAACTTTGGACTTGATTTGGGGAGGGAGTATTTCTAGAGCATCTGTAGTTCTACTTGAGATATAACAAATCCGAAAAGTGCATCCTGTAGAGAATTTTCCTGTGACTACAACGATACCAGCTGTTACTCTTCAATCTCTTCCTAGAGTTGTCAATACTGAACTATTGATGCTTCAAACAAGCCAAAGTTGTGACGCAAAATTGGACTCCAGCCAAGCTATGGGAATTCTGAAAAGTGCAACTTCTATAAAACGATGAGCTCAATCCATTGGGAATTTCAAAAAGTTCATTATTGACCAGCTATCTAAAATTGTAGGGTGTTACTACGGTACGCGAGAGTAAAGCGACGAGGTAAGTCGAACTTAATAAAGATCGATTTCAAAATTGATTTGAAAAGTCGGAAAAGAAGAAAAATTGGATCTCGATTCAGCTAAAAAGTTGAGGTAAATATTGCAAATCTAAAGATATAGCCTTGTTCAATTTCGCCTTGTGATTCTAATGGCACATGTCTTGTTGTAACAGCTTTATCAGATCTCTCCCTTTTTGTAGCAATCTCATCCATTGAACAACGCCACACTTGAGCAATCGAAATGCCGAAAAGTGCATCGCGTTCAAAATCGAATTCTCCATCGAACAATACCCCACACCTTTCCCCACATAGAGCCAAAAGCTGTTTATATGCAAAACCGTCAAAAGCCCTCCTCCACCCTTCCTTCTACCGAGGTTGTAAATCAATAAACCATATACCCTCTGCAGTTAACAGTACAGTACGTAGCAATAACGGCAGCTGTAGCTGTAGCTGTAGCTACCCCTCCATCTTTGTTCTCTGCATCTCACGTGACCAAATGCTCCAATTATACGCATGTACAGTACTACTGTAGACGACCTATCAGAAACCTAGATTAGGAGATACAAGGGGCCATGTCTCTAATGAGCCGCTACAGAGCCTCTTGTTTAGCCGGTACTAAAGACTTATCGACACTTTATCAATGAGATAGAGCCGTTGAAGTTTCCGCCTTACTTTGGCTGGCCTGTGATTGGCTGGAGAGCCCGTGCCTGGACAAAGAAAACCTAGTTTGGCCGTGAGTAGTAGTATAAATCCAGGGTCATCCCCCACACTCAGTTGCGCACCCCAAATAACACGACATGAGCGAACAGTACACCGTTGAAGTGAGTATGAGCGTGTTTGGCTTGGCGAGGAGTGTCCAGCATCGGTTGTTGCGGAGATAGCGGGGAGGATTTGGGCCCCAGGTGACGGACAGCAGGTGGTGGGGATTTACGCCCAAGTGATTTGGACTTTTGGGGCGGTTTGGGGCTGGATAGGGACACAAAAGCGGTACCGATGGATACCTCTCATTCAGGGCTATCGACTGCCCCGTGTTTGATGTTTCTGGAGGCCCTGGTCGAGGTTTGGCGCGCTTACCGCACGACTCGGCTTCCTTGGTTCAGATCCAGTTCTGGACCACCGAAACTTGTCTGCTGAGTAATTGGGCAAACCTCCTAAGCGCAAAGACACAAACCCCGAGTCTTATCGCCACCTATTATTGCCACCTCATCCGATCAGCACTTGCTCCGATTCATTCCGTTTCTTTCCCATAGTCTATGTGCCATATGTGACATGTGCGGGAGTTAAGGTTGGCGTGCATGGGCCGAGGCAGCGTGTGTTGCGATAGGAAGGTGTCTGCTGGAGCAGTCTAGAACGGGCCGAAGTGGCGTGAACCGGCTTTTCCCGGAACAGCAATTGTCCAATGACGCCTACAAACACTATTGCCACCCACCAGAGTTCTACCCACCCCGTTGAGACCCCCCCTGCCACCCCCTTCCCCGGCCTGAGTATCTCCGCAATTCGAAAATCACATTCCCCCACAGAAAAAGCTTAATTTCAAGCCGATAAACTCTATTCGGATGTCCCAGTGGCTGGGGTGGTGTGACGTCTGGGGCACCATGAGGGTGGAGGGCTGAAAAGAGGCTGGAGTGGGGCTAAAATGTGGCTAGAGAGAGGCCATCCACCGGGCCCCAGGCCATTGTCTCGACTCCCGGCCGCTGGCTGCCCTGCTTTCGCTCCCTTTGGTGTCGTGGCACCCACCTCGATCTGGCCACCTCCCCCACACAACCTTTGGGACAGTCCCTCGGTACACCCCAACTCCTAAAGCCTATCTGCGAACACAACCCGCACCCATCTCTATATATACCGAGACTAACCCTAGCAAGTTGCTGAACACAACACCCCCGAATCTCTGTGGATTATCATCGACGGAAACGTTTTCGACCTCACTGAATTCCAGAAAGAACACCCCGGCGGAAAAAAGATTCTCAAACGAGTAGCAGGAAAAGACGCCACCAAGTTTTTCCACAAATACCACGACGCTGCCAAGATTATGCGAAGAGTCGGAATCAAGTTCAAAATCGGAACCCTTAAAGACGCTGACGCCAACCCCACACGAGCAATGATTGCCCCTAACAAGACCGCCGCCCTCGAGCCCTACGGAGACCTCGTGCCCTACGCCGACCCCAACTGGTACCACGGCTACCACAACCCTTACTACAAGGAGTCCCACGCCGCCCTCCGAGACGAGGTCCGACAGTGGGTCGAGGAGAAGATTGAGCCCTTTGTCGAGGAGTGGGATGATGACAAGGAGGTCCCCAAGGAGATCTTCCAGGAGATGGGCAAGCGAGGCTACCTCGCCGGCTCTCTCGGCATCCACTACAAGGACCTTGCCAAGTACACCGACGTCAAGCCCGCCTGCGTGCCCATCGAGGAGTACGACATGTTCCACGAGCTCATCATCACTGACGAGATCATGCGAGCCGGCTCTGGTGGTCTCACCTGGAACCTCCTCGGAGGCTACTGCATCGGTCTCCCCCCCGTGATCAAGTTCGCCAAGGAGCCCCTCAAGGAGCGAGTCCTCCCCGGCCTGCTCGACGGATCCAAGCGAATCTGTCTGTGCATCACCGAGCCCGACGCCGGTTCCGATGTCGCCAACATCACCACCACCGCCGAGAAGACCCCCGACGGCAAGTTCTTCATTGTCAACGGTATCAAGAAGTGGATCACCAACGGTATCTGGGCTGACTACTTCACCGTTGCCGTCCGAACTGGCGGCCCCGGCATGAACGGTATCTCCGTCCTTCTCCTCGAGCGAGGCATGGAGGGCCTCGAGACCCGACGAATGAACACTCAGGGTATGCTGTCTTCCGGCTCCACCTGGGTTACCATGGAGGACGTCAAGGTCCCCGTGGAGAACCTCCTCGGCCAGGAGAACAAGGGCTTCAAGGTCATCATGACCAACTTTAACCACGAGCGAGTCGGCATCATCATCCAGGCCAACCGAGCTTCTCGAGTCTGTTACGAGGAGGCCTGCAAGTACGCCCACAAGCGAAAGACCTTTGGCAAGCCTCTGATTGAGCACCCCGTCATCCGAGCCAAGCTCGCCAACATGGCCATTCGAATTGAGTCCACTCACGCCTGGCTCGAGAACCTGGTCTTCCAGTGCCAGATGTTCGACGAGCAGGAGGCCATGATCCGACTTGGTGGTGCTATTGCCGGCTGCAAGGCCCAGGCCACCCAGACCCTCGAGCTCTGTGCCCGAGAGGCTTCTCAGATCTTTGGTGGTCTGTCTTACACCCGAGGTGGTCTCGGAGGTAAGGTTGAGCGACTCTACCGAGAGGTGCGAGCTTACGCCATTCCCGGTGGATCCGAGGAGATTATGCTTGATCTCGCTATGCGACAGGCTCTCAAGGTCCACAAGGCTGTTGGTGCCAAGCTTTAAACAGTATATAGTATGAATGATTGATTGATTGAATGATTGATTTGGTTTTAGTATAGAGGTAGCACAGAAATATCATTAAAGAACATGCACACATTCTACTGTACATGTCGACTTTGGTATGATCCACACTAATGAATGTGTGCATGTCTCGACTTTAGCTGCATCATATGAATTCCAAGAAAAAAAGACCATGTAGTAAAAATAAGTCAATTTTATTGCTATAGCTTCAAAAAACAGCCAATTCAACCACAAAACACCCCAGTATTCCCCTTGAACATCACCCTTTTCATCAACACACGAAACAACTCCCCTTTCGACACATTGCTACAACCTTCGCGAACCTTCCATCATGCATAGGAATCTAACCTCCCAAACCTGTATATAAGAAAAGTAGACTTCCTACACATCACACACCACATTCGTCTTCAAACTTTCACTCACAACTACACGAAAATGAACCCCAGAGTATTTTTTGAGGTCGCCATTGGCGGAAAGACGCTAGGCAAGATTTATTTCGAGCTCTTTGCCGACAAGGTGCCCAAGACCGCCGAGAACTTCCGAGCTCTGTGCACCGGAGAGAAGGGCGACACAAAGGCCGGAATCCCTCTGCATTTCAAGGGATCTTCCTTCCACCGTGTCATCAAGGACTTTATGATCCAGGGTGGCGACTTCACCGCCGGAAACGGTACTGGCGGCGAGTCCATCTACGGCGAAAAGTTCCCCGATGAGGCCTTCCCCTACCAGCACGACCAGCCCTTCCTGCTGTCAATGGCCAACGCTGGCCCCAACACCAACGGCTCTCAGTTCTTCATCACCACTACAGAGACGCCGCACCTCGACAACAAGCACGTGGTGTTTGGTAAGCTGCTGAGCGGAAAGGGTATTGTTCGACAGGTGGAGCGAACGGAAACCGGCGAGCAGGATAAGCCCGTGCAGCCCGTGACCATTGTCGACTGTGGCGAGGTGCCCGCCGACTTTGAGGTGCCTGCCGGCAACCGGGACGACGGCACTGGCGACGACTACGAGGACTTCCTCAAGGATAACGACAACGTTGACGTCAACGACCCCACGTCGGTGCTGGGAGCCATTGAGAAGCTCAAGGACATTGGCACCAAGCTCTTCAAGGCAGGAGACACGGAGAAGGCGCTGACCAAGTACCAGAAGGCGGCCCGGTACCTCGAGGACTACCTGCCCGACGATCTGTCCGAGGAGAACATTGCCAAGGTGCACTCTCTGCGGGTCAGCTGTTCGCTCAACGTTGCTCTGGTGGCTCTCAAGGTCAACCAGCCCAAGGTTGCCATCCAGGCTGCCACTGCTGCCCTTGACGACGAGGCTATTGGCAACAAGGAGAAGGCCAAGGCTCTGTTCCGACGAGGATCTGCTTATGCTGCTCTCAAGAACGAGACTGATGCCCTGAAGGATCTCAACGATGCTCTTGCTCTTGAGCCCACCGATGGAGCTGTCAAGAACAAGATTGAGGAGGTCAAGGCAGCTTCTGTTCGACGACGACAGGCCGAGCAGAAGAAGTACGCCAACTTTTTTGGAAACAAGTAGAGTAGCCATGTAAATAATTGTTATGAGTATACTATTTAGAACTGCGCTGGTCTGTTCAGAGAGAGAGTAGAGGGACGAAGTAAAGAAGAGAATGCATGAAGCCTAGAATCAATGAAGCACTCGAGAACATGATGAGTGTCAAATGAGTAGGGAGAGTAATGAAGACTACAAGAACTGGCTCGTCTGCAGATTATTATGAAGGAAAATACGAGAGTCAAGACATCATGTGGTGTAGAAACTAGAAGAGAGCCAATCAAAAACTTATGGGGCCTGCTCAAGTTGGTGAACGATGACAATGGAGAGGGCATAGTAATAGGTGACAATGGAGAGGGCATAGTAATACTAGGTGTCAGGATGGCGGTGATACAACCAATAATGTAGACGACCAAGAAGGGTTCCTATGAGAAACTGACCTCAATCTTGATCTGGCGTTTATCAACCCCGAGTAAACAAGCCAGCTGAGAAGTATCATTTCTTTGGATGAAAAACCGGAGATTAAATGCTTCCGAATGATGACTAGTTGCTGGTCTAAGCCGTCTCATGATTTTTTCTGTTTTTTACTCCACTTTTTCTGATTGATTGGAATCAGAGGGGAAGGTGGAGGCAGGACCACGTTACTGCAGGATCTCTGCTTTGAACGACTTGGGTAGGGAAGAATGCCAGGTTCTCGCCACATTGTTGTAGTAGAAGTCAACAGCAGCAACATGTGTCTTATCCTGGCTGAGGTTTAGTTCCAGTAACCAGGTCTTGTTCATGTTAATTGTTGATGCCTCTTCTGCACCTCCACTGTTGAACACGGGCCATTGTCAGCCGATTCAATGTTGCTTATCTTCTCCTGGTATCGTATCAAATATACACCAAGGGAGCTGGACGAATACTGGGTGTTGGTGGTTGTTGGTAGCTGTTGGTGGTTGCTGGGCTTTTGAAGAACTGATGTTTGTTTGAATGAGAGAAAGAGAGGAATAGGTCATTAACGAGATATATGTAGTGTATTTTCTGGGACACAAACACTTACACGAATAGTACCTTCGAAAACGTTACTCTTAATTTCAAACATGTATTGGGGTGCATGGTTATCTTTACGTTATCAATGTCGCGAGAATGTGGGGATACTTGATGGTGCGTGCAGAAAGTTTATCATGTTGCAGTACGTCAGATGAGTGGGAGCTATACAAAAATATAGAGAGGTTTCTGTCCATATTTGGAATCACATCTTATTACATTAACTACAATGATGGTGATGACAAAAACGATGATGATGCTTTCTCAATGCAATGCTCTACACTGACATCCTAAAACTCCAACCAATCTCCAGACCGAAAAAATGTCGTCAATTCACCTCCGAACACCACTGAACAACAGTATATTCATGCTAATCTACCATCTAGACATTAGGCCATTTTCCAGCTTGCGCACAACCTCGCCGTACTCATTGCTGCGTCCGTCGCCCCGAGCCAGCTCCGAAGGAGGCACGTAGGCCGGACTGGGCTGGGCCTGGATGTGGTCTGCGGGATTGACCATGGCCGTGGCTCGCTGGATGGGCGGCGGAATGGGGTCCATGGAGCCGTAGGTCAGGGCCCGCTGGCGCCGCTGGCCGGACCCGGAGTTTTGCTTGGTCAGGCCCGAAGTCAGGCCCGTGGTCCAGTTGGCGGACGGCTGCAGATGCGCATACTGCGACTGCTGGGCGGCGGCGTCAGCTGAGGGCTCTGCCACGGGTAGCGGCTGCCCGGAGACGGCGTTCTGGCCCTGGGCGTGCAGCGGCTGTGACTGAGCCATGGGCTGGGCGGTGGGGGTGGGGTGGAAGACGTCCTTCTCGTCCTTGGGGTGGGGCACAAACGGGCCGGTGAACTTGGACTCGGTGATGAACGGGTGCGAGGCGGCCTGCTGCGGGGTCCAGCGCTCAAACGGGTTGTAGTTGAGCAGGCCCATGAGAAAGTCGTAGAGCGCCTCGCGGTGCTGCATCTCCTTGTCAATGTCCGCGCGCTTCATGTCCTTCTTGTGCAGCGGGTACTCCATGATGATGGTCTTGAGGTTGGCGGACATGAAGTACTGCTTGCTCTCCTTCTCCTCGACGTTGAACTCGCGCGAGTACCGCTCCCGCGACTTGAGCCGGTACCGCTTGCGGCCCTGGTCGTCGACAATCTTCTCCATGAACTTGCCGCTGTTTTTGCCCATTTCCACCATCCAGTTGGGGGGGTCGCCGAGCGACGCAATGATGCGCGACAGCTGGTTGTACTCGGACGCGCCGGGGAAGATGGGCAGCCCCAGGAACAGCTCGGCAATGATGCAGCCCATGGACCACATGTCGATGGACGTGGTGTAGGGGATGCCCAGCAGCACCTCGGGCGAGCGGTAGAAACGCGACTGGATGTACGTGTAGACCGTCTTGCGCTCGTGACACGCGGAGCCAAAGTCAATCACCTTGATTATCGGCGAGTCCAGGTTCTTCAGCAGAATGTTCTCCGGCTTGAGGTCGCAGTGGATGAGCTTTGCGTTTTTCAGCACCGTGAGCGAGTCCAGCAGCTGGCGCGAAAAGACCCGCACGAGGTTGATGGACAGCCCCCGGAACTGGTTCTGCTTGAGCAGCTCGTAGAGATTCGAGCTCAGCAGCTCAAACACCAGGCAGTAGTGCTGCTTGTGCAGAAACTTGTCCTTGAGCCGCAGAATGTGGTGCTCGTCTTTGTTGTCCACCGAGTTGTTGAGATACTCCAAAATCGACACCTCCATCATGCTCTGGTTGAGAAACGCAGGGTTGTTTTTGATCACCTTGACCGCCACAATATCCTTGCTCTTCATGTTCTGGCACTTGACCACCTGTCCAAACGTGCCCTGCCCCAATATGTCCAGCACCAGGTACCGCTTGCTTTCGTCCGTGCCCAGAATGTCGTTCACGTACAGAATGTAGTCGTTGTCGCGGTTGTCAAAGCCGTTGTTGAGCTTGGGCTCGCTGGGCTTGGTCAGCACCCGCCGCGGGTTCTTGGATGACTCGTAGTTGAAGTTGGCGTTGCAAATTTGGTATGTAGACGACAGTTGCAGCGTCAGGCTCACCAGCGGGCTCATGTATCCGCCCTCTGGCAGCGCTCGCCGGTTCTGCGGCCGCGTGTTGACCTGGGGATTGAGGTCCGACGGCCGTTCTATCGGTCTGAACGCCGGCGGCGGGATGGACGCCGGTGGTTCCGTCTGAGGTGCGTGCGACGGGCTCTGGGTCGGGTGCACCAGATGCGTCTGCTGCATCTGCTGCGTCTGCTGCGTCTGCTGTTGCTGTTGCTGCTGCTGCTGGTTGGGCCAGTACGGGTACGCCTTGGCGGCGGCAGCGGGCATGGCGGGATTATAGTGCTGCTGCTGCTGCTGGAGCTGCTGAGGCGGCGGGATGCCGGGTTTGCGAATCGGCGAAACCCGCGACCGCGGATAGTTGCCGGCAGGAGTGCTGTGTGGAGAGGCCCACGGATTGAAGGTGGATGCCGATTGTGGGGTCACTGGCGACGAGGACATTTGCATGGCCAGCGGCGTGCCTGGCTGCGACCGGTACAGGGGCTCATGCGGCGACTGCTGCTGCTGGTGCATCTGCTGGTGCTGCTGGTGCTGCTGCTGGGCCAGAGGCGCCAGGCCCGGAGGCAGACCGTACTGGGGCATGCTGGGGGCTCCAGAAGCGGATGCAGGGCCGGGGCCGGGAACGAGGGACGCAGGGTGCGCGCCGTAGTGGGCGGCGGCAATGGGGTCCTGGTGCGACGTTCTTCGCGAGGAAATGGGCGACGCTGGCTCGTACGGATGCAGTGGCTGCAGCTGGGGATGCGGCATCTGGCTTTGCGCCAGTGAGTTGGGCAGCTGCGACTGGAATTGTGGATGGGGCTGGGACGGCGAAAACGGGCCGTTCTGCTGGCCTGGAATACCGCCCAGCTGCTGGTAGTAGAGGCTGCGCTGGGAGTGCGACGTGTGTGGCGAGCTCTGGGCCTGGTTTGGTGCTGCTGCCGCTGCTGCTGCCGCTGCCGCTGCGCCGCCTCCGGGCTGGGGCTCCATGCGCTGCTGCTCGTAGCTTTTCCTCGAGTACCCTGCGTACTCGGGCGAGATGCGACGGTGGCCAGGGTACTGCTGTTGCTGCTGCTGGTTGTGCTGCTGCTGCTTTTGGCCCAAGAGCGACGGCATGAGGTGGCCGTTGGACGACATTTGGTGGTGGTGTGGAGAGGGCGAATGGTCCATTGCGCGCGGGACAATGACTCTCGGGGGACGCGGGCCGGCTCTGGGACTCGAAAATTTGCTTTCCTGGGCAGCACTAGCCTGATGTAGATAATCCCAAAAGTGCTGGAGTGGTGCGTGGTGCTAGCCCTTCCAAACTCAAAATGTCACAATGTTGTGGAGGCAGTCTTAGCCGGGGGGAAGCAGGATGTGGGTGACAGAAGTGGTGGGGTTTGGGGCCAGCGGGGATAAATGTGGCTTTAAACGGTGGATGTTTGGATGTGTCAGCCGCTTGTGCATCTCGAGCCGCACATGCTTCCGGTATACTGCTTCTGGGTGCGACAAAGTCTTTCTGCCGCGGTCTACTGATGGCTCTGCTTCTGCCTCTCAACTATACTTGTCTCTGTTGAACATTCCCAACTGGAGCATGTGCACGTGCGCTTTCAAAGTGATGCGGGAGTCATATGTTTAATTTGATTTGAAAAAAGGCAGTAAAATTGAATAAATAATTTTACAAAAGTACAAAAGTAGGGGTTTCGAGGAGTGATTTAGATGAGATGAAATAATAATTCTGATGAATTTCAGATAAATTCGAATAAATTTCATATGATTTCAAATAAATTCAAATAAATTTCAGATAAACCAAATAAATTTCAGAAAAATTTCAGAAAAATATAGAAAAATTATAAATAAAATCAAATAAAATCAATATTAGATGTGAGGGTGGTCAAGGTGTTGTTTCTGAGAAGTCTGAGATTGTGGGGGCTTCTTTCTTTTTATTGTGATTTTTTTTGTAATTTTTCTCTTTCACCCCTGAATTTTACATTCAACTAAATAGCCAACCTGAACAAGAGATCAAAACCCGGCTATTCCACTTTAACGCTCCAAGAAACATTGAAGTATACTAAAACGGTTACCCCAAGTCTAGTGGGTTTTCCAGATTTCTCGTAGCGTCGAAATTGCTCCGATTGAAGGTGTGTCTTGTCTTAGTGAGAATGACGACATGTTGCATCAGATTGTTTCCAAACATGAGACTATATAACGCCGTTGGAAGTACCTGAAAAGATTCTAGCTGTACCAGTACGTTTGCCATCAAAAACTGCGCCGGATACACTTTTCAGAAATTCAATAGAGTGTTTGCAAGTCTTATTGGACTGTTTCAAATCGGAAATTGAATTCTGAATTAACCCGAATATCGAAAATCGATAAAGAAAAAAAAAAAACACCCAAAAAATTCCAAAAAATTCCAAAAATACATTGTTCAATTCTAATAGACCCAACAACAACAACTAGAAGCTCTCCATTTATTACTTAGTCCTTACTTCACATGTTAGTTCTAGACACTACCACTTAATTTACAATCTACTTCAACATCAAAAGAAACCTCCAGAACCACATACCAACTCCACACCAAAAAGAGGTAGAGAAATATAAACAGCACCATAACACTCAGAACGACTGTCTGAAGAAAACGCACTCTTTTGATTTTCTCTTACCCGTCTAAAAACTTCAAAAAAACCGGGTCCCCAAATATCTCTTCAACTATCCCTCTCAACACTCTTAACGGCAATCTAAGTTACGCATAAACGCTTCTTCTACACACACCTTCACAAAACCACACCACATACTATGAGCCACCAGGAAGAAGCATACACGTGGAGACAGACGCTCCAGGACGTGACCATCTCGTTTCCAGTGCCGCCAGGAACCCGAGGCAAGCAAATCGACGTCAAGTTCACGCCAACCACAATCAGAGCGGGACTCGTAGGAGCCACAGAACCGATTCTGACCGGCGATTTGTACCAGAAAATCGCGCCGGAAGAGTCCACATGGACGGTGGTGGACCAAAAGGAAGTGACGATTGTGATCGAGAAAATTGGGCAGCAGGAGTGGTGGCCCCACGTGGTCACATCGGCGCCAAAGATTGACGTTTCGCAGATTGAGCCGGAAAAGTCCAACCTCAGTGATCTGGACGGGGAAACCCGCGCAATGGTCGAAAAAATGATGTACGACCAGCGGCAAAAGGAAATGGGCCAGCCCACATCGGACGAGCAAAAGAAGCAGGAAATGCTGGAAAACTTCAAGAAGCAGCATCCCGAAATGGACTTCTCAAAGGCCAAAATCAACGAGGGATTTGGCGTGGCCGAGTAATGGTGCCCACAACGACGCTGCCCTACAGTGCGTATATACAACTTATAATTTATAAAATTCGCCCAAATGGTTACTTATTTACAATGCATCAGATACCAGTGCACCTAAAATCCAAAACTAAACGAACTCATATCTGGTTCCTGGAATTGGCTCGTAGGAGCAGGTGGCTTGGTTGATTTTGGCTTGGGCTTCTCCTCTGTGTCCTTCCCCACCGGGGTTTCCTCCTTGGGCTCCTCCTTGGGCTCCTCCTTGGCTACCCTAGGACTTTCGAAACCGCTTAGCATGGATGGCGGCTCCTGGAACGAACTCAACATCGATGGAGGCTCAGCAGCCACACTCTTGGGCTTGAAATCATCAAAACCACTCAACATGGACAGAGCTCCAGAACCATCACTGAAACCGCCCATGGGCTTGGGCTTCATGTCTCGGAACGCAGCCATGGGATCCTCCTCAGCCTCAGCCTCACTCTCCTTGGCGGCCTCCGCAACTCGCCGGTTTTCGTCCTTTTTGAATTTCCATCCACGAGAAAGAGCAAGAGCCAATACCTCGCAGCCCATTCGAGAATACAGCTGCGCAGTGGTAAGCACACTCTGCATCTCGGTGGCCGACGTGACGCCATTGTCTGCACTGACCACCTTGAATTTGGAGTCTCGCAAGAACAAGTACAGCACCAGCAGCGCAGGGTCGTTGGACAGAAAAGACCGAGAGTTGGACACAATATGCGCAGATCCGCGATTCTTGGAATCCTCCCCGTGTTGAACCAACGACCGCACAGCCTCTCCTCGCTTGTCCTGAGACCACAAGCACCAGTAAATAACCCACTGGTCGCCCTTTTCAATAGCCTCGGGTAGAATTTCCTCGGTAATGAGCTCATTGAGCACCGGACCGTTCTCTCCTTCATACACACGACACACAGCAATGGCCAGCCCAATATCGTTCAGTTTGCGAATAATCACATTGACACAATCCTTGAGCGAATCACCAAGCAGGAAGAACGATGCTGCATACTGATATCTGTGCTTGGACAGCAGAGCAAAGGCGTTTTTCAGCGCTGCAGACTTCCACCGAGACTCCTTGAAATCGTTTTTGAGAAACTTGGTCATCTTGGTCTGTTCAGCATGAGTGGATGCTGACCTCCACAGAGCTTGCAGCACCTGCTTCTTTCGCAGAGCGAGATAGAAAAGAGAAGAATCACTGGGGTCTTGTCGATCAGTGGCCATGAAATGGTTCTTGGCCAGAGTGTCGAACAAATCCACTAAGTGCTGCTTCTCCAGCCAGTATCCAATGCCTGCAGCCTGGGCATCGGGCCACAGTAGCTTGGGACCGTCAATCTTGGCTAAAAGCAGCGTCTGCGATTCGGAATTCAAGGCCCAGCAGAAATCTCGCACAGTCATCTGCTTCTGAGTCTTGCGATGCATTCTGTACAGCTTGTAGCCCAGATAGTACCTGATGGCCATGAGATCGGTCCACGAAGCAACGTCAGAAGCAACCTCAATGATACTGGCAAGGGTTACCTGCTGATGCTGAGTAATAAAGGGTAGAGATAGCTGTTGCAGCTTCTCAGTAAGCTGGTCGTACTCCTCTGGAGTCAGAGACGACGAGAAAGCAGTGTCGTAGTCCTCCGGCACCATACCCAGGGTCGAATCAATGTCCTGCACAATCTCCTGATTGGCGTATTTGAGCTCGGAATGCAGCCGCTTCAAAGTCTCTCTCACCACCTCGGCATCACCCCGAAGAATGCACTGCACAAGTAGCTGTGGATGGTACGCAGGTAAGGGGCCGTTGACGATGGAGCAAATCTCAAACAAGTGGTGGATATGAAAGGCGCGAGACGAGTGCAACATGTCTGAAAAGTCTCGCACTCCTGCCTCCTCCTCATGAACACAGTTGTCATCAACAAACAGCTGGTTGCCGGCAGCAATGACGAGCACTCCAGTGTTCATCCAAATGGAATCGCCAATTTCGTGGTTGGTGAAAGGCTTGACGTTGACTCGCTTCAACAGACCCCAGCAGGGAGAAATGTTGGTATAATCAAACCGCAGTTGGCCCCATAGCTGCACATGATCGAAAAAGCCAATAGCTAGTACCGACTGGTTGTCAGGAGTGCAGGACCAATCCAGGTCGCAAATCTTGGACGAGAACTTCCTGGTCTGTTCCAGGAAGCCGTGACGGGTGTCCCAGATGGTCAGTTCGGTCCTGTCTTCTGAAACAATGGCCACCTTGTTGAGCGACGACTGGGAGAGTAACGGAGCGTTGGAAACGTTTGTGGAAACGGTGGATACCAAAGACCAATGCACAGAGTCATCGGTGGCATTGATTTCAGACACCCAAGTCGTAAACTCTCCATCGGAGGAAATGGCGCTCAGTTGATCAGAGGCCAGAGACTTGGTGCCTGTCCACGTCACAGGATACACCGGGAAGCACTTGTAAAAGCTATCCAGGAACGATGGCGACGAGGTAGCGACTGGGGTGATTGCCATGGTATCACCAGAAGTACTACCGGAAGTTTCAGACGATGAAGCAATTTTCCAACACCTGACTTTACCACCGTTGACAACAGCAAATACATGGAAACAAGTGCATTTTCGTCGTCTGTCAATTTCCAAGACACAGTTGACTATGTCAATCTGGTCAGACTCGCAAACCGCCACTCTCTTGGCAGTTTTGGAATCACCCAATAAAAAGAACAGCTCCACACGCGACTCCTCCAAAGCCAAAAAGTACTGGTCTTGGGATCCCAGCAGCACTCCGCCCAGTACCGGACTGGTTGTGTCAATGATAGACTGCTTTCGCAGCGTTGTTCTGTCCTCCAGCTTCTGGGTGATCCAAGCAGTGTTTTCTGTGAATCGACTTTGACTGACGACCAAATGACCTCTGGCCGACCGGATGAGTCGCTGCACACTTTTGTTGTGACCAGTGAAAAGCTGCTGGAGCTTGAGCGGGAAATCTGGCTTCAGATTACCATACTTGGTCAGAGCATCGCATCTGAACGCCACAACTCGACCATGCAAATGAATAAGAAGGACAGCCTCGGCCTTTTCGTGGTTCAGGATACCCCGCACAGCAATCACCGACCCGGGCTTGACTGCCCTGACCTTGGGAAACACTCCTGAGCAGGCATGTACCACAGTGGATGTGACGGCCAGACTCCCTCGTCCGTTTGTAAAAGCCCAGACGTCGATTCCCGCGTCCTGCAAGGTCACAATGGCCTCTGGATGCTCCTTATCCGTCATTGACGACTGCACAATCGCACTGTCCACCATGATGCTTCTTCCGTGGTCAACGACTGCGTCCACCTGGAAATTCAGCGAGTCAGCAGGGTCTAGGGACCTCCAGCGACGAACCACGCCGTCAACAGTTTGTGTGTAGAGATGTGCCAGGCCTGACTTGACTGGAGACGAGTCCTGGAGCCAGTGCAGGCCGCGTACTGGCTTTGGGTGCCGAACGAAAACGTAGTCAAAGGCAGCCTCGACGTCCGACGAAGACAGACGGCGAAAGACAATTACGATATTGTCCTCGTAGGGGGTGCACACGGCGAGAAACTGGCCTTCGGACGTGGAGCTGACAAATGTGCACAGTTGGGGTAGTGATCTTGTCCACATCTGGATGGGCTGCGCTTGGGTGTCGTTAGTGTTGTTAGTGTTGTTGGTGTCGCGATTGACGTCGTCTGGGGGGATGTTCCAGAGCGTGATTGTGTCGTCCACGGTGCACAGCTCCGTTTGCGAGCACCAAGTCATGGCTTCTGCCTTTGTGCGCAGCTCTGTGGTTTTGGTCCATTGCGTCTTAATGCCGTACTCCACCGTTGGCGAGAGGATCCAGACTGTGTCTCCGAGAGACAGGGCGATGCGGCCGCTTTCCTGGTTGATTTCGACGGCCACTCCGTCGCACGGCAGATACACTGTCTGCAGCAGCACCGACGGGTACTGCACGATGATCAGGTTGTTGCCCGAGCAATATGTCTGCGTTAGATGGGAGGCAAAGTGGGGGAGACGCGAGTGGGACACAAAAGGATTTCAATTGAACGGCTCCCATTTCAATTGGCGTGTGATACGAGAATGTGGCAGCAGAACGCCATCAGGTCCAAAGTGGCGTGTCGGCATACTCACAAAGATGGTGCGGCCTTTCCAGAAAACCAGTGACGTGGCATTTTCGCTGGAATTGGGCTCTCCGGCCAAAAAAGACACCGACATTGAGTGCTGAGAAAGAGAAAGAGAGTCTGTGAGTCAAGTGGTGAAGTTGCAAAGGTCGTGCAAATGAGTCTGGTGACTTTAGGTGTGTTAGGTGGGGCAGCTTTAAATTGGGAGCGAACCTAGTTGACTGCAATGACGTTTCTGGTCAGGAAGTTGTGGGGGTGGTACGGAAATTCTGAAGAGTGCGTTTTGTTCAGAATGTGATTGTGAGCATAAATGTGTTGTTTGTTTTTCCGTAGCTGTCTTTCAGAACTGCTTTTGGTGTGCTGTTTCGAGATAAAATGTGGTGCATTATCACTCTACAAAGTCAACCTTAACAACTGGAGTTGACACTATTTCATATACAGAAATTGTTATTGATGGTGACTATTAGCAAACATGTATATGGTATCATTTCGATCAGACGACTGTGTATATTATCCAGGTTTGTTTTAATTTTCCATTACCTTTTTGTATCTCACCTTTTTTCTCAGAGTAGGTTCAGCAACCGAATGCAAAGCTCATCTTGAACTATCTAGGGCAGGATGGAGAGGAGATTAGAAAATTCTGAAAAGTGCAATCGACTCAGACTAAAGCGCTGATTCAGTTGATAGTACCCATACTCTTCTAACTTGCTCCAATGACGGTCTAATAGGTGTTGCTAAATAACCCAGTAACAGTCAACATAGATTAAGGTAAAAGCCGCTTAAGAAGGTGTAAAGAGAATCTGAAAAGTGCAATCGCTTTTAAATGACGTGATTAATCGAAAACAACAGTCATATCAGTCATATCTACCACAAATATCAAATTATATAGACCTCTACGCAAGAGTAAACTGATGAGGTAAGTGAAACCTTAAATTAAGATGGTCAAAAACCGGAAAAAGCTACCCTTGAGAATACTCAAAAAAAGATTAGAACTGTTTTTGAAGGCATTGTGAGGGTAATGTAAAGATTCGGAAAAGTGCATCAATTTCAGAGCTGAATTTTTACTATGACGGTATTAATTAATTGCTCTCAAACTGCCTGTGACCGCAACTAAACGTGCAATGTATCGTGCTTCACCTGAAAGCCCCCCCAAATAAAGTTACTTAGCAGCATATCCAACGTCTAATTATTTCTCAAACCTCCCAATCTCTGCTACCACACACATTTCAGCCACCCCAGAAACAGCACGACAATATGGGATCGAGGTGAGTACGAGAGGAGAAGGAGGGCCTGGAGCGGTATTCCGGGCTAGTGGGGTGAATTCACGCTTGTTCCGAGTCGCTTGTGGCCCTCCAGGGTGTTTTTTAGAAGTGGTTGTGGCTGGTGGCTGTGTCACAAATCAAGGCGGTCAGTTTCACTCAAGTGGTGACAAGAAAGACCCAAAAGACCCGAATGACACGTTGTCTAAAACACTTACACGGACACATTGGTCCCACGTGGCATGAGGACACGTCACCAACTTGAATCACTCACGCCACCACCCACGACACTGCACGACAGACCAACCTACACTCCAGCCTCCACACCACCACCCAAATTTCCAACACTAACACAGTTGCAAAGATATCCGAACGAACGTGGCGATATGCCTGCAAAGATCGCCATGCGTCATGGTGCAGCGAAACACACCCAAGGACTGCCTCACCAAGCCAGAACTCATCAAAGACATGCCCGAGGAGTGCGTGCTGCTCATGAACTCGTTCCTGGCGTGCAAGCGGGGCCTGGTTGACATGACCAAGCGGTTCAGAGGTAACGCTCCGCTGTCCACGGGCCAGTACGACGAAAAGTACAAGGCCATGTCCAAGGGAACGTTTGATCCTGAGCTGGAGCTCATTCGATCCAAGCCTGCTCACGAAAACGACGACGAGCTGAACAAGCTCAGCGGCAAGAAGTAGGCTTGGCCGTGTAATTTATGTGTACATAGTGTAAATAACTGACATTTTGGGTGTGTGTTTTTCGAGTGAAAAGGGGGCAAGTGACGGTGATTTGGTTGGTACAGGAAGCACAGGTTCCTTGACAATGGGTCTTCAATCATTGACAGCTGAAGGACAAACTTTTGTGAAGATCGATATCTGGTTGCTTTGAGATTTGGTTCTTGTTTCAAGACAGCATTCTGGTTCTAGCAGACTCGATTTCCGGTTCTCTCCAGACTCTTTTCTTCTTTCGAGACTCGATTCTTCTTTCGAGACTCAATTCTTCTTCCAAGACTCGATTCTAGTTCTTTCGAGACCCGTTTCTGATTCTTTCCTGACTCGATTCTGGTTCTTTCTAGTGGGTTCCACTCAGTTAGTTGGCATATGGAAAAGCTGTTCAACTACACATGCTCACTCTAGACTTGTATTCTCTACTCTCTACTGTAGTCTCTCTAGTCATTCTCTGATCCGAAAAGTGCTTCCTTTCCAGCCAACACCATCCACGTTAATTTTCACTCCATTTCTACCCGTCTTATTCATCCACGTTAATCAAATCAATTCTCTATCGAATCACACACTCTATACGAACACACTCTACTTTTTCACGTACTCAACTCCCAGCTTTTCAATCTCGTCCAAAAGACTGTCCACGGTAGCGGAGCCGACCATGGGAGCGTTGATGACGACTCGGAAGAACTCGCCTCGGCCGTTGTCGCCCTGCTCGGGCGCGTAGTCCACCAGGAACTTGCCCGAGTCGTACAGCTTCTTGGCCACAAACCGCGTGGCGTCGGAATTAACCTGGGAGTCTGCGGACGGAGCCAGCTGTCCGCTGGGGGCGTAGTAGAAGCACGTCTGCAGACAGGGAGGCGGGAACTGCGACACGAGCTCGAATCCGGCGCGGTTCTGGACCTGTTTGGCCAGATACTCGGTCAGCTCAAAGGCGTGGTCGACTCGCTGGCCGTAACCCTCGGTTCCAAACCACTGCCAGCCGAGATACAGCTTGAGCGCATCGGGACGTCGGCCACAGCCCAGAGTGCCGTCGGCCAGATCAAAGTTCTCCTCGTCCTCGGAGCCGTGGAAGAGATAGGGGGCCTTGAGGGCGTTGGCGGTCTTGAAGGCCTTTTCGTCGGGAATCAGCAGGAAAGAGCACGTGGTGGGAACGCCCAGCATCTTGTGCGGGTTGACGGTGATGGAGTCGGCCTTGGCCACGCCCTGCAGCTTGTGCTTGTGCTTTTCGGAGAAGCACACGTTGCCGCCCCACGAGCCGTCCACGTGGAACCACAGGTTGTGCGTCTTGGCAATGTCGGCAATCTGCACAAACGGGTCGTACGAGCCGAAGACGGTCGTGCCTGCGGTCGCGTTGACGTACAGCGGCGTGTAGCCCTTGGCCCGCGCGTCCTCAATCTTCCTGGTCAGGTCCGAGGCGATCATGCGTCCCTCCACGTCCACGTCCACGGCAAACACCTGCGACTGGCCAATGCCCAGCAGAATGGCGGCCTTTTTGACCGAGTAGTGGCAGTGCGACGACGCAAACACCGCAAACTTGTAGTCGCCGTTGCCCTCGGTTTTGGTCTCGGGAAACTTGATGGCCCGCGCCATGGCCATGGAGGTGATGTTGGAGTACGAGCCTCCGGGGAAAGTCAGACCGCCGGCGTGGGGGCCGTCAAAGCCAAACAGACCGGCGTACTGCTTGCTCACGGCCTTTTCAATGAGCGTGAGAATGGGCGACACGGTGTAAACGTGCGAGTTTGTGTTGAGAACCGACAGCACAATGTCCGAGGCCAGGCCGACGGGGTTGGTGGAGGCGTACAGTTTGTCGAGGAAACCCGGGTGCCACGTGTTGACGGACTTGGTGAGCACGTGCTCCACGCTCTCAAACAGACCGTCGAGACCCTCTCCGTGCTCGGGGAGCGTCAGATCCACCTGCTTCCGGATCTCTGCCGGGGTCTCGCTGGGACCCACTCTGGCGTCTTCCTGGGTGGCAGACTCAATGTACTGCAGGACTCGGGGCACGAGACGGTCCAGGATGTTCTTGGCGTCGTTCACGCGGTCCGCCTCTTGCGCCAGCGGCTTGATTTCGTTAGATACTGTCATTTTCTGGGTGTTTAACGGGGTACTCAATGAGCTACTACGTACCCAGGCTTTATGTCGGCCGTCGTCGGCATATGCACGAACGTTAAAGTTTAAGCCACGAGCTGTCGATTCGATACGTCATAATTGCTGGATTGGGACGCTGCGGAACGAACAGGGAAAGCGGAGTTTCGAGGCGAGAAAGAGGGTTCAAGGAGACAAAGATGGCTGAAAAACTACCAAACTGGCCCATATAGTCGTTTTATCCGATTTTCACCCGGTTGCCCCCACTTTGCTAGGCCATAACGCCTCATTAGCATGCTTTTCAGGGCGGATCCCGAGGCTGAACTTTAAAGTTTTATTAAAGTGGCGAGTAAAAATAAGGTTATGTGGCGCACGGTAACGAGGGGAGCGGTACAAATGGTTGATTAGTCAGCGTTTTTGATTTGGCTTTTCCAATAATATTTTGACAGTCATGAATAATTAGCGGTTTATTTTATTATATGGCATTTACTGATTTGGTCATTTCATTTCTGATCACTTTCAGTTGCTTCAGCTGTCAGTTACGTGGTTTAAATTTGGTTCGGACCACTTCTCTTCGTCTTGCTCAAAAAGACGACTTCGAATCACTGAACATCCTGCTGTCTCATCTACAGAGTACTGTACCTCCCCTCAAGGTACGTTTGACATGTCAATAAAACCATTCTAAAACACGCTAGAACAATACTAGAGAGATTATGAAAAGTACATTCTGCTCAAAATCATTAACTAACTAGCATTGTCTTTTCAAACAATCGATTATCACACTTTTGTCCCGCTTCAAACACACTTCCCACGCAGGAAAGAAACCACTCCTCTAGGTGTTGAAAAGATAACAGTGTTGACCAAGTGATACAAATGATCAGCAAATCAGTTTTTGAAACAAATGCACTCTTCAGAATTACGATATCTGGGCTCTTTCCTCTTTGAGAGAGTCAATACTAGCCACAGAATTGCATATCATAGATTTCAAGGGTTAATATCTGTATAACACCTTTTGGAAGCCCGAGGAATCAATGTATGTGGAAAATCAACTTGGAACATTTACTCAATCCAATTATAGAAGTCAAAATCCTTCCATGAAGTTCTTTCACAGTCGATGAAAAAAGTCGTGATATTTCGCGAAGGTTCCATCGAAGCTAGAAATAAAGTGCTGAAAACACGAGCCATATGATATTATCAAAAAACCAGGAAGGACCCCATCAACCACAAAAAAAACAAAACAGGGGTTTACCAGGCATCTTTAGCACCTTCTGAAAAAGCACCCGCCATTATTTCCCCAGAGAACATGAGCCATACCGTTCCACCGGTTTCCGACTCTTGCATTCTTATGCATATATCATGTACTCTTTTTGCCACCTGACCAGCCCCTTGCAACCTAAACCAGCTTGCCAAAAAGTATTTATACCCCCCTCAGGCCCCTCTAGTTCTTCAGACAGCGACCAATCTCTGGGCAGTCATCTGCAAAGGATTCGGTACCGTCTGACACAGGCGCAGATGCGAGAACGCCCGCTGAAAACGCGGAGCTGAGAAGCACACCTGGCCTGTCCATGCAACGAGGACAGAATCCAAAAGTGCTTGAACGCTTAGCCAGCTTCACTTTTTCTGTCCACTTGAGTTTGGGTAGCTCCCAAGGGTCGGTAGACCCGGCATGAGAATCATACACATCTTTTGGGCAATGCCACATGGTGAAACTCCAGGCACCCCACGAGTAACGGTCAAGAGCAAGCCTCAGCCAGCCTGAGAGACGCGCGAAAGCTATGCCTTTGTGCTAGCGAGTGCAAGCCGCCTGAGCCAAGAGTCGTGCCCTATCAGAGGTTAGACCGCCATGAGCCTTAGCCATGAGCAAAGTGAGAGTGCACAGAGCCCCAGAGCCTGCCTCCGTGCCTAGTGCCACAAGCCTAGAGCATCCGCCAGAGCAAAGAGCCAGTGAGTCCCCCGAGGCACTAAGAGCCACCGAACCGACAGTGAGAAACTCATGGGGTGAAATTCCTTCTTGAGACACTCCATAGAGCCGCCTAGAACTGAGCAAAGAGCCATTGAGCCGCCCCAAAGAGCCAAGTGTCGAGAGACCGCCAGAGAGAGTCGAGAAGCCGTTGAGACGCCATGAGCTGAGACATGCCTTGAGCCGAGAAACCGCTGAGACGCCAACTAGAGCAAAGATCTGCTTTCACAGACGCCATTGAAAACGGTCACAAGAGCCACGCAACCATGAGAGAGAGAGAGAGTAAGAGCCGGTGCCTACAAGCATGTACTTACATGACAGAGCCAGAGCCGCCAAAGAGCAATCTACTGCCCGAGTGAAGTGCCAGTAAGTGCCATTGAGCCAATAAGTGCCAAAAACCAGAGCCACTCTTCAGAAACAGAGCAAAGAGCCAGTGAGTCCCCCGAGGCACTAAGAGCCAAACGCCTGTCACAGCCAGAGCCAGAGTCCGACCAGTGCCTTCAGCTAGCCAGAGTCACAGAACCAGAGCCACTTTCCAGGACTAGCCCTCCAGAAAGTCACTGTTGCAATGTCGGAGTTATTCTACTCAGATGTGTTAAGGATGTAGGCTTCTGCGGAACCTCTTGAAAGAGGATGTACGCGCTGCCGAACCTTTATTTAGTTTGCGAGAGGATTAGGTGAAATTCCGAACCTCTCTGGGTCAATAAATCATGGACCATTGAGTCCCACCCGAATTTGAACTGTAGTGATTGTGAATGTAGTGTACTCTGTAGTTTTGAGTAAGAGTTACTAAAATATAAAGCGTTGACTTGATCAGGTTTTTTCTTGGAATGGCTGCTGAATAAATAATAAATCCAACTATCTATGCCAGGGAGCTTTCTTCTGTCTGGAAATTGCATCTAATTAGAAACCAACTATCTCTCGTAACTACAGTAACATATCATCATTCGTATGCAATTAATATGTACAGTGTGTCTACTCCAAAACCTCGTCATCAACGTAGCCCAACTTCTCCTTTCGAGCCTCTCGTCCGCCAGAGGGAACGTCTCCAAATCGTCTAAACGGCCACAGCACCTTGGGGCACTTGCCGTGCATGAGACCCAGCGACACGGGGCCAAAGTTGTTGGAGTCAAACGAGTGGATGTTGTCGCCCTCGACCCACACGTGGTTGAACGGCACAAACGCCGTCTTTTGCGGGTACGGGTGACGTGTCACAATCTCGTCGCCACCCACGCCCAGGATGCGTTTGCACAGAAACTTGTCTGGGTCCATGGGGTTGCGTAGCAGCACCACGTCGCCCACCTTGAGGTAGCCTGGCTGCTTGATGAGGAACTTTTGCAGCAGCACAATGTCGCGTCGGCCGAGATTCGAGTCGGGATTGAGCGCCGGCGTCATGGAGTTGCCGCTAATGTGGCCGAGAAAGTAGGCGTGGTCCAGAAAACAAATGCCTACCGGGATCCACGTGGACCAGATGAGCAGCCGCATTGCGGGTTTCTGGCGCAGCGCCGCCCATCGCTTGGATTTCTGCGCAAACCACTCTTGTAGGCCCATTTCCAGGCGTGTTCAGGTCCAGCTGAGCGGTTTCAGTGGCTCAGTGCTGTAGCGTCTGTTTTCTGGAAGCTCACCATTTGTCTGCATCATGTCACTCCCGTTAAAGTTGCAACATGCAGGGTAAGTGCACGAGACCTGGAGTTGGTAGTCGTGAGGTAGGTGGTGGGTAAGTGGTATTGGGCGTGTTTTGGTGCGATTTTATTGGTATTGTTGTGCTCGTAAAACACACGCGGAAACGATGCACTTTTCAGTTTTTCGATTAAGCGACTGTGTCTAGAAATAGTTTGGGCCTTTTAGTGGTGAGAGTTGTGCATTCTCTTGAGAGATAGGAGAGTGTGTTTCTGGACATTGATCTGGAGACACCAACGGACACATCAACTGGAGACATCTTTTGGAGACATCTTTATGTGTAATGTACTGTAGGCACTGTACTCAAGAAAGATCACAATCAAAAAGTAATACAAGTTGACGGAAGTCACGATTTAGACGGTTCCATTTCACACTTCCTGATCATCTATATTTCACGAATGGATGAAAGTGGAGAAGTACAGCAGGTTTATGCCTTTCCAAAGTGAATATTCATGATGTATATTATCAGACAGTGAACAGGGTCTAGAAATAATCACAACTTTTTATCAATGTCAGGAAAATTCATGAATATGGGGTCATCCGTTGGCCTTACTGTAGCAACCTAACTAACTACAACTAAAACCAACTGCAACTATAAACAACTGCACTGACTGTTAAGTAGAGATGAGCGGCTTCCCCAAACCCTTCTGAAACACTCCACAGTCGAGGTGTGACGATTCTGAAGAGTGCATTCTTGAGAGAAGTCTAGAGAGAAGCTGGTTTTGAGTACACGAGTGAAACAAATACCCTCGTGTTGAGCCATTCAGAGGCCCTCCAAAGGCTAGGTTAGTCATCACCTCTATCTAAAACGAGACTGAAAGCTCATTTTGAACTTTGACCCTTGATAATGTGTTTGGAATTCGACATAGGACACTTTTTTATTCCTGAGGAATTCCAGTCACACGTTGCTGTCACATTTGTCCCAGTTGATCTAAAAGCAATCTACTTGAAGTCTTAGTCTAGATCTCGAGTCATCGCTAACTAGGTTTGCTTCGGCTCAGGTGCGGACCGTTTTTTGACGTTGGCCGCCGTTGAAAACAGAAGCAAACTGAAATACGAGCAACTTGGCAAGACTAAAGGAAGACGAAAAGCTGACGGAAATCGAGGCAAAAGCCGCAAAACAACAGGAACAGCTCGAGACACACTCGCTGGTGGCTCGGGGCGACTCATCCGGGACGTGCGGCTCGTTTTAGTCTGGTTTCGCCATACTCGCGTTCCTCTAGTGACTCACCAAGCCACACCTGCGGCTCTCGATAATGATGCGGCTACTGGGATCTGGAGGTGACGGTGTAGAATCCGCATTTCGACAGCTATGGCAGTTTTGAAAACGCCAATCGACACAGAACCGAAATCTGCGCACAGTGCTTCCAAAAACGGCTCTTTTGCGTCACTCTCAGGTCTCATAGATCCCCTGTCGTTGATACCCTTTGACCCCCCTTTTACACTTTCACTTTTTTATCTCCGTCGTTCTCGGTCAAGAGCAGGCTTTACAACTTTGGGGGGTCGTTTTTTTTTCTTTTTTTTTCGTTTTTTTTTTTTCTGAGTTTCCGAGCCGCGTGCACATGTGGGGAAACGATGAAAGTGGAGAAACAAACCCCAGAAAGCTGCAAAATATGGCAAGTTTTGTGTCACGTGACCACATCAAACGATACCTGACCCAATACAGTCGCCACTTCGCCCCAAACGGCTTCTTTCCCCCCACCATAATCCGGGTCTATGACTCTCCTCCACCCAGCCCAAAGTTTCAAAGTTCAAAAATAAAGTCCTAAATTCAAGGTTCCATTAGTTGTAGTTTACTGTTAAGAGCAGCATGAGACTCTCTGCTGTAGATCCATTTCTGGAATGACCAGTGCACCCAGTCGGTAGTATTTGGTTAGGTACAGCAGCACCCGCGACAGCTTTCTCGACACACTCTGGCCACTAACGACGTTTCTCCAGTACGTGACCTCGTTTTAGCCACTACTTTACCACAGCACTCTTGCTCCGATAATCAACCGATATCACCAAACACAACAATTTTCTTGAACACAAACACACCACTCATGGGAGCTAGATTCGAACGAGTAGCCAAGGTTATCGACTGGCTGATATCCCAGTGGTTCATTTTGGGTATGGGTGCCGCCGTGGCCATCGCCTACGCCAACCCGAACTACGCCAGATCCGGAGGAACCATCCGCTCAGATATCACCATTGAGTATCTGGCCGTGGCTGCCATTTTCCTCATTTCCGGACTCAGCATGCCGTCACGAACCCTTGCCCGCGAGCTCGGCAACTGGCGGGCCCATTTTATCACACAGGGCCTCTCTTTTCTCGTGACCCCCGCAATCATGTTTGGCTTTGTCAAGGCCATCTACTCCGCAAATGACCCCAGAATCGACAAGTACGTGCTGGTGGGCATGATCATCGCCGGCTGCACGCCAACCACAGTGTCGTCCAACGTCGTCATGACCAGAAATGCCGGTGGAAACGACTCTCTGTCGCTTCTGGAGGTTACCATTGGTAACGTCATGGGAGCCTTTATTTCCCCAGCACTTTTGCAGCTCTACCTGTCTGATTCCACGGGGTTTGGTTTCGGAAACCCCGCCAAGGACTCGTCCATGACCGCTCTGTATCGACGAGTCATGAAACAGCTGGGTCTGTCTCTTTTCGTGCCGCTGTTTGTTGGCCAGGTCCTCCAGAACGTGTTTCCCAAACAAACCAAATGGGCGATTCTGAAACTGAAGCTCGCCAAAGTGGGAACCTTTTGCCTGCTGCTGCTCATCTGGTCCACCTTCTCCACCTCTTTCTACGACAACGCCTTTGAATCCGTGCCCAAAGCAACCATGATCATGGTCCCCTTTTTCAACATTGGCATCTACCTTCTCTTCACGCTCATTTGTTTTGCTTTTGCACGATCACCAATCCCGCGGCTAGTCCTCAGAGAACCCCCTACTGAAAGCTCTTCCTTGCTCTACAAGCTCTTTCACAGATTCATGGCTGGCTTTTACTTCAACAAGAGAAACAGCGTGGCCATCATGCTCTGTGGAGCAGCCAAGACGGTAGCGCTGGGCGTGCCACTCATCAATGCCCAGTACGGTTCTGGAAGTTCCTTGGTCGGCAGAGTATCCATTCCTCTGACTCTTTACCAAGGAGAACAGATTCTCACCGCTCAGCTTCTAGTTCCATTATTCAAATGGTGGATTGGCGACGAGGGCAAGGAGCCAGAAAACGAAATGGAGGAGTCCACCGTGTCTGATGCCGGAGACTTGGAAAAAGTCATGCCTCGATCAAACGCCAACGCCGTCCATGGTAACCAAGACTTTCCCTTTGAGTCCGAAACTGATCCCGTCAAGATTAAACAGGATGAGGAGGTCGAGGCCAAGGTCTAGACACTGTAAGACTTATTTATTTGCATGTAATTATAATAGTTAATGATCAAGAACAACGCTACGCCATACTAATAATTTTTTTCTCTCTTTAGTTCTTTGCTACAGAACCGTCTACCTGTTTGGTACTCACACGTTCATACTTTACATCCTGCTATTACTTTACATCCATGATACATCCATCCATCGTTCGTCTATACGCTGTTAGTGGCCTAAATATCCCAGACCGACACGGGACCAACCTCGTTGTACTCCTGACGCGAAATGTAGGCTCCTTCAATGTTGGTGCCGAAAATCTGCTTGGCGCCAATCTGCGCGCCCAAAAACGCCGCTCGCTCCAGCTTGGAGCCCTTCCACTCGCTAAAGTACTCGGACATTTTAGCCATTCGCATCGCCGTCGGTGCCTGACCGTGGCCAATCTGTGTCTGGAGCGCCTGGTTGTACAGAGGGTTCACGGGAGTGCCTGCAGCAGCTCCAGCAGTCGTGGGAGTGTTTCGGCCGGAGGTGTTGAAGTTGGATGGCAGCTCCGAGTAGGTGGACTGTCGCGCAATGAGATACTTGTTGGTGAGCGAGGCCATGAGAGCCTCCTTGAAGCCTGTAATTCCGGAGATGCCACCGGCCACAATGATGTTGTTCCACACGGGCTGTCGCTTGGAAAACTCGTCAATGGCGGAGATGGACAGGTCTGCCTGCTCGGTGATGGCCTCGATGAGATCCTCGGTACCATGGAATCGCTCCTGGCCAACCGTCTGCTCCACGCCGTCGTCGTCCACAAAGGTATTGGTGTTCTTTTCCGAGTTGGGGATCTCGTTCTCCTTCTTCTTGTTCTTTTCTCGCTCTGCGAGAATCTCCCGGGTCTTTCCCGATGCCACAATGGCGGCAACGTCGATGGACGTCTCCTCGTCTCTGTCCGGCGCGTCGGGCTGGTTCATGGCGGACCAGAGGTTCTTTGCGTCCTTGTGCAGAACCTCAAAGATGTCTGACCTGAGCAGCGCGTCGATCTGGGCCGGGCTGAGGTTGGGCAGCTTGGCGGCAACGGCCTTCTTGACGCTGCTGGCGCCGAGATTGATGACAATCTGTGCGGGCTCGACCATGGCAAAGTCGGTCATGGGCGTGAGCGTGGTGATGTCCTCGCCCACGTCGATGATGAACGAGTCGGGGGCATTGTAGGCGTAGGTGAGGCACACGGGCTCGGAAATGGCCGCAAACGCGGGCAGGTTCATCTCCTCGAAGACGTACTGCGTGATGCTCTCCACCTGCAGCCGCGTCCACAGCGGCGACGACACCAGAAACAGGGCCAGCGCGGGCTGCTCGGGCTTGGTCTTCTGCATGGTCTGCGTCACCAGCTGCAGCAGGTACTCAAAGGCCGGGAGATTGGCGATTTTGCCCTCGACCACAGGCCACACTGCGTCTGTGTCTGCGCCAGTGCTTGAGAAAAAGACAGCGTCGGAGCCAGAGGGATGGGGGACCTTGTACACGACGGAAGGGACCTTGGCTGCGGCCTGCGTCAGAGACTCCTGCAGTCCAAACTGCGCCTGCGTGGTTTTGGAGCCAATGCTCACCACCAGGATGTTTTCGTCTCTGTAAGCGACCATGATTGGATGGAGTTGGGTGCTGGGGTTTTGGAGTGGGACAAGTGTAGATGGTGGTGCGCGTCGGGCTGGGAAGTGGAAAACCTTATGTGCTTAGTAAGCGGGTTGAGAGAAGAAAGCGGTTTGGGGAAGGGGAATGGCTGTAGTGCGTATATATGGGTGCTGAGTGAGTATTGTGATTGGTTTAGACGGATCTGCCGTTTTTGTTTTTGTTTTGGGGCATATTTGGGCAAAATTTGGAAGTGTTCGTTTTGGATAAAACAGTTATACAGTATCATCGTTTCTCCTTCGCTTCTACCATGTTGGGAAAGACGTAAAAACACACATAATTATTAGAACAAAGGTGAATATGTTTCGATACAGTTCTAATTATCTGAACAAATCTGGATATGTTTAGATACCCCAGACTGGTGTGAATTTGCATTTAGAGCAAAAGGCACTCTTCAGATACTACTCTTCGTTGTATATAGGCCAAGTGGGGAAGTGGGGTCCAAGGTCCGATACAGTATCACTGGACCCACACGTTACTCTTACCCCGAACCTGCTGCCACCGCACGTCCACCCAGTATCAATAAATCATTAATGTACATACTCCAACGCAGTCTACGCCAGAGCCTCTTTTTCCTTCTCCAGCTGAAGAATATACTCCTTGGTCTTCTGCACCTGCTGGTAAACCGTCTCCAGGCCCGCCGTCAGCCGGTCCAGCTCCTCGGCCTCTGTCTGCAGCGAGTACGACTTGCTGGGGTCGTTGGGGTCGGATTTTGCTGGAAGCAGGGCTCCTGGACGTGAAGTGAGCAGCTCAAACATTTGCTCAGATGGCTCGTTGAATACCAACTCATCATAGACATACGAGTCAACTGGCTGGGGTACATTGTGGCCATCCTCCTCATTCTTGACACCCGGAGCTCCAAGCTGGGCTGGCAGATTGTCCTTTTTGTATGGATGCAGCTTGAGGTGGTGGTACAGAAGCACGTTCTTCTCGCCCATTTCTGTGGGGAAGAAGATGCGGATACTGATTTCAAACTCTCCCCAGCCCGTTTCGGTCACCTCGAACGGCGGTTCTTCTATCGTTCGTGTGGAGTTTGCATAAGTATCGTGCAACTTGAAAACGACCTTTTTGATGAACCCCAGCTCGTGGTTACTCTCTGGCGCAGGGCTCGCCTCCTTCTTGTTGGTGGCCACCGCAAGCTTGTTCTTGACACGAGACACAGAGGCTGCATCTGCCTTCATGTCCAGCACCGGGGATCGCACAAAAATCGTCCAACTGTGTGTGTGGTCCGGAGAAACGTCCGGATTCGCCTTTTCCTCCTCCGTTAACGGGGTAGCCGTGTTTCCATAGAGGATCGGTCGAGAAATGGCAATGTTCTGCGGTTAGTTTTTGGTGTTGAGGCGCATCTGGCGATTTGAGAGCATCTGATGACGTGTCTTTAAGCATTCAGACTTGAGGACACGTGTCATTACCACTGCACTCACTTTGATTCTCTTGATGGACGCTCCTGGAGCCATGGTGTTTTGTTGTGAGTGGTGATGATGGAGTTTGGTTGATAGTGAACTTTGAATTCTTGCATGTCGCCATTGGGACTTTGATAGTTGACATAGTTGGGACTTTCAACTGAGGAGTCTGGGCAGATTGGACTTCGGAAGACAACGATAAAACGCACTCCTGAGGATTGATGAAAATTCTGAAGAGTGCATTCAGTTTTAAATGTGATTGGAAATCTGATTCTTCGGGTTGCGTCTTTCCAGCTAAACGCAGTCATCAAATATTTTGTCCTGTTCGAATCTCTTGGTTGGATCCCTTCAACTAAATATCGTGAAGCCTATTCTTCTTGGAGTGTGCTGTTTGGAGATACAACGTCTTCTACAGCTCTGCTGACAAATATAAATACCTTCATCTAGAACCACCACCATAGGTCTCGTACCACGACTCGGACAGAGAATAGCCCGAATCTCCACGAACCCGGTGGGTCTGGAAGTACTCAGGCGACTCGTACATGTACGGCTTGTAGCTGGCATCGTTTTCCTCAGCACTGAACTTGTTTAGGGACCCTCCAACCGAATGAACAACCGTAGCTCCACACAGTTGCGGCTGGAAAGTCTGCCACGTGAAAGCACCACCCACAGTGACGCCCCGTAGGTCCCCGAGTCGTTCTCGAAGCGCATCTCCGTCGTCTGGACTGCTGATGAACATTGAAGAAGCCAGGGAGTTGGTCTTGGGGTGCCAACTAATGTCTCTGATGAGAGAAGACAGCGAAGCTCGAGCACCATCCAGAGAATGGTCGCGAGGGGTTACTGTAGACGTCTGGAGCGATCTGTGCGACTGCAAACACGTGGCTAGCGTGCCATTGAGCTTCCAGACACGCACAATTCCGTCTGCAGATCCACTGGCCACGTATCCTCCACAGGGACTAAACTCGGATCTCACCAGACTCTTGACGACAAAAGCACCGGAATATGTCACCACACTTTCGTCCAGAGGATGGTCTTCCTGGCTGGGCGGCAGGTAGCTCAGGGTCTGTCTGTAGTCGGCCCTGACCCTGTACTGATCGTAGGTCTCGTCCAGTTGCTCGTACTGAGATTCGGGCTGCTCTGTTCCGCGCAGAGACCCCATTCTGACGTCCCAGAGCTTGGATCGTCCGTCTTTGGCTGTGGTCAGCACGTGCACACCATTGAAATGCACGTCACACGACGTCAGTCCACCCAAATGGCCCACAAACGTGCGCACCAGAGACCTCTTCTCTCGAAGATCATACTGATGAAGTCTTCCACTGTCCATACCTCCAAAGAAGACCATATCTGATCCCGCTGCCCAGGCCGCCTGATTCATGTCACTGTGTCCCTTTTGCCACGTGTGGTGGCCGGTACGGTTGTCCACCACAGAGTATCCGACTCTGGCTGCCCGTCCCATCAGTATCTTCCCATCGTCATGACTCCAGGCTACTGAAAAAGCTGCAGCTCGTCCGTATGCGTCCATGTGGCCCAGAAACGTCTCGCCGTCGGGATTGTCCAGGTCTGGGGCAATGTAGACGCCTCCATCAAAGGCCACTGCCGCCCAGCGGTTACTGGTGTTGGCAAAACAGCAGTCCGTTATAGTCCACGAGTTTGAGTGGAGCGGCATGTTGAGAATCTGCTCTATGGGCACTCCATCATCGCCCACGCTGTAGACACTGGCTATGGAGTCCTGGCTGAGAGTCAGGTACTGGGATCCGTCTTTGGAGTAAGCTCCACAGTATGTGCGTGCTTCCTCAGTCTGAACCACTTGTCCAATGGGATTAGGCAGAAAAGACGCTCCAAATAGCTTGTTGTGGGTCGAGTCTCCGGACGTCTCCCTCTTGGCCAGGTTCTCGCGCACACTTCCTCCTCCAAACATGCGTTCCTGGGCAAAATGGACCGCTCTCAGGTCCCTCAAGGGCTTACCTTCACGAGCCTTGAATCCCAAAATCTTTTGCAGCCGGGGACTCACGTACTGGCCCCATTTCTTGAGAAACAGCTTGCGGTCCTGAGGAGCCAAAGGGCGATGCGTCAGCACAGAGTCGTCGAACAACCCCGAGTAAACAGGATGGTCCTCGGGAACATTGGGAGGTCGTTTTGTGCCAAAGAAATAGCCGCTGCGCAGCTCCTGGATGCTTACTAACCCACAGGCCAGCTCGCGGTTGTCCAAAGCCCGCCGGAGAACTTTGGCGTTGTCCGTTCCCTCTTCAGACTCTAGGCTCCACCAGCGGTCTGGAAACTGGTCGCTTCGAGCTCGGAATTTGACGTGCAGAAACAGCGGGCTCAGGGGGTTGTCCAGCAGCCGCATGTACCACAGATTGACGGCATCGTAGGCGAATATCGTCTCTCTCATGGCCCGTTTATCGGCCTTGCTGCACTCTTTCCGCATCTCTAGGTCCGGGTATCCTGGCCCAAAGTTGTAGTCATCGTGTGTGCGAGCGTACTCGTAGTCAGACGCCGTCAACGTCAACTGGTGCGGTCCATCTCCCACGTCCAGTCCCTGTCCGTACCAGAAGCTGGGCATTAACAACGAGTCGTTGGCTGTCTCCAGAATCCTGTGGAGCCGTTTGAGCTCCTTCACCAAAGCGGATTTGAGCTGCTGCGGCTCCAGAAACGACTCAATGTCCCTCCACTCCACTGTCGGCGCAGCATAGTCGTATACTGCGTCTCTGATGAGTTCCAGTTCGTGGGGTAGCTCCATGTTGCTCATGGCGAGTATCTGGGCGAGATTGCGAACCACAAACCTCCTGTTTAGCCCATCTGGACGCACGGCTAGATTGCGACAAGGCGGCGGGTCCATTTTTTCTATTCCGTTTGTTTTTGCTTGAGATATTGGTGGTGGCGGGGTTTCCGATGGTTATCGATTGATGGGCCTAACTTACTGCATGTGGGATGCACTTGAGTCGGCATGAGCGATGTTAGATTGGCCTGCCGAGGGGAAAATACAGGGGAGACGGTTTGAACTGAAAAAGGCGTGTTTTGGGAGAAAAGAAACAACCAAAGAGGTTACTGAGTCTCTGCGATGTTGATGGAATTTTCAGATTGGGATAATAATGAGTTTTGGTCCAATTGCTGGGTGCCATTGACTGCACTAGAGACAACAGCCGAGTAAATGTAGAACGAAGACATGCAGGCGATACTGTGCAACATTTAAACGAAACAAGCAGCCGTTGTAAATAACCAACAAAAACACTCTGGAAATGCCAGAGTTACTAAAGAGCATCCTAAAGTGCTTTGAAATGCAAAAAAGTGATTTCTGGCAGGATCGAACTGCCGACGTTCTGCGTGTTAAGCAGATGCCATGACCGACTAGACCAAGAAACCGATTCTGGATTTTTTGAAAAATTGGTATTTGGTTGCCTAATTCTGACAACAGGTTATGAGTAACTTTTCTTGTTGAAATATATTATTTGGGCCTGGATTATGTTACTTTTGAACTTTTGAACTAGTTTCTACTCTCATAAATTATTTAGGGATAATTTTCTGACTTAACCTTGAAATTTAATTCTAAAATTGTTGTGATTTTTCCTTAATGATCATCAAGAGGTACAGTAGAAATGACAGTTCTAATGCTTTTGACAAGTTCATCTGTAGCTCCTAGCTCCTTCGACTTTTGAATGAGCATCTTGTGGTCAAATCAGGGACTTTTGAATACAAAACTTGATCGTTTCATATCAGGCTGACGTGTTTAGCTACGTACTCCAAGCTGATAATCAGATATAAATCGTTATTCATTAATTACATAAATTAGTCTCGTGTGAGAATATTTTTTTGGTTGTTGTTTTGGCTGAGGGTCTTCTGATTACCAGGCAAAGGCCTCCTCAAAGTAGTCGACTCGCTTGGAGCTCACGTCCAGAGACAGAGCCACGGCCTTTCGAGTGTCGTCGTTCATAACGGGAGGTCCGCAAACCATGACCGAGGTGGTTCCAGCCGCCTGGGACACAATGCTAGGGATTTCGGTGCAGAGATCGGGTCGGCTTCCGTAGGTGACCTGCACAGAGCCCATTGACGACAAGGAAGCCTTTTCGGAGGCTTCGTCGGATCCAGAAGAAGTTGTGGTCACGGCGTGTTCAACCACACCCACGGACTTTTCGGTCATGACGGTGGTGCCGCCGTTTCGGGAGTCCTGTCGAGTCAGGTAGAGCCGCACCTCAATGTTTTCGGCAGTCTCAAGGAAGGCCAGCTCCTGGCTGAACCACTTGAGGTACTCGTCGTCGGAAACGACCCAGATGAAGATAATGTGCTGCTTCAGGCCCCGCTTGATAGAGTCCTGAGCGTAGGCGTAGGTAGCAGTGATTCCGATTCCGCCAGCCACGAGAATGGAAGTGTCGTATCGGTGGACGGGATGCTGAGAGCCGTAGGGGCCGTCCATGGCCAGGGGAAGCTTGCACTTGCCGTTGGCGTTGAGGTAGTCAAACAGCGAGTTGGTCATTCCGTCGTAGCACTTGATGAGGAAGGTGATGTTGCCGTTGGCAGCAGCCTCGGGAGACTGGTAGATGGTGAACGGATGCGACTCCCAGGGCTTTCGAGTGCCCTTGAGACAGTGTAGGTAGACGTGGGCACCGGGGAAGAACTTCCATCGCTGGGAGTAGGCGACCTCAATTCGCACGATTCGAGCCTCTCGGCCGACAATCTCAGCAACACCAGAGCTTTTTCCACTCCAGCCCATGCGGGCAAATCGCATGAGTCGATCAAAGCCCCAGAGGGCAATGGAGGCGTAGACGTACTGCATCCAGCCCAGGCCCTCGCAGTGCCACCAGCAGCCTACCACGAACATGACAGCAAAGAGAATGTGGATGGCCAGAAAGGCATCGTACCACCGGTGTCGCAGAAAGTAGATGGACTGGATGCAGATGAAGGAGCAGAGAATGGTGGCAACAACACCCCATCGCCAGTAAGTTCGCGAGTAGTACACGGCCAGAGCTCCTCGTCGGGCACCAATGACGGTGTAGCCAACGGAGTGGATGATGGCATGGGCAGTCATCATTCGAGAAACCCATCGGTGGTAGACGTTGAAGGTGTCAAAGGACCAGCCAGTGACCCACATCATAATGTTGTTTCGTCCGGCAAAGAGGAAGATGAGGGGCAGCTGGGTGAAGGCTATGATTCCAGATCGGTCGGAAACGTATCGGGCCAGCTGGTCCTGCTTGGTGTCGAAAGTCGAGTTGGGAAGGAACAGATCGTAGGAAACGAACATGAAAATGATGTTGAGCGCAATGTAGATGAAGACCACCAGCGACTGGACCCGAGTAGGAGTGGCCATCTGAATGACCTTGAAGTCCAGAGGAGCCGAGTGCTTGTGGCCAAAGGCTGCCGGGATGGACAGCCACTTTCGGAATGTGGTTACTGGTCGCTGGGTGAGCGAGAAGATGGTTTGCGGGAAGGCCTTGTAGGTGACGTTGACCACGACTCCCATGAGAATGACCAGGCCAAAGAACGCCAGAAGACCACAGCCGTAGTAGGTTCCCGAGTCCAGCTGCCACTTGAACTCCTTGTTGGAGCGGTACGACAGCTCGTAGAAGGTCCGGTTGAACTCCACGGGGGCTCTGTTGATGGCAGTGAAGTTGGCGTTGGGATTCAGGTACTCGGTGGCATTCGCAGCAAACTCACGCAGCTGCTCCAAAGTGAAGGAGAAGCCGACCTTTTCGCAGTTGGTGAGGAGGTAGCCAAACGCCTGGTCCTGGGTGTGCTTCTTGGGCTCGTTCTGCTCTACGCAGGTTGTGTAGGTGCCCAGCCACGGCTGGTAGGCGCAGTACTTGATGTACGACACTCCTCGGCCGGTTTTGCCAACGTCAAACTTGACCTTGTTGGTCATTCCGTTGCAGGCCGAGTTGACGTGGTAGCCAGGGTCCGCGAGCGAGTCTCGGGCCGCTGCGACTGCAGTAGCCAGAAGAAGGAGGGGTGCGAGCTTCATCGAGGCGGTTTGGAAGGCATCTCTGGGACGGGGTCAGCGCGGGTATTTATGTTGCGAGAGCCCTTGTGCTGTGGGCCCTTTGCACATCTGCATTAGATTTTTTTGATTGGATTTCATCTGTCCGCACTCTTCTCTGATCTTCCTGATTTTTCAGATATTGAGACCCGCCGAGTGTGCTTAAGCTCGCACTACAGCATAAGCTCGCAGCTAACCTAGTCTTTCTTTTATCAGATGGAAGGGAGCGAGTTTGCTGGCGGGATGATAAAAAAATGGCACTGTGGATACCCTCCGAGGAGCTGGTCTAGGGAGGTTTCTGAGACACAGGGGGGTGTCAAAATGCGCGTGATCATGCGGTTTAGTGGAAATCTGCTCAATCGTCTGATAACTGCTCTAAAGTGCTCACAATTCCCTCGTGTGAGGTGGTTGAGCAATTCAAAAGCAACTATAGAGTCGTCTGCATGGCACCCTGAAACTGTGCCTGGAGCTAGTTGGGTGTTTTTCCTTTTTCTTCTCTTTTGTCCTCCTTTTTCTTTTCTTTTTTCCTCTCTTTTTTATGTTTTTTACTTCTTGTTTCTCACTCGAGGGACTCTTGGCACAACAATGTACCTGGTTTCTGCCGGGTGCACGAGCCGAGATAAAGCGCAGTTGGCTGTTCCTGGCGATTGAGACACGGATGTGATTGACATATTCTGTTTTGTTGCGCATCAAGTAGTTTTATTGGGCGGATAGCGCCGCGAAAAAATGGATGTGGGTGTTCTTCCACCGCTACTTAAACTGCCAGAATTGCTGCCAGAACTTCAGGTTGGCCGGTGCAAAAGTGGACAACCAGAACAGAAAAAGAAAAGGCGCTTTTTGGCTCAGTGGACGTGATGACAGAGTCAGGCGGCGTGACCCTGCGCGCAACAGCCCATCATTGGCAGCTTTGGCTCGCAGGGTTGCCAGCATGAGTGTCGCCAAGACCTAGGGATGTGACATTTGCAAACGAGCTTTTTAGTGTTAGCGTTGGGCCTCTTAATATTGAGCTTGAGGTTAGATGCGAATTTTTTATCTGATCTTCACTTTTCATCTGAGTGTTTGGAGGGTCGCGGTGCAGCTGAAAGACTCACAAAAGTACTGTGCCGTGCAATGCCGTACAGTAAAGGGTTTAGGGGGTGCCACACTGTCCATACACTTACCGAAGGAGGTTGCCATAGTTGATGCCTAAGCTACAGTAACTCGTCCAACTGGCGAAAACGGACAAACAAGAAAACTGATTGGGCCAACTGCCAGACCGCTAGAACCTCGCCTATCCCCGCCTAACCAGCCCAGACTCGGCAATGCTGTTCAGCGTGAAAACCCGGATCGTCACATCCGTACAAAGAAAGGATCGACTCCGCAATGCATGCTTAAAACCAGCTCGACTCCGCAGCAAGACAACAAAGAAAGCGCACAGACTCGGTGAAATCCCGTGCTTGGACCGTACTGGCTGGCTTGGCCGACCGCCAGCAACTCTGACCTGGCAGAACTAGTCCTTGGCGACTTATCCGGCTTGGCCCGGGGAGTACAATCGATCCTCACTGGGCCAAAAGCTGTTTGTCTCGGTTGGGAGATTGCGAAAGATGGCAGTGTGTACCTGCACTACCAAGGCACGCATCTGAGAGGGATGCGACAATAATTATTCAGTCCTATGGTATAGCTAATTGTTTTATGAAACAAGTATTGCGACTATCAGGGGTCCACACTGCCCATGTGACACGAAAGTAACCACTACTACGACGTCTACAGTCCCCGTACAGTACGGCGCAGCAAAGCTCGCGTGGCAGAAACCTAAGATGAAATTGATGCAGACAGATTTTTTTGTTTTTTGATCAAATCAATCAGTCCAAGACAACTCTTCGAGGAACCGCACATGACTGGCTAATTTGAGACAAAGACCGGTCCGCTGAAACACCTTTAGATTCACCAGATTTGTGTTTCCTGATTGGCAGCTCCCGTAGCTTACTTTGACAAATTATTATCTCGATAATCTGTCCCGAAATTGGCTCGGAGATTGACATCTGTAGGGGTGGTCGCTCAACACGCCATGTTGTCGACGCAACCTTGTTTCCACAGACGGCTCCTGCAAAAGCGATTATAATTGGATAATTGGAAATCTGAACCGAGCATTTTTCGTGAAATGTCATTTGCATTCCATTGGTCTCAGTCTGGTGCTGAGATCATTCCAATCCGTCGAGTTGCATTACATCTCTAGCCAGGATACGTCGAAATTTAAGAAACGAGAGAAAAAGAAAAGGGGGGAAAGTTACGAGACTGGACGAACGCAGAAAAAACCGGAAAAGAATAAAGAAAAGGCCCGAAAAAGAAAGTTGTTGGAGAATTGCAGCTTTGGTAAGGCTGTTTGGCGCGCTTTTCGGTCCACTGTGTGTGGGTTCGGGGTCTGATGTGGATTGGTCGTCTCCTATCTCTTGTGGACCATAAATGAGCATCCTCAGCGTGGCACAGGTGTCGTAGATCTGTCATAGTCCCTATATCGCATTTGTATTCTACAGATCTGTACCGAAGCTCACTTGCTCACTTAGCCCTGAGATGTAGCCCCCTAAAGCCGTGCCTCTAACCTAACCAGTAGTGCCATCTACAGTACTGTACGTACTCCAGGTACATGCCCACAGGTGTGAATACCTCTCCGTTTTTATTACTTCCTGAAAAACCTGCCCAGCCTAGTGTGGTTACTCTGGTCTAGCACTTCAAGCGTTCTAAAGTAACGAAAATGACCTGCTGTGCCATACGGCAACTGATGATCCCCAAACGGAACTTTCAGAGAGCCCTCCAGAGCCCAGAGAGTTCAGGGAGTCCAGAAAGAAGCAGGAAGTGCCAATGCCACCAGAACGCATTACCAGTACACTCCACAGCTCTGACAGGGTCCAACCTTGCTTCTTATGCAGCATTGCCCCAGCCAACCCTTAGTCTACTGCTGCTGTTGCCGTAGACTTCATACTGCCGTATGGTGTTAGTTCAGCATACCTCCCACATGTGACAGACTGGGATATGCATGTCCATGTGCGTGCACACCAAGAGGTGATACGACGCTACCAAGACCTCTGTTATCTTGTCCTGTAGCTCGTCCCGTTTACAGGGGCACCTGCCTCGCTCTCCTCTCGTATCTTGATGCCAAAAAACTCCTTAATCTCACTGTAAAGACTATATCCACTCAACCGCTCTGTTCGGCAGTCTGTTTTCTGCAGTGGAAGACATAATTTGCTCACTTGAACCACCGCTGAAAAACTCTCGCAGCCAGGCAAAAGTGAGCAAGAATCATGCGACCAGAGCATGCTGATCCGAACAATCAGGGATGCTCCAGTCACGTGAGACTTTTCACACAAGGGACTCGAAACCTTGATCGAATCTTTATTTTTTGAATCTGCAAAAAAATCATTTCAGTTCACACTCCCAAACCTTGAACAGACTCATCTGTACGTGACAGAGAACCATTGTCTGCAAAAAGCGACTGGTTGCGAGATTTCGGGCGATACCATCACTGCAATACTGATTCCATGAGTCTCACAATACCCGCTGGCGACGCTCCCGAAGACGCGCACTTGTACGTAGCTATAGACTGCGAGTTTGTGGGTGTTGGCGACGGCTCCCAGGACCAACTGGCACGGGTGTCGCTCGTGGACTTCTGCGGCCACGTTCTCTACGACTCCTTCGTCCGTGGTCCTCGGCCCGTCGTGGACTACCGCACAGAGGTCAGCGGAATCACGCCGCAGCTGATGCAAGACGGGGTGGACTTCCATACTGCCCGTCTCTCAGTGGTCAAGCTTATTGAGCAAAAGGTGCTGGTCGGGCACTCCATCCGCCACGATTTGCTGGTTCTGCAGATCAGCTGGAAGAAGTATTCGTTGCGCGACAGCCAGGACCATGCGGGATTTCGTCGTCGCGACCGACCGCAAAAGCTGCGGTATCTGGCTCGAGGGCTGGGTCTGAGCATCCAGACTGGCGAGCACTCGTCTGTGGAGGACGCCCAGGCCGTCATGGCGGTTTACCGGGCCCACAAGCTCGATATGGACGCGTGTTGTAGCGGCTACAATTACGTTTAGTTTGCACTGAGACATGGACATTGGCACACACTGGGCGGAGCACATGTCCCTGCGACTTGAGGGATCTGATTAGCTGAGAGCTGGATGGGGCGCTGACCGCAGCGACCGCGACAATTCTCGGGCTCTGTAAGAACCCGTCGTCCAGTAATGGGAAGGGTAGGGTTCTGGATTATGACTGGAACTGTGCGGCACGGTGCCGGCACTTGCGAAAGAGATAGAATAGACTGATAGATTGATCGCCTGATAACCATAGCATACTGCAGCGCAAGATTACGATCGCCAATCTGATTTGAATCAAGTGTCTCTCGCCAACTCTACCAGCACAAGTCTTCGCTCGCAGACAAGAGGAAGCATACCGTAATCAGTTTCATCAGCAAGACAGCAGTTTAAAAGAGCGTGAATTGAAGTATTATGAGACGATAAACAGCCATGTCGGGGTAAGGATCACTATTTCGAACTTCCAAATGTCACCTGGCGTTCTAATTGCAGTGTAGAGCTACCGTGGAGTGAACGACAAAGCCCCTTTGAAAGAATTCAGAGCTTGGTTCCAATAAGGGTCTACAAGCAGAACATGGTGTGGTGAAAAGTCCGGATGGACAGACATGTGGTTTGGTTTGTCAGTTCCCAATAGACGAAAATTCAGACAAGCGCAAGTTCATGTGAGTAATAAGTTTGGAAGAATAATTATCCACTGTTAATAAATGAAAATAATTGAATTAATCTGCTTAAAGACGTGTACAAAGAACTGTGAGTGCGTAACTTGTGTAAATCTCAGCACGCTCGATTGAACCACGTAAAACATGTAAACACGTTGCTTTGGCCATAAAAACACGGCAGCCTGGTTACGCCTCCGCTCATCATCATCAGTTCCCACTGTGAATCGTCTGAGCAGAGATTGGAGCTGTCTTGATGGGCAAGACAGCACCTCTGGTTCCTCCCTTTCTACCCCTCCACTCTAGGGGCTGTACCTCCGTCTGCCTGTTCACGTCTTAGGCCTGTACCGTAAATCTGAATTAGTAGCTGTTGGAAGGTCGTGGTTGAAGATGCAGCTTGTCATACCAGCCATTGATCAGATTTGTGGCATGACGCGAGGCACAGACAGAGTAAGAAGATTGATCAGGTCTTCTCGCAATGAGCGTGTCTCAGCTGGGAAGTCGGAAGGAATAGAAGGTGGTGAATTGGCCCCTTCGGCCAACGTGGAAATACTCACAAAGGAAAGATACCTGTTCTTCAAGTTAGTAGAAACATTGATCCAGATCCACTTAGCCGTGAGCACAGGAAATGTGACACGATTGTGGGTACAAAGGTGTCGGGGGTGGACTCGCAGTCCGTTTCATCATAGCCAAAAACATGCCAATTATCCGGGGGGACACTGGCAAGGACTCGTATGGCGGCTTTTCTGGATGCCGATCCAGTAAGGGGGTTCTAGGGTACTTATAGTTTTGGAAGTAGGAGGTACTTTCTCCGTTACATTCCTTGTGTAGTCAATGAGGCACCATTTTCATCTCCAGTGTGAAATTATCGTCTTTAGGCGGTCTATATTGGTCTACATTGAGAAAGAAGATATTATGGAATGCATGACATTGATATTGAAGTTGAACCTTGAGATTGGGGTGAATACCTTTGGCTAGTTTCTGGGGGTTTTAAATCCTAGCTCACTAGTGGACTCGTAAACAAACAATACTCTGGTGAACCCCCGCCATTAGTTGTGTAGACGGATGCTAAATAGAATGTACTATCTCCATCAGCTTTTTCGTTTGAACCGATTCGTGTGTCTACGAGCCATGTGGCTCCATAATCTTCTATGAAATTGCCCTTGATATCTCAGCCAAACCACCTAAACGATGCTGCAGTGGGAATATTGAAATTTTGAAAAGTGCATTCAGCTCGAAAAAGAATTGGGAATACAATTGCCACTATTTTGTAGCTCTATCTACTCCCCGAGTGTTACAATGTGGAAGCCACTTTACGCCTCGTTACTTTAATGGACACTCTAAATGAAGATTACGTATCCTCCCAGTGCACAGCTTCACTCATGCCCTGTATCATGCTGCTGAATGCACTGTAAACTTCATCACAGCGATATTTCACATGGAGCCACCACACATGAAACATGAGACAGTTCAGCTGAACATACCCCGTTCACTCCGGTCCGCCCCCGATGTCTCCAAAAAGTCCACGTCATGGTCTGGACTTGCTTCTGTGTTGCCTTGCCACAACTTTCTTTGTCTCTTTGTCTTTAAACACGTACATACCAAACACGTTATATATTATCTGCCTCAGCAAAAGCCCCAACAGCAAGTTAATATAAGTCTACGCTGGCCACAGGTCCTAGAAAGTGTGGCAATGACCCTTATCTTTTCTGGGGCATTTCTCCCATCCATCGCCGCTTTCTTCCTTCCCCATTTATTGTCATGCTGCCCCTGATTATTGCACCAAGTAGGCAGCCCTTAGCGTGCTTCCAGCAGCTAAATTAACTTACGTCTAACTAAGCAGCTAGCTTCTGTGGGATGGGGACCCGAACCATATTTGCAGAGGAGAGAGTGATGTAGACGATACCAACTCAGCGAGAAGACACTCCACCGAAAAACAGACAGCACCACCGGAATGAGCGTCGTTTTCTGGACAAGTTGCACTCTTCAGATTTCCCCAGGTAACCCCCCCACACACATCACCCAATGCCTGTCGTTCATGACGGTGAGGCACCCCTACTCTGAGGCTTCACTATTTTTAACTCTGCCCCACTGGTCACGTGCTACGCGGCTGAGGCAAAACCTAATCATGTAACAGCCTGTCTGAAACTGCTTACTCCTTCGTAGCTACATACATCTAAGTACGGCTTCAGATTCTGAAACCCCCGACAAAAACACAACAAACCAACATGGGACACAGCGTACTGCTATTTGTGCTGGTTCTGCTTCTGTGCGCGTCGTTCGCACACGCCTTTGGCGCAGGAAACATTCCCTCCATCTCCAAAATCGAGGGCCAGAACTTCCGACATGGAGACATTGAGGACACCCTGGCAATGCTGGCCATGACTGCCGGCGGAGGCCTGCTGTCCAAGCTCCGAGGTGGCAAAAAGTTCGACAGAATGGCCATCAAGCGAGTCTACTTTGGCAACTGGCTGCGAGACTACTCCCAGGCCATCGACATTGCCACCCTCAAGCAGGGCCTTACCTCCGAGCTGCTGACCGCAATTGTGTGGATTCTGGGCATCATGGAGTTTGGCTACGGAACCGGCGAGTTCCAGGTCACCGAGGACCGTCTCGGAACCTACCGAGCCGACGAGCACATTGACAACCCCAAGGGCTACGGAGAAGGCGAAAATGCTCCCAGCATGGACAAGCGACTCCGAGGCCCCGTCAAGCCCATCGAGCTGGAGATTGACCCTCAATCCGGCATGAAGAACTACATTTGCAACGAGAGAGGCGACTGGCCCACCTCGTCGGTCTATGTTCGTGACTCCATTCACAAGTGCATTGAACTAGGACGGCAGGGAGGCTCGGCCAACGAGTACGAGGCTCTGCGGCTGCTGGGACAGGCTCTCCACACCCTGGAGGACTTCCCCGCGCACTCCAACTACTGCGAGCTGGTGCTCATGGAGATGGGCTTCAACGTGTTCCCTCACGTGGGACGAGACACCCAGATCAACCTCAACGGCAACCGAGTGTACCCTCTCATCACTGGCACCTTTGGCGGACTTGACTTTGTGCACTCGCTCATTGGAGCAGCCAACGACTCGCTGAGTGAGGTGGAGGTTGAGGACGTCAACAACCACATTGCTGCTGCCGCCGACTCCAAGGTCACTGAGATGCTCAAGGATTACCTGCGTAAGCTGCCCGTCAAGCTGCCCAACATTCCTGACTTTTCTGGCGGCACTCGAGAGATGTCTGGTCCCGAAATCGCAGACATGCTCGACGGCTACGAGCGAGACATGCAGCAAGACACCCGTGATCTGTACGGCGGCTTCGAGGCCGGCCCCGACTACGCTCACAACTACACTGGCTCTTCTCGTGACTTCAACGACGACAACCAGCTGGTGGGCAACATGCAGCAGCTCAACATTCAGAACAAGATGAAGATTCCCACGCCTGATCTGGCCAGCATTGACGTCAAGAAGATCGAGCGACGAATCATGCCTCTTCTCAAGTTCCGAGATGCCATCATGTATGCGCTTGAGAAGGTTTTTGACACCATTCCCGGTCTTAACGCTCTGTCCGACAAGATCTCCGACACCATGTCTCTTTTTGTCTTTGGTCTCATCTCGCCCATTGTCAAGCCAATGATTGCTGCCGTCACCAAGGGTTTGCATCTCGGTGCTGGCAAGGTCACCTCAGGCGATGACCAGATTGAGGTGTGGAAGAACTCTCGTGCTTCTGACCCTACCCACTCCCAGCTCTCCAAGGACCACTTTTCTCTCTACCTGAATGAGCCTGCCGGCAAGGTGGCGGCCGTGATCGTCAAGAACGTTGTGCCTCTTGTGGTCAAGGCTTGGTCCGACAAGAGCATTGACCCCAACTCCGTGACCGACACCATGATGGAGGTTATGCACCACCCCTCCATGTGCCGAACTCCTCTGCAGGAGGCCATGAAGGAGACCGTTAAGGAGTGGATCAATGGTCTTGGCGCCAAAAAGCGGATCGTTCTCGACGGTCTGTCTCCCGATGGAGTCCTCAACGGCGCCAACAACACTGGAGGCAAGAAGCACGACCAGGGCGACCATAGCGGCTGCTCCCACGCCTCTAGCACCGCTAACCTCGCTGCCTTTATGTCCGGCAAGTTTGGCAAACAGTCTTATACCACTGGACAGAGTGAGTCTTGGCAATCTGGAGGTAGCTCCTCTCAGGGTAACTCTGGCAGCCAGAGCACTCAGGGAGGCATGTATGGCGGCAACCAGGGCAACCAGGGCAACCAGAATTCTGGTTCTCAGGGTTCTTACGGTTCTTCTGCATCCCAGGGCCAGGGCTACGGCATGCAGAACCAGGGCTCCGACAAGTACGGCAACTCTGGATCCAACCAGAGCAACCAGGGCTCCAACAAGTACGGAAACCAGGACTCCAACAAGTACGGAAACCAGGACTCCAACAAGTACGGAAACCAGGGCTCCAACAAGTACGGAAGCCAGGACTCCAACAAGTACGGAAACCAGGACTCAAACCAGGGCAACCAGGGCTCTAAGTATGGCAACCAGGGCTCCAACCAGAGCTCTAACAAGTATGGCAACCAGGGCTCCAACCAGTACGCCAACCAGGAGTCTAACCAAGACTCCAACAAGTACGGAAGCTCGGGATCCCAGTACGAGTCCAACTCCCAGGGCAGTTCCGGAAAGCACCATGGTCGAAAGAACTCCAATGAGTATGGATCTGGCAACAAGTACGGCTCTGATAACAAGTACGGCTCTGATAACAAGTACGACTCTGGCAACAAGTACGACTCCGGCAACAAGTACGACTCCGACAACAAGTACGGATCTAGCTCTGGAAAGCAGCACGGCCGAAAGAACTCTAACGAGTACGGTTCCAACCAGTCTTCTAACGAGTATGGTTCCACCCAGGCTCACCAGGCTTCCAACCAGTACGGCTCGAACGAATACGGTTCTTCCAACTCTGGCAAGCACCATGGTAGAAAGAACTCCAACGAGACGGGCTCCGGCTACCCCGGCAACCAGGGATCCACCTACGGATCTGGAAAGCAGCATGGCTCCTCCAACGAGTATGGTTCCAACCGACCTCAGGAGCAGTCGCAGTCTTCCCAATATGGTTCCAACTCTGGTTACGGCCAGAGCCAGAATCAGGGATACGGCCAGAACCAGAACCAGAACCAGAACCAAGGGTATGGCCAGAACCAGAACCAGAACCAGGGATATGGCCAGAACCAGAACCAAGGATATGGTCAGAACCAGGGATACGGTCAGCGAGACATGAACCAGGATCAGGGCAACCAGGGCTACTATGACCAGAGCCAGGGCCAGGGCCAGGGCTACGGCCAGAACCAGAACCAGGGCTATGGCAACCAAGGCCAAGGATACGAGAACCGATATTAGCTCTTGCCGCCAACCATACCTCCCTCCATAGTTAGAATGTAAGTATTTGCATCTGTCCTTTTTTTCTTTTTGACCGACCGCTCTCTGGAGATCCGCCCAGATCAACTCCGCGCTGTTTATTGCACAGTGCAAAGTCTTTCAGCCTTGCCTGAAAAACCGCTCCCGGCAATCATGTAGGGGCTGTACTATGCAGGTGGGTGGACAGTGTGTGCAGATACAGTGCGTAGAATCTGTCATGTGACGACAGATGCGGAGCATGGCTATATTTAGTCTGCTGCTGTAAGCGGTGGCCCTTAGCACACTGCGCGCAAAATGGTAGCTTCCGCCTATAATATGTGGACACGAAACAGGGCAGTGCTACCGCGCTCGCGCCCACGTTCCCGCCGTTTATTTCCCCCGATACCCGTCTTGTCCAGTGTCACGTTGTCGGTGGCAAAGAGCAAACTGTATCGCATCGTACCAGTCGGTCGGTCTTTCCACCGTGTGTGTATTTATAGCATAGCAAAAAAACCTAGTTGCGTAGCTTGTGTGTGTGGTGTCTGTCGCCGACGATTTTGCTTTTTTGGATTTTGGATATAACGGTTTATCGAGCCAGCGAGGGCATGTACGACTCGAGGCGCAGGTAGGAGGTGGCAAAAGATGGTATTTATAGCTGGACCGAGGGAGAGTGGATTATTTGCAACAGGGCCCGCAAAGCCCGGCGCTTTGATTACCGCTCATCTTGCGAACCCCCCCCCCCCCCTCGCAATCTTACGCCCCAGTTTCAGATGTCTTCACGCGTCGGCCCCTGGATGATCACCCTTGGTTCAAGTCCAGCAGGGGCTGGTTTTGGCGGCTCTAGTTCCACCATTAAACCATTTCCCGAAGCCCCTTGGTCGCCGGTTTAGCCTTTTTAGGCTTTGCTCTGTTTGGGTTTTGGTTTGGGGGTTGTCAGCTCTATAGGCACCCTAAAAACTTTCTCTTAACTGGTCTTTATCCTACCTGCTGTCGTCACTTTTTCACCCCTAGCACACGCACAGACACCCTCCACCATGTCCAACTACAACCAGTACGGGTGAGTATCCGCACGGTCGCCCCGTCCGTCCGCCCAATTGTCACATCCGCCCTGTCACGTCCGCCCCTCACCAACCACCCCACGCATGGGACGGCGTGTCAGGGGGGGTGCATCTAGTGGGACACAGAGATACCAGCGGTTCAGCAGCACACAGACGTGCAAAAGCGCTGGCGCAACGGGCGAGCGCAGTGCAGACCCACATTGACGGCCAGCGTGTCGCGACCAGAGGTGTCACACGCACCGCTTTGGAGTCTCACCTGCCTCCCCCACCCGCCTCTATACAGTGTCCGCTCTACAGCGTCACATGCCAGCAACCAAGGTCGAAACGACCAACCCCCAAAAAACACCCACTAACCCAGCGATGCGCCGGCTTCCAACCCCTACTCCAACCCCGCCGCGGCCAACTCATACGAGATGGACGCTGTGGGATCCAACCCCTACGGACACGGAGACTCCAAGACCTCATTCGTCCCCCAAAACACCTCCGCCAACACTCCCCCCGCATACGGCAACTCTGGCCGGGCCACAGGAACCGGCCCCCAGGGCGACATGATGGACTTCTTCGAGGAGGTGGATGAGATCAAGAAGAGCATCCTCCAGTACGACCAGAACATTGACAGCATCGAGTCTCTGCACAAGCGATCTCTCAACGAGATCAGCGAGGAGCAGGAGGCCTACACACGGGAGCAGATTGAGTCTCTCGTCGACGAGACCTCTTCCCTGTCCCAGTCTCTCAAGGACCGAATCAAGTCTCTGCAGTCACGAAGCGCTCGAGACTCCACCAAAAAGACACAGGCCGAGAACCTCAAGCGACAGTTCATGAACTCTATCCAGCGGTTCCAGACCGTCGAGGCCACCTTCCGACAGCGATACCGAGAGCGAGCTGAGCGACAGTACCGAATCGTGCGACCCGAGGCCACCGATGCCGAGGTGCGTGCCGCCATTGACGATGCCCAGGGAGAGCAGATCTTCTCCCAGGCACTAATGACATCCAACAGACGAGGCCAGGCCCAGACGGCGCTTTCTGAGGTGCAGAACCGACACAAGGAGATCCAGAAGATTGAGCAGACCATGTCCGAGCTGGCGCAGCTGTTCCACGACATGGAGCTGCTTGTTGCTGAGCAGGAGGCACCAGTGCAGCACATTGACCAGCAGACCGAGGGCGTGCAAACAGATATCGAGCAGGGTCTCGGACACACCAACAAGGCTGTTGTCAAGGCACGTGCCGCTCGAAAGAAGAAGTGGTGGTGTCTTCTCATTGTCCTTATTATCATCGGTCTCGCCGTCGGCATTCCCGTTGGTATTACCGCCAACAAGTAGGGATAGTCGTTATGTAATATTTAAATCAGTAATGTCAGGGTCTGTGGATTTTTGCACTGGCAGCTGCCACCAGTAACATGTACAATATATTAAAGGAAATGAAAAATAAAGAAGTAACAGTGACTGGGTCCATCTCCTTAACCGATTTACTTACCTTTGGGATGTGCTGATAATCGATCTTCACGCGGATGATCAAGGGGCAGAAAGTCTACTAACAGAGCAACACTAGTCTACACATTATTACGTGTTGTAACTCCATTTGTCTTGTTCATATTTGACACGCAGATGGATTCGACGGGCCGTATTCTATACGTGGAACGCATGGAATACAGCGTTTACATGTATACGAATTAATTTGCATGTTACGGTCCAACTCAGCAGTTTAACTCAGCAGTTTTACTGGACTTGTCGCGAGTGTTTTTTTTTTTAGCGTCGGTAAAAGTTTCATCAAGTCGCGTTTTACACGCTAGTCTGAACTAGGTGGTAATTGAGTATAGTGAGAAGCCAGTTGAGGACCAGTGAACTAGGTATGGAGTAAAGATTACTACGGCAGTCCTAGCGGTACAAAAAACAATTGCACAAGCAGCAGAAGGAATCGTTGTTCCTAGAAAATAAATAAATAATTAATTGAAGGGTTGTTTGGAAGGTAGTCTAGTTGTATTGGTGTTTGGAAGGTAGCTGGAAGGTAGCTGGAAGGGTAGACTGTTACCATCAATATTGTTTGGCGCCCTGTACGCATAAGTAAAGCACGTGGGTGACGATGGACATTCCGTCTTATACATCAATAACAACCACCGTTACAACTGGGGCTATAGCACGAGCTGTCACGCCCCCACTTTCACTTTGTTTATCGGTCCACTATATACAGCCAGAGCCACCTGTAGCCGCGCGTCTGGAAGAGGCTAGCCGCACCAAGATGACGTTCCGTCTTTTTTTATCCTTTTTCGCAGCTGGGACTTTTACATGACGCGTTGTTGCTCCATTCCCGTTTGGGAGAAGAAGACATGCGTTTGAGGTTTTGGGTTTGGGGTTGGCAAGGAGCGGTTGCCCCCGCAACGGGCAAAGGGGTGTGTGCATCAAAACCAAAACGTTTGCAACATGTAAATTTGTTAAGTAACGCAGCATTATCAGATACCCATGGTTGACCTAAATCACTACCAAAAGCTGGAGAAAGTCGGAGAGGGTGAGTATTGCTGGCGCAGGCTCGAAGAGCGCTTTGCACACGCCGTTGGCCCGGTATTATCGCAACCCCAGAGAGCTGGACACACGTGCCGCGGAGGTGCGACGTGTGTTTGTGCGGTCTGAAGATTGCTGTGGCAGCACAAACGTCTCAGCAGACAACTGCGCTGTTACACGACGGCGGTAACTTTCCAGGGTCACTACACCGCCGTTGTGGTGCTCTGGTCCAGGCCGGCGTGTCTCATCGGCGTGCATCCATGGACGTCTATGAATAACAACTTGGCCCTTGGGCAGCCACAGCAGTAGCTTGCCGAGAGGCTCCCTTTGCACGTCAGCAACCAACTACTTTGTCTATTCTCACATACTAACCCAGGAACATATGGTGTCGTCTACAAGGCACGCGACACCCTCAACAACAACCGTCTCGTGGCGCTGAAGAAGATTCGACTCGAGGCCGAGGACGAGGGAGTGCCATCCACCGCCATCCGAGAGATTTCGCTGCTCAAGGAAATGCGAAACGACAACATTGTGTCTCTCTACAACATTGTCCACTCGGACTCGCACAAGCTGTACCTGGTTTTCGAGTTTCTCGACCTCGATCTCAAGAAGTACATGGAGAGCATCTCCCCCGGCGTGGGCCTTGGCGCCGACATGGTCAAGAAGTTCATGAACCAGCTGATCCTCGGCACCCGGTACTGCCACGCACACAGAATTCTGCACCGAGACCTCAAGCCCCAGAACCTGCTCATTGACCGAGAGGGTAACCTCAAGCTTGCCGATTTCGGCCTGGCGCGAGCCTTTGGCGTGCCTCTGCGAACCTACACCCACGAGGTTGTCACCCTGTGGTACAGAGCTCCTGAGATTCTGCTGGGAGGCCGACAGTACTCCACCGGCGTCGACATGTGGTCCATTGGCTGCATCTTCGCTGAGATGGTGACCCGAAAGCCCCTCTTCCCCGGTGACTCTGAGATTGACGAGATCTTCAAGATTTTCCGACTGCTGGGAACCCCCACCGAGGAGACGTGGCCCGGAGTGACGGCTCTGCCCGACTACAAGCCCACATTCCCCCAGTGGAGCCGCAAAGACATTGGACGAACCGTGACGCCATTGGACAACGAGGGTCTCGACCTGCTGGAGCACCTGCTGGCATACGACCCTGCTTGCCGAATCTCGGCCAAGCGGGCTGCGGACCACAGCTACTTTGACGTGGGCACCAACATGAAGAGTGGGTACAATGCTGCTGCAGGTTCAGGGGTGATGATGTCCACACGAGCATAAGAGGCGGCGGGGATGTGTTTGGTATGGAGCACGACGTAAAGTGTTTGAAGTACCGTATACAGAACTACAGTAGAAGGATTCTATAATGATTACATGGCATGCGTATTAGCTACTCTGGTCTATATTTTTTTTATTCCAAGGTAACATATATATACTAGTGCTCGGAATGCGAGGCTTGCACTTTCTGTATCCGACTTACAGTTTAACGGTTTTGGCATTTGGATGTCAGATTAGGCAGCGATGGTTCGGAAAAAAACAAAAGACGCTTTTCTCAACGGAAAAAATGTGCACCTACCAGAAGGCCTAAACGGACATCTCTAAACAGGCTAATTCGACATGATACTTTAATTAGAGAGCGGCGCACATCTTTTCTTTTGCCACTGTTGGATTATTGTGCTTCTGACAGGTACTATTTCTCCTTTTGGGTGGTCAACCATGCAGGGCTGTGAAGTTCGCGCGTTTATGGTATCATTTTCGTGCGTCATATTTCCATTTACCCCTCTATCGTGAGTTTTGGACACTGCACAGGTGCTCGTCGACGACCTACATCTGGAAATGTAGGTGTTTAGATGTGATTGTCCGTGGAAAGTGACAGCTATACAAGTTGACAGGTTTTTGGCCAACAAGCTTAGGTTTGGCGGGCGAGATTACGACGTGGACGAACAATGGGTGCCTGTTAATATATATATATATTTACAGCATTGATCAGATGGCTGCGCCCGTTCCTCGCAGTCAATTGCATCTTTTCCTGTAGATTTGCATTCCGTATTATTGGTTCTACTTGACTCATACCTTCCCCTCTTTCAGCCCAACAGCGTTTCCGTGCCTCACTAGTCGCCTCTTGGTTGAGAAGCCCCGCAGACGACTCTTGCGAGCTAGACGAAAGTTACGACACGCATACCAGCCAGAGGTCAAGGTTCGTTGGGCCAACCTCAACAACAAAAGTGACAGAGGGACTGGCTCGCCGGTGGACAGACCAGTGCGGCGGCCTTCTGGGGGGCCCTGAGGACCACAAACAGGAGCCTTTGGGGCTGTCTGCAACAGTCGCACGCCCAACAATGGTGTGTGGTATATCAGCCTCAAGGAGTGTCCGCTACATACTACTGCCAACCTAGATGCACGTGTATGCTTGGAGATGGCCGCCAACAGGTCCAAAAAAGCAAAACAGGGAGATATGCAGCGCACAGCCCGCATGGAAGCCCGTCCCCTCTCCCAATTGATTCTGCCACACTTGCCCTTCTCCTCACCAGATCGCCTCAACCAAAGCTCTTCTCGGGATCTCCTTCCTCTCATCGCCTCCACCCCCTTACCCGCCCACGCACCTCAGCCAACTTAGACTTTGTCCAAACTTTGGCTACGATACCGTCAAACCCTGTCGCAAGTCCACAGTGGTTCATCTGTTGAAGTATATATATTACGTGTCTCCCCTCGACCTTCCCCAGACTGTTCAATTGACCACCTACCACACCACCTCCCACAATGGCACTTCCCATCCCCGCGCAAGGCGACATTCAGAAGAAGCCCGTGAGCTTCAGCAACATTCTTCTAGGAGCCGGCCTCAACATGTTTGAGTGAGTATCGACACAGGTCTGGCTGGAACCAGCAAAGGCACCCAGGGGGTCCAACAATCGACATACGACGACGACAGCCCCGCCACAGCATCACAACACCACACACTGGGTTGCGGCCTCAAATCGTACCCGGCTTTGCGTTTCGCCGCAACCTTGGCACTCCGGAAATTACACGGGCGCTGTCACTGCACTGATTACTTCGCTTCGGTAGTGGTTATGCATTGGCCGCATTAGTGTGAGGGCAACACGGTCGTATGTTGGAGCCTAGCGCAGTGCATTCGTTCAACTGCTTCTCAACAGATTACTAACCCCAGGGTCACCACTCTCGGACAGCCTCTTGAGGTCGTCAAGGTAAGTACAGCGCCACCCCAACAGCAACAGCCCGGCCGATTGGACACTCCCAGCAATTGACTCATCGGCCGAGGCAATAGCCGAACCAGCTATACCCCAGCTTTCGTGTGCATCTCGTATGGCCTTTGCAGCTGCTATGCATATGGTCGGCCGATGTCGGTCTCGCAGCCCTGAAGCATGCGTTTGAACCCGAGCAATGACCGATCTTGTGGCGAGCACTCTCAGGTTTCGGATAGCAAAGTCCGGTGTCGGGACTATGACTCATTGGCCACCCTCCCACCCGAACCACAATGACTAACACAGACCACAATGGCCGCCAACCGAGGAGACACCATGATGCAGGCCATCGGCCGTGTCTGGTCTCGAGGTGGAGTTTTCGGCTTCTACCAGGGTCTTATTCCCTGGGCCTGGATCGAGGCCTCCACAAAGGGTGCTGTTCTTCTGTTTGTGTCCTCTGAGGCGGAGTACTACTCCAAGAAGAACTTCAACATGGGCAACTTTGCCGCTGGTATCACTGGTGGTATCTCTGGTGGTCTCGTTCAGGCCTACCTCACAATGGGCTTCTGCACCTGCATGAAGACTGTGGAGATTACCCGATCCAAACAGGCAGCGTCAGGTGTTATTCCTCCTAGCTCCATCCAGGTGTTCAAGGAGATTTTCAGAAAGGAGGGGTTCGCTGGTATTAACAAGGGTGTCAACGCCGTCGCCATTCGACAGATGACCAATTGGGGATCCCGATTCGGTTTCTCTCGACTTGCTGAGGAGGGTATTCGAAAGATCACCGGAAAGCTCGACGAATCTCGACCTCTGAACGCCTTTGAGAAGATCGCCGCCTCCGCAGTTGGTGGTGGTCTGTCTGCATGGAACCAGCCTATTGAGGTCATTCGAGTGGAGATGCAGTCCAAGACTGTTGATCCCAACCGGCCCAAGAACCTCACCGTTCTTTCTGCCTTCAAGTACATCTACCAGCAGAATGGTATCAAGGGTCTCTACCGAGGTGTCACCCCGCGAATTGGACTTGGTATCTGGCAGACCGTCTGCATGGTTGGTCTCGGCGACATCGCCAAGGACTGGGTTGCCAGGATCACAGGCGAGCGACCAGTCGCCAAGCACTAACCGCATTAGAGAGAGAAAAAAGGAAGTGGGGATGAATGCGTGGATACGCAGAAAATTTTAACACGACTCGAGCGAGACATAGAGCTCAGCCGCTAATATACACATGATGAAATGACCCGAAACTTGTAAACCTAGAAAATACTGTAATACGCGGATAACGTTGATATACAAAAGCTCTATTAATTCTATTTGTGATGTGGTAATGCGTATGCTGCTCCCGGTATCGAATGGCTACTTTGGCAACTGAGCGTCCTTTCCTGTTCCATCAACAACGCTGCCGTGTCCGCCCTTCTTTTTATCTCCACCGAATCGGTCATAGAGATAGAGTCCAGTGAAGGTGAGGAAAATGCCAAAACCCTGGATTCCAGAGACGGACTGTCCAAACCAAATGATGGCCCACACAATGACAACGATTCGCTTAAGCAGTGAGGCCACGGAGTAGGTAACGGGAGAAACCATGGACAGAACCTGGAATGCAAGAAGGTTCTGAGCAAAGTGGACGATTCCGTTTAGGAGCAGTTGGATGGAGAGAACGAAAAATGATGAGTCCTTGAGGAGTGGGCGGCCGCCAAAGAAGTGGACAATGAATACCCAGCCCTCAGAGAAGAACCACAAAGGTGTGGTGAATAGGAAGGCCAACGCCGTGCAGTAACATAGAATGTTGAGCTTGTCGAGCTTTCGAGAGTGGGTTGCAGAAGCAGGTCCTCCAGGTCCGGAAGTTGTACCCGATGTAAGCAGTTTCTTGGAGAACATGTTCTGGGACACAAACACGAGAGCAGCTAGCAGCGCGTAGACAATGCCCATGAACTGCGCTCGGAAAGACGTGGAGCAGGTGAGGATGACGCCCGTGACGAGAGGAATGAGTGACAGGTACGTGGATGGCGAGTACTGGACGTTAAACAGTAGTCGGTATGCTGCCACTGTGAATAGTGGGGAGAGCGCCTTGATTGTGTGCACCAGAGAAACAGGGATCATGCCTGTAGCCATGTGACTGAGAATGTGTCCAGACAACTGGAAGCAGCCCATGGGAGCCGTGGTTCGCAGCATGTCTCTTGTGGGAGGGAAGATGAGTCCCTGAGGGCCGACCATTCCCGGGGGAAGCGCCTGGCGGAACTTTGGGTACATTTGCGACAGCTGGATCGTAGAGGCTCCGCAAAGCACGGCCACCAGGAACTGGATCTGGGAGAGTGTGACTGGGAAGGGGAATTTTGTGAGAATAGCCTTTCCCAGGGTATTGCTCATTGCCGAGGAGAGGTACCACAGCAGACAGCAGATAACGAGAGGCACCGAGACGGGAGGTGCGAGCTGTTTGAGGGCCTCCTGCGACGACGCTGACAGAGATCGCGCTCTGGCGCTTCTTACTGAAAACGACGACGTTCTGTTGTGGAATCGCTGCGAGTACGACGGCGCAGACTCAAACAGCGGGGTTCTTTTCGGAGTCTGGGCTCTTGGGGGCTGGTACTGGGGGTTGGTGGCATGCTGGGCCTGTGGGCTCTGGAGCTGATTCAGCGATGGAGGAGCGGGTTTTGAGGTGCTGGCGGATCGTCTGACGCGCGTGCTGGTGTCCTCTTCCAGGATAGTCGACGAGCCGGTGCGGACGTGTTTGTCTTTGCTGAGATTGTCGAGGTTGATGTACGAGCGTCCGTTCTCCAACGTAGGTCGTGTTTGGGTGTTTGGGTGCTCTGAGGAGGCTGGCGGCTGGTGGGTGTGGCCGTTGGTTTCGTGGTCGCGTGGCGTGTTCCCTGGGCCCTGGCCCGCTAGGCTGGCCATCTCTTCGACTGACGGCATGTTGTGTGGGTTGGTCTCTTGCAACTGTTGCTGATATCTCTTCAACGTAGCCAAACCTAATGTCGGGTGTAACCAAAGCGGATAGACTAGACGTAACATGCGTAATATGCGATGAGACCAGGTGGCGCCATAATGGACTGAATCGGCGCCTAAAGGCCACGTGGCAGTTCGGCGGCGGCACTAGAGCCAGCGCGACACTCTGCGAGTCCCCCACGTCTGCTGTTTGCTCGCTGACCTCGTCTTCGTTCTGGCATCCATGACACACGGCTGGCTCTTGCTTACGCACATGAATAGAGACAATAGGGAGAGGGCGTTTAAACTCTGGAGTTTGGCCTACACTACAGCAACAACAATGGGGGTTCCATATGGACAGACAAGAGAAGAGGAAGGGATCGCAAGTTACCAGTGAAAGGAAGCTTTGTGAAGCGGATGACTAGCACCCATCATCGAGCTGTAGACAATAATAATGTCCACGTCAGGTGCGGACCGCTGTATCGGTACCTGTTTACCCGTTGAGAGACTACAGGTACGTAGCTACTCCTTGTTCTCTTTGACACATTCTATTTACGGTCCATGCTCAACTGAGACTTCCTTCGCATTTGTTGGGGAGACAGAATACGGAACTGTGGGCACTCTGTAGACCACGTGGACCACTTTCGATGCGCTTCTATACCAATACTGGACACGTATATCTGTCGTTTTTTGGGACGTCTGCAGGTACCCACTCCGAGAGATCGTATAGTAATCGGAGTTATGACAATCTCAGACGACCCACTCTGATTCTCTGTTGTTTTTTTGTTTTTTTTGCAGTCTTAACCGCATCAGACTTCGGTAATAGTAGCAACATTACTTTAGTTTCAAACATGGACCACACTAAGCAGAAGCACTGAATCATACATACGCATGACTCGGTGCGGAGTAGACCCACATTCGAATGTATCCACATATTGAAAGTGCTGTGCAGTAGCTCCAAAAGAAGAAAAAAGACGACCAAAATAGTCGAGCTAGTGAATCCCCAAAATAGACACGGGCAAATTTGGGAACCGCACGGCATTAGTTTTGGTAAGAATAAATATATATATTTTTAGCATCGGTGACACAGTGCACCCGTGACTGGCTAACCAAGTCTAGTGCCAGCATTGCTTCTGCTGCTACTAGGCGCCTGGTTACGCTCATGGGCTAGACGCTCTTTGTTGCGTGCCTCCTCCGACTTCTTCAGACTTCGCTCAACACTGGCCTTGCCTGGTCCCTTTCCGTGAAACTGGTGGGACAGGTACTTGTACGCTTCCTTGGTGTCCAGCTTTTGGCCGTGGTCGTCGTAGTACTGCAGGTTGATTTCGGGCTCGTAGTTTTCAAACCGCTTCTCGTCGGCCCTGGCCTCTCTCTGTAGTCGCAGCTGGTCCTCTCTGGCCTCCGCCTCCTCTCGTTCTCGTCGAGTGAGGCCATCGTAGACGCCCTCCTTTTCTCGTCGTTCTCGCTCCTGTCGGATTGCAATTTCGCGGAGAATCTGCTGCTTTTCTTCCTTTCGGCGCCACTCTCGCTGCTCGCTTAGAACCCTCTGTCTCTCGCGCTCCTCGGGAGTCACGCTCTGAACTAGACCTCGAGATCTAAGCATCTTGAGCAAACCTCCAGTGCCCACGCTGGTGTCTTCTTCATTCAGCAGATCATCAGCCACGGGCTCAGCCTCAGGCTCAACATGGGTTTCTTCGGAAGCTGCGTGGTCCTCAGGCTCAACGCTCTCCATCTTGACATCGGCAGACTGACTAGTATCGGCTTCAAATTCCACATCCTCTGCCTTGGCCGTGATGTCCTCCGACTTGATGGCCATCTCGTCTTCCTCCTCCTCCTCCTTGACTGCGACAGCTCTCCTCAGCCCGGACAAAAAGTCTGTGGTATCGTTGAGAACAATTTCATCGCCCTCTTCTTGCTCCTTTTTGACCTCTTCCTCCTTGGCCTCGCGCTCAGCTGTCAGTCGTTCGGCCAGCTCTTCGGGAGTTAGCTTCTTCTTGCTCTTCTGAGACTTGAGCAGAGTTCGCCGCATGGACAGTCGAAGGTCAGCATCGTCATCAAGCAGCAAGTCATCCACCTCCTGGAGACTCAGCTTCTTGCCAACATTGTTAGTAAGATGTCTTTTGTCGTCCTCGGGCTCCTCAGACTCCAGCTTGACTCGTCTTGAGCCTTCCTTGCTTCTGCTCTTTCCCTTGCTCTTGCTCTTCTTGGCTCTCTTGTAGTCCGAGGTGGGCAACTCGTCCTCTTCCTCATCGTTGAGAAACGAGAACGACACTTTGACCCTCTCTTTCTCCTTCTTGGCGCGAGCAGCAGCAGCAGCAGCAGCAGTAGTAGTTGCAGCAGCTGTGCCTTTGATGACACCGTCCTCGCCAAGTACAAAGTTCTCCTCCTTCTCCTCCGCATAGAAGTCAGTCTGGTCATCGTATGCCTTTCGCTGAGTGCCCTTTCGGACCTTGTCAGAAGCTCGCTGTTTGAGCTGTTCGTTCAGCGTGGCACTCTCTAGAATATCCTCGCCATCCTCGTCCAAGACGTCAGTATCCTTGAGGGTGAGAATAACCTGCTCTCCTTCTCCCTCTCCCTGGAAGTCTTCTAGAGAGTGACCTATTTTCATGCCAGCCATATCCTTGGCAGTGTACTCTTCTCTGTCATCTTCGTCCTCCTCGCGGCTGATTTCGACTCGTGGTCGCTTCCTCTTCTTGTTTATGTTTTTAAGAAATGAGGTATTGTCGTCGTCGCCTTGCTCTCCCAGACCTGTTCCTGCCAGCCTTTTCCTTCGAGCTCTTCGCTCTGCGGCTACGGCGAGACGCGATTCAATTTCGCTTTGTCGCAGCTTGGCGTCATCTTCCTTCGTTTTCGCCTGCCAGTTGTCGAATTCCACCTCTTCTCTGCTCTTCTGCTGTTCCAGTCCTAGTGATTGGCGTAGCCTGTGGCGAGCCTCTTCGGAAACATCTCCAGACGATGCAGTAGACGGCTCCCTCTTGACCGGTGGAGCGCCAGGGACCGGGATCGGCTTCAATCCGAGAGAGATACGGTGTCGGTTTGTCTCCTCGAGAGATATCGAATCCTCCATGTCTGTTCAAAGTGTTGTGGTGAGGAAATCTGAAAAGATTATAAACTTTGAATTTCAGTGCATATTGATCGTGACCTACAGATACTTTGCGTGTTGTTCCTACACCGTATAAATGTGAACGGCTTATTTGATTTTATTCATAATCACAGAGTCGTCTTACTACCGTTTGAATCTTGCCTCCTTCACTTCTTTCACTTCTTTTGCTTCTTTTTTTCGCTTCTTTTTTTCGCTTGATTTTTGTTTGAAAATTGGCTCATTTTCACCGTTGAAAGTGAAAGAAAAATTAAAGGATCCAAGAGGACACGCCATAGCAGTAGACACAGAATAGATATGGACATGTACACAGCTTCAATAGGTAAAACATGCACTATTCATTCATCCTACCCAGTTCAAGTCAGATCGGTTAAATTAAGAGCCCTCAAACAAACGTTTTAATTCTAATCACGTGACTTTTTGAAACCGCAGATTGAATAAATTCAGCCCGGTTTTGAGAATGTCTTCGGGCTGTTGGTGTAGTGGTAACATATCTGCCTTCCATTCGTTTGGTGTTAGCAGGTGCCAGGGGTTCAATTCCCCTACAGCTCAATTTTTTTCGCACGCATCTCAACATTTTTCCCAAAAAAACCAAGATAATAAATGATTATTCCCGAGAACCGGTCTACGCGGTACCTTGTTAGCTTTTTTGCGTGTTGTATGGCTGCATTTTATGGTTGTATAGACTATTGTCTTCGACTACCAGTTGCCAATGTTGAGCATCTTTGGGCCAAGCTTTTGTTCACAGGCTACCAGAACTGCTAACAGGGGGTGCTAGTGGATACCGAGTGTATCTAAGCTAGAAGAATCCTTCCCGAGTTGCCTTAAGCAGCCATTCTCTGGTAGTGAGTTCGTTTTAGACTACCGGAACTAAACTGTCAATGACCCCCAACAATGCATTCACCTCCCTAATTTTTCTCCGATGTCGGCTAGTTATCTTTAGCCGAACATCCGCGCTCTAAACGGCAGCTTCAGTGGAGCCACGGCGTTCAGGGAAGAGGCCAACCGACATTCTTACCCCGCCTTTTCACTCGTGGCTAACATTTGGCTGCATTCGGCACACCTTCCCCTCCGTAAAGATCCAGGCCTCCTTCTGGAACATGTCCAGCTGGGACACTCTGAGCTCGCCGTTGGGATCGCATGCTAGCATCCAGATATGGCGGTTTCGAAGCAAGAAGCGACGGCCACCGCGGCGACTGGAGCAGTGGATGGCGTGGCTCTCGGTTTCGCAGAGTTTGGTGATTTTTCCGGTGCGAAAGTCGCCATAAAATATCTCATTTAGCCTGTCTTCTGGTCCGTCCAAATCCGTCACGAAAAATATCACCATCTCGTCCTCAGAGGAGCTCTGCATGAGCGTCTCGTAGCAGAATATGGTGCTGCACTTGAACTGGATGCCCGTCTGTGTGTGTATCAGCAGCGACTCGCCCCGTATCACTTTTCTGTTTGCTGTGCTGAGATTCAGACTGCTCGCAGGAATCGGGTCATCGCCCCACTGCACCTTTTTGACGTGTATCTGCACTACCCACGACCCACTTTTAGTCTGGCAGGTGTGTCCAGGCCAGTAGATATGCAGAAACCCGTCCACGAGTAACGGCAGCCGGAATTCCTGTCCCTGGAAGCTGTGCACCTCGCATCCGTTTTCCCTGGTGATCTGTTCTCCCTGCCACTCCACCGACTGCGATCCGGTTTCCATGGAGTGAAGCAGACGTCTCGCTGCTTCCTCGGCGGGCCTAGTCGTTCTGCGATCACGGGGCAGGTCGGGCTCCGACACATAGCTGACTAGCGACAGTAGAGTGCTTTTGGGCGGCACCTTTAGCCAAGGGTATGAGGTGAGTCTGGAGGACGAAGCCAGGTAAGAGGAGGCGATGTTGCGGAAACGGTGGCTGGCAACGGCGAAAACAGAAATGTCCCGGAGCGACAGGTGATCCAGAACAAGCAACAGCACTTCTGTGGGTAGTCTGAGCGAAGGTGTGGTTGTAGCTGTGCTCTTTTTCATTTGGCGCGTCAAAAAGTTACGCTGTCTAACTCATCTCCATATAGACAGGAATATACTTTATGCGTGCATGCACACGAAGGATGCGATCATATGCAAGGCTTGGACAGTAAGGTGCAGGCTATTTCCACCTCGCGGAAAAAATATATATGGTTAAATTCTGGGCGCTTATCTCAACTAGTGCACGCACTAAAACCAACAAGGGCTTGCTCACCGGACCACAGTTTAGGCCCGGCTGTTGTTTAACCGACTTTGCCCTCGAGGCCAAAAGAACGAGAGACGGGTAGATCTCCCCGGCTATTCTCCCGCCCTTCTGCCACCAAGACCCCTGTTCGCGAGGTAAACTATTACCTCTGAAATGTGACAACAGCCGTGTCATGACCAAACTGTGACGTGGCATACCCCAAACTGACACCCCCACCCACGCCGCGCCCCCCAGGACTATGGTGCCCCTCATCCTGTGAAAGTGCGCCCCCACCAGCACCAAGTCCTGCTTGCCTCCAAGACGCGTTCGCGCTACTACCCCACCAAACTACCCCTCCCCATGTATGTGTTTTGATAACAGGTGGGAGGATGGCGTCGATTAGGCGGTGGTTAGGCTGCATCCAGACAAGGACTAGTGCGCTCCGGCCAATATGACAGGTGCTTAAGTGCACTATACGAGCCCAAATGAGCACACATCTAGCCAGGAAGAGGGCCACTTGGCTGCTATGAGCATACGATAACCACCTGAAAGCGACCACGGGCGCTCTAGAGAATGAAGCCTAAGCCAACTTGGACCCATCACCGTGTGGGCCATGGACTTTGGATCAGGTGTTCATCTGTGTCCTGCGGCCAGCCTGAGCGTCTCGATCCTACTTACATCGGTTTTTTGGGAACACAAAACGGACCGACCTGTCAACTTGCCCAAAGTCACACAGACTTACGAGGCTCATACTAGCAGTCTCAACCAAATGGCACGGCTCTCCACAACCCCGTGTGACTGTCGATCCAGACCCCCTAGCACAGGGTTAGCACGACACACCACCACCCGGTTAGAAATGTATGCTATCTTCAGCCTAGTGCATTTTTGGAAGGAGGGTGGGGAATCTATAAATGTTCCAAGATCCCAGTGATTTACCAGCTATACGACTTTTCTCACTCACTATGAAGATCTCCGCTATTCTATTGGGTTTGGCCTGCCAGGCCATGAGTGCCAGCGCTGCTGCTGCACCCCCAGAGAAGAACTTCCTGTTGAACATCATATCTCCTCAAGTCATCGATGGCATTGCTGCTGCCCACAAAACCGATGTCTCGCCCGCAGATGCCTCGGCGGAGGCCTCTTCCTTTATCAACATGATGTTTGATGACCCCCTTTTCTACACCCTGGTAGATGAGCTTCTTGAAGATAACGGAAATGGCTGGACTCCAACCAATGTCCCTCCTTTCATGTCTCATGTCGGCCAGGCTTTTGTTGATTTCGAAAAGAGTCCCGCCTACTCCAAGCTGTCGGATTACGTGAACAAGCACGTCACCGACTTCGACTTGGCTGCGGCTTCATCTAACGTCCGCGCCAGCCTGGGCTTTTTTTGGGATGGCCCCTACGACGGAATCAACTCCGCCAGCACGGATGCTGCCGCTGCTGCCGCCATCTCCTCAGGTCTTGCCTCTGCCAACAAGTTCATGTGTGACATCCATCTCACCAGTGGTGACGTCTGCACCGGTGCTCCTGCTAAACCTGTCAACACCCCTGCCGCACTCCCAGAGAAGAACTTCCTGTTGAACATCATATCTCCTCAGGTCATCGATGGCATTGCTGCTGCCCACAAAACTGACGTCTCGCCCTCAGATGCCTCAGTGGAGGCCTCTTCCTTTATCAACATGATGTTTGATGACCCCCTTTTCTACACCCTGGTAGATGAGCTTCTTGAAGATAACGGAAATGGCTGGACTCCAACCAATGTCCCTCCTTTCATGTCTCATGTCGGCCAGGCTTTTGTTGATTTCGAAAAGAGTCCCGCCTACTCCAAGCTGTCGGATTACGTGAACAAGCACGTCACCGACTTCGACTTGGCTGCGGCTTCATCTAACGTCCGCGCCAGCCTGGGCTTTTTTTGGGATGGCCCCTACGACGGAATCAACTCCGCCAGCACGGATGCTGCCGCTGCTGCCGCCATTTCCTCCGGTCTTGCCTCCGCCAACAAGTTCATGTGTGATATCCATCTCACCAGTGGTGCCGTCTGTGGTGGCCCTATTGGCCCCGCTACTCCTGCCGCTTCCACTACTTCTGCAGCTCCCACTACTTCTGCCCCTCCCGCTACTCCCGTTAAACCTGCCAAGACAAGTGAACCCGCCAGCCCACTTGCTCCTGTCAAGGTTGTCACTCTGGATGTCCCTCCCGTTCAAGTTGGAGACAACCCCATTGTGAACATTATGATGTCAAACGCTGCCCACGCCTTCATTGATGCCCGAATGGCCAATGTCCTCTCAGCCGACGCTGCTGCTCAGGTCGCCAACTTCTCTAGCTTTTTCTTTGACAACTCCATCATCTATTCTCTAGCTAACGAGGCTGTCGTGTACAACGGATTCGGCTGGACACCCGCTAACATCCCTGCCTTCATCTCAGACCTTAACCGAGGTATTGCCCGGTACTTGAAGGAACCAGACTTCAGTAAGGCCACCAGCCTCGTCAAGAGGTCGCGGACCAACTTTGATGTCGCCGGAGCCATCAGCCGCGCTGAAGTGGCGATGGAGCCTTTCTGGGGCGCGATTACCGACAACATGAAGGCTCTGACTACTGAACCCGGTGCTGTTCAAGCCCTCTCCTCTGGCACGGTTCTCATGTCCCACCTGGAGTGTTCCCTTTTCCTGCTGACCGGGCTGAAATGCGCAGAGCTTCCTACGATTGCTCCCGAGGCTGATATGCTGACTAGTACTACATCCACGACTACCAAGCTCTCTTCTACTTCTACTTCTACTTCTACCTCGTCCGTGCCTACTCCTGCCTCTTCAGGAGGCAGCACCACATCAGCTAAGGATAACTATTTCCTTCTGAACGTTGCCAGCCGAATCTCTAACGGTGTGATTGCTGGCCACAACAGTAACATCGATGACCTACAGGCCCATTCTGATGTTAGCTCTTTCGTCGACTACCTGCTCAACAACGATATTCTCTACCCTATGTGGGTTGAAGCTGTTACAAAAACCATCAATGGATGGACTGTTCAGGATTTCCCTGCCTTTGTTTCCGAGGCTATCGCGGCTGTCGCCGAATTCAAGAAGGACCCTGTCTTCTCTTCCTGCACCAGTCTCTTGGATAAGGTGCTTACCAACTACGATGTCCATGCCGCCATCTCTCATGCGTCTCTCTCTCTCGGCTTCTACTACAAATTGTTCACCAACGGTGTCAAGAAGATCTCTGACGACCCCGGTGTTTCTGCTGCTATTGTCACTGGTCTTGCCGGTATTACATCCCTTGCCTGCGAGCTCAAGCTCACCCAGGGTTCCATTTGTCCTGTTGCAAGTGCCGTCACTTCGCCGGGTACTACCTCCGACCCCGCTGCTACTGGTGCCGCTTCTGACGGTGTTTCTACATCTGCCTCTTCGGTCCCATCCGACGTGCCATCTATTGTCACCACTAACAGCATTGGAGAGACCACTACTGTCCCCGATCCTGCTACTATCATTGCCTCTCCTAGCTCTTTCCCCATCATTGTCACCACTGACGAGGAGGGCCACACTACCACCATTCCTGGATCTCTTGTTGTGACCACTGACAATGAGGGCCACACCGTCACCTCTACAGCTCCCTTTCTCATCACTACCACCGATAAAGAGGGCCATACTGTCACTGTCCCTGCCCCTCTGGTTGTCACCACCGATAGCGAGGGCCACACTGTCACCGTCCCTGCCCCTCTGATTACCACCACCGATAGCGAGGGCCACACTGTCACTGTCCCTGCCCCTCTGATTGTCACCACCGATAGCGAGGGCCACACTGTCACTGTCCCTGACCCTCTGATTGTTACCACCGACAAAGAGGGCCACACTGTTACTGTCCCTGCCCCTATTACTGTCTCCACTGATGATGAGGGACACAGTGTGACTATTATTGCTTCCCCCGTTGACCCTAAGAAGAGCGTCACCTCTACCATCACCCAGACTGTGACCCACTGCGAGGACAACAAGTGTATCACCCCTACTCTGACCATTACCACCTGTGTCCCCGAGAATGCCCCCTCCACTGTCATCAAGACTGTTTGCGATGCTTGCCAGGGTAAGACCATCACTCTCACTGTTCCTTGCGACACCACCGCGGACTCCAAGTCTGACTCTCCTAACTCCCCCAAGGAGACCTCCAAGGGCGACTCATCCAAGGGCGACTCCTCCAAGGGCGACTCCTCCAAGGGCGACTCTTCCAAGGGTGACTCCTCCAAGGGTGACTCTTCCAAGGGCGGCTCCTCCCCGGGTGGCTCTTCCAAGGGAGGCTCTTCCTCGGGCGACTCTTCCAAGGGCGGCTCCTCCAACGGTGACACCCCCAAGGGCAGTCCCAGAGGCGGCAGTCCCCAGCAGGTCGACGCTTCCCACGGCGACGCTCCCAAGGCCATCAGTCCCAAGGGTGCCCCTCCCCAGCAGGGCGACTCCTCCAACACCAAGGGCGGTGCTGCCCAGGTTCCACAGGCCGTCGGCCCCAAGCCTATCCAGGCAAACTCTGGCACCCAGCTGGCAGTTGCTGCTGCTGCTGGTTTCGCCGGCCTTGTCGCCATGGTGTTTTAACTGCCGTTAATCCCATAGACATGCCTAACTCTCTATACCCAATATGATATCCTGTAATACGAGTAATAAATTAATGTGAATAATGGAGTGGTAGCAACTTGGTGTATACTGATAATGAGTGTGACTGACTTCTTTGTCATTTGGGCTGCTACAGTACACCAGAATACACTGTGAACTAGAGGCCAGAATTAGGTCTTCTTTCTAGAGTTTACTTCTTTTTCGTATTTGGTCTAGACCATCAAGTGGATGAAACTAGATAGGTTAAACTCATATTCAGCAATTGCATCTGTATGTAACAATTGAAGGATCGTACTGAAAATGTTTCGGGCAAGATTCTAAACCTTGAGAAGCACCTGAATGTACAACATGAATAAAACACTACCACGAAAAGTTGCACATGGTGCATTTATAACCATGCCTTGATTCCCATTAACAGTCATGCAATGACTCAATGTGCTGCAGAACCAAGACTCGCGTGACTCAGTTGGGAGCACTCAACCCGAGTCACACTGTGAGTCAATTTGAGTCAATTTGAGTCAGATATGCACCCATCCTCATCTCCCCCAACAAATGGACATTGCCTCGTGGAAAGGAGTTGAAAACGGCAAGGTACCCGTGCCTGAGCGAGTACCGGCCAAGCCGTCCAAGAAGAAGCTCATTCTCAATGCTCTGACCGCCAACGCCCCCACCAACGTCAACCAGGGTCTATGGCGTCACCCTGGCCACAAGGGCAAGGACTTCAACGACATTGAGTACTGGGTTGAGCTGGCACAGGTTCTGGAGCGTGGAAAGTTCCATGCGCTGTTTGTCGTGGACATTGGCGGGGTTTACGACGTGTACAAGGGAAGCAAGGACCCCGGAATCAAGGCTGGCACCCAGTACCCGATCAACGATCCATTGTACCTAGTCCCTGCACTAGCCATGGTTACAAAGTCCCTGGGGTTTGCCATCACCGCGTCTACCACCTACGACGTGCCCTTTGCCCTAGCCAGAAGATACTCGACTGTTGACCATATCTGCAAGGGACGTGTGGGCTGGAACATTGTCACTTCATTTCTGGAGAGCGGAGCCAAGAACCATGGCAGCGACCTTCAGACTCCCCACGACGAGCGATACGCGATTGCAGACGAGTTTATCGACGTATGTTACAAGCTGTGGGAAGCCTCCTGGAGAGAAGACGCCATCAAGGCGGATGTTGAAACCAACACCTTTGCCGATCCAGACCTCGTGAGATACATTGACCACAAGGGCAAGCACTTCAACGTCCCCGGACCCCACATTTGCTCCCCATCAGTGCAGAGAACGCCGTTTCTGTACCAGGCCGGAATGTCCAAGTCTGGCCGAGAATTCGCAGCCAAACACGCAGAAGCCATCTTTTTGCAGGCTCCTTCTCCCGAGTACGTTCGCTCTTCGGTGGACGACATTCGGGGACTCGCAGCTGGCTTTGGACGTGATCCCCAGTCTCTCAAGTTCATTCCGTCCATGTTTGTGTGCGTTGCAGAAACGGACGAGGCTGCCGAGGAAAAATACAACGAGTACTTTTCGTATATCGACAGGGAGGGCGCTCTAGTGCTCTTCGGAGGCTGGTTTGGCATGGATCTGGGAGTTTACGAAGACGATCAAGATCTCCGAAAGGTGGACAACCCTGCAATCAGCGGAGCCATTTCCCAATGGGCAGACTCCAGCAAGACTCCAGACGCGCTGTGGAACAAGGCGAGAGTAGCTGAAGAGCTGGCACTCGGTGGGCGATCAGATATCGTCATTGGCTCTCCCACTACTATTGCCGACCGCATGGAAGAGTGGATTGAAGTGGGAGACATTGATGGCTTCAACATGCAGTCTGCAATCGTTCCAGGCACCTATATCGATATAGTCGACCTTCTGGTTCCCGAACTGCAACGTCGGGGACGGTTCTGGGACGACTATGCTGTTCCAGGTGGATCTCTCAGAGAGAACATGTACGGTACCCCTGGCGAGTCTCATTTGCGATCTCATCATCCTGGATCTCAGTACTCCTGGAATAAGGACGAGGCTTTTCCTCTTGAGACTCACAAGAAGCAGAAGAAGGACGATTAAGCAATAAGTAACAGGTAATAAAGTACCAAGTCTCAAGTACGGCACTGTACTGTGCGAAGTAATACGTACCACTACAAAACTACAGTGCTGCATCTAAATACGCCCCCTACAGATTGTCAACGGAGTATGCACCTCATTTCGCTCATGTACAAATTAATATTGGTTCGTCTAACTCTTCCTAAACCTCAACCTCGGCACCCTCGTTAGCCTCGGCCTTGGTCTCCACCTCAACCGCAGCCTCAGTCTCCTCCTTCTCAGGCTCAGCAGACTTTTCCATCTCGGAGCCGGTCTCAACAGACTTCTCCTTGTCCTTGTCTCCCTCCTCGCGCTTGCGCTTTCTGTTCTTGACCTGGGTGGCGTTGACCTCGTCGTTGGGGAACACTCGGGTGCCAGAAACAATGTAGCCGCCTCCGCCTCGCGACGTCATGCTGGGGTGCATGCGGCCGAGAATCGTCTGGTACTTGCGCACACGGGACTCCCAGATGGCCGGCGCGAGAATGCGCAGGTCCTTGAGCATGAACTGCGACACCTCCGTCACCACCTCCTTGTACTCGGAGTAGACGACCACGGGACGCGAGCCGCCAATGGCATGCAGACACCGGTCGACAATGGACGTGGGATGCAGCGTGGACGCGACAATGAGGCCATCGAAGCCCTTGGAGGCAACCAGGCCGTTGATGTGCTGCAGCTCCAGCCACCGGTTTCGCTTGCGGAAATATGCGCCCCGGTTGCGCGGCTTCATGGTCGCAATCTGATCGGCCGACTTCTCCTTGACCTCCTCCTCGCTCTCGGGCTCGAAAAACTGCAGCCAGTTTATGCTCTTGACCATGCCCTCCTGCAGCTCGGTGGGCATGGACAGGTACTTGAGGGCGTCCAGGTTGGGGTGCTCGTTCTCGTGGGCCACGACAATGAGACCCTGGCCAGCCATTCGCTCCATGAGCGCGGCCGTGAGCACGCCGGTGGTTTCGTCGACAATGAGGTACTTGCCGCCCGGTCGCACGTTGGCCATGCTGAGCGTCAGCGCCAGCATTTCCTGGCTCATGTCCAGCACCTTCTTGTAGTCCTTTTCGAGGTAAAAGTCCAGCAGCAGGCTGGAGCACATGGGCTGGGGCGTGAACCGTCGCAGGTACTTTTGCTCTTTTCGCCGCAGGTACTTTTCCTTGGAAAAGGCCGTCTTCTTGTGGAACTCGTTGTGGCCCTTGATGACATTGTCGATAATGTCCTGGCCGGTCAGCGTTTTCAGCTTTTTCATCTCCTCAATCTCGGCCATGGACAGCGTCTGGCTCTCGCTGGTGTCAATGAGGTTCTGGTTGGTCTCCTCGGGCTCCAGCAGCCGTCCTTTTGCGCCCACCACGTACGTGTGGTCGTCCACGCCCTCCTGGATGATTCGCAGTCTCTTGTCCTCCAGAATCTCAAACGTGTAGCCGTAGGGCAGGCCCAGAATGTCATTGACCTGGAACGAGCCGAACTTTCCAATGGAAATGGTCTGATTGGGCTTCAGCTTGACGACTCGGAAGTTCTCCGATGGCAGCTTGACCATGCAGTAGGTGTCTGGCTGGATGAACGGGTTGTCGAATCGAAAGGGCTTGGTGGGCCGTTTTTTGGTCTGTGCGGGGGCAGCGTCGGCCTGGACCTGCTCCACGGGCTCGACGTCCTTCATTTCGGCGTCCAGTTTTTTTTCTTCTGGCTGCGGTGAGTAATGTGACTTCTCTCTGGTGTAAGCGCACTCTCTGATATTGGGCGTGCTTTAGGTTTGGGTGGTAAAAAAATTTGGAACTTAGGTTTGAATTTTTTTTGGCTACATGCAGTGATTCAGCTGAAGCAGTCTGCCCATCACACACCAGTCTCCAAACACACAACACAAAAGACTATGGGACGACGAGCCAAGAACAAGCAGGGAGCCCCCCCCACCATGGACGCCGCGTCGCAGGCCGCATCTGCGCCCCGCAAGGACAAGAAGACCTCCAAGAAGGAGTTCAAGGTGACCAAGCCCGAGCGCAAGACCAAAAAGGTCAAGGAGGTCAAGGAGGTGCCCGAGATTGCTGAGGAGGCCGAGGCCGAGGACATGGAGGAGGACGTGGAGGAGGAACAGGACGACGACGTCGTGCGGGAGAAAATGACGCTGTTTGACGACTCGGACGGCGAGGAGATGGAGAACGACGAGTTTGACATTGAGGACAACTCCGATGACGAGGTTTACGATTCCGACGAAGAGCACCACAAGCCCATCTTCTCCGACGACGAGGGCGACGAGGACGATCTCACAGCCGCCAACATGGAGGCCATGTCCCGAAAGCTGGACGAGGAGGACGAGTCTGACGAGGAGATGGCCGAGGAGGAGCTTATGGAGCTCATGAAGCAGCACGCCAACCCCCGAGCACAGATTCTGCCGTCGGAAGAGGCTGCTGCCGCGGAGTCCCAGATGCCCCCGGATCTGCACGTGGTGCGAACCCGAATTCTCGAGATCGTCAAGGTGCTGGAGGACTTCAAGGGCCTGTCCGAGGAGGGCAAGTCCCGAGCCGAGTACGTGGCGCAGCTGCTGCGGGACATTTGCGCCTACTACGGCTACAACGAGTTCCTCGCCGAGAAGCTCTTCAACCTGTTCACTCCCTCCGAGGCCATTGAGTTCTTCGAGGCCAACGAGGTGCCCCGACCCGTGACCATTCGAGCCAACACCCTGAAAACCCGGCGGCGAGACCTGGCCCAGTCGCTGGTCAACCGAGGCGTCAACCTGCAGCCCATTGGAAAGTGGACCAAGGTCGGTCTGCAGATTTTCGACTCCGCCGTGCCCATTGGCGCCACCCCCGAGTACCTGGCCGGCCACTACATTCTCCAGGCCGCCTCCTCCTTCCTGCCCGTCATGGCCATGGCTCCCCAGGAGGGCGAGCGAGTGCTGGACATGGCTGCCTCTCCCGGAGGAAAGACCACGTACATCTCCGCCATGATGAAGAACACGGGCATGGTTTTCGCCAACGATGTGTCCAAGCCCCGAATCAAGTCGCTGATTGCCAACATTCACCGTCTGGGATGCAAGAACACCGTGGTGTGCAACTACGACGCCCGAGAGTTCCCCAAGGTTATTGGTGGCTTTGACCGAATCCTGCTGGATGCCCCCTGCTCCGGAACCGGAGTCATCTCCAAGGACCCCGCTGTCAAGACCAACAGATCCGAGAAGGACTTCATCCAGCTGCCACATCTGCAGAAGCAGCTGCTGCTGTCTGCCATCGACTCTGTGGACGCCAACTCCGCCACCGGCGGTGTCATTGTCTACTCCACGTGTTCTGTCATGGTGGAGGAGAACGAGTCCGTTGTCGACTACGCGCTGCGAAAGCGGCCCAACGTGCGACTGGTGGAAACTGGCCTGGATATCGGAAAGGAGGGTTTCACATCGTTCCGAGGCAAGCAGTTCTCGCCCAAGCTGAGTCTGACCCGACGATACTACCCCCACACCTACAACGTGGACGGCTTCTACGTGGCCAAGTTCCAGAAGATTGCCTCTTCACCCCAGGACAAGACCAAGGCCGGCGCCCGAGAGAAGGAGGACGCTGCCCGAGCCGAGGAGGAGGAGGAGCGACTCATCGACGGAGATTTCGCCGCTTTCGACGACAACGAGGATTCTGCCATCATCAACTCTGCTCGACGATCTCAGCTGCGACGAAAGGGTATCAAGCCCATGGCTGGCCGACCCAAGGAAAAGGAGGACAAGAAATAAGTATATAGACATGTTATCGATTAGAATTTGGAATTAGCACGACGAAAAAATAGAATTTGGAACTAGATCCTACGTAGACAGTGTGTGTGGCCAGTATCACCTCATAAACCATAAATTACTATACAAACAATACCTACAAATAAGAGGAGTTGCCAAAGGCATGCTCCTTGATGTAGTCAGGACCCATCTCCTCGTAGTCGGCTCGAGTCACGCGCGCCTGCTTGTACTCGGACGTCTTGGACCACTTGGCCATGCCCATCCACGCGTCAGTGCTGGGGTTGGCCGCACCTCTGACATGGAGGTCCGAGCCAGCAGGAAGAAGGGACCGCAGCTCAGCAGTCAGACGAGCGTCAAAGTTGGGCACCTGAGAGTAGCCTCCCGTGACAAACACGTCTTTGAGCATGGTGGTGGCTGTTTCTGAAGGGAACCGTTTAGTGAGAATGTCTCCACACACCTCGGCTACTCCAGCCTGATCAATACCAGCAATCGAGGGCTGAAAAAGCACCTCGGGCACACGGATCCGCTCCACGTTGACGTGCAGCTGATTTTGTTGCTCCTGGCTCTCGGGATTGTACTCCTTAGGCCCGTGGAGGAACATGTGCACCAGCGACGTTCGCCAGTCACTGAGACTCTCCAAAAGGTTTTCTTCAGTGAAGTCGTCATCGTACTGAAGCAGGTTGGCTTCCAGCTCAGCCAGCGCGGCCTTATCATTCTCCTCCTCCTCGGAATCGCTTTCATTGGCAATGTCTTTGTAGATGGACCAGTCCTGGTCATCTGCTCCAAAAGTGTCGTCAGGATCGTCGTCGATTCCAGCTCCAGGACGAGCTCGCTTAGTGGCTCGAGTGTCTGCGGCCAGCGAAGCAATGTTCTTCATTCGCTGCTTAGAAGCCATCGACTTTCGGTTTCTCAGCTCCGTCTTCATCTTAAGTCGATCCCTTTGCCGAACTAGAATTGCGTTTCTCTTTTCCCGCTTGTCCTCGACCCATCCAGCCAGGTCCGACGTTCGCCATTCATCGTCCTTGCGTTGTTCCTCCTCCAGACGAGCCTTTTCTGCCTCCTTTTCCTCCTTGGCTCGAAGTCGTGCCTCGTAGTTTGCTCTCAATAGCCGCTGATGTCGCTTTTCCTTGATCTGTAGCGCTGTGAGCTCTTCGTCCGGAATGTCGGCGAGCGGGAACTCTGGAATCACGTCCTCCTCCTCGACGTCCTGGTTGAGACTCTTTCGGATCGTTCTCTCGAGCTCAGAGATTTTCTTGTGCATGGACTTGACGTCTTTAAAGCCTTCAGAGTCGAGAATTCGACGCAGCTCTCGCTTTCCCTGGCGGTCGTCGGGCAGGTCTTCGAGAATCTCAGCCTGCTGACGGTAGTAGAGAAGATCGTTTTCTCGTTCAGCGAGTTTTTCGGCTCGCTTTGCGGCTGCCTGTTCCTGCAGTCGTCGTCCGCTCTCCTTGCGTCGCTCAGAAATACGCTCCAGCTCCTCGGCACTCTTTTCAGCCTTGACCGTCTCAATGTAAGGGGCCTGAATCACCCGTTCGCGCTTGTCCAGACCGTCCATGTCCAGAAATCCGTCCAGCTCACCTCGGTAGTCGTCGGACACGTAGCAGTGGTCCTCGAGGATCTTGGAGGTTTGCGTGGCCGACAGCTTGAGGGGGAAAGTGGGGTACTTGAGCTGCAGCAGCTGGGCTAGGAAGGCAGAGGCAGTTCTGCCACCCCAAGAGATTCGCTTAATAAGCTCTCTTTGTGCCACGCCGTCGACCACGGGGATCATGTGCGTGGCTTCGTTGCCTACAGACAGAACGAGGCCGGTGCTGCCTCCGTTGGCGTAGTATGAGAAGAGCGCATCCACTCCGAGGGCCAGCGACCGCACACCGTAAGCCTCAAACATGATTTGCTGCAGGTTGCGTCTCTGTGCCGCTGGAGACGAAAGCAGCTCGTTCATAATGATGTGATTGTCGACGTTTCCGTTGCCGCCGACCTGAAGTCGGGCAAATGTGTAGTCCAGCACCTCTTCATAGACGTTCCAGTTGGACACCAGAGCTCCGTCGTACGGCGATCGTGCGGAAAGTCGTGTCGACGGCTCGATGAAGTTGTCGTATCCCACGGTGGTGGCGCCGGCCAGTCCAGGACCCTGGCTCTTTCGTTCTCTGTATTTTCCTGTGAGGGTTGGAAAAACGAGATTCGGTCCGGGCGAGTCGGTGTAGCCTGCTCGGGTCATGTGCGTGCCAAAGTCCAGGGCGATGGTCGATCCGGCGCTCCAGTCAAAGGCGTGCGACGGCTGCGGGTGCCACTCAATGTCTCGTAGCTTGTGCATTGTGGATGGTTGGTATGGCAGAAGGCTGGGTCCGATTAATGGTGATAGTTTATGCAATACTCGAAGGAAACTTTATTTAGTTTGGTGAGCCTGGAATTAGGTGAACTGGGTAAACTACTCTTACGACGCTCACTACAACTCTACAAACTACATCATGTGGTACTTTGGTCAAAAACAGTCAAAGGGGAGGTGATCGCAAGAGTGTTGCGGGGATAGATCACTTTTTTTGTCTAGAATCTCTAGCATTTCCGTCTGATTCTACTACACCAGTTTTTACCACACTGAACACATCTCTGCTCTACGTGCAGTTACTTACCATACAGTTTGGTGGGTAAAACAGGACACATTCAGCAAGACCCTTTTTCTCTGAAATTGCGAAAAAAGAACAACGACAAAAGACCTTCCCACCACATCCTCGACGTCACGACGCCACGTAACCGTGTTTGGATCCGCCCAGCACTCCCCCACATCGTCCACCCAACTGCCCTCTACACTCTACACTCCATCTGACACGCCTACTCCCAATATGCACGGACCACGCAATTAAAGCCTACGGACATAGAAACCCGAACTCAATTACCTTCCAGCTCACCAACTAGACTAGCTCGGCCTTCTCTCACCACACCAACACAACATCATGCCAGCAGACCCCCAAACAATCCAGGGCTACAATGTCGTGACGCTGCTGAAGCGGTGAGTCCATTGCCACATCTGCGCCTCCAATCCCCCCACTAACCCAGACTCGAAGCAGCCACTTCCCGCCTCGAAGACCTCACGTCCTCGCAAAAAGCGCATGTCGAGGAACGCGGCCCCCAAAACCTCGCTGCTACCCGAGCCGGCGTTGAAGCCCCCACCAGAGCTACTGCAGGTGGCGCGTCAGCTGCTGCCCCCGCTGCCGCCCCCGCCGCTGCCGCTGAGCCCAAATTCCTCACCGCATTCGACACCCTTATCAAGACCCACGTTGACCCCTTTGTTGCCATCTCCAAGGACATCGACCCCGCAGTCGGAGAGCAGGCTGCTGCATTCAAGAGCGCTTTTGGCGCCCAGCGAGACTTTCTGGCCATTGCTGCAATCGCCAAGAAGCCCGACGCCACTTCTCCTGCCTTTGCTGAGCTTGTCAAGCCCATCTCTGGCTCCGTCGAGTCCATCATGAGCATCAGAGAAAAGACCCGAGACCCCAAGGTCTCCTCCCATCTGGCTACCGTGGCCGAAGGTGCTCCTCTTGTCGGCTGGGTTGCTTCCGACCTGCCTCTGCCTCTTATCAGCGACTTCCAGGACTCTGCCCAGTTCTACTCCAACCGAGTGCTGAAGGACTTCAAGGGTGTTGACCAGAAGCACGTGGACTGGGTCAAGGGCTTCAACTCCATCGCCGACGCTCTCAAGGCCTACGTCAAGGAGTTTCACACTACAGGCCCTGCCTGGAAGGCTGGCGGTGTTTCCGTGGAGGAGGCACTGAAGAACAAGCCCAAGTCTGCTGCTGCTGTTCCTACTTCTGGCGGCCCTCCTCCCCCTCCTCCTGGTGGAGCTGGCGGACCTCCTCCTCCTCCCCCTCCTCCCCCTCCTCCCGCCAGCATCTACAAGACTGATTCTTCTGCTGCTGCCGCCCCGCCGGTGGCATGGGAGCCGTCTTCGCCGATCTGTCCAAGGGCGAGGCCGTCACCAAGGGTCTCCGAAAGGTGGACAAGAGCGAGATGACTCACAAGAACCCCGAGCTTCGAAACCAGGAGCCCGTCGGAGCCTCAGGCAAGGCAGCACGACCACTGCCCCCCAAGAAGCCCGGATCTCTGTCCAAGGCTTCTGGTCCTCCTGCTGCCGCTGCCAAGAAGCCTGCCAAGACTGAGCTTCTCGATACCAAGTGGTTTGTGGAAAACTACGAGGGCGAGCAAAACATTGTCATTGAAGGTGAGATGAACCAGGGAGTTATGATTGAGAACTGTAACAACTCGACAGTCCAGATCAAGGGCAAGGTGTCTGCCGTTTCTCTCAACAACTGTAAGAAGCTGGGTCTGCTTGTGGAGAACCTGGTTTCTGGTGTGGACGTGATTCGGTGCAAGGACTACGCCATCCAGGTGACTGGCGTCACCCCCATGATCACCATCGACCAGAGTGACGGAGGCCAGATTTATCTGTCCAAGGACAGCATTGGAGCTGAAGTTTACACCTCCCAGACTACTTCTTTGAACATTAACATCCCCACTGAGGACGGCGACTACAACGAGGTTCCTGTTCCCGAGCAGCTCATCCACAAGATTATCAACGGTAAGCTTGTTACCTCTGTGGTTGATCACAGTGGTTAGGTATATATTTAAATTTGAATCAAGAATGAAATGCACTAAATGTAGCAAATGACTGAAGGTTCTCGAATGGCTCTCATCTGCTACAGTAAAGGAAGGATCGTCAGTATTTCACTGATTCCAATATATCTTTGCGGGAGTCTACACCAACAATTAATCGTTCAATACCTCAAGAATTGGACTGTATCTCGCAAACACGAGACTTGAAAAATACAAAGGCCAACAGCTGCTAAATGACATGCTATACTATGTACTGTACCTATATACAACTACTTCTTAATGTAGTACAAGTTGGCAAACTCGTGGGTGGTCAGAGGGAAAGGAGAAATGACCTCGGACATTCCGGGACGCGAAACAGGGTCTCGCAAGTACACGGCCGAGCAGGTCTTGAAGTCCACCTCAATGTGATGGGGATAAATAACCGACGGCGACATGAACGGTCGGAATCTCCAGGGGGTGAAGTAGGGCTTGGAAGTGTCCTTTCGGCCGTACAGATGCTGCTTCTGCCACGGCAGATCCAGGGTCTTGGCCACGTCGGCCTCGGCCTCGGCTGCGGCAGAGGCGTCCAGCTTCTCTCTCAGAGGTCCCAGCTTGTTGAGCCACTGGGGGTCCACGGTAGCCGAGCCGTCTCGGGAGTGGTCGGTGAGCTTGTTCTGGGTCTCCCAGTAGGCGTCGTGGAAGGCGTTGGAGATGTTGGTCTTCATCTCGTTGATGAGAGACCGCGCTGCGTAGGCCACCTTTCGCTCGTCCACGTTGTTGTACTCGGACTTTCGCAGTGTCAGCAGATGCGACACAATCTTTCGCGCCTGGGCGTCGACCATGCCCGAAGTGTGGTTGATGTCCTTGGGGTGGAACTTGAAGTCAAACGCCTTGTCCGAGTCCATGAACGACATGGTTCGGTTTCGGAGCTCGATGAGCCGCTGGGCGTTCTCGGCCACCTGCTCGGCCTTCTTCTTCTCCACATTGTCGCTCTTCTCGGCGGCGGCAATCTGCTGCTGCTTCTCGACCACCTGGGTGGATCGCTGGTTGAGGAACTCGACAACGGCGTCGGCAGTCAGAAAGTTCTCGGTGGAGGCAGCGGCCGGGGTGGCGCCGCTGGGAGGGTACTTCTGGTCGATCAGCTTGAGCAGCTGCTCGCCAAGGGCCCGGGTGTCCTCGGTCTGGGTGTTGAGAAACTCCTGTCGGCCAATGATGAGGTCCTCGAGGATGCCGGCAGACGACAGAGCCCGGATCTCGGACAGCATCTTCTGGAAAGCCTGCTCGTTCTTCTGCTGCAGCTCCTGCTGACGCTTGGGGTCCTTGAGGGTGCCTGCTGCTCGCTTCTCCTTCTTGTCCTGCTTGAGACCCCACATCTTGTCGGGGTTGTCGTTGCACTTCTTGAGGAACTGGTTGTACTTTTTGATTTGTCGGTTGTCGACCTTGACGGCGTCCTCCACGCTGGGCTTGGCCTTGCCCGACGCAAACAGCACCTTTTCGGGCTCCACAGAAAGGAGATCTCCGGCCTTGAGGGGGTAGGATGCGTGCTTGACCTTGACTCCGTTGACGGTCACGTTGCCCTGTCGGATGAACTGGCCGGCCTGTCGCACAGAAGACGCAAACATGGACCGGAACACGGCAAAGTCCAGTCGCTTCTCGAGATGCGCAAAGGTCTGCAGCGCAAAGGGGGTCTTGAGCTTTCGGTTGCCGTCAGCGTCCACCTCGTACATCTCATTGGGACCACGACCAGCGTTGGCCATGATTCCCCGGGAGGTAACGTCGTCTCCGAGGGGGAGCACCACGCCCTGCAGCTTCTTGGGGATCTGCTGGGTCATGGTTCCTTCCCGGATGTGTTCTCCGTGGTAGGCTCGAAGCTCACGCTTAGACGCCCATTTCTGCTGATACAGCGTCTTTTCGTTTCGCAGAAAGTCCGTCTTCTTGTACAGGTTGTACAGGTTGCGGGGGTTCCACGAGGCTCGCACCTTACCTCGCGCGAGGGAGAAGAGGTTTTTCACTCGGTGGGGCATTTTGGTGTGTGATGTGTGTGGTGAGATTGAATTTTTCACCATCCTGCAGGGAGGGTAACTCGCGAAGGTTGGTTGGGACGTGCTTATTTGGAGGCATGTCAACTAGATTTGTTAGAGCTGGCAGGACATTGTGTGTTAGACGAGAAAAGCCGATGATTCGGGGGGTTTGACATGAGACCTTTGTAGGGAATGACCAGATGGTTATCTCGGACTATTTATTTTTCTAATTCCGTCTGCGGGAGATTCTTTTTGGTGGGCTTTTGACTGTACATTGAGGTAGGGTAAAACTGCATTCTTTCACTATGCTTTCCTTTTCTCTCAAGCTCAAGTCCCAATAGCTACAGCTTAGCCATATAAAAAGTCACATACACATTCAAAGAAATCCAGATAACAGTAAGGAGAGCTTTCCAGAATCTCGACAGTTGTGAATGAATTAGGTGGTGAATTTGTTGTGCTTTTGTGTCCCATCCAAATGGTCCAGTTTTCGTCTGAACAACACAACTGGTCCACCAGCTACTGTCCTCTTCACTTGTCATTCATGGTCTTCACAGTTGCGTTGAGATCAAAAAATAAATATAACGCCGTTGAATCTGACAGTGCAAATAAAGTTTTCTTTACCTCTCAGGATCTCAGCAAGGGTATGACTAAAAGCATGTTCTAAAGGGTTTAGGGGCATTGAAAGAGATCACAACAGCCTATGAGTCATCAGCTCTTCCCATGTTTGTTTTAAAATCCAAAATCTCTTGTTTCCGCGAACATTTTCCCCCAAGTCCAAGTCCAGCGCTTAGCGCTTAGTCAGCCTTCTCCCAGTATGCACGACAACATGCATACATTCCCGAGCATGGATGGAACCGAACATATCACGAGTCTCACAACTACAACGACCAATACTCCGCCCACACAGCCCTAATCGCACAGCTCTTGAGCCACAAAGTCGCGAGATTGCGCCTGTATTAATCCGAGAGACACAAACCGCCCTAATCGACTCGATGAAAAAAAAAGAGGAAGAAGAAGCAGGCGTGGAAATGGACGAGTCATCAGAAACACCTACCAACACAGTGGACAAGTCTGAAGAGCAGGCAATCGACCCCACAACGCCCTGGTCGATAGAGAGCGAAACGGTGCTGTTCAACTCGCTGTGCAAGTTCAAACCAGTAGGAATCCACAAGCATTTCCGCATGATTTCTCTGTCAGCTTCTCTCAACTACTATTTCTCCGAATCGCCCAAAGACGCGCCGGTATTCTCCCACGACAGCGTTTGGGACAAGCTGGGCACGCTATATGACCTCAAGGGCCTCGATGACCAGGAATACGTGGCTGAAAACGAAGATTCAGACATGGACGAGGACGAGGAGGACGAAGATGCTGCAATTGAGGGAATTGCCAAGCGGTCTCAGATGAAGGAGTTTGAGCTTCCGTTCCGTGACTACGGCTTTCTGCAGATTGCCCAGGCAGTTGCAGTTTCGTCCAGTGCACAGTCAACGCCCGCTCAGTCGCGCGAACAGAGCGTGCTGGAGGAAAAAGAAGAAGCCAAGGTGGATCAGCCCGGTGAGGCCGACTCGGCGTCGTCTTCGGACCTGGACGAACTGGACGACGAGGAAATGCAGCTGGAAGAGACGAAAATCAAGGTGGAAAACGAAGACTCGGTAATCGAGGAAGCCGCGGGGCCCGAGGAAGGAAAGTCGTCAGAAGACGAGGACGAGGATGGGTCTGGATCCGAACTGGAATCGGGGTCGGAATCTGCCTCGGGGTCGGACGCGGCACCTGGAAAGTTCCGCAGAACGAGGGCAGCTACGGCGGCGGCAGTGAGGGGACGAGGGACTACAAAGGGCAAGAACTCGCGCGAAAAGAAGTCGTCTTCTGGCACACGGGCTTCGTCGGCTCCGAGACGCTCCACTCGACGCAAGGCTACCACCGAGCCCGAAGATACAGCCACTGAGGCCGAGGAAACACCCACGCCGAAGAAATCATCTGGGGGAGTGAAAAAGCCTGCACCAAGAAGAAGTACCAGGAGGAAGAAGTGATTGGGGGGATGTGAATGAGAATGCTAGAGCTGTGGAGGAAAATTCCCATGGCTCAGGTCATTCTTATGGGGAAATGGGGGTTGGGACAACTTGGGAAGCTGGTTTGCTCCTCCAGAGGTCAGGTTAGGCAGGGATATCCTTCCCACTTTCAATGTAAATACAGATAATAAGAAACGGGCATTATTTAATGACTACTCTGTACAGAGTACTGGATTGTAGAACTGCAGAGAGTGTTGGTTGTCCAGAAGAACGAACAGCTGGTGGAATCGTAAGCAAAAAAGAAAGGAAACGACGAAAGAAGAGGAGGTGGTACTGTACAGAGTACTGTAAGCTGCATGATGACAACCCTGAGAGACGCAATGGAGAAAAATGAGGATACAACACAAACAAGTGCATCACTTTTAGGAATGCAACTCTGTAAACATTGGGGCAGTTTATCCCCTCTGGAGGCCCTCTGGGTTTCTTCCAAACAACCACAAGTTCAGAAAATCAGTCTCGAGACAAAGATCCAGCTCCAACCGCACTCTAAACTTGTGGGCAGTGTAGTATTGCCCATAGATCACGGACCAAGAACTCCGTCTAATCCAGCTATGCATCGAACACACGATATATATCTCTGCAATAACAGTGGACCAAAAAAACTGGGCATCAGTTACAGCCGTACTGTCCGTGCGTAGACTATGATACCTCGAGTCGTAATCGGCGCATGTAACGTTATCAGTCTTTTTGTTGTGAAAGTAATGCGTGCTCCCAACATGCCATGTTCGTTGTGTTGGCATGAAGGCACCCGTCAACTGTCAAAAAGCCATGTCTGCAATTGCAACATTGGTTCCTGAACTGTATGCCTCCAGCATGAGTATTATCGACCCATTTCTTTCGGGGATACGTGGCAGGTTTTCTGCCGCAAACGTCAAAATGCGTGTGTGCGTTTCTGTCCATGCATTCTGACGTCATTGCTTGGCGACGTGCGGGGTCCAGAAGTGAAAGAGCGAGTTGGCCCGAAGGTGCACACATTGGTGGGGACGGGTGCAGGGGTGGTTGTTGCATCGCTGGATTTAAAATTGATGTTTGTGTCGCAGAGCACTCGCATCTCCCAAGACTCCCACGCCAATCAGTCAATTGGCGTCCAGCAAAGACCAGAGAGGAGCTGTTGTGTGCACTATTGCAGGCTCATTCCCATGCTAGTTTCATTCACTCAAATTGGGCTCCAGTTGGGGCACAAACCCCTCTTTTGGCTGAGTCTCTCTTGGTAACAGCATGGAAAAGATAGAGAGGCTCGAGAACAAGAGATGCGGATACAATAATAATATCTGTGATGCGATCAAAAAAGAAATTCTGCATATAGAACAGAGGTTTATTATAACAAGGCAGTTATACAGCGGTCTATCATCTCTTTCAAAGGTCGGGTCAAGTGGCCAGTAAGGAAAGCAATGGGTGATTTGATGGAAAACGTGGAACCAGTAGGTGCCAAGAACCATGGTGCCGTCTTCCAAAAATAGATTTGAACTCTTGGTGCGTTTTTTTTTTGCCTGCATGTCTGATCCGTAGACTTGATGTGGATGTACCAAATGCCATGAAGGACAAGTGTGACTTTCAATTGCACCAATTGGCGGAATTGTTGTCTTCTGAGTGTCTAGTTTGAATGAGATCAGCGGGCTGAACAGATTAGCATCCAAATCCAGTCTTTTTCTTTGGTTTTTCAGCTTATAGAGTGCTGTGTATTGAAAGAACAGTCCTCCATACATTTGTTAGACGCTCAACCAAGCCAAAAAAACTTCCAATTACTGTGGCAGATTATTTTCTGACCGATTGCCATAACTTATAGCACCTATAGACCAAGTAATGTCGATCATAAGAGCAATTGAAGCTTGCAGATTCAGTATCACAGCTGATCAAAGCGGTCGGATGGAGATTGTGGAATCGATTCAGAAAAACAAGACAAATTGAAGCATCTACCACAACTATCCATGTCAAAGTAGCCGTCTACCTAATCTATCAACTGCACTGTTTCATGGAGAAATGTCCCTTCCTGTAATGACACAAAAGTCGCAGTTTCAAGACATTGAGGACGTAAACCGACTAAACAACATCTGGTAAACAGCCTCAGCTTTTCGGAAACCTCGTCGGACTCCAATTGAATGAGATACACGTGATGGTCACTCTCAAAATGGAGTCTCATCAGGCTAAGGTTCATCTGACCCGCATTTCACGTTTGCTTGGGCAACAAGAACCGTTGCAAGTCCATGACGAGAGCAGATATCGAGTCGGTCAAAGAAGCAATCTGAACAGACAGAAGAACGGCTGAAAATTGAGATCTTGGAAAGCGCAGTAGCCCATACAATTCGGAGTTGAGACAAATGTTTAGGTTCCGAGGTTTGTCGTCGGAGCTGATTCTAATAAGGTGAAGTGCAGCTGAAAACCCTCAGAACAGCCCACTTGCAACATCTCCAATATTATGAGGAGTGTCTCATCTACGGTGGTTCTGGTTGGAGCGGAGCATGGCCAAGGAGTCGCCACTAGTCTAGCTGTGGCTACTCATACACGTCACATAGCTAATTACATCTGTTACTTTACATTGTGAGGCACGTCTTTAGAGAAAAAAACTTGTCTAGGTCCCTGAACATCCGTCAGAAACTAGTTGATGCCGAGGAGCTCAACGTCGAAAACCAGAGTGGCGTTGGGGGGGATGAGGCCGGGGAAGCCTCGCTCGCCGTAGCCGTAGTCGCCGCTGATGGTGAGAACGGACCGCTCGCCGAGAGACAGCTGGGGGACACCCTCGTCCCAGCCCTTGATGACCTCGCCGACACCAATGGTGGTCTTGAAGGGCTCGCCTCGGTCTCGAGAAGAGTCAAACTTCTGGCCGTTCTCAAGAGTGCCGACGTAGTGAATGGTCACGGCGTCTCCCTTCTTGGGGTAGGTCTTGCCGTCGCCGGGCTGGAGCTGCTTAACTGTGACACCCATGTTTGTGAAAGAGGCGTGAAAGGCGCGTGTGTGGGAGAGAGGGAGAGAGAGAGAGCTAGATCGAAGGCTTCTAGCAGTGTGGGATAGAGTCCGGAACATTGGTGCGTCCTGGGAGTCTAGCGTATATAAGGCTATGAGGCATGTGCGAATTTGACTTTCAGAGAACTTCCAAGCGTTTCTGTTGCTGTGGGAGCGCGAACACGAGGGTTTGGGTGCAACCGGGGCCAGGGCTCTCCGTGGCTGCAGGGGCGCCGCGGCAATGGTCTCTCTGTGGGCCCAGGGCCGCGGAGCCGGTCCCGGGTCACTTCTGCCTTCTTGCAGCCGCCTTTTGCCATTTTTCCGTTTTTTTTTTGTTTTTCTTCGCCCGCCGGGGGGGTTTTTTTTTTTTTGATATTTTATATTTAATTTTCGTCCCGCTTGACCACTTTCTCTCGCTGCCAATTAGCCTCTGACACATGTACTATGACGATTGCCTAAACGCTACAGCTGAATAGCTTATGTCTATGTATGTGGGGTCTAGCCGTCTAGCCGTGTGCAAAAAGTGAGAGTGCAAAGTGAGAGTGTGGACCCCCCCAGCAGCTGCTGCCAGAAGACGACGCGAGCCTCTCGCACTGCACCTGTGCGCCTGTGCAGTATTTGCAGACGGAGCGACAGGCGTGCCCGGACGGGCAATAAAATCCGCCTGGTTTCTCTGGCTCTGCAACTGCCCACCTGTGGCTTATCGGTTGCTGTTAACCGTTCCATCCACGGCTGCTTTCTTTTTTTTCCAGCAACGAAAGCTCAGCTTTATGCCCTTTTTTGCCCTTTTTTGCCCTTTTTTTTTGCCCTTTTTTTGAAATTTTTCCTTTCTTTTTCCGCGTCTCCCACTTTTCGCTTTTTGCGGTTTTCGAACTGCTCGGTCCTAACCTTTGCTTCTCTTTGGGGACACAGTAGTTGCAACTCTAGCAAGCCACCACCGGCACGGTCCCCAGAGCCGTATCACACTCGCACGTGGGCGCGCACGTGCATTCGGAGACGTTCCAGGGTCCTGTTTTTTTGTCGGTGCCTGGCCTCGCTCGAGGTCTTACACTTTTGTGTCCCTTACAGCAGTGCTTTTGTGGCTTCGGCAATGGCTCCCCCAAAAGCTCGCCACGACCGTACCCTAGTGTCCGGGGTATGATCTGCCAGGCTCCAGAGCCAGTAGCCGACAACTAGCGTGTCTGTCTGGCGCCATTGGGGTCTAGCTTCCTGGACACAGAGACCAACAGCTTCTCCCAACTGCTGACACTGCCCCCATTGAGGAGGGAGGGGCTCCCGTATGTACATTGCAGCATCTATTAAACCGCCATTAGCCGCATCGCGGGTTCCCAAAACGGGTTCCGTGGGCCATGCATGCGACATTTCTTCAGTCACGTGAACCGCGAGGGTGGAGGCGCGGACAACCAACGCCGACGTCAATTGAACGGACATCTGTCAGCTACAAACTGCGGGTTCAAGGACAGTTTTCAAATTTCAGAGAAAGTCGCACAATTTTGAACTCCAAATTTCGGATTTCAAATTTCCACCTAGACGACATCCTCTGACTGCATGAAAATATGAACAGTGAAGATCAACACCAGCCCAAACCGACGGAAAGCAGACAATTGTCAACGAAAATTTCATGATTGCAAAAGCGACTCCCTGCTCATCTCCAAAAGCCCCTCAAATCTAAGACAGCTCGCAAACCAACCAAACTGTACCGAACTGTCTCTCGTTCAGACATGCTGCATTGCCAAGGTGCAGGTGTGCTTTTTTTTGTTTTTTCGCCTCTCATTTGCTGTGGCTTTGAGACAGCACCAGCAGGCTGCAAGCGGGCGCAAGTATGGCGACAGACGAAGCACTTGGCGACCTCGGCTATCAGTCCCATGCCTCCACCATTCCACTCTCCGACGGTATCGGACAGCCCCGTATGCACAGTTGTAACTCTCAGGCCAACATTAAATTTAATAACGGTTTACTCCCCCGTTGGATGGTGGTCACCAGTACCCTGACTAGACTACTCTGCAATACGGTACAGTTTGGTTCAGGCTGTGGACTATCTAAAGCCTACATACCGTGTGTTTGGTTCCAGAGTACGGCAGCATGTTTGGTACGAACAAGATTGTCGGACAAGACTGAAAAAGACCGTCCAAGACACCAACCTAAGACACTTTGAACCCTTCATTCACATGATCTCGCCACTTTATGGAGTCAGAACTCGGTTGTTCAGCATGGTACTGGTTCGACACCAAGACCGATTCTCTTCCAAAGCTGTTCAAAGACACCGGTTTTTTTGTGTATATCTACTGGTCATCTCCATCCACCATGACTCCACTATTGCTTTCTACGAACATTGTTTTTCGACCTTGAAAACTGCAGTCTTCCGCACTTGGTCCCTGCCTAATTACCCGAGACGAATACGTGCCTGAGTCTATTCAGATGGGACCATAATCGAAGCCCAGCAGAAACATAACCTGACCAGTTGGTATCCAAATATAGATTTGAAACGTCTCCGACACCTGAAAACATCGTCCGAGAACAAAGCCACCCCCAGGTTCCCCACCACGTCATTATTCATTGCGACAGCTACCGTCAAGTTAAATTTCTGCCACTATCCTCCTCAACTAAACCCTATCACCATCTCAGGCTACAGAGTACGGGAGAAGCTCGCTAAATAAAAACCAAAGGCATTTATCCGCTGAACACATCGACTAGACTACAAATTACACGGATGGAAAGCTTTACACTCTCGCTCCGTGAATCATCAATCGTTAATCTATATTCTTTTTCACATTCTGAGGTACGTCTCATATGTCCGAGCGTCTGCTCGCACCTGTCGATCGCCACTCAGAACACTCAACGTCTTGCGGTACACAGGGTCATAGACCTTAATGTTGGGCAGCTTGAACCACGTCAGACCAAGACCGGCATTGGGGTTCTCCTGGTGAACCAGCTGGGCAGTGACGAGTCGACGAGTGTAGGGCAGCAGACGAAGCGAAAACTTGCGGGGACCGTCATAGAGGAAATCCACAGGCGTGTCCTTAGCAGGAATCATACCTGTAGCAGCTACGGGGGCAGCAGTTTCACCTAGAGTCACCATGAAGGTGAGCACGTGAGCAGTGGCATTCTCAATGTAGTAGTCCATTTGGAACGAATCTCCTCTTGCCACAGGACCATGGGGCAGATGTGCGATACATCGGGGCTCCAGGATAGGTAGTGTGAGTCGCAAAGGGTTGGCATCAAAGCCAAAGTCTGGGCCAGTGGAACCTGCCCGTCTCCACCGCAGCTGGAACACAGCCTCAACTGTCACACTCCTCACCTCGCTGTCCTCCCGATAGGTGTCAAACTGACAAGTGGACAGGAAAGAGCCATGCCCAGAGTCGGACTTGGACACGGTGGCGCCACTGAGCTCCTTGCCTGTCTCACCCTGAGGCTCCTGGACCACCTGACAGACGGAGTGGTCGCTCTTCGAAATGAATACAAGTTCCGCCGAGACAAGCTCCAGTGGCATATCGTCAGATTCAGCGTGTCCCTGGGCGTAATGGGTGATTCTGGAATCCACTCTCCATCGCTTCTTGATTATGGGAGACGGGGAAAGAGCATCGGCTTCCTGAGGAACGAAGAAGCTGGGCCAGTTGTCAGGATGGACAGCTGGGGACACCGAAAAGCCCACGACAAAGGGACGATACAGCTGGCGGGTGTAGCCCTTGTTGAACCGAATGGGTGAGTCAGGATCGCCCAGATTGTAGGTAGACGAAAACTGGAGATTGACAACAGCAGCAGGGATAGAGCCGCTGGGACCAGCTACCTTGGTGTTGGGTACAATGAGCGTGAACTTGAACGACGTCTTGCCCTGAGAATCCACATCCTTGTCGCCCTCCTCGTCCCAAGTCAGCACTGGGGCCTCCTCAGGAAGGTTCTTTTCGGAGCCATCTCGAATGTTCCACGTCGCCTTGCAGGCCAGGTTCATGGAGATGGGTCCAGACTCATTATTGGTGACCACCAAAGCTCCAGACACTGTCTCGCCAAACAGCAGAGCAGTGGGAAGCTGAAGCTCGGCCTTGAGCTGTGCAGGACGAGGAAGAGTGCGGACCATGTGGTGTCCCTCTGTAGATACCAAGGCCCTGGATCTCAGTACACCATCCTTCTTAAAAAACCACTCCACAGCACGAGAAGCTCGCTCAATCTGCAGAGGAACCTCGATCCGGAATCCTTCGAATGAAACGATGCAACCAGTGCAGTAGGCTTCTCCGAGAGCATCAGGGCTGATGGTGAGCTGGAATCGCTTGACTGCTCCAGTAAAGGTCAGATTGGCCTTGTAAACAATCACCTTGGAGCCATTGCGAGTCTCCACAACAGGAGTGGCCAGATTTGCCAGCGCTGTCTCGCTGACGGAATTGTCGTCGTGCTCGATGCAAACGGGGTGCAATGTTCCTGATAGCTGGAGCCACACGGACGACAGGGTTACCTGAGATACGACTTTGTGGAGCTGGGAGGCCAAGGTCAGCTGGCACCGTCCAGGGACCTTAAGATGGAACTCGGGCTGCTCAAAGCAAAAATTGGCCTTGAATGGAATGTAGCTCACTGCTCCGATGCCCATGTTGGCCGCTGTAAAGTCTGTAGACGAGAGACCATCCATTCCCTGACACAGGGTTTTGATGTGGCAGTCAAAGGGAACGCGCTCGGCGCCACCAAACTTGTCACTGGTCAGATATACAGCACACGCCAGAGCTGCCTTGGTGTCACTGGCTTCTCTGTATTGTTCACAGAGAGCCACCAGACACTGTTTGAGCAAAGCAGGCCATGAGCTCTTCGCCAAGATGGCACCTGCAGTATGCAGCTCTTCTACTGACGAAAGAAGCTGTCCCAGACGCAAATGTGCCACTGCAAGGTTGCGGGAGCCTCCACCACCTGTCTTCCGAGAGAAGTCATCAATCACTCGCTGATACAAGTCGGCCAGAACAGAGGGTTCCACTCTTCTGGCAAGAGGGCCGTCCTTGGTCTCTGCAGGGTAAGGGTCTCTGGACGGGTCCTCAAAGTCTGAATCCTCCAACTTTTGTCGACCCTCAATGTAGTCGATGGCCTCCAGATAGAGAAAGCCTGCTCTTGGAAGAGTAGCGGCGGCGGTAGGTGCCAACCCGGGTCCTGCAGTGGCAGCAAAAGGCGAGTCTGTTTTGAAAAACGCAGATTTAGACACGATTTCGGCCATTCCAGCCGTTTGAAGAGCCATCCAGCCCAGATAAGCTGGAGTGCGAGAGTACTCGATGGCCGACTTGTAGCCTAGCTTGGTGGAGGCCATGTTCTTGACAGTCTCCAAATGCAGTCGGAACTTTCTGGTGGCCGTTGACGGATTGCCGTAGTAGAGATAAAGCTTGGCAATCTTGAATGCAATGGTGTCAAGTAGGGCACGAGCCTGTTCCCATCTGAGAGTCTTTCCGTTGGTATCGGCAGCCGTGGCCGAGGAAGATGCCGCCTTCAGCGACTCCGGACGGGGCCAGATGTTGTCGAAACACTCCACCAGTGCCTCGTATGCCGTTTCATATGCCTTGGTGGCTGTCTCCATGTCCTGTCTCAGCTCCGTTAAACACGCCAGTTTGTACGAGTATCTAACAACCCATCCTACATGCGTGAGCGGGGGTGTATCTGTGTTTTCGAGCAGTTTGTCGTCAAGAGACTGGCCTCGAGCCTGGGCCTTTAGCGACGGAATCGATGCCGAATTTCGCGTAAGTTTTCGGCGCACTCGCTTGGACACATTGTTGTAAAAGTCGTTAGAGTTGGCCCATGCAGTTTGACACACGGACTCGCACAGTGTCTCCAGCTCCTTGGTTGTAGCACTGACAGAAATGGCCGTAAGGGTGGCTTTGTTGAGCCCCGTGTGTTTGCGCAGCTGGTTGATGGCTTCGTTGACAGCCGTCTGGGCGGCAGGCGAGTAGTCTGCCACCGCCATGACCACCACCAGCCTTAGGTCGCGCACGCTGAGCTGGCTTTTGAGCGCCAAAATGTCCTGGCTCAGCGCCTCCAGCGCCATAGTCTTGACCGTGTCGGGAGAGAGCGCGTAAAACGAGACCACCGTGGAGGGAAGATGCTGTGTGTACTTTTTGAGCCACTCTGGCGAGATGATTCCGTCGGGGAAAAGGTCCGAGTCCGAGTTGAGGGGAGACAGAGGCGAGTGGCCGTGCTGCTGGACGTTCTCAAAGCCCCCCGAGCCAATACTTGGCGTGTTTGCGGCTGTCGACAGCTCGCTCTTGTTGGTTTTGCTCTTGGGCAGAATGAAGTCGTTCCCAATGGGCTGCAAGTTGAGAAAGTGGGGGATCATCTTTCGGCTGGCCCGCACGGCGTTGTTGCCGTTCCACAGCAGCGGGTAGCTCTGCGACTTGCTCTCAAAGCCGCCCAGCAGATTCCGACACAGCTCCTGTGACGAGTGGTCGCCACATACCGGTGGCAGAAACCGGTTCAGCACCTCTCCCTGGGTCGTGGCACTGTTGTGTTCGCCGTGGGCGCTGTCGACCTTCAATGCCGCCAGTTTGTCGGCCACGTCATCTGCAAACGGCGTGAGACCCAGCAGGCCGACCAGGGGCGTGAGATGCGCCACGTAGTCCTCGGGGTAGTTTTCCATGGTGTGGTGATGATGTGTGCATTGAGTTTGGGATATGAGCATTGGGATTACGGAGAACTGTTGTGTTGTGAGCCGGCATTTGTTTCTTCCAAAACTTTGCACTACTGGATGACATACTTTGTGTTGGCCTTGGATGGTATATATAGTATTTGTTCTTCTTTTTCTTCTTCTGTTTCTTCTTCTATTATTCCCTACACTGTTCAGTCGACAGTGGTACACTCCTTCACTACAGATCAATTTGACATTGGCACATGAGCATAATGTTCCCATCGTTGAGTGATAATTGAGAATGGAGTTTAGACAGCTATTGATTGTCAAACGATAGCACTCGAGGACCAGTGTGGCATTTGTAGATGTCGTAAAAACAGCCATCTATTTTTACCACCGTTGTTTGTTCGCTTTTCAGAATTTCGATACCGACTTGTTATATGCTTAGTCATGCCATCCGAAGGAGAAAACGTGATCTCTAATGGCATTTTTGGGCACAAATGAGGTACTTTCGCAGGCTCTAACTAGTACCATTCTTTATGAATTCAAATTCTGAGACGAATGCACTTTTCAGATTTGCGATACCGTTCCTGGCTCGGTTTTTGGAAGAACCTGGTCAAGTTCTTAACCCTCTACTGAGAGTGGCCATTTCGCGTTTCTCTCAAAAGCAGTGGTCATACAGTATACTGCAGTTAACAGAAACAAAACAAAAACTGCTTCGTTACGGATTTTATATAAAACCTCTTCCTACAATGTTTTTGATTCAAAATCATTTAATTCTCGTTTACAATGTCAGTATCATCTGTATCAGCTCCAATATAAGTATCTGCAAAACAGTATTCATGTTCCTGCAGGGGCTCTTTTTAAAAAACTGATGAGAATGAAATAATATGGAATGCTGAAGCGAATTTTTCCATGTAAATTACACTTGTGTTTTCAGAGAATGCAATACCACATTTTTGAAATCGATATCGTGCACAAACAGCCACTCCAAGTATAAATACCAAGCCAATATCCGCTGCACAACTACCAGGGAAAAAAACGTGTGGATCGCCACTTGGACATCTCCATATCTACCTCGAAGCTTCGGCACGTATCAAAACTATTCTTGAGGCAAAACGTGTCGGAACAAAGTCGCCTAATTTCGACTAAAGCGCATTTTTCAAAGCTCGTTTTGCTGAGCATAAGATTCTTCACAAGCTACCGGTACTTGTTTCTCCATATTCGCTCTATACACGGACTTGTGACCCACGGTGTGCACACTCCACTCTCTCAAAGTTGAGCCTCTACATTGGATATGCAGAAGCAAGTTTATATTTCTACAATCGTCTGCACGCCATCCATCACACACTAACTCCACTACTTCACAATGTCTTTTGCAGATATGAGCATAGACGACGGCAACGACGAGGATCCGCTTGTGAGCGGATTCAGCGGGTTTTCGCTGTCGGACCAGCAGATGCGACACAGACAACAACAGCCGCCGTTTTTCGATGATCTGACCTCGGAGTTTTCCAACCTGCGAACCAACGAGCTCCCCGACCCCGATGTTATGGACATTGACGACCCCACAGACATGCTTGATTTGCAGGCGGCCAATCTGGGAGAAAATGCCCACATATCGACGCCAGTCAAGACCAAAAGAAAGACGTCTTTCTCCTCAAGCGGCGCCACAAGCTCGCCTTGGAAGATATCATCCGTGTTCAACCCCACGGGTCTAGGTGCCCAGTTTGCGGTGAAAGAGATTGAGAAGAACGAAGATGTCGATATGAGCATGGTTCTGTACTCGCCTGTCAAGGAGCCTCAACAGAATGCGGCCACCACAGCTACAACTGACGATATGGGTTCTCCAGTCAGAACGCCCAAGATTCCCGATGACGTGTTCACAGACAAACCTATTTCAATGGGTCTGGGTCCGCTCAAAAGCACGCCCGTTTCTGCTTCATCCGAGCCCCAGCCCTCAGGGTCTCTTGGGATGGCTCACCCTCAGAACGGCGCGGAGTACTCCACACCTTCCCAGGAATACCACTTACATTTACCTAAACCAACACTCGGATGGATGCTGCAGAATCCTAATCTGCCTTACATTATCACATCCTACCTTCAGCTTGCATTCAACGGTATCATGCTGGCGCTTCTTGCATACGTCGTTTATCTATTTATTTCATCGGTCCGTCAAGACGTCGGATTCAAGTACGATGCCCACTCGGGAGAAATTCTCATGGCCAAATCCAAGTGCGCCAAGCTCTATCTACAGAACAACTGTGTTGCACATCTTCGACCGCCAGCCCTGGAAAGTGCCTGTGATGCTTGGGAACTGTGTATGAACCGAGATCACGAGGCCGTCAACCGTGCCAGGCTGGGTGCCGAGACGCTAGCAGAGGTCATTTCAGGATTCATTGATCGATTCTCCTACAAGGCCCTGGGTCTGGTTGCTGTGCTTTTTCTGGGGTCCATGTTCGTCTCCAACTTCGCATTTGGATTCTTCCGTGCAAAGACCTACTATCAGGGCGAGGTGGAGAAGCAAAAGGGTATTTGGGACAAGGCGAGGGACGCATGGAAGGGTGGTCCCCGGATTAAGGAGGAACCGAAAAAGCTAGTTCTTGGACAGAGAGACGTCTTCAAGTAGCTGTGTCTATCGTATATAGATGAACATTACAACACACAGCACACTGCACTCAGTCCTTCAATCATCATTCATTATGTGTATGCTACTTTTTTTAAAGGCTGGGGAGAGGATTTCTCACTCGTCCTTACTTCTTCTCCAGCTGGGAATACGGAAAATGCGAGAAGAAACGGCACTGATGGCCCGACCTGCTACAAAATGGTAGTAGGCAATCTTGCCCCAGATGTTTGCGTCCTTGTTGGCTCGGATACGGGCCTCGACGGCCTCTCTGTCGGCAGCCATGTAGTTGGGTCCCTCGCCAACTCCCCAGACCTGGCCAGTCTTCAGATCCGCCTCCGACGACCTGACAAACTTGTCAGTCTTGTAGTTCCAAGACTTCCAGCCAACGTAGCAGATGGCGAACACCGCCACGCCCAGGTACGTTCCAAACGGGTTCTTCCACGAGAAGGGATCTTGGACCACTGAAGCGTACCCCATTCCTGCAAAGAGGAAGGCTCCTAGAACGAGAATGATGACAGGTAGCAGAGGGTACAGTGGCTGTCTCAGTGGGAGGTCAGTGAGCGGGATTCCCTGGGCTTTGAGCGCCTGTCGGAAACGAATGCTGACCAGGCCAATGGACATCCACGTGAGGATAGCCGACGCTCCAGTGATGTTCATAAACCAGGTGAAGACCACTGCGTTTCCCCAGATTGTGGTGAGGAAGACCAGGCACGAGATGGCAAACGTGAGTAGCAGGGCTCCGATGGGCACTCCTCGCTTGTTCACGAGACCAAAGACGGAAAACATTCGTTTGTCGTGGGCCATGTTCATGAGCATTCGAGAGGAGGCAAAGAAACAGGCGTTGACGGCAGACAGCACTGCTGTTAGCAGAATGGCGTTGACAACGTGTTTGGCAGCTCCGAATCCGGCGTCCTCAAAGACAATGGTGAAGGGACTCTGGGCGACATCTGAGTCAAAGGCGGCCTTGAGAAGTCGCGGGTCCTGGTAGTTGATGCAAAGGCCAATGACAAAGACAGTCATGACCAGGAAAATCATGATTCGCCAGACAGTGGCCCGCACTGCACTGGGGATCGACTTCCAGGGCTGGGCTGTTTCGCCTGAAGTCAGGGCCACCAGTTCAGTTCCGCCGTACGAGTAGAAACACAGCACCACTGTCTGGAAGAAGCCTCCAAAGCCTCCGACCCATGCCTGGCCGTTCTTCAAGTTTGACAAACCGGGCGACGGAACGGCGTTTTTCAGGCCGTTCATGGCTCCCCAATCATAGAATAGGCCGATGATGATAAAAGCCACAACGAAAACGACCTTGATGATGGCCAGCCAGTACTCTGTCTCTCCGTACGTTCGCACCGAGATGAGCTGCAGAAAGAACATTGGCACAATGATGACGATGGCCCAGACCCAGGAGCCGATGTGAGGTAGCCAGAACTGGATGATGATCGCTGCCGCCGTCAGTTCACTGGGGATACTAAAGGCCCACTGTAGATAGTAGTTGATACCGAGAGCAAATCCGAAACTGTCGTCGACAAAACGGCTTCCGTAGTGAGCAAATGCTCCCGAAGAGGGAATGTAGGAAGCCATTTCTCCCAAACAGATGACAACCGAGTACACAAAGAGACCGACAATAATGAAGCAAGTAAAGCAGCCCATGGGACCGACAATGGTGATTCCCTGGCCCAGAGATAGGAACACGCCGGTTCCAATAGTTCCTCCTAGAGCGATGAAGGTGACGTGACGTGACGACAGACCATGGACCACTGTGTTTTCCTTTTGTCCAAAGATTTTGCCATACAGTCCTGGAGTCTTTTCATCGCCCTCCTTGGCAATGTCTGATTCGCCTGATTCCCGGGTGTCGGTGACCTCGATTTGGTCGTAGGTGACGTCGACAATCTCTTTGGAGACAACTTCAGCTTCGTCTTTCATCTTGCTGGCGTGGAAAGAGCTAGAGAAGCACTTATAAGAGCAAGCAAAAGGTATCTCAGTATACTATGGCTTTTTTTTAGCCTGCTCTCTTAGCCTTAACTTAATGATAAAACAAGGAACGATAAGCAGTGCTGTCAAAGACCGACTCTGGGGAATCAGGAACGCAGAAGATGGATCTTTTGGGAGTCTAGTCGTTTGAAATGGTCGCAATATCGTGTTTTTCGTGCTCATTATCACCATTTAGGTGTAGTTGCCAAGACCACATCCTACACGATGATCTATCCCCCCTTAAGTAACTTTGGATGTCTAATCATGTCAAATCATGTCAAATGACGGAGAACGAAGAAAAACCTTGGAGATGAGAGAAACTGAAAACATATCGTTTCTTTTACCAACTGAAAGTGATATTTGTCGCAGGTATTTCAGAGCATAGGGCTCCAAACCTCGTCAAACTGAGTCTCGCTTTCTTATCAGCCACATTACGCCATCCATGCTAACTGTAAACGAAATGAAACTTTCGTATCTACGGCTCTCAACAGTAAAAAAAGGCACGGCTGGATATCAACGGCTGTCATGCTAAGATGTTCCCAGACTGAGCTTGGAGCTGTACCAGCAGTTACATCGGTGCCAAAAAAAAAAAGCGACTTTCAAGTGCTCAATAGAAAAAATCAATAAATGCATAAATCGGTCCAAAGGGGGAGGGAAACAGAAATCGAAAAACCGACTAAATAATATGAAATCTTTTACATCCATGTCTGACATGTTAATTTTCTGTGGGAAAAAAAAGTACATGCCTGTTAGCTGAAACTGTGTAGTTGAAATTAGATACCAGTCGTGAATTTACTTCAGTTGAAGCTCTCTGGTGGCTTGATAAGAAGGAATGATCTGAGGATTTTTTCCCATTGGTAATGCGATATTTGACCAATTAGGAATAGAATCGACAGGCACCCCAGAGTGTAATTGCGAGCACGCGATCAGTGGGGTTGTATATATGTTGTGTGCGTTATTGTGAGTGTTATTGTCGTGTGTGTGTACTACTCTGTACTCTGTACTCTGTACCCCTACCACATCGTATCACTGTGAACCGAGACTGCATTGAATCGTAATAAACAGTCTGATCAAGACAGCTTAAAAAATAACTAAGAGCATTCATCGTACAGATATCCGATTAAACGACATTACCCGAAATGAGAACATTCAGAGTGGCCATTCTGCTATCGCATCGCTTTCGATGAAACCATCAGAGAAACATCCCCCATAAAAGCCATACCATACTCCAACTACTTTACACTTGTCAACTCCTAATCATGATGGTATTCACCGTACCGCTATATACAATGCTCGGAGCACAGGCCTAAACATAGGGGCCAAAAAGCTGGCTCTTGCTCAGATCGGTCTGCTGCTCAAACTGCTTCTGCAGTCGTCCCTTGATCACATTCCAGTCAATCTTCTCCCAGAAGCTGTCCAGGTACTTTCGCTTGCCAAAAGCACCGTAATCGTTCAGCCACATGTGCTGCCACACGCTCACGTTGAGCAGGGGCTGCAGGTTGTGCAGGTATCGGGGCTCTGCCAGTCGCATCTGCTGGGCAACGCCCTTCTTGATGGTCTTGTGCTTGAGCAGCTTCTCCTCCAGCGAGTTGAGCTTTCGGTCGCCGTGGGCAGCAAGAGCCGCGGCAAGATCCTCGGCCTCCTCGGCCTCCACCGTCTGCTTGGCGGCAGCGTCGGCAGCCAGCTCCGAAGAGTTGGGAGCCTTCTTTTGCACGAATCCGTTGTTGTACGTGTTGACCAGATGCAGTCGGCCGTCGTGCTTGGACAGAACAAGCCACGTGTAGCCGTTGCCGAAGATGGACTCGGCCTTGACCAGAAGGTGCTCTCGGAAAGCCTCCACGGTGCCAAACGAGGTCAGCACGAGATCGTAGAAGGCGTCGTCCTCGCCGGGGTGGTTTCCCCACCGCGAAAGAAGGGGATCCTCCAGCGACGCCAGCGCAGGCATCACAGCCTTGTAGTCGGGGTCCGCGGGGGACACGTACAAGCCGTGGTAGGCGGAAATGGGCTCAGCAGCCTCTCCGGGCTTGACGGTGCTGGAAAGACCCTCGAAAAAAAAGTCATTGGCAAACGCACCGGAAGCAAAGTGGTGGAGAGCGTCCTCGGCACGGTTGCAGGTCTCGAGAGCGAGGTTCTGCAGATTTAGACCCTCAAGGTCCTCGGATCCAGCAAGACCCTCGTTAACTCGCTCCAACATCTCCGACTGGTTGTTGAACCAGGCAGACTTGACGGTTTCTGCGGACAAAAACTTGTTGATCTGGGTGGGGGCGGCGGCCGAGCCGAGACCCGAGTACTCGGGAATGGTGTGCAGCGCTCGAGCGAGCTTTGGAACCCGCAGAGCTCGTCTGATTGCCAGCATTGTGATTTTGGTGGTTAGACGTAGGTTTGTATGAGAGATGTGTACTGGAAAATTTCACTTACCCTGTCAACTCTATCGCTTAGTAAGAAAATGAAGATATTGGGCAAAAAGGGGTTAGGAAATCGAAATACAGCAAAAGTGAACTGACAATAGATAAAGCAGGAAGCCACCTAACGTTTGGGTCGCTTTGCGCGATATACTCAGACCTGAAATTACTTGAGGTTCTTTAACAAATGAGGTGGAGCTTTAGTTGAGAATGAGAGTATATTTTTCCACTGTGAATAAGGTTTGGTAGTAATATTTGGGGAAAAAGAAAATGCTAGTTGGACAGCCACACATTGAAACTTGTATGAGGTTGTGTGGACATGTCAGCCCACGAGTTGCGAAAAATACGTAAAATACAGAAATCAGAAATATATAGAACAGATTATGAGCTACTGATACTCATCTGAGCCTCTCAATCCACACGGCTACAGCAATAGCAATACAAACCATTCAGAATCTCACCAGCACTAGCTGAAGCTTAGAGAGATTTACTTCAGGAATAGACTACGTGCCCCTCTTTTACTAGCGCGTCTCACCCCAATCTGTCTCACAGTGTCTCAATACTATCATTCAAATATCTTACTCTATAACTACATAACGTAGTAGCTCATTACAAATTACGACCGTCGTCTGGTAACCTTCAAACTCTTGACTCGACGCAACAAACCATTAGACTCTGGCTGGTCAACAGCAGAACTTCGCTCTCCATAGTACTCCTTGCCCGATGAACGGCCCTGCATGTCGCTGTCGTTGGAGTAGGTTCGGTACACAATCTTGGATGCATCGTTGGGTCGGGGAGGTGGCGACGAGCCCACTGCACCCTTTCGAAGTCGCTGGACCAGAGACTTTTTCCGCGTAATGCCCTCGGTCTGAGTGTGGGAGGCCTCGATGTCAGCCTGTGATGCGGGAGCACCGTCCAGGAATGTGGAAGTGCCGAGTCCCTGGGAGGCGGCGCCGTGAACCTCGGACCGGTTGGTGGGGTCGAAACGAGTCTGGCCAGACTGGGGGTCTCGAGCCACCTGGGGACCCGAAGGGGCCATGTGTGGAGCTGAAAAGTCTGAGAACGCCTCGTTCTCTGTTCGTCCCCATGCATCGATCTGATCGTCCTGTGGTTTGGCGGGGCCAAGAGCGTTGTTGGCACCGTTCACCGGGAAGGCAGCAACAGGAGCCTTGACGTTGGTTCTTGTGTTTCGATGGGGTCGGCACGCGTCAAAGGGTCCGTCGTGGTGGAAGCCAGATCCAAAGCCAAAGCCAGTAACGTCGAGCTTGTCAATTGTGTCCAGAGGCTGGCCAGTCTTTGACCGGGCGCCGCCCTTTGACCGCTGGCCAGCCTTGACTGAGGCCTCGCGGTCCTTTCGTTCCTGGTACCGCTTGAATTTCTCGTACTCTCGTTCCTTTCGTGCTCGTCGCTGGTCGGGGGTCTCAGGGTTTCGCCGTCGCTCCTCTCGCGAGTGTGAGTGCGAGTGCGACCGAGTCTCGTGCGATGAGGGCTCTGTTCGTCGCGACCGCGGTGCTGGGGGTGCGGGGGCAGCAGAGCGGCTGGAGTCCTTCTCGTCCCGGCCGTACTCGTTTCCAAAGGTCCGGGGAGGGGCGTCCTCCAGCACCTCGTCGTAGGAGGGCAGGTCTCGACCGTTGAGGTCTGAAGAGGACCGTGGTCGTGTGGTTTTGCGGTTGGACATGACAAAGTCGTCGGAGTCGTTCTTTTCTCGTCTGTAGTCGTCCTCACCGGCGGCGTAGTAAGTGAGGGGACGCTGGGTGGAAGTTCGACGACGCGTGGAGGGTGCGGAGGCGGTTTCCTGTTGGTTGAATCGCGTTCGTGCTGGAGGCGCAGAAGAGGGCTGTGACCAGTCTTGGTTTGCTGCAACGTTAGAGTTGGTGGGCTCAGGGTTTGGGTTTCCCGCGTGGTAGTCCAGGTACGACGTGTGGGGCGCAGGCGAGGTGGCTGGGGGCGAGAGGTCGACGAGAAACGGGTTGGTGGACATGCGGTTGGACGTGTTTCGGCTGGCGGTGGTGTACGCGCGGCTGTGTGTTAGTAGGGAGGAGTTTAGGAAGGAAACGTGTGCTGAGCAGATTTTAGGCTGGAGAAGGTTTCACGGCTGGGAAGAGAGGAGGGGCTATATTTGGGGCACGACGCCGCAAAAGAGAGGATTGGCGATTGATGGGCAGAGGGGTGCGTGATTTGAATCGCCAGGCGGCGATGAAGCTAGGGGCGGTGCATAGCAATGCATGGCGGAGGGAAAAAAACTCAGCTGATAAGCCGAGATTGAATTATTTTTTCTTTCCGTAGCTTCCCTGTGCAGTGAGAATTTTGGGTTAACTGTGGAGTAACGTACAGGCAGGGCAGGAGGCTGAGAAAGTGTGGCTCCGTGCTCTCCTAGGGCCCAAGCCACGTGGGATTTTTGGGGGGGTCGTCTCAAACCACACACACCCCACGACATGGAAACCGTTGCTTGAACGGGCCCGCTGTCGGGTGAGCATGAGGTGCGTCTGCTTGGCATGCCGTTAACGCCACTCCCAGTCATGTGTGTGGCGTGTCGTGCGACATAGGTCCTGTCGCCGCATCCCCTCCCGTCGCATGGGTTCCCTCAATTTTGTTGGCCGCCGACTAGTTTTTTTTTTCGAAAGTCTTCTTTGTCGTATGTTTTACTGCACAGTCTAGCCCAAAAGTCTGTCTAGCGCGCGGCTGTTGCAGCAAGCACCGCTCAAGCAAAACGCACGCGCGCCTGTAGCTGTTTGTGCAACTGCGCCGGCCGATAATAGCTCAGTTGCTGTGCCCCATCACCAGCCCTGCCATTGCGGCTGGCTTCGCTGAATCCAAATCGCACGGAGCGCGGTATGCAGCTGGTGCCTTGAAGCGGCCATTTAGAATTGAGTCATTTTCTCGGCCGTGAGCCCAGCTTTTCTCAACTAACGTGCCCAGAGAGGAGGTTGAAAGACGCGCCTTCAGAGTCTGTGGGCAAGCTAGTTGAGGAGCCCGGAAAATGAGTCAGTCCGCCAAAGGATCCCATCATATCGGGCGACGCAGGGCAGGTGACCAGGTGAAACATTCGAAATCTTCACATGTCTCATCTGGGCGTGAAAAACGAAAATGGTCAAAATTGACTGAGATTTGGCATTTCAAATCTCTTTTGCGTCTTTCACCCTTGCCTGAGACTGACTAGTGTCGTTTTAGCCTGCTTGCCGTGCCACCCTGCACTGCTGTCTGTCTGCTGACTTACTGGCTGACTGACTGACTGACTGACTGACTGACTGACTGACTGACTGAACATACCGTGTATCCAATCCAAACCGCTGCGGATGGCTCATTAATCGCCTCCGCAGCCTACTGTAATACTCACTCTGCAAAACTCTGGGGTCGCACGCCGGGGTTCTCGTAGACGTCCAGATCGGACCCGCCAAAGGGCGATCTCTGGTCACGTGGGGGCGCCATTTGGGGGGGCTCAAACGGCGAGTTGCTTCGCTGGTCCGACACAGATCGGATCGTGGAGGGCGCGTTGACGCTGCCGTACGAGCTCTGTCGGTAGGATCCAAACGAGCCCTGCGACGAGTCCGACGCCTGGCGTCTGAAGGGGTTTTTGGACGAGTAGCCCGTCGCGTTGGGCGAAATAGGAGGTGGCGTTTGCGAGTCCAGCCGCGCTCCGGGGATGTGAAGGGGGGGTGCTGTGGACATTGTTGTGGTGGTGCTGGTGGTGGCGGCTTTGGTGGTTGAGGAAATTACTGATGGGGAAGAAAGAAAAGGCGTGGATGTGGGGGTTGGGGGGTGTGAGGTGTGCTGGGACACTAGCGGGTGGGGGGGTTGCAGTCGGGGGTTTCTGTCTGTGTGTGTGTTTGTGTGTCGCTGGCTGTGTTGTGCGAACTTGGAAAGAGATGCGAAAAACCGAAAACTCGGGCTGAGAGTTGCAAGTCGAGTCTTTAGCGATGGCACAGCCCAAAGGTTCTGGGTCAAAAAAAGCGTTCAACGCCAAAGCTTCTTCCAGCTACAGTACGACAAAAGCAAAAGGGGGGGGAGGGAGGTGGTTCAATGCAGGGTACAAGGAGATGGGGAAACAGCCACGGGGCGGAACGGGAAACCACGACTGCCGACGTGTAGTGGGCGTTCTGGAGAACCCGGCAGCGGGCTCAGATCCGGTTTCGGCGCGTTTCTCTGCAATCTACAGCTCCCGAAGCGAACTTCCTCATCCTCGGGTTTACCTTAGGTTCTGGCACACTCTCTTTTTTTCTTTTTGGCTTCTTAAAGTTAGATCGAACGTATGGCCACTTGTCAAGGGGTAGGCTAGGCTAGGCTGGACTAGACTAGTCTACAGAGTAGCTGTCTAGACTGTGTCGAGACAACACGTTGGGGGACCATCCTGCCTGTGTCGTCACGACGTGCTCTCTGTGCCTGTGTCATTTCTGTCTCACTTCACCCTCTCTGACATGACCAAATCGAGCCAGAAGTGTCATTTCATTTTCCTGCATCTAGCAGTCACTCTACACACAATGATACCCCTGATGGCGTTTGGGAAATAGCCAGATTTGTCGATATGCAGGTGGAAGACAATAGAGTGTGCAAGGGCGTGTTTGTTGTGGCTGTCTGTCAACTATTATTGTGGCCAGCTTCTGTCGTCCGGGAAACGCTCATCTTCCAGCAGAACCGCCCTGGAACCGTCTCCACGTCCTCTCTGTCCTGGTTTCTTTGTTATTCCCGCGTTTGCAGTCCCGGCTCGGGTTTTTAAGACACTTTTCACACTGGTCGGAACCCCTACATAGACATTCGGTGCCTATTTCTATTAGAATTCTAAAGGGAGCCGTTACCGGATTTGTTAGCGTTTCCGAAACGGAAAGAGGGGAGAAAGGGCGGTCCGAAAAAAAAAAAAGCCACGTGAGACACGCCGCCAAGAACTACAGTGCCGGTGGTCTGCGGCATTGTCCGTCTAAACACCTTTTTGTGGCTCTAGTGGGTGACAAATTTGGGCTAGTTTAATGGGGTTCTTTGATAGTCATAGTTGGCTTTGAAGGTGGCATTTGATTTCTAGTTCAGTTTAGGTATACATCCACTCAATACAAATAAACTTGTTTTTCTAAGAAAGAAACAAGACTCTTCACGTCTCAATTGTGGACCTCGGATATGCATCTGACGACCAAAATAGTAATAGCTGCAAGCCAATAAACGATCGGCGTTTTTACCGCTCACAGCAGTCTTGTCAGGCGTCTTTCACAGCCCGTTTGGGGTCTTTGAAAAAAATGCATCTTCTTTCGCATCTATAGTCTACAATTTTGTTTTGATGGTTGTATTGTTCTAATTTTAAGCTGGAGTTTAAAAACAGCTACGCACATGGACATTTCAAACAGGAGATTTCATCGCAGTAAAAAGCCCCAAATGAAGTTTGACGCAGAAATAAACCCCGTAACCGTGTTTCAGACATCAGTGCAAACAATTTGCGCTTTTCAGATTTCCCTCAGCTCCACTTTTCGCGCTTTTGAACTCGTCCTATCGAGGCGCAGTCAAAACCTAAACCCCTTCACCACATGAAAACAGTGCAGACGCGACGCGTGTAAAACTAATCACGTGCACCTATACATGTCTCGACCTGCTGACATTCCATTCCATGCATTCGTCCAGAAGATTGCGACAACAAACAATGTCGATTGACTCTCCATTGTTTGGCAAGTGATAGACATACTCATCGTCTCGCCCGTCAATCTAAACAGTTGCTTTTGGCAACCGTAGCAAGCAGCCAAATGCACATGAGCATAGGAATGTACTGTATACAGCATGTCGTATTTTGCACGATATATTGGCATAATGTGACCATCCAATAGCTCCCCAAGACAATGACAATCATTTGTCATTGGCAATGTATACTTGGACACGTTTTTTTTTTGGTTTTAGCAGCACTTATATGAGTTTATGTTTATCTACAGACGCGTGGTGGCTATTCGTCATTAGCTCAGATTGAGATGCCAACGGAAAACGCATCAGAATGTCGTGCAAAAAAAAAGCAATCAAAAAGCAACAGAAGAAGCAATGTGTGGGTTTTCGCGTTTTCGTGTTTGGTATGTATTTCAATACAGATAACGCGGTTTGATTGCGTCTGTTTCTGTCTCGTTCAAACAACTTTGTAGTCCAGATGTTCTCCTCCAAGAAAATGAACTATTGGAAATTTTGACGTTTCAAGTGCATTTTTTTTGAACGCAGCTAGAACGAAGATTTGTACCCTTTCTCGATGACTTCTCAGGCTGCTTATAATTAATGATGCTACATCTGTGTCTATGGTCTCCTCTCTACAGTATATAATCAGGTTTCTCGCTCCTATCACCAGTTTCGTATTTTATGGATGTCGCATCAAAATGAAACTTCATTCTTTTTTATTCTAAGGGCATTCTGTAGATTTAGTTGGGTATTTGGTTAAGACTCTTTTAGAAACTTCTTGAACCAGTTCAACTTTCTAGTTGGCTACATTCAAACTTTTGCTTACTAAGCAGAATCTCAGACTTAGAAGTCTCATAACTACTCCTAATTCACAGAAAATGAGCTAAACAAATTTACAGATCTTATCTCGAAGAGACTCTGCTCAATCTCATATAATCAAATATTGAATATTCGCCAAATTGAGACCGGTCACGTGACTTTGGTGGCACTACGTTAAATACAACAAAGTTCAAAAAAAGCATCTTGTGTTGATGTGGTGGCTCAATGGTAGAGCTTTCGACTCCAGCGAACGTTGTAATCGAAGGGCTGCAGGTTCAATTCCTGTCCATGTCATTGTTCTCCGGGACTGACGATGGCCTTATTAAGGAAATCTTGGGGGTTTAATTCCTCTGTTAGTCAACACTTTTTTGTCAATTTTTTGTCTGATATATATTTCGTACTGCGCAAACCGCACTGTGCTTCTTTTTCATATTCGTCGTGATGGTAAAAGCTATAAAATGTTCAAATGTTGTCATCTCCAGTGATGGCTACAATATCACTCTTGTCTGTATAAACAGCCTGGGCTACTCCTACCTGATAGTTGTCCAGATCATAAACAGCGTATACTGCTCTCAGAAAGACATCACCAAACAGAATGTTGCCACTCGAGTAGTCGGTAGACTGGATACCAAAGACACACTGGGTCTCCTCGGGGTCATCCAAGATGCTAGACAGGTGCAAGATGAGTTGGTCTGAAGAGAGAGTAATAGTGGTTTCTCCAAAAGTGATCTGAACATCTGCTTCGGCATTGCAGTCAATGTACTGGAGAGAAGTGTTGGAGTTGAGAGTACCGAGATTTAGGTCGCTGGAGAGATCGTAGAAAACGTCGTTTGAAATGTAGGTGTAGGACGTTCCAGAGTCAAACACTGCAACTCCAGGAGCTCCGTAAACGTTTCCATCTCTTGAGACGGCTGCATAGGGGACTGAGAAGTCGTCGTGGTCGGCAATGTCCAAAACTGCTAGTGTTCCAGAGTACTTGGCCTTGTCAATGCCTCCAAGAAGCAGTGTGCCTTCGGTGGAGTTGATTGAGTTGAGGTAGAGAGAAAAGACAGTTCGGTCGATGAATCCCTGGTTGACCAGCTGGATGGGAAAGTTGTCGTACTCGTTCACCACATATCCCACGGACTCTGATCCCTGTAGTGAGATACCCAGAATTCCGTCGTTACCAGAAGCCTTGGAAGCAGCGGCAAACTGGAGCCCTTTGAGAGTGACGGGACCAATTGACATGACATCGGTTCCCCAGTTTCCTGAGGCGTTTCCAGACACGTATTCGATTGAGTAGTTGTCGCTAATAAAGTGGTAGGAGGAAGACAGAGAGGCATTGAATTGGCCCGTGAATGCACAACCGTCGTCAACACAGTCCTCGGTGTCATTAGCTGCAAACACCCAGAGATCTGAAGATCCAGTGTCAAGAATACAATTGAATTCCTGCGGAGGTGTTCCCAGAGAGAGGGCAATGGAGTACCAGTATTCCTTGTTCACCACAGGCAAAGGAGCAGTTTTGGGAACTGCAGCTGCTCTTTTGGAAAGAGCACTCAGGACAAGAGAAGAGGACCGGTGATGTTTGGTGACTGGTAGCTGGACAACTTTGGGAACTGCTGGAGCAGCTACCACGTAGGTTGAGAGGGCTGCCAGAATAAAAGTGTTTGAGATCAGCATCAGAGCAGATGAATTGAGGCCAATGTAGTGGTTCGATAGAGTCCTAGGGTCGGTCGTTGACTCTACATATAATCTCTGACGGGGGCTAAAACCGAGCCGAGTATCGTACTGAACGAAACAGTACAACCCTTGGTGGAATCTGCCATATCAAACTGTATCCACCCTTGGCACCAGCAAGAGAGCCGTCTGGTTTTAGTTTTGAACCTAGAGAGGTATAACTTTCGGTCGGAAACCCCATCTAGTTAAATTAATTTCAATCACGCACCTGGCGCATCTGGGTTTCGAGAAAGCTGACTAGCTTAGAGTTGTCCTTCATGGGCTGTGGAACCATGAAAAGCTGATCCACTTCCAGGGGCCCATATATGTCGTCGACCTGTATGTTGAAATTTCTGACCAGGCAGTGTGACCTCCCGAAAGCATGCTGAATTTGGTTCAGTGCAGATCGGGCGGCAGTCCGGTAAACCGGTCCAGCTGCGTACTTGACGTCAACGAGCAGTACGCCAAGCACCCAGTGGAGGGAGTTGGTGCGGTTGTGGAAAGCAGGGACAGGCCAATTGCAGAAGTAATTGATAATCTCGTCAACACCCTCGTGGGCGTGCAGATACTTTTGGGCATCGGCAAAGACTTTGACACGTAGGTCCTCCCAAGACGAGGGTTGGAGTGACAAGAGTGATGTCTTCATTTCAGTCGGCAGCAGCTTGTGCAGAGTTGGTACTGCGTATCTCGCGTGGTGCGCAATGTCCACAGAACCCAGAGCCGCTTCGACGGCGTGCTGGAAACGCCCCAGGAACACGCTGATGGGGATGCTTGTAAAGATCGATTCCTGGTGCGGGCCCCGGAAGTTTTTAAGAAGAGGGTTCTTCAGCAGAGGCTTGAGTCTCTTTGTGACCGCAACAGGGATCGTGTCGGGGGTGGTGGGCACGACGGCTGGTGCCATGATCCTGTCTAACCTGTCAGCATGGGTCTGCCAACTCTCCTCGGGGTATGCTTTGGCAATCTCCACCAGCAGAGCAAATTTGCGCCAGATATCGTCGGTTCGGTCCAACATGGGCATGGCAGTGTTAGCGGTGGTTGATGCTGTCATATTGCGGTGTCTAGCGCGGAGATCGAGCACAAAAATCACGACAAGTGTAAGGGTGTTGGATAACGTCCTTGGGTGAAAGCTGGATAATGTTTATGGAGGATAGTATACAGGTGTCAGTGAAATAACCTAAATTGATTACTCTGTAATATATTACCCTGGAATAAAAATAAAAAATTATTAATTACCTTGGAATGGTTGTCATTAAATGTTCAGAACAGGGTACAGAGTACGTAGCCCATATGTAGCTGATTACAACTTCTAGAAAGAAAAAAAACACAGATGCTGGTATGCAGATGGTGGGGCACTCTCATAAAGGGTTTTCCTGAAAGGTGGAGGATAAGTAGTCTACAGAGTACAGAGTAGACTAGTCCGTGGAGTATATCTAGCAAAGGCAATTCCTCGAAAAAAGAAAGAAAAAAGAAGGCAAAAGGTGGAAGTGGAGTTTTGACTGAATTGAGACTATTGGATGGATGTTGGAGTGGTAAAATGTGTACTCAACGAAGAAAACGGGGTGTGTGATTCATCTCTTTCTACTACGGTACGTTATAGCACTTGTTCGCACTGTAAAAGAAAACCCTGGTTCTTTCTCCACTCAACTGTATCTTCCAGTCAAAGTTATCAGATCAATCAGTGATGAAATCAAGATTCATAAATCGTAGAGTTTCGAGCCGTTGGCCAACTGTTTCAACGAGCTATTGGGCCATTGGACAGTTTTTTGTCTCTATTAGGGGGAGTCATTGGGAGTCATCAACTAAACAGATTGTGTCGTCTGGTGTTATCTGGATCTTTCAGTTCTTTTAGCCGTTTTCTTATTAGAGTCAAGTGGAGTCTTGATATTGAATAGAACTCCAGTAAATGTCTAAGATTAATATCTAATTGATTGATTTTTTTAGTATATACAGTATAAGCCGGTATCAGAAATGGAACTAAAAAAGTTGATACGATCTTCTGTCTATCTCCTGACATTGCAGAACCCTTCTTTTCTTTTGAAATGCTACATTGACCGACTATACAGTTTTAAGAGGTAAAATGTACCCTCCGTGGATACTCAATTGTCACTTTTATATAGCGGGTGTCTCGTAATCTTCTAGCAGTCTTCAATCAAGAAGATTCTGCTTCGAATTGGATCCGTTCGAGCATCAAGTCATCTATAGTTTCAGTTTCAGTTTCCAATTACATCAAAACTACAGTGCTAACTTGAACTCGGTTGGAGCAGCTAGAATGAGCTCGTTTGAAGCCTCAATTTTACCTCCATCAACCCTCGTGAGCTACTACAGAATTCCAAGTCGGTTATTTTGAAAGAAACCACCGAGTTTGAGCCATACAGCTTTGTTCTCCAGATTAGACGATCGGATAAAAAGCTCTGTGGAAGAGGGAAGAGGTATTCTTCTCAAACACCTGAGCTGACCAAAAAGACAAAACGGTTGTGAGAACTGTTTTCGGTGTTTTCGTTCTTTTGTAGCTCTTCATTTTGATGGTTGTAATGTGCATCCAGACATTCATACTTGATATGACCAAAAACAAAGCAAACATATAATCCAATTGACAATTGACACTCGAAGAATATAACACTGCAACTTCAATATTCTCTTTTTTTGAAATCATTAAAAAAGACCAAAAATTATTCATTTTCTTCTGAGCAATTCTTCCTCAGCTGAGAGACCCATCAAGCTGTCTCACATATCAAAGAGCCTTTCTGTACATATTGTTTACACCTCCTCCCAACATCTACATCACTAAACTCCTGTTTGCACACTACTGGCTATTTGCTGAAATCGACATTTTGCACGGATACTTGCTAAAAAATACCTCCACAATCGACATACCCCCTACCCACTAGCGATACCCCATTCCCGCCTGATATTCTGCTATCGTACCCTTCCAGCCCTAAAAACCCAGCTCCAGCCAGATGAAGATTTCCTATCTTCTCGTCTCGTTGCGCTGCATATCTGCCCTAGCTAGGCCAATCTACCCCACTGAGACCACCAGTCGTGTGGAACTGGCGACCCCTCGTCGACACGCTGGCCTTTTGCGTCGCTCAGAAATTTTGGGGGAAAACTACAACCAGTGGTACCAGAGCCTGTCTGAAAGAAGACGCAAACTGAGCAAGGCGTCGCAGCAGATCCAGGCAAAGCAGCACAAGGACTCGTCCAACAGAATCAAACACAGCACCTCCCAGAACTTTGATCTGGAATATGAGCCGGACTGGCTGGATGGATTGGTGATCCAGACCAAGGGGCTGACTGTGGGCAGCAACTCTTACAAGGTTCCGCACAACCGTGGCATCGATGCTCGCCGAGGAGTCCCAAACAGAATGGTTCACGACGTGGAGGACGAGGAGGAAGACCCAGCAAACCACTTTTGGGACCCCAACTGTCCTCGGTACAACCAGTCTGCGCAGGATAAAATCCCCAACTTTCCTCGGCCCGACCGTGTTGACCCTCCCACCCGCTCGCCAGCGAGGGGAGATATCGAGGCAGGCACTGAAAATAGAAAGGGAGAAGAGGTCAGACTGCCCCCACAGACCTCATTTTCCTCGATAGCCAGCCACTCGGGACGACTAGGAGGCTTGGGCTTTGAACCCAGCAGCACCAGTCTGTTCATTGCTGTGGCCTATCTGATTTGTTTGCTGTGAGTTTTTGAGCGAGTTTGCGATGCAGCCCGCATTATTTTGAGTCTGGAGGAAGGACATATCTAAATAGATGAATAACATAGCTGAGCGTGAATTTTTCTTACATTGCGAGACGGTCCATCCCAGGATGAGGTTGAGGGGGGGGATTAGGGTTTGCCCCAATGGGGCTCAATGAAAGTCCCAAAGCGTTTTCTAAAATCGAACTGGCAAGCTTTTGGGACAAAATAGCATTCCACATTTCGAGACTGCGCGTTAGTAGCACACCTGCGGAGAGAGACAGAAGAGTCGTGACAAATCGCGGGAAACGACAAGGATTGACAAACAATGGCACCCCCAACGGTGAGTACGACGACAGCGACAGATTACACGCCGCATGTGACGTGGATTGACCACCACCCACCCCCCGGCTCGCCGACTAACCCAGGTTCAACGACAGATAAAAATCACAACCACCCAGGAAGTGCTGGAGGACGTGGCTCCGGTGCAGGAGGGCTTCCCCATGCGAAAGTGGGCCATCACGATTTCCATGCTCAACGACAAGGGCGAGGAGGTGCCCGCGGGCATCTTCGACGAGGTCATCTACCAGCTGCACCCGACGTTTGACAACCCCAACCGTACATTCAAGAAGTCGCCCTTCCGCATCGAGGAGCAGGGCTGGGGCGAGTTCGACCTCAAGATTGTGTTTGTGCCCGCGGACAAGGGTCCCAAGCAGTCTGTGACCCACGACCTCAACTTCCAAAAGTCCAAATACGAGGTCATCCACAACCTCAAATTCCCCACCAATCGTCCGGGTCTGGCCAAGCTCCTCGCCGAGACTGGCCCCGTCCCCGGGTTCTCTGGGGGCGCTCCTGCCGCGGCGCCGGCACCGGTAGACAAGCGACGAGCCGAGGACGACGACGCCTCCAAGCTCAAGAAGAAGAGCAAGGTGCTGGAGAAGTCGTCTGTAGACCTGGAGCGGCTGGCTGCGGGTCTGCAGCGGCTCAAGGAGGACGATCTCATCCGAGTGCTGCAGATGGTCACCGACAACAAGACATCTGACATGGCCATCAACAACAACGTCGACGAGGGCGAGTTCCACATGGATCTCTTCACCTTCCCCGACAACCTGCTCAAGAGTCTGTGGGACTTTACCAAAAGGAGGTTCCCCGACGTCTAGTCTTAGAAACAGTGTGGATAGATGAGGATGGAGGCTGGGCGGCCCATAGTTTAGGAAATAGTGTATCATTAGTCAAGGTCGCAAGTATCCATAGTTAATTGTATACGAGGAATGGAGTGTTTATTGTAGCTGGAGAAGTTGTTTACGTATTCCTGAGTGCTTGGAATCATTAGTTTAGGAGCTTGATACTGTTTTCCCAGAGTACTTGAGTCTCTTTATTCTGATAATCACTTTTAAGTATCAAAACCTCATCCTCTCCAGTATCAAAAAAAAAATTAGCATATAAAAGTCTCATGATATGATATGGCATTTGTACAGTACAGTCTGTATGGAATACCTGTACAATTGTAATTGACACATTCTCCCATATTACAGTCCTTCCCAGATCTCACTTCACAGAGACTCTCTCTTCTCTGCGAGCCAGTCTCAAGCACCCACTCTCAGTTCAATGTAGGTTAATCAGTATGCTATTAATTATCACTGTTTAGTTAGAAACACGGCCCCAGTCATTTCGGCCGTATCTGTGCATTCCTCTAATGCCTTCGGTTTCGGAATATGTCCGTGTGGCCAGCAGCCAGAATGCAGAGTGACCTCTAAGGCCACCGTCTCGCCGCCCCGAAAAGAACCATACTGCGCTTATCCCTGTAGCGCCTTGAATCTCTCTCGCATGTCCATCAGCAGAGCCTCGTCCTCCTCGTCTTCCTCCTCTTCTTCCAGCTCGGTAGTGGGAGCCGCGGGGACAGGCGTGACGGCCTCCTTCTTGGGCTGCGAGGGCTCCTTGACGGGCTGTGGTGTTCCGATAGCACCGTTGGTGATTTCACCGAGAATGGAGTCGATTTCCTTCTCGGCGTCCTCGTCCACCATCTCGTTGTCGTCCAGGGTGTCCAGTGTGTCTCCCACCATCTCGTCGATGATGCCCGACTTGACGAGCTCCATGGACAGCTGCTGCATGGATCCGGTGAGCTCTGGCAGACGTACCAGCTGGTTGACTTCCTTCATGACTCCGGTCGACGTTTTCATGGATCCTTGAATCTTCTGTAGCGAGAAGGCCTCGTCAACCTGCAGAGAGACCGAGTTGAGCTGTGCCTTGGAGGTGTGTAGTCGCGAGCGCTGTTTCTTGACGCCGTAGACCTCGCGCGCCAAGATTCGGGCGCTCTTGACGTCGTTTCGCTTTGCGCTGGCCTTGATCATCTGTTTAGTCTTAGATTCGGACGTTTGCAGCGCCGCCAGCTGGCGGTCAATCTGACGCTGGTTCTGTCTGATGAGCGCCTGGCACGTGCGTCGCTGTTCTGCCGGATCTGGTCCGTAAATGGCCTTTTTGATGTAATTCATGGTGCTGGTTCGGGGCGGTTTTTTTTTTGGAGATGTAGCAGATATAAAGTGGCGGTGTCGTGCGTTGGGACACGAAGTTTATCGGAGGCAGATACGGATTTGGGGGGAGGGTTTTGTGGTTGACGTTGGTTGGGTTGTCAGGACTGGGCCGATAACACTGTTTCGTTGGTGCGACGTCATTGGTCCATTTCGAGACTGGCCATCTGACAGATTATGAGCTTGCTTATGTGGCTCTCCTTTCAAGCAAGTCTTTTTCCGGAGATGGAAAGTGTGTACTCTGTATCTGTGGTGAACAGAGAACTGTGTCTGAGAAAGAAGAAAAAAAGTGTGCTTTCTCTATCAATCCCAGTTGAGTTTTTTTTCGTCTCCACTTTGTACTCACAACGTTACCGAAGATGAGTGATTAGCCAGGTGTTTTGGGGCGACATCAGCAGCTGTAACATGCCTCATGCGAGGTTTTGTGCGCCTATGGAACGAGTGAGAGCCTCCGAAAACCGCTCAGCTGGCAGTTACGTGGTTTGTGTCGTCTTCTTACGTCTTCTCATTTGTTTTTGCCACGTCCGCTTTTCTCGACCTCAATCAACATCATCTCTTCTCACTTCACAAATCGAGTACATACTCTGCACTTTGGACTGCGCGAAGTCTAAGGCAGGTGTGTCCATTGTGCGGTGTAGCATGTTGGCGGTAAACTTTGGCCCCCAGCCAGAGTGATTGAAGCACACGTGACGCGACAAAACAGGCACGTGATGCTGGAGGAAGAGGAGGTGAGCGGTCTACTGGCTCGACTCGACTCGGTCTCAGTCTGCTCGTCACCTGCTTTCTGCCCGTTTTCACCCCACTAACGGTTCGACACCCCCCACGTTCCAAACTCAGTTGGCTGCATGCACAATAATTTATAATTTCAAACAAACTCGCGGCAACTCTCTGCAGACATCAACCAGCAAAAAAGATCCCCTCGGAACGTCTAGCACCAGCTTGGGCCATGTCAGACTTCTACAGCAACGTGGGGCCCGAGTTGGCGGATACAAGCGGCTCGGCCAACGACCCCAACGCGCAGCAGGCCGGAGATACCGGAGGAGTGGGAGAGCCTGCCTCCAACAACAGCGCTCATCAGCAGTCGCCAAACCTGACGCTTACAAAGGGCGTGTCAGATATGGGTCCGCAGCTGTCGAACACAGACGCGGACGCAAAGGACGACGGCAGCAAGGAGTACGAGACGATTCTGGATCTCAACGACGCCGAGCAGCTGCGGTTCATCGCTGAGCAGCTCGAGTCGCTCCACGGAAACGGAAGCAACGACAAGACGGACGACAACGGCGGCCCCGGGTCGGCCAACGACGACAACACAAACGGCGACATGAACGAGGACTTTCCCATCCAGCCGTCGGACTTTGACTACACCGACAGAATGCACATTCCCGACGACGAGTTTCGGTACTCGATAGACTCGCGGCGGCAGCTGCTCATCGACTCGCTGCCGGTGCTGGACAACCTGGCCATGCAGATTCTCAACACCATGGGCCGGCAGCCGTACCAGAGCACGCTCACCATGGTCACGCAGCCCGACTCCGAGCAGGGCCAGAGCTTTGCCATTCTCATGTCGCTGTTTGAGCAGACCAAGCGGCTGTACTCGTCCACGGAGCCCTTCATCTCCGGCTCGAGCATCGGGATCCGCAACCGCGAGCAGAAGAACATTGTGCAAAAGGCCAACATGGCCACGTTCTGCGCTGCCGTCTTCGGAGCCCTGGAGGTGGGTTTCTACCACTTGCACGAGTTCTTTCTGGACTCCTTTGTGCCTGACAACATGCGACTGCTCAAGAGCCACGGCGCGCTGTTTCTCGAGCTCAAGACGCAAGCATACATTTCGGCAATGTCGCAGGCTGAAAAGACCCAGAAGGACATTCTGGACGACCTGTTTCCGGAAGACCTGGACCAGATACTCATCAACCGACGAAACAGCAAGAGTCTGGCGCCCAGCGAGGTGGACTTTGTGTCGCGGTGCAGATCTCGTCGGGATCGGCTTTCTCTCGTCCCCTCTAACGCTGAGTTGTCAGAGACCTACGGCTGGCTGTCGTTCCTCAAAGAAACCGTGGAGCACGTGTCCAAGGTGTATCTGGCTACTCTTGTAGGCAAGAAGACGACCCCTGCCACTACCCTCAACACCCAGACACCCCTTGGCAGTGCTCCTGTCAGCGGCCAGACCTCGGTTGCACCCTCTGCCCCAACTTCTCCCCGAGTGAACAGACGGCCCAAGCCCACGTCCGAGCTTGTTTTGCCCGCAGCAGAAGAAGACGACGACGCTGCTCGTTTTGCAGTTTCGAGAACAGCTGTCCCCGTTCGACGTCCGTGGACCAAGGCTGAGGAGGCTGCTCTGATGCATGGTCTACGCACAGTCAACGGGCCGTTCTGGGCCCAGATCCTGGAGATTTACGGACCTGGAGGCACAATGTCTGAGGTGCTGAAGGACCGAAACCAGGTTCAGCTCAAAGACAAGGCCCGAAATCTAAAGCTATACTTCCTCAAGGCCGGCGTCAAAGTGCCCGAGTGTCTTCAGTTTGTGACTGGCGGCATCAAGAACCGTGGCCGGGTACGAAGGAACATGACTGCCGAGCCACAGCAGCAGCAGCAGCAGCAGCGGCAACCACAACAGTCACACACGGGAAGGCCCCCGCAGCAACAGCAGCAACAGCAGCAGCAGCAACACCCCACCCAGGCTCACCAGCAGCAGCACAGACAGCAGCAGCAGCAGCAGCAGCCGCAACAACCGCAGCAGCAACACCAGCAGCATCACAACCCTAACATGCAGTTTTCTTTGCCCAACATACAGCAACAGATGCCCCAGCAGCTGCCTTCTCTCAGCCACGTGCATCCCCAACTCCAGCAGCAACAGCAGCATTCCCATTCGCATGCTCCTCTCCAGCAGCAGCAGCTTGGCCCCCAGCATTCGCAGCCCCACGACAATAGAACACTAGAAGAGGACTCTTTGCGGGCGGCCGAGGCGGCGGCTCAAATTGCGGCATCTTTGTCTACTCTTGACGAGGAGGACAATACTCTGATTCAAAAGGTGGGTGCGTTTATCAACAACTAGTCGAGTGTGCATTCGATCCATTCGAGCCATTTGTACGAGCTGCCTTTTGTTATTTATTATCAATACATGTATTATAGTGCTAGTTTGTACTGCAGTTTCCAGTAGGAAAAAAAAGAGCACGACAACTTGACAGATTGTTGGAGTAGTGTCAGTGTCTTGTCAGTGTCTTGTCATTCACTGTTCTTTCAGATGGCCGTAGACGTCAATCAGATCTCAACTGTCAAGATTACTTTTGTTAGGCACACATTTGGAGAGGATGTTGAGAGTGAATGTTTGAAAGCGAAAAAAACCAGCCAATTCTCCTATTCAACTCGACTGTTGATACATTCCTCACTCTACATTCCACACAACCTCTTCTTTTTTTCTTTCTAGACCACCGCTTTTCCATATTCTACATCTTGGTATTTACATGAGTCCAAATGCAGCACTATACACGTCTGATTTTTCATGCATAATCTGAACCTAGCAGTCCCTCTTTTCCAGCTGTAAAACCGATAGAATTCTGAAATTAAAAAGAAAAGAAAATGTTCCACCCTGTGACATCTGTCTCACCGAGTTTCTGACAAGCTGACCGTTCAGTCAGAATATATCCCAGTCACCCATTTTGCTGAAATATTATCTCTCCAGATTGAAATTATTTCTCTGGATTGAAATATCTCGGCTGGTTATATCTACAGTGCAGCAATGTGTGCAGAATAGGCCCACCTCTGGCAGATATTATCTGGGCATGGGCCAATTAATTATGCATAAGCGGACACAGAACCAGCCTACAGCACATACAAGTCCATTGTGGATCTCTCCTCACACATCCGCACTTGGTCAGGAGTACCTAACGCAGTTGGGTGCTAGCCAGCCCTCTGACAACTATAGGGGGGGTTCGAAACCTTATCTGGCGGCCGTTGGGAGCCGAACAAAGAATTTAGGCTTTTCGGGTCAGATTTCGGCTGCTAACATCAAACTCTAATTGCCAACCTCCACCAAGGCATCGCCAGCCACCCCACATACCCAACCGTCAGACGCTGGTCAAACGGTACTAAAGCGAATCTTGCCTGCATAGGCGATGCACGACATGCGTCATGTCAGTCTCCGGCTGGTGCGACTTCCGATACAGGCCTCTTGTCTTGCAAACAGCCTTGGAGGGCCCAGCTAAGATATAAAGGCACGGTTGGCCCAGACTTGCAAACCTCAGACACAACATCTCAGACACTTTGCGACAACTTCCGACCGAGACTTCCGACTCTCACTCACTCTCTTTTACCTCGCGACTCATACACTCTTTTTCTACCCAGTCGTACCCACATTCTTTTCTCTTCCGGTCGTCATGTTGCAGTTTCTCTTGCTGCTCAATCTGGCGCTCTCAGCCTCGGCTCGAGTCATCCACAAACAGGTCACCGTCTACAACAACGTTGTCGTGACCCCCGCCACCACCAGATACGTCACAATCACCAGCGGCAAGTCCAATCATGTGACTCTGGACCACACTGTCGAGTCCGTGGAGACAGTCTTCGTGGCCCACACCGTGCCCACCACTGTCATCACCGGTACTCTCATTTCCACCGTCCAGTCCATCATCACTGCCAACCCCGTTTCTCAGACAGATTCGTACCCTACCACATCAGAGGCTCCTCAAATCGACCTTGCTACCCTGACCGAGCCCAAGACTCTCGATCCGCTTGTTGAGGCCACTCCTGTGCCCACCCAGGCTTCTGTGCCCACTGTCGGCCCCACCTCCAGTGCCAGCCCCACCCAGTCTTCTTTCTCAGTGTCCATTCGAACCACCTCTACTCCTGGCGCTTCCCCCGAGTCCTCCAGCGCTGCTGAGTCTTCTGCCGAGTCTTCTGCCGAGTCTTCTGCCGAGTCTTCTGTGGCCGCCTCTTCTTCTGCTGTTGCAGCCAAGCCTCCGGCTCCTGGACCCACCCCTCCCTCTTACTCTGGAGACCTGTTTTCTGCCATTGACACCTCTTCTCCCCCCGGTGTCTTCAAGCAGGAGCCTCTGAACATCCAGATCCCCCAGGGAGCCGTCAAGGAGCTCGGCCAGTCCCCCGTGCACACCAACAAGTTCTACTTCAACATGTTCCTCGGAGACCGAACCATGCCCGTGTACACCCAGCCCTACTCCATCTGGTGGTCCAAGACCGACAAGTTCCCCGGAATGGCCGTCAGCTACTCGCAGTCCAAGGACAAGGTCTACGGCCCCGAGAAGACCAACCCCGTGGAGTACATGCTCAACCCCGTTGGCATCATGTCCTTTGTTTTCTCTGCCAAGGAGCTGACCACCGACAACATGGCTCTGGAGGTTTCCAACACCGACACCTTCTCTGCCACCTCCACCATCTCCTCTGGATCTGGCTCCATCGAGTTCCCTCTTGTTCAGGGAATGGGTTTTGCCACTGCCAAGTACAACGGCCTGACTCCTCTGCTTCTGTCTCAGATCGGCTTCGACTCGGTTGTCAAGGGCAACTCTCCCGTCGACGGCACTCTCAAGTACACTGCCAAGCTCTTCAACGGCGTCACCTGGACCATCTACGTCACCACCTCTGACCCCGACTTCAAGTTCCTTTTCCCCGATCCCCACACCATCCACACCCACTCCACCGCTCCCTGTGTGATTCAGATGGCCACCACCGGTGATGAGGGCTCTGACGTCTCTTCTGCTGTCACTGGCTTCGACCAGGCTGCTGGCTCCTACCCTGTTTCGGCTTCTCTCAACGGCCAGGCCTCTGGCTCCTCTGCTCAGTACTCCATTGACTACAAGACCGAGGGCTCTTCTGCCTCTGGAAACACCCTCATCTTTGCTCTGACCCACCACAAGGAGTCTCTTGTGTCTCAGGCCGGCGCCGTCTCTGGACTCAACGTGCAGTCCACCAACAAGGGCCCCATGTACGCTTACGTGACCAGCTCTCTGGCCTTCTCCGAGTCTCTGCAGACCGACCTGCAGTTCCTGCCCTGGTCCCAGGTGTCTGGATTCTCCAGCAAGTCCACTCTGACCGCGGAGCAGCAGCAGCTGATTGCCAAGGTTGCCAACGACGAGCTCAAGCAGGAAATCGGCTCCCAGACCAACCTCGACACCAACTACTTCTCCGGAAAGGCGCTCGACAAGTTTGCCTACATTCTGCTGGTGCTTTCCGACATGATTGAGGACGAGACCACCACCAAGTCTGTTCTTGCCCAGCTCAAGAAGGCCTTTGCTGTCTTCACCGACAACACCCAGGTTTCTCCCTTCATTTACGACACTCTGTTCAAGGGAGTCACCTCCGGCGCTGCCCAGGCCTCTGGCGACTCTGGCGCTGATTTCGGTTCTCCTTACTACAACGATCACCACTTCCACTACGGCTACTTCCTCCACGCTGCTGCCATCATTGGCCACGTTGATGTCAAGTACGGCGATGGCCAGTGGGCTCAGCAGAACAAGGACTGGGTCAACGCTCTCATCCGAGACACCGCCAACCCCTCCAAGGACGACTCCTACTTCCCCGTCTACCGATCTTTCGACTGGTACTCTGGCCACTCTTGGGCCAAGGGTCTCTTCCCCTCTGCCGACGGAAAGGACGAGGAGTCTTCTTCCGAGGACTACAACTTTGCCTACGGCATGAAGCTCTGGGGTAAGGTTGTGGGCGACCACTCCATGGAGGCCCGAGGTGATCTGATGCTGGCTGTCATGAAGCGGTCCATGAACGACTACTTCTACATGAAGGACGACAACAAGGTGCAGCCCGAGCAGCTCATTGGCAACAAGATCCCCGGTATCACCTTTGAGAACAAGCTGGACTACACCACCTACTTTGGCACCAACCCCGAGTACATCCACGGAATCCACATGATCCCTGTCACTCCCGTTTCTTCTCTTCTGCGAGACCCTACTTTTGTCCAGCAGGAGTGGGAGCAGAACGTTTCCCAGTTCATTGGCGACGTCAACTCTGGCTGGCTCGGAATCTTGCATTCCAACCAGGCTCTGTACGACCCCAAGAGCGCATACGACTTTTTCGCACAGGACAACTTCCAGACCATTTGGCTGGATGGCGGTGCCTCCAGAACCTGGTACCTCGCCTACTGTGCTGCTGTTTCCGCTTAATGGGACCTTTAGTTTCTTATTTATTGTATGTATTATTTATCCATTTTTCACCAACAATTTAGTAGTTTGAACAATTTTAGTAGCTTCAATCAGTCTTGAAATCAGCAAAATGTCAGAACAGTACAGTCTGGTATAAGACGCAATTTCGTAGCTGAGCAATGGAAACGACTCGCATGTTTCGAATCTGCCGCTGAGAACAATTGAGCTTTTGAAATAACCAGATTTCATCAAAAATGGATTCGTATGGCCATCCAATATTGAAGCTCTAAAATACCACTTACTATTCTGGGACGAAACACTCCAAGGACTTAACCCACTACTTCTAGCAACTAGAGAACTGGTAGTCTATCCAAAAAACTAGTCGAGAAAAGATTTCACGAGCCCTTCATAACCCCACGACTGAGACTTCACCAGAAACAGTCAAAGTGTCAATTTGTCAGAACAGAAAACATAATCACGTGACCCACCAAAGCCACCCGGAAATTCATATACAGCACCTAACAGAGAAGCAAAAGCAAAAAAAATTACCAGACGACCTCGGAGAGGGTCGAACTCTCGATCTTACGATGGCGGCCATTCAGTATTGACTAACAGTCGTACGCCTTAACCAACTTGGCCACGAAGTCTGGCGGTGCGTTTTTGCAGCACTTGGGTGCATATGCGCTGAACCTAGAGCCGGTCACGTGACAGAATTATCACGTGACTGCACGTGATCAGACAGTAGACACGTGACCGTTGGAACCAAAAAAAAGAAATTAAATTTTAAAAAACAAGAAAATGAAATTAAATCCTCCATAAATCAGCAAATAGCGATTAAAGAGCTAGAGCACTGGATTGAAAATAGAGACATTGACAAGGGTCTCCACCAGTAGACCCTGATACAGGTCCAGATCCGGTCTGATTGGATTGTTATTATTATTATTATGAGACCCCGTTGAAGTTTCCTAACTGAAATCAAATAATATTTTATGGAGGTGAGCGTATAAGCAATTTTGACTTGATATTTAGCTGCATCGCGGACAAACGAAAAGTGGGCTTTGGAGGGGAACTCATTGTAGCAACAGTTGTTCTGGATCCACTTTCCAAGCCACCTAAGATGAGACATTAGATGAAGAATACGCCATTGGTTCCAGCCAAGACCAGGCTTGGCTTGGCCCAGGCTTGTATTCGTCAAATTGCTGTTGTGTGAAAAAGATGTGGGATTATGCCATGTCTGCATTTATCCCCATCGGACCCAAGCCCAGCAGCAGTCTAGTCTAGATTATAGATGCCGACACCTAACCCCAATACATTACTTGCCCGAGGGTTGTTGTCTCACAGGCATACCTAGGATATGCCGAATGGGAGGCCAGAAAGGACGCACCAGCAAAGAGGAGAAGGGCAAGGGAACCGAGCGAAGAAACTGTCTCTGGAATAGCCGTTGTGGCAAGCCACTTATTGGAGTCTGGAAGAAGCAACCAAGTGTATTCCCCGGGGTCCGTATTCAGACCATCTTCTGTGGCGTTTCTATGTGCTCATGCGTCTTCTGACGGACACTCTGACCCAGGTCTTGAGCTGAAGCAGCCAGATTCAGCCACGAAACGGAGGCGCTAGAGAAAATTAGAGGAACAAAAGAGGGTAGCCGCGTGCTTGTGTACAAAAATTAATTTCGGCTTAGGCCTTTAACAGCTGCGGCAGGCCTAGTGGCCGTGTTTGCGAACATTAATTTTCGGACTTGGGCGGTGGGATCGGAAAAAACAGAAGGAAAAAGCGTGAGGTAAATCGGCTGGTAAAAGTTCAATTTTGAGAATTTTGAGGTAAAAACAATGAAGCTAGCGCGATACTTTTGTCTTTAATTCGGTGACTTGGCCCAGATCCGAGTGAGGACCTTCCACAGTCTGGGTGAACTAGCCTATGAACAAAAGACTCTGTCACACGTCCACACTGTCACACGTCCACTAGCCCACATATCTCCTTACCCCTGATAGCTGTACACAATCCAAATACCACATGCACCGAACATGTGTCGGCTCCTGTATCGGCACCCAGGTCTTGCGGGGGTGGTCTAGAAACAACAAAAAAAAAACAACAACACACTGTTATGAGGAAGGGCCCTATAGGACTCAGGCCAGGGGAGTAAGGGATACATGTCGAATGCACGTGAATGGGGTGACTGGTTTGTGGAACTTGGCATTTGTTGCCCATCATCTGAAGAGTCTTCCATTGGCCTTCCACTGCCCAGAAGGGGAATGAAACTCCAGAGTCACATGGCCTGGTTGCATCGGAGGCTGGTGAGAAAATTTTTCTCTCTCCACACGAGCGTCTCTCGGAGGCGATAGCCACGAATTGCCCGCCAGAGTTGTGGCTCTCGATGGACTTTGGTGCGTGTCACCGTGGCTAGCGCAATCACGCAATTGCCATCTTTTTGAGACTAAGTTTTGAGCCGACAGAAGCGGCAAGACGTGTAGGCAAAACAAGGGGTCTAGGGATATTAAGTTGCATCAGATTAAGCCACAATTGGCTTTAAGTTGTGCGTGCACAGTGAAATCGTCATGCACACTTGATGGTGTAATGACGTCTAACCACGGTCCAAGATCGGTGGGTTGTGGAGGCGCGACGGGGGCGAATTTGGGGCGAAAAAACGGCCGTCTGCGATCCTCGGCGCGGTTTCTGGCGATTGCTCGGCTTTTGCGCCGTTTCAACAACCCAGTCCTGAGTAAACTGGCTGCGCTTTCTCAACTCTCAAATACTGTGGCTTCAGCCACTAACTCTTAATTCTCAATTTGTCATCGTCACCTTTACAGACCCAGAGAGCTCATATTCACGCTAGAGAGCAAGACTCAACTTCTTCTCTCACCACAGTCACAGTTCAACCAAGTGACGATACCACAGCCCCACTACCGACGCTCTTGGCCCCACAACCCCCGCGATACAGACCAAGCCACACCTCTCTAAAATCAGTCGTCACACTAAAATTGCAAATCCCGACTCAGACAACCAGCTGAGGCTTGAACTTACTACCTGTGGCTGAAGACCGTGATTGACAGCCCGTAAAATTACCCGTTGGTATTAAAGCTGGACTTTAGCACCTGTTCAAATCATCAACAAGTCTCGCACAATGTCTGAACCCAGCTCAAGTCGTGAGCCTTCCGAGATTTATCCCCAGGAGGATGCCATCTACTCCTCCGACGCCTACCACAACTACTCGCCTGACTCGGACGACCATGTGTACCTGCCCCAGTACCAGGCCCAGAACCCCGAAGTCGGCGAGTGGTTCTACAGAAACCTCTTTTCTCACCCCGGTGCTCGTATCAAGAACTACACCATCTCGCTGTTCCCCATTGCCACCTGGATTTACCGATACAACCTGACGTGGCTCACCTATGATCTTATTGCCGGAATTACTGTCGGATGTGTTGTCGTGCCCCAGGGTATGTCTTACGCCAAGCTGGCGAACCTGCCCGCCGAATACGGTCTCTACTCTTCCTTTGTCGGTGTCCTCATCTACTGTTTCTTTGCTACCTCCAAGGATGTGTCTATTGGTCCCGTTGCTGTCATGTCTCAGCAGGTCGGCCGAGTCATTTTGGAGGTTCAGAGCGAGTACCCTGAAGCTCCCGGACCCATGATTGCTACCATGCTTGCACTGCTCTGTGGAGCCATTGCCCTCGGTATCGGTCTTCTTCGTCTTGGTTTCATTCTTGAGTTCATTCCTGCCCCTGCCGTCATGGGATTCATGACTGGTTCTGCCATCAACATTGTCTCTGGCCAGGTGCCTGCTCTCATGGGTATCGACAAGCTCTTCAACACCAAGGATGCCACCTACATGGTCATCATCAACTCGCTGAAGAACCTGAAGCACTCCAACTACAACGCCGCCTTTGGAGTTGTGTCGCTGTTCATCCTCTACCTCATCAAGTACTCGTGCCAGTACCTGTCCAAGCGGTTCCCCAAGTACAAGAAGGTCTTCTTCTACACTGAGATTATGCGATCGGCGCTCATTATCATCTTTGGAACCCTCATCTCCTGGGCTGTGTGCCACCCCCACAAGGCCTCTGGCAAGTTCCCCATCTCCATTATCAAGACTGTTCCTCGAGGTCTCATCCACACTGGTGTCATGAAGGTCGATACCACCTACATGTCGAAGATGGCAGGACAGCTTCCCGTGTCCACTGTCGTTCTTCTGCTCGAACATATCGCCATCTCCAAGTCCTTTGGCCGAGTCAACGACTACAAGATTTCTCCTGACCAGGAGCTCATTGCCATTGGAGTCACCAACCTTGTCGGCACCTTCTTCAACGCCTACCCTGCCACTGGTTCTTTCTCTCGATCTGCCCTCAAGGCCAAGTGTGGTGTCCGAACCCCTGCCGCTGGTATCTACACCGGTGTCGTTGTCTTGATTGCTCTGTACGCCCTCAACACTGTCTTCTTCTGGATTCCCAACGCCGTGCTTTCGGCTATCATCATCCACGCCGTTGGAGATCTCATTGCCCACCCTCGACAGCTCTTCCACTTCTGGAAGATTGCTCCTATTGACGCCGTGATTTTCTTTGTCGCCATCATCCTCACCGTGTTCATCACCATCGAGGTCGGCATCTACTTTGCCGTGGCTGCCTCTCTCGTGTGGCTGCTGCTGAAGCTGGCTTTCCCCGCCGGAGACCTCATGGGCAAGATTGAGATTGTCGACGTCCAGGATCCTCTCATTGTTCAGCAGGCCCAGGACGTTGAGCTCGAGGAGCGACGAGAGGCCGAGAGCAAGACCAAGAAGGGCAAGGCCAAGGCGCTCGTGCGACGAGGAGCCCAGTTTCTTGAAGGCACTCCTGTTGTCGACAATGACTTCCAGCACGGTCTGCCCCTGCTGGCTCCCCAGGAAGTTGAAAAGTCCACTACCGCACAGGCTCTGGCCAACGTACCCCGACGAACTGTGTGGGTGCCTCTCAGCAAGAAGAACCTCAACCCTGACATCAAGGTCGTGCCCCCTCGACCCGGTGTCATTGTCTATCGGTTCACTGAAGCATTTACTTACCCCAACTGTTCTCGACAGACCGACCGGCTCGTGGAGATCATTCGAAAGGAAACCAGACGAGCCGAGGGTGTCCGATACAAGACTCTGGGAGAGCGACCATGGAACGACCCTGGTCCTCGACACCCCAAGGAGGAGGAAACTGCCGATCTCAGACCCATTCTCGAGAAGGTGGTGCTTGATTTCAGCTGTGTGACTTCGACCGATTCCACAGGTGTGCAGAATCTCGTTGATGCTCGAGGCGAGATTAACAGATACGTTGGACGAGAGATCGAGTTCCACTTCTCTGGTCTTCTCTCTCCTTGGGTGCGACGAGCTCTGGTTGGTTCTGGATTTGGAGGTGTTCCCAAGGGACAGCATCTCAGCCACTACCAGGTCACAGCAGCTCGACGAGCCACTCTCGACAACACCCCCATCAACACTGTGGTTATCGAGGGCGACTCCTTTTCCGCAAATGACTCAGATGAGGAGTATCCCAGAAAGAAGGGATATGACGAGGAGGAGGCCATTGGCGCCACCGATTCCAAGAGCATCACGTCGCAGAGCGATTTCGGAGGATATGTTCCAGCTGTGTCTACCGACACGCCTTTCTTCCACCTGGACATTCCTGACTTGTAGTTGGAAGTGTCCAATCTCCAAAAAATTATTTATTGCATTAATCAAAAGTTTTGAACTGAAATCGAATTGTAGGTATTGTGTAGAGTACGAGAGAAATGTAACTTCTCTTTGCAAAAATCTGCAGATTGCGAAAATGACATGGTACCATCGTTTGCTTATGGTTTAGAGATGATGAGACTGGAGTAATTCGAGTTTTGGAAATGAAATTCATCAACTTTATGGCACCCAAATTAGAAGAGATAAGAAGTAAACTATTGAGTGAGGTTCAACTCGAGGGAGTTTGATTATTAATATAAGATCTATTATCGTTTCAGCACTATCCAAACTCATTGAATCGTGGAAAGTACCTGAGATGCACATCTGTGATAACATCATGAAACCATTTACCGATTAAACAACTCGACATAACTAATCTTTGAGTGTAGCTCGTATGCAGTAACACCTCGAATACTCGCAACGGTTTTGGGAAGAAATCATCATCTTACCGTAATTCATATAAAGCACACGCTAGAGACTCCCCCCAGAATCGAGGAAAGCTCCGAACCGGTCAAATTCGCCAATAAATACGTAAATAATGATTATGCTAATGTACAAGTTATGCTATGTTTCCTTCATGTGTCTATTTCTTCAAGACGATTCCCTTCATGCGTTTCTTCTTGACAATGGTCGGCTTGGACACTTTAGTAGGTGCACTGCTACTTGCTGTCACACTTTTCAGCTCCAATCTCTTGACCCTGTCTCCTTGGGCGTTTCGAAAGATTTCCTTGGCAATCTCTTCGTCCAGTTTGTCCTGTTCGGACGTGTCTGTCTGCTGTTGCTGGTCTTTCAGTCTCAGATGCTCAACGATATCGACATCTCTGCTGACCTTGCTGAGTTGAGCCATTCGCTCCTTGAGGTCGTCCAGTCGATCCAGTCCTTCTTGCTCGTCGATGTTGGCCTTTTGGCGAGCCTCAATCTCGGCCATAACGTCGCCACCTGCCTCTGCCACTCCGGCGCCCAGCTTGTTGGGGTCTGGCAGGGAGTTGCCCTGCTTTTTGAGCGCCTCCAGCTCCTTCTCGTCTTGCTCCAGTCGGTCCAGTCGGTCGTCCAGCGTCTCCTCGATCTTTTTCTCGTCTCTCCATGGCTCGTAGTTTCTCACAGCTCCGTACTCCGTCTGGTAGTCGGCGTTTTTGGGGTCCGTCTTGAATCTAATCTCGCCGGAGCAGCGGGGACATCTGATGTGGAATCTGATAATCTTCACATCCAGATACCGCTCGTCTGTGACCTGTTTGCGAGCGTTGAACTTTTTGCTCTTGTAAATATATTCTCCACAAGCTGTGCAACGCATGGAAAAGGGGGCCATCAGACGCACGGTCATCATGGTGGCGGCCTTGGAGTCCGACACCTTCTTGGCCCGCTTTTCCAGCTTGCTTGGATCGAAATCTGGAGGATAGTATTTATTGATTCCCTTTCGATCTGACATGGTGGTGGTGGTGGTGAACTGCCAAATGCGAACTTGTGGCGGGTGCATCTTTTCGGCACGGCAATGTTAAATAATTTGTAAAGTCACGTGACCCCACACCAACCCATGTCTAACCTAGTCTCACAACATTTCTGTTTGTGTTCGAAATGTCAGCTGAGACAAGATGATGACGATAACAGCGTGAGTTTCGATTCCAGGAAAAAAATTTATTCACTCACATTCAGCAGTATTTTTCAATATCCAGTTCTTGTTTTTCCTTATTGTCTTGGCGTCACAATTGCGGTCTTTTGTAACACCCATTCAGTTTGCGCCAAGTGGTGCAGTGTTGAACATTGAGGTTCGTAGTTTTTTCTTTCATTTTTGGGGGGAAAAAAAAAGTGGAAAAATAATACAAAAAAAAAATCATAACTCTTCAGAGAAAAGTCGTTGAAAATATATTATCTCCCCTTTTTCTTAATTATTTTTTTGGTATCTATGACAGGTCACATCGAAGCTATTTGAGGCCTGCTTCACACACAAGTCGCAGGACCCTGTTCACTCTTATCTGCGATTTTTGCTCAGTCACCTGTCCCCAAATCACAAAGAGGGGGGACACGCATCTGGCTGCCAATACAATCTCGGGACTGACAACTCGTACTCAGCTCCGCATAGAGTTTCCTCATTTGAGAGTTGTTCTTCTCTCCCTGCGTGCAGCCCCTATTATACCCAATTACTGGTTTTACAGTCGCACCTTTTTTTGTTATCGGTCCTATTGTCGAGTTTGAGAGCACTGGCGGGCGTATCAAGCAGCCAGCATAGGTGCTGAATCATCTCTGGCCACGTGTCGACTGCAGCGTTTTGTGGCCGCAAGAGTGGGTCCAGCCGTTTGTGTCGCTAGCCCAGTTCCGCTGCCAAAGGCCACAAACCCAGTCGCTGCCCTTCAGACCCGCCCAAATGCCTCAGCGGAAGTGAGGGCCTTTGTAAAACCAAAGCGTCAACAAGCGCACGCTAGGCTGCGATGGGCACAACATGGCGTCGAGAGGTTAAGTGTAAAACTGCAGTGGCTCCCAAACAAAAAAGGTGACCAGCAAGCAGCAAGCAGTCCAACCACACATGCAATAAATGTATCTTTTCGACATGTAAGCGGATCAAGTTGATCCATAACGACCGTGTACGGTACCGAGACCGTGCCGCACCAGAAACTGCTACCGAAACCGCAACATCCGCTCTGTCAGTCTGTCGAGCTACAGTTCTTAGTTCCCCAAGGATAAGCGCTACAAATGTAGACTACAGAACAGGATAGACTGCTACAGAGTGTGCTTCTCATGCAACTACAATCAGCCTCACCATCCCTCAACTGTGCAACTTTTGGCTGACACACGGAATGTGGTGACGAGAACGTTGTCTGGGGCACGTCGGCCCCAACTTCCACGCCCCACCGATGGTATATGGGGCCCAGGGGAGATATTTTGGACAAATCGACCGATGCACATTGTGTTGAGCACTCAGGCGAATATGATTTTCTGGGGCTGAGAAGTCTAACCGAGGCGCAGGGGAACGTGTAAGGACGTAAACGAAACGACCTGTAGAATCTCGGTTAAAGAGCTGCGGCAAGCCATAAAACACACATCTAGATGTCCGCACGCCCAATAACAGCTTCAATGGCCGCTACCCTCGTTTAGCGGCCCAGCACCGCCCCCCAGAGACTTGTCTTTCTCATCTCCGCTTCCGCCAACTCTATCCGACCAATCCTGAGTTTGAAGTTTTGCACTGCACCTCTTGGTAGCCCAAAAAAAAAAAAGCTTTAGCCAAGGCTTCCAGTATTAATAGCTGCATATACCCGGCACTGTGGGCTACAACACGACAGTGACACCTACAGAGTCCAAAACACCAACAGCAGACGCACACACAGTCCCGCAAGTCCGTCCACACACCGCTCCCCCCTCCCCTCCCCCCAAAAGGCATCTCAAAGGTTCTCTCTGGCCATTTGGTGGTTCCACTTTCCCGTGTCCACCCCCCGCCCCAGATGTTCCTCGTCAACTACGCTAAGCGCGCGTATCGCAAGCTGCGCCACTTCCGCATCACCTTCATCGTCGTACACTACTTTGTCATCATCGGCTCCGCCATTTTTGGCACCTTTCTTTTTTACCCCGTCAAAACCACAAAGTACATCGATGCGCTGTTCCAAACGGCGTGCGCAGCCACCCAGGCAGGCCTGAATACCGTCGACATCAACTCGCTGTCTCTGTGGCAGCAGATGGTGCTCTACTGCATCAGTATGTGGACCAACCCCATTGTCATCCACTCCGGCGTGGTGTTTATGCGTCTGCACTGGTTCGAAAAGTCGTTCAAGGACATCAAAAACCAGTCCAAGCTGCAGTCCAAGCTGCGGCGAACGGCCACGACGCTGGCCCGGCAAGAAACGCTCGAAAACGGTCTTTTTCAGCGCCCGCCGCTGAGACACGAAAACCCCGTGCCCTCCGACGAACCCCCCAGCGACAGCAACGACGACAACCCAAACTTCAACAAGGAGATCACTTTCGGCAGCTTGCCGCAGCCCAAACGAACCCACTCGGTCGAGCCCGAAGACATGTACCGGTCCATCAACCTGCTGTCTTCAGAGCACCCTGAGGGCCAGGAGGACAGCGATGACGACGGCCCTGCGCTGATTATCAGAGGCCCCCGAGACCAGGACCGACCCGACCGAGACGACGACGAAGAAACCCCCTCACGGGTGCAAAAGGCTCCCGAACGAGCCCCTCGAGCCATCTCTTTCTCCACCCCTCAGCATCCCGGCCATACCAGCTCCAACAACCACATTTCGCCTTTTGAGGCCTTCAAGCAGGAAATGAGAGACTCGCAGGCCCGTCTGGACGCGGAGATTGCCGTCGACGAGAACGGAGAGTCTTCCGACGCTACACAGCCCACGTCCATCAAGAGAGAAGACATGTACCAGCCCGAGTCTGACTCTTCGGAAGGCGACAGCAGCGTGAAGAAGGTGCGTTCAAACGTGACTGTACATCGACCCACAGACGACGAGTTCTCAGGGACAAAACCCCTTGGACGACGAGCGTTCACTCTCGACGACAACCCCAATGGAGGAGAAGATGTCAAGAAGCGAGGAGGCTTCGCTGATACTTTCAAACGAACTCTGACTTTCGATGGTTTTCTGTCACGATCTCGACGAGGGTCCGATGCCGGTTCAGACAACACGGCAGACAACCTGTCGAAAACCATGTCTTCCAACTACCTGTCGTGGAGTCCTACTGTTGGCCGAAACTCGGCCTTTGTTGATCTTACTGAAGAGCAGAAGGAGGAGCTGGGAGGTATCGAGTATCGTGCTCTGAAAGTACTATCCAAGGTCCTGATTGGCTATTTTTTCGGATTCCATCTCATGTGCGCCATCATGTTGCTGCCTTGGGCCATTCTCATGCCCAAGTACAGTGAATACGTGTATAGCTGTGGTGTTACCCCCACCTGGTGGCCTTTTTCACTGCCCAGTCTACGTTTAATGATGTTGGCTTTACCCTGACTCCTGACTCTATGGGTTCGTACCAGGAGGCTGCCTATGTGCTACTGACCATGTCTTTCTTCATTGTCATTGGTAACACCGGCTTTCCCATGATGCTGCGGCTTATCATCTGGGTCATGTTCAGGCTGTCGCCTCGTGACTCTGGACTGAAGGAGTGCACAGGCTTCCTGCTCGATCATCCTCGACGATGTTTTACCATGCTGTTTCCAGCCACAGCTACGTGGTGGCTGTTTGCAACCTTGGTAATTCTCAATTGTGTGGATCTGGTCTTTTTCATCATTCTGGACTTTAATGCTCCAGCAGTCACGGAAATGGCGCCAGGCTACAGAGTCATATCCGGTCTATTCCAGGCCTTTTCCACTCGTACTGCCGGTTTCACTGCTGTCTCCATTGCTGAGCTACATCCGTCTATCCAGGTGTCATACATGATCATGATGTATATCTCCGTTCTGCCCATTGCCATTTCCATCCGACGAACCAACGTCTACGAAGAGCAGTCTCTGGGTATATATGGAGGCCACAATGATGGCGACGGAGAGTATGACAAGGCGAACACCGAGGCAGAAGACGAGGCCAACATGGAGAACGACCCGGACCAGTTGTACAAGGGCAAGAAGGCGAAGCATCCGTCGTATGTCACTGCGCATTTGCGTGCTCAGCTTGGATACGATCTGTGGTACGTTTTCTTGGGGCTCTTTCTCATCTGTATCTGTGAGGGTACCAAGATCAAGGATGTCACAGATCTGGGTTTCACTGGATTCACTGTTCTCTTTGAGGTCGTGTCTGCCTACGGTACTGTCGGCATGTCAATGGGCTACAACGACACCAACACTTCTCTGTCGGGACAGTTCACTACCATCTCCAAGCTGATTATCATTGCCATGATGATTCGAGGTCGTCACCGAGGTCTTCCGTACTCTGTGGATCGTGCCATCATTCTGCCTTCTGATGAAATGCATCGAAAGGATGATGCAGTTACACGAAGTCATATGCGGCGACGAACTCATTCTGCTGGATCTAATGAAATCACCGAGACCATGGGTCTACCATTCCCCATGCGGTCTCACACCGTGAATACTGGTACTGGAGACGACTCGTTCCCTCTTCGTGGTTCTTCCCATGCTCGACAGTCATCTATGGGCTCCCAGATTGGACCTCATGACATTGAGCCTCTGGTGCCTTCGTCACCCATGCCGTCTGTTGACGAGGACTACCTGAACCGAATGGAGAAGGAGGAGAAGGAGAAGCATCATCTCGAGCAGGAGGAGGATGAAAACGAAAAGAAGCTGAGGAAGGACGCGGACGGCATTGAATTGCAGGATTACTTTCCCGAGCTGCGGGGCCAACTTGATTAGGTCGCATATTTATAGCATATAGATTCACATATTTATCAATCTTACATATTTTTCTGGTACCAGTAGTTGAACATGATCTTTCGTTTTTTAGTTTCTTCCTCTTCATTTTTCATTTTCCTCTTTTTCATTTTTCATTTTTCCTTTTTTCCATTTTTCCATATTTTTTGTTAAAGTTGCGCATATGCAATAAAACGAGCCCAGTTGTTAGTACGGCTAAGTCCATTGGTCACCAGCAGTTGACATGCAACATGATCTCATCATTGTCTCAGGGGATCCGGGAGACTGATGGTAATAAGTGGGTCAGAAATCGACTTATTGAGAAATTTGGAATTACTGTCTTATAGAGTGGCTTCTTCTGTACAAGAAGGGCTTTTAAAAATATTCATTGCTCCAAAACTGCGTCCTGTAACTTGACTCAATTTGAACCGTGTCTATACGCTGTCGTAGTACCTTTGCACTGAAAGTTATAGTTTTGGTTTCAATCCGCCGACTCAATAGTTATCTGAAAGGAGAGTCTCCTGACAAGAACATGTCATGTTACTATAGTGAAAACGAGCGCAAATTGTTGTTATGACACCATCCAATAGCAATCACAGAAGGAGGCACGCTTTTGCAGGCGACAAGCCCTTTTTTGTCAGTGACAGTAGCTCCATATGCCAGATTGCTGGATCGAAAAGAAGTCTCAGATGTCAAATATTTTTCGCACAGCCCTCGCCAAGAGCACGTGCAGGAAGATCCTTCTTGGCATATTTAGTTGACTCTGCACACGGCATCTCGGGTCGGAATTCAATGTGCCGATATGACAATTTTCGAGAATTCCCGTTTTGAATGAGAGCGTTTTCATGTTTGAACTTTTTACAGAGTACAGAGTACTGAGTACTGAGTACTCTGTACTGTAATTCTAAGCACCAAATTCTGATAACAATTTTGTATCTTAAATTACAATTCCAAATCAATGTTTTGTCAACTTGAGAAAAAGACGATACTGTATACAGTAAGAGTTCAGCAACATTTTCTTTACAGAGTCACGATGTACAGTAAATAAATATGTTGCATTGTACAGATAAGACCTACCTGGACCTAGAGCTCGGTGATTTTTACACCGCACCCAGAAGGACATTCGGCCATTTGGTCATCAATAACCCACTGTCTCATGCACTCAAAATGCCCATAGTGACCGCAGGCCAACATGCAGGCACCGAGACCCTTGACAGTCTCGCGACAGAGAACACATCCATCCGAAAGACTATGGCACTTGGAGCAGTACCAATAGGCTTTGTCATCCGAAGAGGCATTGGCATCGGAAAGCACAACACCACATTGTGGGCATTGTTGGTTGATAGAGGTATTGGTCTGTCCCATATGGTAGATGGACTTGAACTTTTGGCACGAGTTTATGAGCTCAGCAAGAGCAACCACACATTGTAACTTCTGCAGCTGGGTAATGTAGCAATGTATCACTTCCTCCACCATGTTGTCGTTGGGGAAAACACTGGGGTGGGTTCGTCCGAAGATTAGGGCCAACAGAGCACAGAATTGCACGTCTCCGTCGTTGTGGTAGTATTCGTTAGAGTCCATAAGCAGCTTCAATGGAGACCATGGCTGCTCCAGTGACTGGGAAAAGGCAATGAAGTCGTCGAGCTCTGAGTCGGCAATGTAGTTTGTTGGCTCGGGAGACTCCTCAGGCGTTACCTTACGAGGTGTTTGAGAAGTCTCAGGGTCACAGGCCTTGCCCACCAAATCTGGGTCTGTCTGGACGGTGATGTTACCATGATCCACCACTGCTTCAGGCGATTGTGATCGGTTTTGAGAGCCAGGCTGGGTCTGGTTGTTGACCAGCGATCCGTAGAAGAAATCCTCGCTCTCGTCGGTATGGTGAGAACCAGCCGAGACAGAAGAGGCCAGAGAAGAGTCATTGGGCTTAGAAACCGACAGCTTTTCCTTATCCTCAACCATTAGCGACCTCACAGACGAATTGCTGCTGAACGAGCCCTCTTCAACGATACCTGTGAGTAAAGATCGGGCATCGGGGTTAATTCCCTTGCCGTTGAGAATGGCGATAGAGGAAGTGGGGGTAGATGGGGCAGAGTCTTTTGTGGTCACATTGCGAGATATGCTCAGCTGGGTGAACTTTTCTTGAGCAACAGGTGAAACGGCCTCCTCCGAGTTGCTACCGGATTCATACGACCCAAATGCAATGTCCGAGCCCGTTGAGTCGATGGAACCCACAGCTCCGAACGAATTGCTTCTACGCATTGATCCAGATCGTGAACGAGCCTTTGGTGTCGATGGAACAGCCACGGGCGAGGAAATAGCTCTGCTAGTCAACAGTGTCGGACGGATTTCGCTTTCCTGTGTTGAAATCTTCTCAAGAGACAGTCTAGAATTGATGGATGCTGCATCTGAGACAGGTGCCCGCGGGGTTCCTTCTCTGGATCTCAGCTCGGCGAGCTTGGACGAAAGTCCTACCTTGTCCACCTGCCTGTCGCTGGTGTTCTGTCGAGATGGCATGACGGACGAAAGTCGAGAGGTTCTCTCTTGTTTCCTCTTTCGGTACAGTTCCATCTCCCAGCTGAGGGCACGATGCAGAACTAACCATGTTTGTGCCATTCTGGGACGGCCAATAGCCTTGGCCACCTTGGCGTTGTGGATGCAAATGTCAAGTAGAGTGAAAGACTCGCTTGGCTGATAAGCTGCATTATTGGCAGCAACCACTAAACTTCGCTCGTTGATTCCCACGTGAGGTACTTCATACAGAAGCTGGTCAACCGGGCCCTCCTCCTCTTGTCGGCAGATCTGGGGCTTCTGCTGAGACCGGAACGACAGCCTGAGCGACAGCTTACTTCCTTCTCGTTCAGTGGTGGCAGACTCTTCAAATGTTGGCTTGACCTCTGGCCGAGGAATGGAAGAGTGATGCGACTGGACAGTCATCAGAAGTCCGGTAGTAGACCAGGCGTTGGAAACCTTTGGAAGCTGTTTGATAACAGGTTGCTCGGACGAAATGTCTCGCTGAATGAACTTGTTGTCTCTTGCTGCAGTCCAAAGCTTGGTCCCGGACTTCCACTGGATCTCTGTGAGGCGAGCCTCGTGGTCCTCGATTACGATTCGGGGGATGTATTTTCGTTTCGGGGACCAAATGTGGACTCTGTAGTCGTAGAGATCCATGGAAGAAGAGGCAATGTCGCAATCGAGAATGCTTTTGGGGTTGCGAGGCTGCTGTTGCCATCTGACTTTGTGCACACCATTGGGGGTGTTGATTACGTGGTCGGGCACCCGACTGTTTTCTCCAGCAGCCATGTTCCAGATCTGGATTTGCTTGTCTCGTCCTCCAGTCACAATGTAGTCAAATTCGTCGTGCCAGTCAAGAGTGAGACCTCGCTGCGAGTGTGCGTTGATACGTCTCTCGGGAGCAGACGGATTACGTGTATCCCACCTGTGAACCACTCCAGAGTCGTAGATCATGGCGAATTTGGTGCTGTCGAAAGGAGATACCTTTAGCTCTCTGCAGATATCTCCGTTCTTGACAAATTGGGCAATGCACTTTTTGTTGGAGGACCTCATGTCCCAGGTCTTGGCGATTCCTGCCGAGTTACCCGATAGCAGCATGTGTGTTGCGTGGGGGTTGAGTCCTAGGGAGTTGATGGATGTGTTGTACTCGTGGAGCTGGTAGGAAGCCTTGGACGTTGTAGAGTCGGCATTGTAGACCTGGATGTGGCCGTTGGTTTTGCCGAGAATGATGTACTTGGCGTACTGCCTCAGGCCCCACTTGACCACGGAGACCGAGCTGAGGGGATGCTTTTCCTTGTATCCGGGGCTGCCAAACAGGTCGAGGTGCTGAACTATGGCCGAGTCTGTGACGTTGACGATCTGGAGAAAGTCGCGACCAGCAATGACTGCCTGCTGCCAGTCCGGAGACGGACTCATGGCTAGAATGCCTGACTTGGTGGTGAATGACAGTCGAGGAGGGACTGGGGGCTGCTGGAGCTGGGGCTTGTTTCCTTCTGACGACGGCGCAGAGGTCGGGCCGAGATGCGACGTCGAATTGCGGCCGTAGAGCGCCTTTCCAAACCTCGCAAAGGCCGAACCTCCACTCGTATCTGAGCCAGTAGGCTGAGGGGATCCTCCTGAGGTGGACGAGGGGCCTTCGGGAGAGGCGCCATCGCTGGGCGGATTCGACGATAACATGGGCAGATTGAAGTGGCCATGCATGAGCTTCGCCAGAGAGCCTTCGTTGTTTGCTGGCTGGCCGGTGCTCCCACTTTTCGGATTCATGTGTTGACGGTGAGAGCTGGTGCATCTAAACTGTATGCTGCATTTGGGGATATTACTTGGGAACTTTGTTTGACATGGACATGGGGTACATGTGCAGTTTACTTGGGGGCTACTTGGGGGTTACTTGGGGGTTACAGGGTCTCTTGAGGGTCACTTTGGGGTCACATGAGGGTTACTTGAGAGGCCGCTTGACGTTTTCTCAACAAACAATATATTCCTTGAATTGGAATATACACCTTGGAATAAAATATACCTAGGAATAAAAATATATCTATAAAATACATGTCACTCTTAAACCTGATACATGTAATTCCCAAACGATGCAATTCTCAAACGATACAATTCTCAAACGATACATGAAATCTCAAACGAAACATGAATTGTCAAATGATACAATTATCATTCTCAACCTGTTTCAGTGACGCAGAAACCGGCATTCCAGTCACCACTGATCCACCCCCACCAACAGTATCTGCCCATGCCATTGTAATTACTGTATGAATTCTACTGTACTGTCTCTGATCAAGCCTAGATCAAAACAACATCCCCGCTCTCCACGTACTTTTGCACTGCCGAGAATCGCAGCACGTAAATGTTGCCTTCTCGCAAACGTACGGTATCCTCGCCCAGCAGAATCTTCCTTCCAACGGTCCGCACAACTTTGAAAAAGACCGCGCGGTCCAGATCGGGCGTGTCCACCATGCTAATTCCTCCAGTTATGTCGTTCAGCAGCTTCAGATGCGGCGGAAACGACGACATGAACTGCTGTGTGTAGAGCGTCTTTAGTAGATCGTAATGTCTGGGTTAGTTGTGTGCTTGTCTGTTGAACGGTCCAGAATACTCACTTGTCCAGATACTTGCACTCCGTTTGCGACAGATTCTGAATCTCCAGCGGCGACGACTTGTAGTACTCCATGTACTTGTCTACCTTGAGCAGCCGTATCCTGAGATAGGACCTAATAAGGTACTTGATTCGCTCGAGCTCCGTCTCGACAATCAGCAGCTGGAACTTAATGTCCGAGTTGGGGTTCATTTCCAACGAGTTGACCTCGATGAATTCAATCTGCTCGCTCACCCGCAACATGATTCTGTCCAGCAGATCCTGCTTGCACGGTAACAGCGCTGGGCTCGTTCGTTCGTTGATCCACGTCTGGGTGAGCTCCTGCACGTCGCTCGTCGCAGTCCGCCCCGGAGGCGGCATTTGCACGTCGTCCAGCACATTGTTGATGATGCTGTCGATATCTTCGTCGATATCCATGGTGTGAGTGTGTGGTGTTCTGCTGATGCTGATGTGCTTCAAGTTAGATTATACGTCGACGCGTCTGCATATATCGATATTAACTCTGGCGTCAACATAACATTATCACCACGCATATGAGCTCGAGTCGAAGAAGCGAAATTGAGGCCAAAAGGGCGCGAATCGCAGAAATGCGAAAGGCCCGCGAGGCGCTCCAGCAGCAGGAGGTACGTACCCGCAGTCTCCACAACGTCTCACCAACCACAGCTAACCCAGGCCCAGCGAAACACCGCCAACAGAGAGGACATTGACCAGCTGGTGGACTCTCTAGTCACGACAAAACTCGATGACGACAAGTCACCAGAGCCCGGCTCGTTCACAGTAGTCATTGCTGACGCTTACGAGCAGACACCGTCAGTTCCTGCACAGCCTCCGGCAGCTAGGAACGACACAGTTGCTTCCTCAGCCTCTACTACCTCTGCCACATCACCTCTATCCTACTCCAAAGCTGTGCAAACAGATTTCCTCGAGGATGAGGTGGACCTCGAAAGCGAAGTCATCGCTGCAGACACGCCGCACTCCAGACCAAGTACCGCGGAAAAGCCCTTGACAGCCGGAAGTGAGCCTCGCGAGATTCAAATCCCGGCCCCTGAAGAAGATATCCTTGTCACATTTGCGGAACCATCAGCGGCAGCACCAGAAGATCTTTTGCCGTTTGTGGAGCAGTCCATCAAGGTGGTCGAACGTGCTTCAAAGCCCGAGACTTTCGATATCCTCACCGACTACGGATCGCTGGGAACCACCGCTCTCAACGAAGAGTCACTGGTAACCCAGAACTTGCAATTTGGTAATGCAGACACAGATGCGCGTGCTGTGCTGGATCTGGCGTGGTCCCATGCCTTCCCAGAGCTCGTGGTTGCCTCGTACACGGAAAAACGCGGTGCTTTGACCGAGGCTAAGGGGTCAGTCAAGGTATGGAATACCCACATGCCCGACAAGCCAGAGTACAACTTTACAGCCGACAGTGACGTGACCTCTGTGCTGTGCTCGCCATACCACCCCACCCTGGTCTTCGGTGGCCTTTACAACGGGCAAATCATGGTATGGGACATGCGTGCCTCCGGCTCTCAGCCCATTCTGGCCTCCCCACTCTCAGGAAGTGCACACGCCCATCCCATCCTCGACCTCGACCTCTACGGCACCCAAAACGCATCTTCACTGGTCTCTGCATCTTCCGACGGAACAATCTGTACCTGGTCCCCGGACATCCTCGCCAAACCCCAAGAGCAGATTGAGCTACAGTCGACTGCTGAACCGGGACGAAACCTCACAATCTCACCCACGGCATTGGTAACACCTGCTCAGGACACGTCGTACTTCATCTTGGGAACAGAAGAAGGCTCGCTGTACCACTGCAACAGATACGACAAGGCGGGAGTCAATGCAGGTATCGATGTTCGCAACTCGGCCCAGTACACATCAGCTCATCTGGCACCAGTTACGTCTCTTGATCTGCATCCGTCCAAGCCAAATGTGGATCTGGGCGACTACATGCTCACCTCTGGCTTTGACTGGAAAATCAAGCTATGGCGAATCTCTACACAATCTGCAACCGCTCCAGAGTCTGTCAACAAACCCTTATTGCATACCATCTACAGAGACGACACAGTGTACTCTACCAAATGGCACCCAACCTGCCCCTCACTTTTTGGAGCTGTCGACGGGTCCGGCCATCTCGAAATTTACGACCTATTGGCTGACATCGACGTGCCTGTGGTTCGAGTGAAACCCCAACTGAAGACACAGGACCAGCTTTGTCGTCCACTCAACCGACTGGCATGGGACAAGACTGGCAAATCCGCAGCGGTTGGTGGCTTTGATGGTATTGTTACAGTGTTTGACATGGGTAATGACCTCCTACAGAAAAGCACTCCCAACGAGTGGAAGGACGTCAAGATTCTACTCAACAAAATCGATACATACTAGTTATACAATTCATTACTATAAATAAGGTGGCCGGTAATTTCCGTGTTCTAAACAGCAATTTCAGCAGAAGTCTCGCTCCACATGGAGTCGTACAGATCATCCTTGGCTCTTACGCTGAAATCAGAGTAGGCCTTGGGCTGATCAATAGCAATAGTGTCTTTAGTGGCAAGCACAAGCACCTCGAAGAAAGTCTGGACAGCAGCCTTTCGGCCCTTGCCCTCGATCAGACTTGAGAACTGCACCTTGTCTCCGTCCTCGTGGAGGTGAGTTCGGAGAGTCTGGGCTGTGGCGATTGTGCTCTTGGCAATACCATCAACGGTACCTGTAACAAGAACATCCTCTTCCTCCAACTCCTCGGCAGCAGCAGCATCCTCAGCGACAGTGGTTGTGTTGTCCATAACCACGTCATCAGGCATCTCGTAGCCAGGCTCCTCCTGCTCAACCTCCTCGTAAGCTCGCTTTCCGTTGGGGGAAGCGGCAGGGGTCATGACCTGCTCCTCGTCGTCTCGGGCCTGTCGGTTGCTGAGAGCAGCTCGGACGGCCTTGGGGTCGATGAGGCTCATAATGTCAGTGGACAGATCAGTGGAAGAATCCTCCTCTGCAGCCTTGAGGTGAGGGTAGTCCATAATGATAGCAGATCGGTCTCGTCGCTGTCCCTGGACAGTCTCCTGGTCGAGCTGAGTCTCGTGGTCGAACTTTGCTCGCTTGCCTCGGTTGACTCGCTTCTTTCTAGGGGCAGTGGCGGTCTCAGGCACGTTTCCAGCAAGAGCATCGGCAATAGGGATGGAAGGCTCCTCAAGAGTCAGAGCCTCGTCCAGGTTGTCGTCCATGGGCTCAATAGGGGACATGGGGAGATCCATTTGCTCGGATGCCTGCTGGGCAGCGAGCTCAGCCTCGAGGTTGTCCTCGCCAAGACCAAGGTCAAGGTCGAGGTCGAGGCCGTCGTCAAGGTTGGCCAGCTCATCATCGTCACCACGAGGAATCTCAATAGACTGGTCAGCAGCAGGAGCAGAGGGCTCCTCGAGGTCGAGGTTGAGGTCGTCGTCAAGACCAAGATCCAGCTCAAGGTCATCGCCACCAAGATTGGCGAGCTCATCTTCATCATCGCCACGGCCAATCTCAATGGACATGTCGTGGTTGGGCAGGGTGATGTCGTTGATGTTGGAGGTGAGATGTGACTGGGACTGGGCCAGGTCGAGGTCAGCCAGGCCCAGGTTGAGGCTGGGCAGAGCAGGGAGGGAAAGACCGGGAATCATTGGCGCCGATGGCAGGGCAAGGTCGAGGTCGGTAATGGTGTTGCTGATGGTAAGGGCCTCGGAGGCCTTGGAGGAGTTTTGCGCACCAGCCTGGGCGTTCTGGGGGAGGTCAACGTTGCCGGGCTTGAAGGTCATCTTAATTTTGGTCACGGTGTGCGAGCAATCATCGAGGAGGTAGCCGGTCTGTCGGCCGTAGATTCGGACAACGCCGAGAAGGAGCTGGCCAGAGAGACGGAGGGCCATGGGCACCTTCTTTTCGCTGTCAACGATGGCCTTGACGGATTTAGGAATGTCCGTGTTGAGGAGGTCGCTTCGTTTCAGCTTCTTCTCGAGGTTGGCGGCGAGCCAGACCTGGGCAAGTGGGCCTCGGTCCGTGAGCAGCTGTTCGGAGAAAAACATGGCTTGTGTGTGAGTGTGAGTGTAAGTGCAGCACCTATTTTTTGTTTCCGCGTTTTCGTGTCACGCGTAGTGTGGTTAGGTGTTTGCTGCGTCTAGTATGTGGAGCGCAATACGGTGGGCGGCGTGTGCGTGATTAATATACCTGGTGGCGGCGCGTGGGTGTCGAGTTGGCGGTGGCGGATACTTGTCGCTAGGAGGTTGTGTGGTGAGAAGAGCAAATTCTCGTGGTATTTTCAGAAAAAGAGAGACGGCAATATTCGGGGGGCTGGTACATTCCTAGATGGGAACCTTAAATGGGGCTTTTTTGTTGTGCACGCCCAGCCGCATGCAGGTAGGGTAACATCTCGTGACAGGGCCTTTGGGGGGGTCTGGGGGCGGCTGCTGGGGGCCGTTGGATTCGGAGTTTCGGGGCAATTGGGGCGGGAGGACACGTGTCAGGTGCAATTTGGGCCGAAATGCCCTGTTTATTTTCGTTCTCTCCGCCTTTTCGGAGTCGTCCATGCTCTCCCCGCCCGCCCCACGTAATTTATTTCCAACGCACATGCATAATTCCGTAATGAGTCTAATAGATTTTGAGACCATCGGTAATGCGCAAGGCTGCACCCACCAGCCCTGATTGGGCCAAAGTGCTGTTGCAGTAACAGGTCGACTACTGGGCACCCGACAGGTAAGGTACAGACTGTACCTGGTAGACTGTGTGTTTGTGTGCATTGCGACACATCTTATTCGGGGGCCACTGCAGGGCTTTATATACTTTGAGCTTGCTGTTTGTGTCTCTTGTTGTTTCTTCAGTCAAAGTCATATTCGCCACTTGCTCCAGTTCAATGTGTATCTCCACGTGATTTGGTCGTATCGAACTCGCATCTCTATCAACAGTTAAAACGGTTTCAGTCGATAAACCTTGAGTAAAACCTGGGAAAGATATGTAACACACGATAGGGTCGATTGTGGTGACTTTGGGACGGCTTTAAAGGCACACGTGAGATCAGACAACTTTTCCTTTTGCTTCCATCGATTCCCATTTTTTCAACTGTTAATATTACGTGTTTTGGATTGTTCCTTTGACAGCGTATTCCAAAGTAGATTGCTGTAATTACAGTATAGCATTGCATACTAATAATCAAACGTAACATAACCTCCCATCTCCATGTACAGTGAATACAGCTAGCTGTAGTACGCAGGTACCATTTGGCAGCTTGTAGCCGACACAGTATTGCACTGACTACGACACACCTGGCCACCACATACCCCTCTACACCCCCAGCAAATTGTCATGTTGAAATTGTCATAATATTATCCCCGTTCATGGGCTCATCAAACCTTCAACTTCGTTCTCACTGCCCTCGTGAGCTCCAAGCTCGAAGAGAATGTAGTCTGGCTGACGGTTCCGTCGATGTCCCATGTACTCTGTGTGTGGCTCAGACAGCAAGTAGTGCGGAGGTGGTTGCATCACAGGTGTGTTTTCCTCTCTTTGTAGCTCTTTGGGGTTGGTTGACTCCAGCACCGTAAACACCTCCCTATGTCTCCATTCGCCATAGCCACACCGCTCGATCCGGTCGCTTCTGATGGTTTTTTTGGGTGTTGGGTGGCGAAGTCCCCGTGGTTTGTAGAGACGGTCCAGCTCGTCGCAGTACGGCACAATGTCGTTCAGGTCGTCGCAATCTAGCCATCCCAATCTCCGTCCATCACCCCGAGGTTTGATGGCATCTTCACTTTCGCAGTCTTCCTCGTTGTAGAGCTCCAGATATCGCTCAATGGCTGCCGCAAGCTGTGTTGCAGAGGGCGATCCCTCGGCGGGCCGGTAGATTCCGTCGCCTCCCATTTCAAACTCCGCTTCCGCCATTGTGGTGCCCATGGTTTCAAGTTGAAGACGGGCCATGCATCGCTAATATATCTCTGGGCAGCACCCATAAACTTCGAAATGAAAGAAACCGAGCTTGAAAGAAAGGTTGGCAGAACAAGTCAGCAGAAAGAACAGCAACTTCTTGCAGAAAAAGACGCAAAAAACCGAGCGCAATTGTATGGGACACAAATAGCCCAAAACGGCAAAAAAAAAGAAATACAATACAGGCCCTCGTGGCCTTTTCTACACATCTCAAAACTGCGCCTCGTACGGCCATTAGGGTTCGCCTTGCCCCATGCAAGATAACACCTTAATCAAAATACTGTTCGCCAAACTGGTGACACGCAAATCAACTGTTAATATATCCATTCTACTATTATTACATCTATAAACATGTCTAAAACTCACCGCCGGCAATCTCGGAAGACTGTCCCTTGGTGATCTCCTCAAGCTTGCCACTGGCAGCGGCAACGAGGCCAAGAATGGGTCGAGAGGGATCGAGCACTCGGGAGAGGTACTCGGGGTGGTACTGGGTGGCCACGTAGTAAGGGTGGTTGTCCATCTCCAGCACCTGCATTCGCTGGCCAGCAGTGTCTCGGCCAACAAACTTGAGACCGGCGCTCTCAAAGGTCTCCACAAGCTCGGGGTTGACCTCGTATCGGTGTCGGTGTCGCTCCTCCACAGTGTCGGCGTTGCCGTACAGCTTTCGGATCTTGGACTTCTCGGAGCCGGGCTGGAACACTGTGGTTCGAGCACCGAGTCGCATGGTGCCGCCCATCTGCTCACGGTCTCCCTCGGGCATGAAGATGACGGCCTTGGTCTCGGCGTCGGCATCAAGCTCCTCGGAGTTGGCGCCCTCCAGGAGGCACACGTTTCGGGCAAACTCGATGACGGCAATCTGCAGACCGAGACAGATACCCAGGTAGGGCTTCTTGTTCTCTCGGGCCCAGGTGGCGGCAGCAATCATACCCTCAGTGCCTCGGGTTCCGAATCCACCGGGAACCAGGATACCGTCAGCTCGACAGAGCTTGGTCCAGGCCTGGTGGTACTTGGCCTTCTCGTCGGCCTCCGACTCCAGGTCCGACGACTCGATCCACAGAATGTCCAGCCGTCTGTGGCACTTCATGGCAGAGTGCTCCAGAGCCTTGATGACAGACAGGTAAGAGTCCTGCAGATGTGTGTACTTGCCAACCATGGCAATGGAAACAGTCTCGAAAGATCGATCGTGTTGGGTGGTGAGCTGGCGCCACTTGCCGAGCAGGCCGGATCCACGCTCTCGGTTTCGGTTGGAAACGCTGATTCGGTCGAGCGCCAGCTTTTTAGTCAGGAGCTCAATGAGACCCTGCTTTTGCAGCAGCAGGGGAACGTGGTAGGTAGAGTTGACGTCGTACACGTCGAGCACTTGCTTGGGCTGGAGGTTGCAGAACATGGCAATCTTGCTGATGGTGGAAGTCTCCAGCTCGGCCTGGCATCGGCAGGCGATAATGTCGGGAGTGAGACCGAGAGACCGCAGGTCCTTGATGGCGGCCTGGGTGGGCTTGGTCTTCTGCTCGCCGTGGATGAAGGGCACCAGAGACACGTGGATGAGAGCAAAGTTCTCGGGTCCGACCTTGAACTGGAACTGTCGGAGAGCCTCCACAAAGGGCGCAGACTCAATGTCACCGACGGTTCCTCCCAGCTCGATAATGCAAATGTCGGGCTCCTCGTCGGTGTCGTCGACGGGGATCTTGGCCACTCGCTCAATCCAGTCCTGGATGGCGTTGGTGAGGTGGGGCACGATCTGGACGGTCTTTCCAAGGTACTCGCCGCGTCGCTCGCGCTCAATCACGTGCTGGTAGATTTTGCCAGTGGTGATGTTGTGGTCCCGGGTGAGGGTCACGTTGAGGTACCGCTCGTAGTTTCCGAGATCCAGGTCGGCCTCGCCACCGTCGTTGAGCACAAACACCTCGCCGTGCTCCAGAGGAGACATGGTACCGGCGTCGATGTTCATGTAGGGGTCGATTTTGATGGAAGTGGCCTTGAGACCCTTGGTCTTGAGCAGCAGGCCGGTGGAAGAGGCGAGAACGCCCTTACCAATGCCGGAAATGACACCTGGGTTAGTCACATACATTCACTAGTCGCACGGTCGCGTCGCCATCGTTACTCACCTCCAGAGACAACCACGTATTTCATTTTGATGTGTTAGTCGGATGGAGGGAGGGAGGGAAGAAAGCCTAGCCAAATTTTTTACCAACTTGTGCAGGATAAAAACTTTAATTTTTCAGCGCTCCCAAAGCTGCAAATGGGAAAAAATGGGACACACCTTCTCTAAAGTTAAGAGTGGATCACAGCGGCAGCAGAGTCCATAGCTACATGTCTGTACCTCCTGCAGAGCATGAGCGTTGAAGGAAGCTGTCCGCCTCTGCTAGCTCCGTCAGAGAATGCGGTGGGAGCCGCGTGATCGCCTCGCGCTAATCCGCTAGACAGTAGGCTGGCAGCCCGGCACTAAAGGCCCTTTTTGTGCGACATCAAAATTCTGGCCCTCTTCTGCTGCTACATACAGTGTGTGGTGGTGCCAATGCTGGTCCAGTGGCGTCGCTGCCTAAACCCACTCCAGAACCGGTGCCGGTAGCCGAATCTCCCACCCCCTCCCCTGTGTCGCATCTCTTCCACATGGAGCCGGTGTACTTGCGTCTGTGGTGGGGAACGGCAAAACAAAGCGCACAGAAGGCCCATGAAGACGCCGACCCCTGGCAGCAAGTCCCCGTCTCAAACCGGCATTGGGCTGTCGACGCTCCCATTAAGCTCATTTAGCAGCTGCAACACCCCTAACCGCAACCCTATCTCCATGCACACTGTTTAGAAATCGCCATGCATGGCAAACTAACGGTATTATACAGAGGTCGCCAATGTCAGAAAACCAGCCTCTGCTCGGAGCGCCTACCCGCGGGCCGCTAAAGACCCATGTGACATCGGGCGCCCCCACAGCCATCGCGAGCAGCAGCTCCGCCTCCACATCCTCCTCCGCCCGCAGTCGGAGACCCCCGATAGAGCAGAGCGGGCCTCCCCAAGTCAACCACCGAATTGGCCCCCAGCGAACCTCCCGAACGACACAAAAGCTCAAACTGCTGCCAGAAGAACCCGATCGAGACGACGACGAAGAGAGCGGCAGAGAGGTGTACTCGCAGGTCACCCGTATCAAGGATCCCCCGGCCCGCAAGGATGCGGAGCGACTCGGCAAGGCCCACAGAGACCTGCTCCCCCGAGTCACCGCCTATTGCACAGCCTCGTCGTACCGAATGCGAGATATCACCAAGTACCTGGCGTCAAGAAAACACCGACGAGCGCACCCCAAGCTCTTTGACGAGTGTCTCTACACCCCGTACTCTTACCGGGATCAGGAGATTCATGCGCAGGAGGACTTCATCAGAATCGACGACGAGGGTGGAGACATTGACGTGGTCATCACCCGCACAGACGTCTTCCTGTTCGAGTACGGCGTAGTTGTGCTGTGGGGATTCACAGAGCCCGAGGAGAAACGTTTCCTCAAGGAGCTGGCTCGCTTCGAGACGGAAAAACTGGCCGACGAAGACGTACAGGTGGAGGAGTTCAACTATTATATCACACAGTCGTACCAGCCACGAATTTACAACGACTTCATCACTCTCCGAGATGGTCGCAACTATATGATGAAGTTGTCGATATCCCACGCAATTGCCCAGTCGGCCAAGATCTCGCTGTTTGAGGAACTGGTGGAGAACACAATCGAGGACACCCAGGACTTTCCCCAGGAAATCGCAGTCACCGGCAAAATCGACATGGACAGAAGCGATATCATCAAATCCATCGGTGAGCTGTTCATCCTCCGAATTAACATCAACCTTCACGGCTCCATCCTGGACTCTCCCGAGCTAATGTGGGCAGAGCCGCATCTGGAGCCGATCTACCAGGCCACTCGAGGATACTTGGAGATCAACCAGCGAGTGAATCTCCTCAACAACCGTCTGGAGGTCATTTCCGACCTGTTGTCCATGCTCAAGGAACAACTGGGTCATTCTCATGGCGAGTATCTGGAGTTCATTGTGATTGTACTCATTGCCGTTGAAGTTGTTGTAGCCATCCTCAACGTTGTCGTCGATTTGACCGCCGAAAACTTATAGCATTCCGATACATGAATATATTAATAGCACCTTGACTATACCATGATCCCAGGTATATAAACATTCGTTTTTACAATAGACAGTGCTGTTGCTACAGCCTAAAGTTTACATCATTGGAAAGTACACTCCTACTCTTTTTTCATAATCAACCATTAGTTTATTAGATACACTATCGTAACTCAGACAATAGTCATCGTCCTACATGCATACCACCTAGTAAACAGCCTTGACCACGTACTCGCTGCCATGGAGCACCTGGCGATCCTTGATCACGGCTGTCAGCTTGAGAATCCAGTCCCACTTTTTGAACTCCACGCCTAGCTCCTTGCCGACCTTGGCCAGATCAGCAACACTCAGAGACGTCTCGGGATCGTGGTGTGCAACGAGACGAATGCCCTCGCGGGTAGACAGCTTGATGAGACCCGGGGGCAGCACACAGCAGTCAGCAGCGTTGATGTGGTCAATGACGGGCTTGTACTCGGGTTCTATGCTGGCCAAAAGAGCCTCAAGAAGATCCTGAGAAAACTCGCACACGCCAAAGTTGTCCACGACATCCAGCTTGTAAGCGGCCTGGGCAGCAGCCTTGTACAGGGCAATCACGTCTGCCACGGGGACGTCCATGTCTTCGATTTCGTCGGAAAATGCCAGTCCTTCTATCGAGATGATCAGAGTCGCGAATTTGAACGCAGCCTTGGTCTTGAACGGTGACATGGCCTCTGTCACAAACTTCTCGCACTGGTCCACACAAATACCGCTGGGCAAAAACAGCTTGCCTGTGATTTCGGAACCCGCGGCAAAGTCGCATACCGCCGACTTGCTCTTGATAACCGACGTCGAGTCCGCAACAAGAGTGTGGCCTTTCACGGACTCTGCCAGCACGCTGGGCAGCGGAATCGTTGGCCGCACGGGGTTTTGCTGGATGTTTCCGGTCCAGATAATGGCGCTCATTAGTTGTTTTATCGACTGTTAATCTGTCAGGTTAAGTTTCAGTGATGTACCTTAGCCTTTTAGTAAGCGGCACTTGACCGCACCGAACGATAATTTCCTGCAATACCCATGCACAATTATTAATACGAATTGAAAATCCCAAAAAACATGATAAATGAAAGATGTACAAAAGTCACACGCAAATCAAGAGAATAGAGGGGGTCATTAACTGTATATACACTACAAGTACTTGTTGTCAGAGAGCCACTGCTTGACATCATCCCGGTCCCGACCAAGCCAGCTGATCTTAGAGTTGACAACATCAATGGCCTGGGCAAGAGATCGCTCGTATCCCTTGTGCTTTCGAGTAGCAAAAAAGTCCTCGACAGCAGCAAGATCCTCGGCCTTGGTGAAGCCTCGAACACCGAGAGTGATCATGGAGGGCAGAATGTTGCCCTCAGGAGGAACAATCTTGGAAAGGGCGGCCCAGTTGGTGGTCAGCCACTTCCAGTAAGCTCGAATACCCTCAGGGGTAGAGAGAATACCGCCGACAGGCATGTAAATGTCCTGGGCTCGCACGGTGCCGTCGAGAAGAAGGCCGAAAGTCTTATCTCGAATGGAAGCGTCCTTGGAGCAGCCAAGAGCTCGCAGACAAGCGTTGGCCTCGTCCTTGTTATCGGTGGTCTTGGACAGCTTGAGAAGAGCCTCCCAGTCAGCCTCGGTACCGTACTCAATACCAGCGGCAAAGACATTACCTCGCAGGTTGGGGTTGACGACATCCTTGTTACCATCGTGGACGTAGGTCTTGAACAAAGACTTGGCGTGCTCAACGGCATCGGGGACCTCAGCATCAACAGCAGCGCCGAACAGAAGAGTCTTCAGGGCCTGGGTGGTGGAGGAGTCGGAATCGGTAATCTCCCAGCCAAGCTCCTTGGCCTTGGGGGACACAAGCTCCTTCTGCAGAGTCTTCAGAGCATCTCGGAGCTCGGGGGACTCGAACTTCCAGGCGTTTCGGACAGAGTACACAGCAGCCACAAGAGTGGTCCACACGATGTACTCGTTCTCCTTGTTCCAAGAAGACAGAAGGGTGAGAAGGTTGGAGGTGCTCTGGAAACCGGCAGTGGCAAGAGCCTGGGCATCGTTGACAAGACCAGCTCGGTCGAGAGTGGAGAGCTTGCCCTCCTTACCGTTCTCGGCAAGCTTGGTCATTCGCTCCTTGGGGTAGGCAACTCGGTAGAGGCCAACCTGCTCGGCGTTGATCTTGTAGAACTCCTCGCCACCCTTGGGCATCTCGTAGGTGTCGTCTCGCTTCTTGAGAGCAGAAGACTTGTCAACACCAGCCTCGGATCGGATAGACAGGAAGCAGGGGTAGATGGACTCGTCCTCTTCGGGCTTGACATCACCAGTGGTCAGGAACCGGTTCTGCTTGATGTGAATCTTGTCGCCATCCTCGGTGACAGTGAGGACGGGGTAGCCAATCTTCTTGGTCCAGGTGTCCATGACTGAGACAATATCCTTGCCAGAAGCAGCAGAAAGAGACTCCCAAAGGTCAGTGGTGACGGTGTTACCGTAAGCGTGCTTCTTGAGGTAGTTGGAAACTCCCTTGAGGAAGACGTCCTGGCCAAGGTAGTCGGAGATCATCTTAAGCACGGCAGAGCCCTTGGCGTAAGAGATGTGATCGAAAATCTGGTTGATCTCGTCGGCAGTCTTCACGGGGACCTCAACAGGGTGAGAAGATCGGAGACCATCAAGAGAGAAGGCGGGCTGGTAGTTATCGACGAAGAAAGACTCCCAGATCTTCCACTCGGGGAAGAAGTGGTCCATGGAAAGGTAAGACATCCAGGTGGCAAAACCCTCGTTGAGCCAAAGACCCTCCCACCAGTCCATGGTGACAAGGTTACCGAACCACTGGTGGGCAAGCTCGTGCTGCACAACCTCGGCGACTCGCTGCTTGGTGGCCAGACCAGACTTCTTCTCATCGAAGAGCAGGTCCACAACTCGGTAGGTCACAAGACCCCAGTTCTCCATGGCACCGGCAGAAAAGTCGTGAATAGCAACCTGGTCCATCTTGGGGAGAGGGAAGGGGATATCGAAGGTATCCTCAAAGAACTTGAGGCACTTGGCACCAAGGTCGGCAGAAAACTGACCCTGGGACTCGAGACCGGGAGTGGTGTAGACTCGGACGGGGATTCGGAACAGGTTGCTCTCGACGTAGTTGAACTCGCCAACAATGAAAGCAACGAGGTAGGTAGACATGACGGGGGTTCGGTTGAAGGTCACGGCCTTCTTGCCGGAATCAAGAGCCTCCTCGCCCTTGACGTCCATGTTGGACAGACAGGTGAGGTGCTTGTCGGCAATAAGAGTGACATCGAAGGTGGCCTTGAGACCGGGCTCGTCAAAAGAGGGGAAGGCCCGTCGGCAGTCGGCAGGCTCCATCTGGGTGGTGGCGAGGTACTTGGTCTCGCCGGTCTTCTCGTCCTTGTAAGAGGACTTGTAGAAGCCAGCCATGTTCTCATTGAGGACTCCGGTGAACTTGATATCGATCTGGGCCTTGGAGCCAGCGGTCAGCTCCTTGTCGAAAGTGAACTTGACGGTCTGGGTCTCGGCGTCCTCCTCGGTCTTTGTGGAGGGGAACTTGTCGCCGTTGTAGATGAGCTGGGCGGAGTGGATATCGATTTCGAGCACGTTGACGGACACGGTGTTGGAGGTTTCCTTGACGTCGAGGTCGATGACGACCGTTCCGTCGTACTTGAAGGTCTCAAAGTTGGGTTCCAGAGTGAGGTTGTAGTTGGACGCCTTGACGTTTTGGGGGAGGAGCACACGCTCCTGTTCGGGGCTGGGTTAGCAATTGCTCGGGGGCGGGGATGGCTGAAACGGGGCGGTGGCACACACGACTCCGCGCGAGACAGCAAATCTGTTTCGCGAGCGACTCGTTAGTGTCACCGGCGTTTCATGGTGGCAGCATCAACGGGAGAATACCACATTGTGACATGCATTTTGGCTGGCGACCACTGTGTGAACACGGCGGCGACCAGAACCAGCAGGGCGATCAGGGCGTACCTCTTTGCAGCAGCAGTCATTCCTAATCCTGAGTGTCCCTGGTGCAATTGGCAGTATGTGCGTGGGGTGGGGAAAGAAGAAGGTAGATGGTGGTGCGGTTTTTGGGTTGAAGCAAGTCTAGGTGGCGTGAAGGCGCTTTTGACACTAGACACGTGTAAGCTAGAGAGGCGGGGGAGCTGACGGGGTAAGCGGGTCAGAAACGACATGGCGGGCTTGCAGCGGTTTTATATGGTCGGCTTCCAAGCGGCGCGACTGTAGGGCTCCGAGATCAGTGTCTGTAAAGTTTGAAAAACAGCGTCTCGAGCTGTGTCCCCATGCGTCAAAGCTTTGTTTTAACCTTGTGCCGCTTGGGCCAGCTGTGCCGTTCGCTGCACCCTCTGAGATTGGCACCCTGGGAGTCTAGTCTACCGGCTACACTTCGTACCCGTGCCGCAAAATGCCAGACAGCCGTGCATGCCATCCGTACCGGGCTCGTAGTCCATACATTTTTTATTATACATGACAACGCCAGCCTCTCGCTGTCTGTTGCTGTTGCTGTTCTTACTGCTGCTGTCTATCCCGTTCGCTCAATCAGATGAAGGCCGCTGGCGGTCTCAATGATGTCGCTCACCTGGCCGTTCTCGAGCGCAAAAGAAGCGTGCTCAAACTCGGCCTGCATGTCGCCCTTGCCAAAAAAGCCCAGGTCACCTCGCTTTCTGGCGGAGGAGCAGTCGGACTCCGACACTGCAAGGTCGCCGATCGAGGCCTCGCCGGCCTTGATCTTGGCCTGGTGCGCCTCGAGAATGGCCCGCGCCTCCTCCTTGGACCGCTCAATGTTGGCGTCCTTCCACGACGAAGGCCGTCGCGAGTCTCGGTGCTTGATGAGCAGATGCGACACCCGGATGTTCTGGCCAGAGCCGTTGCCGGCGCCAGGGGCCGTGTTGGGCACGGCTGTGTTCTTTTGCGAGTAGTTGGTCGCCATGTACTGCTTCAGCAGGTCCGAGTCGGTGCCGGCCGGCGGCTCCCACGACGAGTTGCTGGTGGCAGGGTGGAAGTAGTAGGGCAGGTTACGGGTTCGCGAGTGGCGCACCTCCCAGCCGGAAATGAGGCCTGTGGATGGATCGGTAGACTGTGTTAGCTGCGGGTGTGCGGGACGGGAATCTGCAGCGCCAGATACTCACCATTGGTGTGGTAGTGTTGTGTGGTAGTCTCCAAATTCAAGTGTGAATTACGTGAGGTATCGGGGGAGGTGTGTGGTTTAGGGTTTGGGCTACATGTAGAAAAGTGAGCGATACGAATACGGGAATACGGCGGTGGGGCTAGCGGCGCCGGTAGACTAGCTATGGGGAAGCGGAAAGCGGCATTGTGATTAGTCAGCCCTGGCTGATCAGGCTGGCCATTTTTTTGCTTTCTCAGCCTCGTCTGGTCTCCACTGTTCTGTCGCTAGGCCTCTCTCCGTTTCGTTCCTCCCAAAAAGTATAACCTCCAGTCCATCTTGAGACATTTGTCATTTGACTCGATCCGATTAGGACCAAGAGCAGGACCGATAAACGTGATCAGTTTGCCTCTTTAGGCCTACGTGGCGGTTTTGTGGATCAGCGGCTGGACCGATATGGTCGGTTGATAGGTAGAATGCTGCGTTATTGAAGCTCCATATGGTACTTACTTATCGGTCTTGCGGTTTGTAGTTGTCAATTCGAAGCTGTTACTTGACTTGTAGTTGTATCAATGAAGAGGGTGTAAGTGTCTGGGTCTTTCATAGTTTTCATACAGTATTTGTTGTTGTATTCATCTTCAAGAGCTACTCCAGCTAATACACAGATACATCCATCGGCCAGGCTTGTTTTAAGGCTGAAGGGAAGATCATGGGTTCACTTTTTTTATATCTGGCATAGAAACTGCACCACTATGGATATCGTCTAGATTCAAACGTTGTATTTTTTATTCTAGGTTGATGTTGATATTAATTGAGTGGATAATCAAAGTGATCGTCTTACTTGACACACCCACATTAACTGTTTGGGAAGAGTTGGAGCTACTGAATCAAGACGAATCTATCGAAAAGGAGCTTCTGGACAAAAGGCACTTTTCCAATTTCCCCCAACATAAACCCAGCACAATATTTATGACATCCAAAAGGCTTGACATGTTCCTAAGAACCTTTTGATAAAAAAGGATGGTTTAGAAATGGTATTGGAATTTCATTGAATAGTACCAGTAGTGAAATGGAAAAGAGAACAGATTCAAAATGAGACCCAAGCAACGGTGATTTCCTTTTTATTTCACCGTTGCTACGGTACGGTTTGGAAATGATCCCATGTCTCATGACTCTGGAATACTGCTCAATTTGAGTGAAATTATGTTGGCAAATAAGTTATTGGAGTGATTTTGTAAAGAGTGAAAAATAAATAAAAATACATGTGCAAAAGAAATGAAAGTGAAATCACTTCCCTCAGTCCTCGGAATTCCGAGAATGCCGAAACTCGTCTTGGGGCTCCTCGTAGGGACGACGGTAGTGGTCGTACAAGCCAGGAAGCACAGGAGTGAATCCTGAGTCCATGGGCGGCTCGGGGAAATGCTGAGGAGTGGCTGGAGGGAGAATGACATTGGGTGTAGCGAAAACTGGAGGAGTGGTAGTTCTAATATTGTAAGGAGTGGATGGAAAGGGAGTCGGGAACATCTCGGGCAGCACAGGGGCCGCGTCGTGTCGTTCGTGCACCAAAGAAGGAAGCGTAGGAGGCGGTGAGTATCGGATAGGCGAGCGTGGAGGCGAACTTCTAGGTGAATGTCGGTCAGGAGAGTGTCGGGGAGGTGAATGAGTGAGTGGTGGTTGTCTAGGAGGAGTCAGCTGCTTTTCCAAAGGATACAGTCTTGGCGGAGGAACCATCTCTGGCTGGTAGAGTCTGGGGGGCTCTTCGACCAGACCTGGTCCTGGGGGAGAGAAAGAGATAGAATCTGCAAATTTGCTGTCTTGCGGCAGAGTTGTAGACTCGGAAAAGGCCGTGTGGGGGTTGACCTTGGTTGGAGCTGGTGCTGGGGGTGCTGGGGGTGCAAATGGAACCGACGTGTGTCGCATTGCTTGGGCAGCAGCTGCGACCTTTGGAGACAGCATAAAGGCTGGATCGTAGTTGGGAGCTGGATAGTTGGCCTCTTCGATATGAGAAGTGAACTTCTCGTCCTTGGCGTCGTATTGGCCAGAGTTGGGGGCGTAGGGGTCTTTGTATTCCATGGTGTCGGGGTTGATGACGATGGGGCCATGGCCCTTGCGGGGCCAGTCGGGGATGTAGAACCTCAGATCGACGCGGGCCAGCAGAAAGATGACGTTGGTGATAGTTTCGAAAACTCCAAATCCAACGTAGAAAAGCGCAGGACTGAAGACAGGCTTGCCCTTGGGGTCGTACCGATCTCCAATCATGGTTGTGGCTGCTCTCATGCCTGCGGTGGCAGCCAGAATCAGCGAGGTGACGACAATGATTGAAGCCGACGTCGCTAGATCCCGTCCGTTGACTACTCGAGCTGCCAGCTTGCCAGAGTCCATCTTGGCACTGGGATCAGCCTTGTACTGGAGCACCTGCGAGAACTTTGGGGGAAAGTAAAAGATGCCGTAGGACTCAATGTTGGAAGCCGGGAGTCGCCGTCGGTCCGAGTACTGCAGGGACAGGGCTCCTCGAGGAAGCGAATACGCCACTCCAATGATTCCTATACCTCCGACTGAGATGAGGGTGATGAGAATAGCCGCGGCCTGCATGGCTCCAGTGGCCTGTCTCCAGTGGTTGTAGTCGAGAAAGTAGCTGAAGATGACGATTTCTGAGATAACTGCCAGCAGCAACACTCCTCCAATCGCCAGGTACACGAGAATCATGAACCATCCAAACCAGGTAGCGTCTCCGGTCTCTGGATGCCGATATGTGAGAACTCGGTGGGCCAGCAACAGGTTCATGAGGTTGATGAGAACGATGGACAGCACGATGAAAATCGTTGAAGCAATGCCCTGGCGGATATCCAGCAGGTTTTTGGCCCATCCAATGCGCATGCCAAAGCCGAGAATGTTGAAGATGCACTGCCATCCCAGACCAAAGGACGGCCAGAAGTAGTGATTCCGGAGGTAGCCCCGGGCAAAGATGTAGAAATGGGCCAGCATGAGAATGGAGTTGATGGCGACAAAGATCGCTGACGGCGCAATATCACTTTTGGCGGGGAAACTACCGTAAATGTTGTACTGTGTGGTGATGACGAGGGCCACCACGGACTGGGGCAGTTCCATTCCGACGAGATCGTGGGCCATTGAGACCACCTTGAGCACTCCGGTTCCTGTCCACGCCCATTTGGGGATGGGAAACAGAGTCATGAGCAGATCATCGTAGTTGAGAGCCCGGTTTCCGGTCTGGGAGTTGATTATGTCAACCAGAGCTCCGCCGTAGGGCGAGTTTAGAACTGTAGACAGCAGTCCATGTGGTAGCAGCTCTGTTATACTTGACAGAGCTCCATTGCCCTGGACCAGCTTTGGAAGGAGTCCCAGAAGCTGCTCAAAGGGACTGTCGGTGGTGATTGCGGGAGTGGTCATGGACGCAAGAAAAGTCGACCCCGCAGTATATAAGACAATTTACAGTGCACCTGGCGCTTCCAGAAAGCGTTTTTCCATGTTTGGCCGTAAAGTAAAGGCAGCCTCCGTCCTGGTTCTGGTTGGACTAGCGGCTGTGCGGGGGTTAAACTTCTCCGTGTCTCACTATCACACTGTCTCACTTTTTGGCGGGGTACTGTTGGTTAAAGAAAAAAAACATTGGTTAAAAAAAGAGATTGGAGCGAAAAAGAGCGAAAAAGAGAAAAATACGGCATTGTGTATAACTTTGATATGTGATAAAGTCGACTCTCCGTCCAATAAGTGCTGGGCGGGGCGGGCGTCTTGCTTGCAGCTGGGCGAGACAAGCGGGGTACGGGTCTCTCTTCTATAGCGGTGATTGGTGATCAACAAAGGCGTGTCTCTGGTTGAGCAAAGGCATGGGCAGAATATACCAGTCAAGGAGAGAATGTGTTCGTTTGAGATTCACGAGGGGTTCCAGCATATTCAGGTGACGCCGTTATCTGTAGTCTACCGGCGGCAGTCGAGATGGCCGATCGTTGACGTACCCGTGCTGTCATCTTTTCTCAGATCTGAGCGCGCTATTTTAATTTTTTTGCTGTCCACTTGCTGCATCCACCCCTCTCTCTCTCTCTTACCCCCCTGTACCTGTAGTCTACCTGTACCTCTGGCTAGTGTGAATGTAGAGTTGTTAGTAGGGTTTTTTTTTTTTTTTTTAGGAGGTAATGGCTGAAGCGAAGAAACTGCTTTACTGACAGGTGGCAAGCATGCCGGAAATCACTCCAAGAAGCTGCTCGTTCTCGCACGCAGCCGCAACCCGCTCCTTGTCGTTGAGCTGCTTGTTGACCTGGTTCTCGCTCTGGTGGGTGCCCTCCTTGACAGTGATTGTGTAACGGAACCGCGGCGGAAGAGCCCGCTCGAGTCTCACGCGGATGCCCAGGCCGATCAGAGTGGCCAGCGAGCAGTGGGTGATTGTGGGGGTGATTTTGACCACGATTTCAGCCATTTTGTTCTTGTCGCCGGAGTCGTGCACCCAGATGTCTTCGAGTCGCACCACCGCCAGCTGACCCAGCGTCAGCGGGTGCTCGGGGTCGGAAATGGTGGCGATGAGATCGAAGATCTCCTGGGCGTCAATGGGCTCGGGCTCATCGTCGTCGTTTTCAGAGCCGCTGGAGGTTTCGTCTTCGATGAGCGAGAGTGGCGTGGGGTGGACGTTCAGAAAGGCGCCGAGCGGCAAGTCCAGCTTGCTCTGGGTCTGGGAGCGCGTGGGGAGTGCGGACACGTCGAGCACCTCGGGGTTGGCGTTAATGGGGTCGGACATAGTGATCTCTGGGACTTTTTCAGTTCTCAATTTTCAGGTAGTTTCATGCACTTGACATTATTAATCTGCATAAACATTTAGAAGTAGAGTTGGGTTCCGGAATCGGATGGACAGTTAAAATAAATAATGAATAAATAAAAAAGAAGAAGAAAAAAAAGTACAGAGTAAAGTAAGTAGAAAAGGGTCTCGCAAGAGGTCAGCTAGGTTAATCACAGGTGTATAATTACAAGCCTCAAAGAGCCAAATCGGAACCTTCAAACAGCGTTCAGTGGGATACACCCCGATGTCGCCTGTGTCAATAATTGGTACCGTTGTGATCACAGCGGAATTTGTAGCTGGATGCACTTTTCAAAACTTATGCACTGTCCTTATATCATCTCCTATATGGAAGTTAACCTGTGACCAAATGAAGTCTGATGTGCTCCACTGGTTGGATTTCTGGCTAATGAACACTTGATAGACGTCGATTGAGAATGTAGCTTGAGAGCGCAGTTTGAGAGCTAAGACATGTTTGATAAGAGGATAATGCACAAACACAGGACCTGATCACGCCAGTGTTTTTCGTAGGTGATCTGCCCACCATGAGCTGGTATTTTATCCTGATCCATGTGTAGAGTTACTTGAGACACTGAGGCACATCATGTTTGGAAGTCATTTCAACATGTTCCCATACGATACTGGGACCAAACTCCTGGCAGTGCCCTAAAATACAGACGGCTGTCCAAAACCTGCTGTGTACCACCAACTACAAGCTCAGAGCTACTTAATACTTGGAATATTTACTTAAAAGCACGCTGTGTGAAGTAAAGAAGAATGTCATTAGTCTGGATATCAGAACGGGTATCATTGGGTGAGTTACCCTACTTTCTGGCGGGACCCACGTAAAACATGTGAACATGTTGCTTTTGCCATAAAAACACGGCAGCCTAGTACGCCCCCACTCATCATCATCAGTTCCAGCTGTGAATCGTCTGAGCAGAGATTGGAGCTGTCTTGGTGGGCAAGACAGCACCTCTGGATCCTCCTCGTCTACCCCTCCACTCTAGGGGCTGCACCTCCAACTGCCTGTTCACGTCTTAGGCCTGTACCGTAAATCTGGGTTAGATGTGTTCGGGAGGGCGTAGAATACAGACTGTAACAGCTTGTCATAATCGCAGCCAATGATCAGTAGTTTGCGGGGATGACGCGAGGCACAGACAAAGTAAGGAAACTGATCAGGGATCCTCACAATGAATGTGTCTCAGCTGTTGAGTAGTCGAACTGTCACTTGGGGCACCTTCTGCCAACTCAGAAATACTCACAATAGTAAAATACTAGATCTGTGGGATGTTAGTGGGAAAAAGACTGACCCAGGTCGACTCAGCCGTGAGCGCAGAGAGTTGACACGATTGTGGGTACAACTGTGCCGGGGGTAGACCGCAGTCAGTTAATGTTGATTCAAAAACATGCCAATGATCCGGGGTGGACACTGACAAGGGCTCGTGGTGTAGTCTTGCTGGATACCGATCAAAGGGGGGTATCGTTGAGTATTTATGTTATTTTGGTTCTTTGTGTGTGGTATATTGGTTGCGCTTTAACTAAAATAAGATGTGGAAGTACGCATTGGGGACAATTTGACTCGTCCGAAGGGGGTTTGGTGAGGTGGCAGGAAAAGTGACAATCGCTGGCAGATAGACCACCGCCGGTAACAGCCCGTCAACTGTGCAATTGTAACACGATCTCGCCATATAGGTATCTCGAGGCTCCACAGTTGGTGCCTTTTATCTCTTGCATTCCATGTGTAACTTGGTGACGTATCGCAGGTGTTTATTTTGTGTCTTTAGGAGGTGAGCGTGTGGTCGCCTTGCATGAAGCTTATTCCTGCTGTAGGATGTTCAGACATGGTCTTCATGGTGTCTTTCATAAGATTTGTAGGTTCCTTGGGGTAAATCTGGAGAGCGCATTCGCTCCAGAATCAAATTCTGAACAACCCGGTATGTTTTAAATGTTGGATAGCTGCGTTTTCCGTCATATGTAGTGTCCTGTTTGGAGAACATACGCACTGTCAATTGTTAGAGAACATGGTAGACATGCACCATTACATAAATGTGGATTTGATTATTGGAAGAAACAAATATAAATGTAAAGAACAAGTGTAAATGTAAAGACAAGTATAACAGGAACATCCATACATTACTGATGAAAGCAAGTGTCATTGTACCTACACACAAACTCACAATTTCTCAGCACTTGAAAACGAGCACATCTTGCTTAATTTTCCCCCTATTGAAAAAATAACAACTCCAGTTCATTTCCCTTTCTATTTTAACCATAATGAGCTGTTATTCTCCCTCATTTATTCGATATCAGTCCAATATCCGCAAATTACTATAGTCTTGCATGCAGCCTTCTCTTAAATGACTAATCAACCCTTGCTTATCGAAGCTAATCAACATCTCACATCTGCACCTAATGATTCGAAGGAAAATCGCAGAGAAAAAGCTGGCCAAGGAGGCTGACAAGCTGGAGGTGACTCTGGTGGCTCTCAGTGGCCCCTCTTCAAGTGGAAAAAGCGTGAGTAGCCGCTTCGACACGCCGCCAAAACTCAGACACCCGATACTAACCCCCAGACCCTAGCCCGACTCCTCAGAGGCATCTTACCGCACGTTCTCATCATCCACCAGGACGATTTTTACCTCGAAGACTCCAAGATCCCCGTGGTGGACGGCGTCCAGGACTGGGACTGTCCCGAGGCCTTTGATTTCTGCTACCTATCAAAAGTGCTGACCCACGTCAAGGAGACGGGCGAACTGCCTGCTGATTTCGAATCCAAGGAAGACCAGAACTCGCTGGGTCCAGCAGCTATAGACGAGGCTTCTGTGGACGCCTTCAAGCGCAAGCTGCACCCGTATATGCCCGATTTCGAGAACAAACTGATTGTCATTCTCGACGGAATTATGGTGTACCACGACCCACTTTTCACCGAGCTATTCGATATCAAAATTCTCGTGAGATCCACCTACGAGAGCCTCAAGGCCCGAAGAGAGGCCCGATCCGGCTACGTCACGCTGGAGGGCTTCTGGAAGGACCCAGAGGGCTATTTCCACAACATTGTTTGGCCCGGATACATCAAGACACACAAGCAATTGTTTGAGAACGAGAACCCCAACGGTGAGCCAAGCAAAGATGCCCAGAGAGAAGGTATTCGAATCGTTCCCACCAACGATTTCGACGTTGCCGAGACCCTTGATTGGGTCTTTGATGTTATTCTAGACTACTTTGATCTAGAGTGATTGTACATACTCATGAAAGGACGCAGTTTGACAAGACTAGACATTGTATGGGGGGGCTGTTCAGTAGCGAGCCGAGTACCACCACTGCTACCGGTACATTCAATCGCAAAACAATCGAACTTTCGGGTTTCCTACATCACATCCAGTCTATTCAAAAGTTAATTATTATTTCTATGCCTCCATATATATTTTATCCACCCTCTACTGCTTGCTCTTCTTGCCCTTCTTGGCAGGCTTCTCGATGGCAGCCATTTCCTCGTTGTAAATGTCGTTGGCACTGCCGACCTTTCGCTTCTTCTCCTTGGTGCTGTTTCGCACCGCCAGAGTCGTGCTGCCCTTTCCGGCGACAATCTTCTTGGCGCCCTTCTTGGCCTCCTCCCAGTCGTCGTCGTTGATCTTGTACTCCTCGAGATCGAGAGATCGGATCAGCTCCCGCTGCTTCTCTCGAAGAGCGGCAGTGACCTCGTCGCCAGCCTCCTGAAGCTCGTCGCCCAGAGACTCGCTGATCTGCTGGAACTCGTCGGCCTCGCCGTCGAGCTCTCGGACGGCGTCGTTACGGGCAGCGGGCATGTCGCCCTCAATGGCCGAGTTGACCACCTCCCGGAAGTAGCCAGACACCTTTCGGATGATCTTGGAGAACATGGCCATGTTCTGGGACACGGGCAGGTTGAGCTCGGCGGAAATGGCGTCCATGTCCTTGCGCTGGAGACCAATGCCAAGCAGCACGGCGGCCTGCACGACAGACAGCTTGATGGACGTGGGGAACTGGTCCCGGAAGTACATGTTGGCAATGGCCGGCAGCATGTCGACGACCACATGGTAGTCGAGCATGTTCTTGGCGTACGACTCGAGTCGCTTGAGGTCAAAGGGAGTGAAGAGCCGGTCCAGATCGGACTTGGTAACAGGCACCCGCTCCTTGGCGGTGGACAGCGACTTGGCAGACTCAATGAGAGAGAGCGCCTGGGTGGCTGTGAAGGCGCTGAACTCGTACGACAGCAGCGTGAGGAACCGCTTGTGGAAGTCCGCGGAGAACTCGCCGAGCCAGGCGTTGTCCTGGCCCTTGAGGCCTCGCAGCATGACGCACGTGTGCTCGCCAGTCAGCTCGTTGGCGGTCTGACGCAGGTACACGGGCACGTATCCAGACCGCTTCCAGAACTTGTGCAGCTGCTGGGTCAGGCCGTAGGACACGCCCATGTAGTTGAGTCGGTGGGGGGGCACCTCGGACAGCTTGTTGAGCAGAGGAGGCATGGTGGCAGCGTCCCGCACAGAAATCTTGTCGGTCAGCTTGCCCTTGGCCAGCTCGGCGTCGGTGACTCGCACCACGGACTGCGTCTCGAGGCTGGTTCGCTCGGAAATGTCGGTGAACTTGCCCTCAAAGTAGTCCTGGAGCAGCTCCAGAGCCTTGCCTCCGTAGCCCATGCCCATGTACTCGGGGTTGGTGGCGATTCGCACGATTCGCGCGCCGGACAGCGACGCAAACTCGTCGTCCTGGTACTGCTGGGACATGAGCCAGGGGATGAGATCGCCTCCGGCTCGCTGGCCTCGGGAAAGAGCGCTCTGCACACTCTCCTTGGAGATCTGACCCTCCAGAGCGACCTGGACAACAACCAGGGGCTCGGGAAGAGCATTGCCCTCCTGGGGACCGAGCAGGACGTACAGCTGGTGCGCCGGGGCGTCGGAAAGCAGCTGCAGATCGTTGGGGGTGTTCTTGTAATGGGAGGCAACGTAGAGAGCCATCATTCGATGCAAAAAGGCCTCGGACACGGCGTGGTACGAGAACAGAGTGTCTCTGTTGACGGCAAACAGCTGGCACTTGTCGGGGTGGGGCGTGACGGCTCCCTTGACTCGGGGAGCGATGGTGGCGTCCAGACAAAGCAGCTTGTTCAGCCACTTCTCCACGGGGTCGCCGGGAGCGTAACGAATGGGCTCCTCGAGAACCACCTCGTGCAGGGTTCGGCCCATCTGGGTCTTGCCGGACTGGTCTCGCAGCTGCTGAATGAGCTTGAGAGACAGAGATCGGCCGGTACCCTCGTAACCGTTGATGGTGGAAGCCATAAAGACCAGGTAGGGGCCCAGCAGCTTCTTGACGATGGGCAGAGGGATGGCGGCAGCCTCATCAATGACCACCAGCTCGGCCTGGCCCAGAACATGCGAGTCGGCGGGAACAATGTACTGAATGGTCTGTCGGTGGGACTTGAAGATGTTGACTCGGACAATGGCCTTGTTGAAGGCGGGGTTGGTGGACTGCTGGATGTCGTAGTCCAGGTGCTCCTCGAAGCCCAGGGCGTCAAAGCCCTTGAAGATGAACTCGAAGAGGGTCTTCAAGTTTTCGGGAGACGGAGAGGTGATGAAGATGTTGGAGTATCCCTGGCCAACGGCAGCGGCAATGGCCACACCGAGAGCGGCGGACTTTCCTCGGCCTCGGCCTGCAGTGAGCGCTACCGTGCTCTTGAGGTTCTTCTCCACAATGGTATCAATGAAGGTGAGAATGGCCTTGCCCTGGTCCACGGTCTTGGCGATATCGACAAGCGCGCCGGTAGGCTGGATGTCCACGAGCGACTCCTTGAGGTCTCGCAGCTTCTGCACGTTCTCGGGCACGTCCTCGTCCTCGTCGAGAGGAGGAAGGGCTCGCACACCCTTGGCTCCGGAGATGGGCAGCACGTTGAGCTCGTCGTCGACCACCAGACAGGTTCGGCAGTCGTTCAGCGACAGCAGGAATCGCTCGTTGAATCGAGCGACAACGTCGTTGTGGGCCTCAGTTCGGTACCGGGAGTGAATGTCCATGGTCATGGTGTAGAGCTGCTTCACGGAGGCCATGCTCTTGAGCAGCATGACGACAATTCCGCCGCCCTCAACGGTCTCGATAGTTCGGGCAAGCAGGTTGGGGGTCAGAGCCTCAAAGTCCTGCAGAATGCACATGCCGTAAGTGTTACCGAGAATCTTTTCCGTCTCCTTGTAGTAGACATATCTAATGTTCTGCAGCGATACAAACAGCTCGAATGGATCCTCCTGGTTGGCCTCCCGCGAGCCCTGCTTGATCTCCTTCTTGATCTTGGCCTCTCGCTTCCGTCTGTGCGAGGTGAAGCCCAGCAGCTTGTTCTTGTAGGCCCAAAGCACCGACTTGTTCATTCGCAGGTCGGCGTTGGACATGAGGTAGTGGAGGTTGGGCAGCTGGTTCTTGGCATTATCTCCGACAATGATGAAGAAGGACCGCTTCTTCTCCTGCACGCCGTTTCGGATCAGAGCCGGGATTCGGGGGTCGATGGCTTTTTTTCCCATGGTGTTGGTTTGGTATGCTGTCTGGCAGGTTCTCTATTTTTTTAATTTTTGATTTCCCAAATTTTTTTAACCTCTGCATGAGCCAGCATGATCCGGTAGGGTAACCTTTCTCGCGAGCATATGGCCAATATCAGATATCACCACCACCACACGACCTCCAATCGGTACGAACCCACCACACACACCATGTCACCCACAGAGCAGGTCAGATACGACCCGTCGTCATTTCTCGGCGAGATTTCGGGCAAAAAGGTCAACGTCCGCGTTTCCACAGGAACCACCTTTTCTGGAGTTCTTCAGTCCGTGGATGGTTACATGAGCATTGTTCTGGAGAATGCCCAGGAGCTGATTGATGACAAGGTCGTTGGCGTCTACGACGATGATGTTTTTATTCGAGGAAACAATGGTGAGTGATTTGAGACGACGGAGGGTTGCATCAGCTTTGGTGGATGCATCCAGTACTGGGTGGATGGCAGCCAAAAGTATTGAGTGGATGGCAAGAGAAAAGGCGACACCGTCAATATCCTGCTCATTCGCTACATGCCACAAAAGTGGAGTTCAAATTCGAATACAAATTCAAATGCGCATCCGACTTGACCGTCATTCCCCGCACCTTGCTAACACAGTCCTCTACGTCGCAGCTGCCGACAAGTAACTTATTGATTATTCTGTAAATATAATGGCTGTTGGTAATGATAGAAGTTCGTTTTTAGCAATGCATGAACAGTAACTGCAGTAACTGTACAGTAGAAGCTCACGTGCCGTCTTGGCCATTAGTACCACATGCAATACACACTATACACTATACTCAACACCTGAAGTGCACACCCCATTCCATTTGTGTCCCAAACTCATACCACCCAGTGGATCCCGAAAACAGCCACCACAAACCAACTGTCGCCGTTGGAAAACAACCAGAACCAGCGTCATCACCCGGTCTCCTCGCGACACTCGTTCCTTGGTGCCTTTTGCCGTGATACCACATCCCTAGACAGTCTCGCCCAGTCCAATGATACCAATGAGTTCGTTTTCCGGATACCCTATTTGTGACACCAAACATGGTACTAACACAGAACGAACGTTTGACTCTTCGCCAGAAGCCACCCCAGTAAGGCTAAATAAACGTGACTCGGGCATCGGCCTGTCGGATTTCGCACCAGATACATCCACGCCCAAAACCTCCACGCCCAAACTGGCGCCGCGGTCCAAGTCTCTATACAAATTGGGCCCCGACTTCCACCCATCACCTCCATCAGTTGTGCTGTCGTACGAAAATGGCAAACCAGTGTCCATCAAGCTCAATGCACGAATTTATCGAGGCTTCGACGAGGAGGATGGCGAGTGGATCTGCTACAGACGGAATTACATGTCCCTGTGTGCCGCTTTCGACGTGGTGGAACACATTGACTCAGGTCTACAGCTAACGCCTAGGTATCCCTCAAGTCAAATATTCATCTCAAACGACCCCGACAGTCTTGATGCCTGTCTCTATTTTGTGCTACGCGTAGAGGCGAGAGTGTGCGGATCTGAGTCGCTCGCCACCCTCGTTCAACATACAGCCAAGCGGAATCCAGGGTCCCAAACCGAGCCCAGTGACGTTGTGCTCTTTCCTGGAAAGCTGCCTCCCCACACTTTTATTCGCGATAGTGCCAATGTGAGGTGTCCCAGCAAGTTGGAGCGCATCTTCAACACTTGCCATATTACGGCACGTGATCAGCGGGGCTTTTCACCAGGCCAGAAGGTATTCCTGAAGCACTACCCGGGACTTGAGGATAGCTCGGTGGCTCAGGTGGCCCGCTTTGAGCGGCTACAGTTTCAGTTCATCCAACGATGTCGCAGGGAGAGTTGCAAGTACCGACTAAGGGTTATTCTGCTGGCCAAAACTGCCAGGAGGGACGATTTGGTGGAGATTGCGTCGAGCTACACCCCCGAAGTGGTTGTGCGAGGTCGCTCACCTGCTAGCTACACTGCCTCGCCAAAGACGCCTCGCGCTCGCACTACCAGAGTTACCAGAGAGCCAAGTCTCTCTCCCACGCTACTGGAAGAATTTAGAGACATCTACGCAGCTGACAAGTCTCTCGACGGTGAGCTGTTGGAGGTGCCGTCGTCGCCCTTTTCCATGCCCCACACACATCAGTTGTCTCTTCCTGACTTATCCCAGAGTCTTTCCGAGACCGAGACTGAGTCTGAGTTTAGCTCTGGTGAAGACGCGGGCGAGGTGGCACTGTTGATGATTAAGTCTCCGCCGCAACTCTCTGCATCCACGGAGATCAAGATTGAAGGTGACACTCTAGAGGAGTTTGTACCTCAGTTGACTTTTGACACGGCTGGGTTTGCACTGTGTGAGTCTGTGTCTGAGGTTTCGTTTGATCTGGGGTCTTGTCTGAGTGACGTGTCTATTGCTGGTTAGCAATGTGCGTGGCGTGTGTGGCGTGGCGAGCGTAACGTGCGAGCGTGGCGCGGCGACGTGATTTATTTATTTACTTGATAAATTGCATTCTGCTGGTTTTTCAGTTAATTGAGGGGTAGCTGGACTAAAAGAGGAGATGGATGCGGATCGTGGATCAAACCAGACTAGGTTTTGAATGTCGTATTGAGGCAGCCACAAGAAAGGTGGCGTGGAACGATTTTATTATGATACCAGGGGGCAGGCGACGCCAGAGCCAAGGGGGCAATTGCACATTTGCGGGAAAACGTGCTGGATATTTCAGTTTGTATGGTCCATTCCATCAGATAAAAACTAACATTTTTTTAGCGCCGTTTAGGGTCACTTGGGCATGGTGCCGTTTGAAGTTTTAATCACCATGCTCGATCGAGTCTGCATTGTGCGAATCGCAATTGGCATAAGGTTAAGATTCTGGGGAAGATGGGAAATAAGGTTCCGAGACCTTTGTTTACACTTGCCACTTCGATATGGTTCCAGAGTCTGGCTACTGTTGAGTTGAAGGAGGTGATTAGTCTACAGACTGTAGTCTAGGGAGTCGAGTTGAAAGGACGTGTTCAAGGGGCAATTGGTGACAATTGGCGCTTTTCACGTATCAATGACGATTCCAGAACCAAAAAACGGAAGTTGACGAAACGAGAATCCTCTTTACAATGTCTTTGCCTCGATAGCAATGAAACAGCATGTGGTACGGTTGATGACGACATTCTGACCGAAACTTTCAGTCCTGTCTGTTGCTGGCTTCAATTGGCCCAAAAAGCGGGGTCTGATCTGGGGATCGCGGCCATCTATTGACGTTTTCGTTTACGGCAGGTTTCCCTGTACTCTCTTACGACTGTAGTGTAGAATCAATACTCCATGCAATTATATTGCCCTCTATTTCATAATATAAATATTAATGTTGGTTAAAATACAGACGGGGCCACTTAGATGAGCTGAGCAATGGCACCGACAACAATGGCGCCGACGGCGGGGACAACCATGGAGGCACCGGAGGAGCCACCAGTGGAGGAGGCGGAAGCGGAGGAGCCAGCGGAGGTAGCGGAGGCAGACTTGGAGGCAGAGCCGGAGGCAGAAGAGGCAGACTTGGAAGCAGAGCCGGAAGCGGAAGAGGCAGACTTGGAAGCAGACTCGGAGGCCTTGGACTCAGACTTGGAGGCAGACTCGGAGGCCTTGGACTCGGACTTGGAGGCAGAAGACTCGGCCTTGGAGGCGGAGGAGTCGACCTTGGAGGAGGCGGACTCAGCGGCAGAGGAGGCCTCGGCGGAAGCAGAGCCAATGACGGCAGAAGAGGCGGCGCCAGCGGCGTCAGAGGCACCGGAAACGATGGCGGAGCCAGCAGCGGTGGCGGCAGAGGCAACCTGGGCGGAAGCAATGGCGGCGAGGGCGAGGACGGCGGCGGCGGAGAACTGCATTGTGATGTGTATGTGTGAAGAAAAGTGGTTTTTGATACCGTTTCCAGACAGCGGGCTCACTCTTATTTATAAGAGCCGGACCAGCAATCAACGGATCTGTGTCATCAATGTCGCCATGGTGGCCGCACAAGGAAAAACGAAAAGGCTGAGCTTACAGTGTCGCGGTTCAATGGGGGCTCGTCTCCTTGCCCTGAGCTTGTGTGCGACCATGTCCTCTTTGGGGTATAGTCGGGGCTGAGTTTGCACCGAAGAGGCAACTGGGGAGCAAGGCAAGAATGCGCAAGCTTTAGTGAAATTGATTTGGCTGCAAGCCAAGATGGCGTCCCGAGCCAGGGCGTGCAGCATTGCTACTGGATGTGGCGGCGCAATTGCGGGTCTGTTTTGCTCCAACAGAGCCGCTGCTAGCGTTTCTCTGCGCTTTCCATTCCTTAGCTATTGACTTTTGCTTGACTTTGACTTAGAACTTGGTTTTTTTCTCCAGAGACGAAATTTAACATTTCAATACCATTGTTGCTCCAGCGTGTGCGACTGGCTGGATAAGCTGCAGCTGCCGCAGCTTCACATGGGATGCACGACGCGACTTGAACAAGTGCAAAAGTGACCCCCTTGATGATCGCATTGCTCATGCATTCCACCCTGAAACGGACAAGCCCCGATGGGGCGGAGGGACATAGGGGTGCTGCCCAGCGGCGGGCCGGATGTGAGCAATGACGGGGCATGGTTTGCAAATTCAGGGCCGAAGCATGTGGCGGCGGCGGCGGCGGCGGCAGCAGCAGCGGTGGCAGCAGGGGCGGCGGCAGGCAGCGCGATTGTCGAGGCGGATGCCACTGCTGCCGCCGCTTGTGCTTGTGCTGCTGCTGCCACTGCTGCTGCTGCTGCCGCCGTTACCCATACTGCAACCTCCGCCGCATCTGCCGCCGCTACTGGTCACCGCCAACTCTGTCTCCCGACTCACCGCACTAGACTAAAGGCAGAGACTAGCGTTCAGCATTAATTCAATTCCAAACAAAATGTTTATACATATACATGTTCAATTGAATTTTATGAGAACGAAAAGAGTGCCAGACTCATCTCTCTGGTGCCCCTCTGGAACAGGAAAGGGGCCGACGCAAAATGCGTCTTTGCTGCGCCTCTGGAAACATGTCTCTGAAAGCTGCTCCGTTCATCTCCGCATCAAGTGTCTACCTTATATATGGGTCTAACGGGCTGTGGGGAAACGTCAAACGATCAGTTGTCCCGGTCTGACGTGAGGTACCCACCCGTGTCTGTCTTTAGCTACCGTACTTACTCCTTCACGTCGCTCTGGTAGCACCGATTTAACTCAAACTAACTCCCCACCGTATGTATACCGCGATGAATCTTTTCTTGGCAACGAGTTTGAGCGCGAACTGAAAACGACACAACTGGCCAATGGCGTGAGCCACGGAAACGAGAGCCGCACCAATGGGTCCGCCGTCTCATTTCCAACAAAGTGCACTTTTCCGATTTTTAATATCTCAACAGAAATGTGGCAGTTTTTTAGCGGCGATATTTTGAAACATCTAGGGTTCACATCCTCAACTTTTTTTCTTTTTATATTTTTTTTTTTTCAACGCTAAGCATAGGGGCTAAACTAAGCTCAGGCCACGACTATGTACATATATACATCACGTAAATATGTAACTATTGGCATGCTATTAATATTATTTTAGATTGGGAATATTGCCTGTGGGGTGGTGGTGGTGTGGCAAATACGATCGACAAGATAATATTTGGGCCAACAGATTATAGGATTTCGAGGCGGGGGGGGCGGAGCTGACACACGGTGGTCACTGGTTCATCAAACGTGACACATGGCACACGGTTCAGGTCACGTTTCGCTTCCAATGTCTCACCATGTCTCATGGCTCACTTTTGCTTTTTTTTCTTCCTCCTGCTACCTTGGTGCTTCATTCCAGTCGTGGTAGCGCCACGCGTGCCTTAGCCTTAGTCTAGACACCGCCTGTGGGGTTGTGGGTTGGGGTCATTCCAACTTCTCCTAACTGGGCAGATTCAGAGAAAAGTTCATGTCCGCGTGCTTGATAATGCTAATGGGCTCGCGCACGGCACGCTTCAGTTTGCTGGAAATGGAGTAACTGTAACTGCCCACAATGACGCTTCGCACCTCGGGCAGCGGCTTGAAGTTGGAGCCCTTGGTCACGTACATGCCCACGCTCACTGGCGCAATCTGAACGCTCTCCTTGGGTGAAGATCTCAGCTCTCTCTCAATGGCATCCTCACGTCCGATTTCCATCTCATACGAGTAAAACAGCTGCTTGTCCAGTCGTGCAGTTTTCGCGTTACGCTTTGGCCGCGGTTGCTGCTCGCGTTGTTGATGTTGGTTTTGATGCGGATGCTGCTGGTGCTGGTGCTTGGCTTTCGAGATAAACTCGGTATCTGGGGGGATGCGCGAGATCGGTACCTCTGCCGGCATGGCCAGACCAAACCCTGACAGCGACGCGTTGCTGCTGCCAGATGCTGCATCCGATGCAGGAGCAGAAGGAGTCTTGACATCTCCCAGAGCTCGGGCCGCCAGTCCTCCTAGCTCTCTCTCGCCATTGGGCTCCAACGAGAGACCAGCGGGAAGCTCTCGACCGGGCCGTGTGGGTGAAGCTTCACGCCACGGCGATCCCGATGTTACATCGGATTTAGGCGAGGGAAAGAATCTGGACGTGCCACGGCCGTTGCGTAGCTCGGGCGACTGGGGATCGTCCAGCAGCCGCGGCTTGTCGTAAGACAGAGGCGACCATGCAGATTTTGCGGCAAACCGTTTCGGGGCCCAGATTGGTGGTGCAGGTGCGGCATTGGCAGCACTGGTGGCATTGGCATTGGTGACATTGTTGGTTGTGCTGTTGGACGTTGCAGCGGCAGCGGGTGCAGTGGGAACCTCTTTTTCCTTGGCTCTAGCCTCAGCCTTCTTGGCCAGCTCCTCAGCTCGTTTTCGGGCTGCTTTACGACGTTCCTCCTCCACTCGCTGCTCCTCCTCCTTGCGCAGTTTTGCCTTTTCTCGGGCCTGTCTCATGGTTTCCTCCTGTTGCGCCAGCAGGGTGGCAGCGTCCATGATTGGAGCCGCCTTCTGGGGTGGTGGTGATGCTACTGCTGCTACCGGCACTGCTGCTGCTGCTGCTGCTGGAGGCGATGCTACGACTTTGTGCACTGGCACTGTGGTGGCTTTTGGTGAGGCCATTTCGGCCCGGGTCGTGAGAGGACTTCGTTTGGAGCCGCTGCTCTGGCTCATACGTCGGGCTGGGATGCCGCCTCCGCCCTTGTAGTTTCGAGCGTCTCCTCCTTCCATGGACTCCACCTTGCCGCTCTGGTCGTTATAGAGCTCTCTTCTGGGGTGGTAGTCGTTGGAAAAGCGGTCGTACGAGTCGTACCGCATGGCGCCAAACGGCGATCTCTCTGGAGACAGTCGGCCTCTTCTGTCGAACCGGTCGTTTCGGTCGTATCTGTCGTTTCCATACCGGTCATTGCCGTAGCGGTCGTTTCCATAGCGGTCGCTGTTGTTGTAGCCTCCTCCATGGCCTCCTCCATGACCGCCGTGGCCTCCGTGGCCTCCGTGGCCTCCGTGGCCGCCTCCGCCGCCTCGCCACCTGTCGTCAAACAGCGATTGGCGGTTCTGCGAGTTGGTCTGGGCGTGGGCCTGGGCCGCCCGCTTGGCCTCGTACTCCTTGAGCTGCTGGTCAATGGGCACGTAGTTAGTACTTGTGAGCGGTTTCCACGCCTGGGCGGGCCGCGCTCCGGCCGCCACCACCTTGGGCAGGTCCTCCGCGGGCTCCTCCACCTCGGTGGCCTCCTCGGGCATGTCGTCTGCCCAGTCCTCAATGTCGTCGTCCTCGGCCCAGTTGAATCCGTCGGCCGACGGCTGGCGGTGCCGCTGGGCGAGGTGGATGCCCAGCTTGATGAGCTCCTCCTCCGGCAGGTCGTTCATGGACGACTTGCGCTCGCTCTTTTCCGGTTCCGCCGGCGCCAGCGAGATTTCCTCGCGCTTGGGCGACGCAATTCGGCGCCACACCCCCTGCGACGGCGACCCAAACAGCGGCGACTGCGTGGTTTTGGGCGACGCCGAGTTGTCGCGCTTGAGCGGCGCCAGCTTGAAGTGGCCGGACGACGAGATTTTCAGCGACGAGTCTGTGTTTGCGGCCGAAGAGGGGGTTCTGGAGTCGGATTTGGCCGTCTGCGGCGGCGGCGACGGTGCCTCTGGCTTTTGTTTTTTCAGCCAGTCGGCCAGCGACTGCGACTGCGACTTGAATGGCTTCTTGGCCTCGTCTAGCGGTGACATGTGGCGGTGGTTGCGTGGGGAAGCGTCGCAGCTGTTTTTTTTTTTCGGGGGGGGGGGGAGAGAGATGTGCAATGTGGTGTGGTGCACTGCGGTGATGTTTAAGCTGTTGTTGGGAGGGGCGTTTCGAAGCGGAGTGCTCCCAGAGGCGCAAAATTATTTTTCATTTTGCGGCAAGCGAGGGCGCGCGAGGGCGGGGGGCGGAGAATCTTTGCGGTCGGGGGGCTTGGGGGCGGTGCGGGCGCCGGTTTCCGCCGGTTTTGCGGGCGTTTGGGGCCCTTTACAGTGGTCTGTTCTGTTGAGTGAAATTTCCTTTTCCTTTTACTCCAGGTAAATACTGTCTTTTTTTTCAACTACGTACAGAGTCTGTAGACGAACCATGTCTTTTTTTTCTTCTTCTTCTTCTTTTCTTTCTTTTTTTCTTTGCAGAAGCTACCTTGTAATAAAAAAGCAGACGATACTGCAAGCAAGCGTTAACCATATACAGCTCTCTAGAGCCATATGGAAAAAGCAGTAAATGTGCACTAGCGGCAAAAAGAGGCCATATCTGTACCCCCCTGGGTGGATCCAGACTGGGCAAAAGGGGCTCGACCTGTTTTGGTTTGTTTTTGGCGGCTAAATCGGAGTTGAAGGGGTAGTTCTCTAGTCCTGATCAGACAGACCTGGGGCTGAATAATAAATGTGGGTTCTTTTTTTTTTCTTTTTTTATATATTTTTCTCTTCTTTTTCAGAACTCACTCCTGAGTGACTTCAATTGGATGCGTATACCTTCTGAACTGAACATGAGAGAGATAGGATTCCTTTCTTAGAATAAAAAACAAAAAAATAATCCAACCGACTAGGACCCCCGACTAGACAACCAGCAGCTAATACTGACCAGGTCGAGACTAGAAATCTGGCAATTGCTCCAGAAAGCCGTTTCTACTTTTTTTCCGCTTCCAAAAAAAACAACCAAACCCCCATAAGCTTATCTGATGCTGACGCAGTACCTACCCCAACAATGCTCAGATCGGTGCGTCATTTGTCGACTTTGACATCCCAGCCACGGGTGGCGATAGTCGGAGCCGGCCCGGCAGGCTTCTACACCGCCCACAGACTGCTCAAGCTGCAGCCAGACTCAAAAATCGATCTGTTCGAGTCGCTGCCGGTTCCCTATGGTTTGGCTCGACATGGAGTGGCTCCAGACCATCCAGAGGTGAAAAACTGCCAGGACACGTTTGACGAGGTTGGCTGCGACCCCCGCGTGCAATTCTTCGGCAACGTCACCGTCGGATCACCGTCCCTCCCCGTAGACAAGCTGCGGGAAAACTACAACGCTGTGGTTCTCTCTTACGGAACCCACACCGACCGACGGCTGGGAATCCCCGGAGAAGATCTCAAAGGAGTGATTTCGGCCCGCAACTTTGTCAATTGGTACAACGGCCATCCCGAGCAGGAGGCGCTCAATCCTCCTCTCCACAAGGCCGAAGATGTGACTATTGTAGGCAACGGAAACGTCGCCATGGACATTGCTCGGGTGCTGCTGGCTCCTCTGGACCATCTCAAGACCACAGACATCACCGAGCAGGCCTACGAGACGCTCAAGGCGTCCAAGGTGCGTCGTGTGCGGATCATGGCCCGAAGAGGTCTTTTGGAGTCTGCCTTCACCATCAAAGAGATTCGGGAGCTGTTCAAGCTGCCAGACACTGGATTCGTGCCATTCCCACACACCAGATGGGACGACGTTCTAGCTACACACAAAAGCTACAAGCGTCCCCTGTCGCGAATCATCAAGCTCGTGGAGGAATACAATCTAAAGGCCAAGGAAATGGACCCCCAGCACTTTGCTGCTCTCAAACAGTGGTCTCTGGACTACCTGCTGTCTCCCAAGGAGATTATCGGCAATCCCAACGACCCGGATCTCGTCAAAACGCTCATTGCTTCCGAAAACCGACTGGTTTCAGCCGACGGATCTGGGCGTATTGGCGTGGAAACTACAGATGCTACCGAAAGCTTCGACACAGATCTGGTGTTTACCAGTATCGGCTACGCGTCCACCCCTCTAGCTGGCATTCCCTTTGACGACCGCAGAAGCGTCATTCCCTCCTCCAGAGGACGGGTGACTGACGGAATCTACGCTGCTGGATGGGTCAAAAACGGCCCCACTGGAGTCATTGCGACCACCATGGCCGACTCTTTCGACACAGCCCAGGCCATTTCCGACGATATTGCCGCCGGAAAGCTGGCTGGGTCCTTTTCGGGCTCTTCAGGTCTGGCCGACCATCTGCATGACTCTGTTTCATGGGAGCAGTGGAAAAAGTTGGAGGAACACGAGCATTCGCAGGGCAAGGCCGTTGGAAAGCCCCGTGAAAAGGTCAACAATGTGGATAAGATGCTGCAACTCGCTCGGCAGTAAAATGTATATAGTGACTCAACGAGCGGCACGAGAGATGTTTCAGGACGTAGTTGTGGAGAAGTAGCCAGTTTTGAGGCTTCCGCGGTGAAACACAGAAGGGATTTATATGATAGTACCATTTTGATTGATCTGGGATGAAAATTAATGATGGTTTGGATGAACAAATGATGACTTTTGATGCTTTCTGTAGGTCTTAATTTAGCGAAAACCAATTCACGATTAAAAAACGCTACGAGAATACTATAAAAAATCTGAAAAAACCAATCTTCTCAGAAAGACCAACACTTTCGGATGAGCTTGAGATATTTACAAATATAAGACAGTGACTACGATTTGTAGGGACCTTTACGCAAGACAAAAGGATGAGGTAAGATGAACCTTAATAAAAGATTGTCAAAAAAGCTTCGATATCCAAGGATGAAGGTCTGACCAAGTGAGAAAGATATCGAGGGTAATATCGTGGAAAATCAACTTTTGAAAAAGCAATATTGTTTAATGGGCTGTACTACACCTGGCTGTATCACTTTCCCAACCATTCAACCAATATTCATGTGTTTAATCATCCATCCTCTCCGCACATGACCCAGCTAGCCCACAAATTCAATGTAAAACACGTAACAATAACAGCATCGAAAATCTAAAGAGTGCAATGGTTTTGAAATATAAATATGAGTGAATTCACTGTATTCGCCTGTTTCTCCTCTGTACACAAACTCCCCCATTATCGGACACTACTTCCACTCAGTCATTACTCATAACCTATATAACATCCCAAGAGCCAAAAACCCTAACCCAGCTCCCAACCAATCAAAGTGCATGCTATTGGCAAACGCAATATCTAGGTCTAGAGATACATCTATCAGCACCAGATATCACACAACACACAAATGCTGTCTCGAAGCCTCCGACAGCTGAGCCAGCCCTCCGTGCGATCGTTCGCCACCTCTGCTCGGCTCCTCCAGGCCAAGTCCGGTGACGTCTCCGAGGTCAAGGTCAACCTCGACAATGTGCCCCCCCACGAGATTGTCAGCGGAGCTCCTGCCGAGATTTCTCGAAACCGAGTGGTTCGAATCTTCCAGCAGGCCAAGCCCGCCACTCAGAGCGGAGAATACGGTGAGTAGCGACGAAAAAAGCGCCGAATTCGGCCCAGAACTGAGCCTCTTGGACGCACATGAGTCCACGAGAGATAAACGAACGTGTAGCTGGACGCGAGCGAGATAAAGAGACACAAACGCATCTGCTGCTGACACTCCACGTGTCACCACCCCCCAACAACCGCAACACATACTAACCAAGGTACCTTTGCCTGGCGTCTTGACTGGGACATTGTCGACCGAGCAAACCGATGGGAGAACGACCTCATCGGATGGCAGTCTTCTGCTGATTACATGTGAGTATAGAACGAAACGACAGCACAGACACGCTCAGAACTAACGCAGGCAAGCCACACAGATGAAGTTCAACAACAAGGAGGCCGCCGTCAACTTTGCCAACAAGCAGGGATGGGACTACTACATCCAGGAGCCCCACCATCGAAAGTTTGTTGTCAAGCAGTACGCTACCAACTTTTTGCATTCTTCTGGCAAGCTCAAACACATTCGAACCAAGTAAGAAGATATGCATTGATATTGAATGGGGTGACCCTACGGGACTGACGGAGTGTAGAGTAGAGGGTAGTAAAGGGTAGTAGAGGGTAGTAAAGGGTAGTAGAGAGTAGTAGCAGAGGGTAGTAGTGAGAAGAGAGGAGAAGTCAAAGAAGCAGTGGTATTATGGACGATTGAGAGTGGATATGTGATATTGATAGAGCGTGTGACCAGAAACAATCATCAGAAAACGACATTGAATATATCTGTGACAAACAACATATGAAAGCGACAGTTGAAAGGTGATACTGTGACTTTGACAGTGAGACGCTGGTAAAAACGATCGAAAGCTTTCATATTCATGTTTTCAACTGTTTTCAATATTCACATATTTACAGTCGATATCGTATAATCGCACTTTTCACTGTAGCGCAAGCATGGGCCATTCCAAAAGACGATATATCGGCTCTAAAAGAAATCTGAAAAGTGCATTCGTCTGTAATTCGTTTTATGAATCGATTGGTGCCATGGAGACCTCTTCAACTTGCCCACAGCTCGCCCCCAACTCACCCCCCAAAACCAACCTCATGCAGCCAAACTAGTGAGCACCTGATAAGGTTTGCCAGTGTGGAAATAATGATGCACCACGTCCAGTGACTAAATTAAATCCCCACACGGTCATCACGAGACAGAGAAAAACCCCGTTTCCTGGATGGCAGACGGCTCAGACACAAAGCCCGTGCCCAAGGGGCCCCGCGGCGCGCGTGCGACCAACGGAGTGGCCGCCATGTTTCCCGATCGCAACCGTCCGGAGCGCGACTTGTTTGACGAGCGGGACCGCAGCTACGACCGAAGAGACTACTACAAGTACGACCGCGAGTATCCGTCTCGCGACTACGATCGCTACGAAAAGTACGACAAGTACGACAAGTACGACCAGTACAGCCGCTACGGCTCGTACGAGCGTCCCAGAGACCGCGATTTTGACAGATCAAGGGACTCCCGCGACAGAGACTCCCGCGACTCCCGAGAACCGCGAGATTCGCGAGATTTGCGAGACCTGCGGGACTCCCGAGACCCCCGCGACTCACGCGACTACCGTCCAGCGAGATCCCGCGACTTTCGCGACTCCAGAGACCGAGATTTCCGAGACCGCGGTTCTCGCGATCGCGACTATGTTTCCCGAGACCGAGATCGCGACCTGGACCGGGACGATCGAGATTTGCGAGACTCACGGCCTCTGAGGACCCATCCGCGGGACCGCGACTCGCTTCCCCGGTCTCCTGCTCCCCGTTCGCCGCCTCCCAGAGACTCCAGAGACGCTCGTGATTCCAGAGACTCTAGAGACGCCAGAGACGCCAGAGACGCCAGTTTCCGATCTTCGCGGGAGCCAAAGGAGTGGGATTCGCGAGAAAAGGACAAGTCGCGGGACTCGCGCGAGTCCTTCCGAGACTCCAGAGACGCCAAAGACAGCTTCAGATCCGACCTCAGGTCCGATCCGGCGCCCCAGACCGCGCCCACACCCCGACTAACGCCCACAACCGTCAAGCCCGAGCTTCCGACGACCCAGCCGCCGGCGCCACCGTCGCCAGATCGGCTCAAGACGTATTCGCAGGCCGTTTGGGACGAGGTCAAGAGCAGGGCCAACACTCGCATCAGCTATGATCCCGAGCTGGCCAAGGAAAAGCAGGGCAAGAAGCCCATTTACGGCGAGTTGACGGACACGAGCAGTTTCGATCCCAGAACGAAACATCCCCATTATTTCAAAACGTCCAGCAAGACCAACAGAAAGCCCTATCAGAGGTTGCCTGTTCCCAGATTTAGCGTGAGTATGAGAGAGAGAGAGGGAGGGAGTTGGGGGGAGGATACGATTGGAGGAGACGTGAGAGAGAGGGAGAGGGAGAGAGAGAGAGAGTGAGAAAATTGGAGGGGTGTCAGTGAGATCACTGGAAGAGACGTGAGTCAAGGTGCGAGTGAGAGAGATTTTCGAAAAAAGAAACCCAATCTCAGTGAGAGACGAGCGCCCAGATTCCTGCTCCAATCGCCAGTATCATCGCCACATCCACACATTCACTCATCTCGTCTCTCATCTCTCGTCTCTCATCTCTCATCTACAGTTATGCTTATCTACATGCCTGCACTCATAATATTATGCAGTATGCAGTACGGCATGTAGTCATGCACCTGACCCATCTCCACCTCATCGCTCCCGTTTCAACACCCCCCAATTACCCATTACCCCACCACCCACCACCCGCTAACACAGTACGACTCCAACTCCGTCACCCCCCCGCCCGTCACCCGCATCATCGTCAAGGGCCTGTCGCCGCTAACCACCTCCAAGGCCATCACCACCCACTTCAAGACCTATGGAGAGCTGGAGTCCGTCAACATGGTCGAGGACCCCACCACAGGCTCGTCGGTCGGCGCCTGTCTGGTGCGCTTCAAGGTGGTCAAAAGCAACTACGAGGCCGCCCACCAGTGCGTGAAACGAGCGATTGACGGCCAGCGAGCCGGACGAATCGACCAGGCCAAATACCGCGTGGAAACAGACGAAGACGGCAAAAAGGCCGCGGAAATCATCAAAAGAGTGGCGCTCAGAGCAGCAAACAAGCCCAAACCGCCGCCAAAGGGAGCGCCCACACAACCGGCGGCCGACAAGCCCATAATCGACAAACTGCCGACCCCCGTTCCCTCCGCCAAGCCGTCTCCCAAGGCTGCCCAGCTCATCAAAACCAGCGCCTACATTTTCATCGCAGACAAGTATCTGCCCGACGACAAGGTGTTTGCGTCCGACATTCGACGCATGCTGCGCGACTTTCGCTGGTTCGACATTCTCAAGGAGGGAGACGGCTTCTACGCGTTTTTCGACAACAACCGCGAGGCCACCGACTGCTTTGGCGAGATGAACGGCCGCAAAGTCAACGGCCACAGAATGGCCATGGCCATGGTGCCCCTGGCTCGGGCCGCGCCCAAGGAAACCAAGGAGAAGGCCGCGGAAGAGGTGCCCAAGCTGCCGCCCAAGGACGAGGCCCGACGGCTCATCATGGAGGAGCTGACCAACAGCCTGCGCAAAGACATCAAGGAGCGGGTCATTGCCTCCACCATTGTCGAGTTCCTCAACCCCGCGCGGTTCCACCACATTCAGCAGACCATTCCTGCTGCAGAGACCGCTGTGGAAACGGCAGCTGGACCAGTCGACACTCCCGAGCCAGCAGCTCCGGCGCCCAGCTTCCTGCCGCGGTTCAAGATCAAGAAGAAGGGCGAAAAGAAGAGCGACACTGCGAAAAAGAGCCGCAAGAAGGTCTCTGCCCGTCCCATGAACCACGTTCTCAACGACTACTACTCGGACGGAGAAGACAGAGACAGCACACGCACGTCGACACCCATTGTCGCCGAGGCCCCGGAGCTGCGCAAGCCCCGAAAGAAGAGCTCAGTTTCCAGCAAACGACGGCTGATGGACTTTACCAGCTCCGAGGACGACGACGACGACGACGAAGAGGAAGAGGAAGAGGAAGAAGAGGAGGGAGAGGTCGAGGAGGAAACCAAGACCGAGGAGGAGGGGCAATCGACTCTGGACACGTCTCAGCGAATCACCACCGAGTTTGGAGACGTTCTTGACTGGGCTCCTGTCCACACCATGCCTCAGCCGGTCACCACCGACAAGGACGACCTTTCGCTGACCACAGTGTCTGGCATGCAGGGACTGATCAAGGACGACGAGGATCTGGAGCTACTCGCAGAAGTCTTGCAGGGCACAGAGCCCCAAAAGATTGATGGAGAGGCTTGGGCGTGGTCTCAGAAGAAACTGAACCAGCTGGTGACCAAGGAGAACTCCGAGTACCCCGATCTGGCTGCTCCCATGGCGTTTTCCAACTCCACCGGCTCGTGGAAGTCGCAAGGCTACTTTAAGATTCTCGAGGCTGCCAAGTCCGAGTATCTGCCTCACCGAAAGAAGCTCCACGTTCCCATTGACACTCTGCAGCTGGAAGAGGGAGAGGAGAAGAAAAAGAAGGAGAAGGGAACGTCCAACTCACGAGTCAACCGAGCCAACAACCGACGACTGGTGGCCGATATCAACATGCAGCAGCAACTGCTTTCCACGGAAACAGATGTGCTCAAGTTCAACCAGCTGCGGAAGCGAAAGAAGCCCGTCAAGTTTGCTCGATCAGCCATTCACAACTGGGGTCTTTACGCCATCGAACCCATTGCTGCTAACGAAATGATCATCGAGTACGTGGGCGAAATCATCCGCCAGGAAATTGCCGACCTGCGAGAAAAACGGTACATGAGATCCGGCATTGGCTCGTCATACCTGTTCAGAGCGGATGAGAGTACTGTGGTTGACGCCACCAAAAGGGGAGGAATCGCTCGGTTCATCAACCATTGCTGCACACCGAGCTGCACGGCTAAAATCATCAAGGTGGAGGGCCAAAAGCGTATCGTCATTTACGCATCTCGAGACATCAACGCCAACGAAGAGTTGACGTATGACTACAAGTTCGAGAAGGAGATTGGAGAGGAGAGAATTCCCTGTCTTTGTGGCGCTGCTGGCTGCAAGGGGTATCTCAATTAGGATGGGCGTAGTGTTTTCTATGGAGCATCAGTAATAATATTTTTCATTTATATCGTACAATGGGCCAGCTTGGCATCTTTTTCAATCAATCAATCAATATCCTCTATGTTCCTATGTACGTCAATGCTACCAGCTACTCCTGCTTGGACAGATCCAACGCATCCTTGAGCTCATTAATACCAACTCCAGTGCCCTTTCCAACAAAAGAAAACCCAATGAGCTTGTCTCCTCGTCCACGAACAATCTGCAGTCGCGAGCCTTCCCGAGTGCTGCTGGTGGCAGCCTGCTCAACCTCTCCCTGGACATCTGCCAGCAAAACACACGAAATGTCCTCCGAAGTGTCCATCTCGTCGTCGTCGTAAACGGCCTCCTGCTTGGGCTTGACAAACCCAAACGATCTGCTGCTGTCGATTTTCAGGTCCTCCACGGGGATGGTGGTGTGCTCCTTGGTCAGCGAGATCCGTCCAGTGTCCTCGTCAATGTCCATCAGCGGAATCTTGGTGTCCTTGAGAGCAGCGAGAACCGCAGCCCACACGTAGTCCTGAACGGGTCCGTTGCGACTGACGACGGTCACGTTGGCATGCAAACACAGATATCGCTTCTGGTGCTGTCCAGCGTCGAAAATCGCCTCGTCCTGCTGGCCCTCCTTCAGGAAGTTTTTCAGCTCGAAAAACTGCTTGCTCTCAGGTGTGTTGAAAATGCCCTTTCGCAGCAAGTCGCAGCTTTTTCGACTAACCACCTGCTCCTCGTCGCTGGGAGGTCCGCCCATGGCCGCACTGCTGCCGTTTGCGCCCCGCAGAATCTCAACATTGGTGAAGATGCCTCCCTCTTCCTCAGAAACAGAGCCAGTGATACCGCAAACAATGCTCATACCGTCAGCCTGAATGAGAGAAGAGCCCCAAACCAGAGTGCTGGAGGCAGACTCCTCGCCAACGGGCTTTTTCAAGCCTCCGAGAAATGAGTTGATCTTTCGATGCTGGGTGAAAGATCGATCTGTGGCTGGCCGAACGCCCTGATTGAGATGTCTGTGAAGGTAGAGGTCTGGGACCAGTCGCGAGAAGACCTCGGAGGGGTATGTGATGGGTTCCATGGTCATTACGCCGGCGATGTTGTGTGTTGATATTACTTTGTGTGTGTGGTGGGGTTCTATCAGTTTAGACGTGGTGCATGATAGGAAATATATTTTCCTGCAAACTTAGTTGGTGGCGATGTATTCTGTAGTTCCTTAAGAGTGTGTTAGAAGAGAGAAAGGGACGTAATTTTTCAGTAAAAACGAGTCTTAACGGGTACAAGAGTAGGTGGGGTAACAATAACCCTTTTGTTTTCTACTTTTCCACTTTTCCGCATTTGCTTAGTAAGCAGATTGGAGAAGCGATAACCAAAAACAGATTGTAGATGTGGTATAGAAATTCTAAAGAGTGCATTCTGTTCAGCTTGAGCAATCAAATTCACCGACACAACTTTCATCCCTACTACACCTCTAAAAATATATTTATAGTACTGATTCGGGGTTCAAGTTCCATCTCCTTGTGATTCGTAAAAGTTAACCAACAGTTACTAATTAGAGAAGTCTCAAACTAACTCAAGATTCAGATCTGTCAAAGAAAAAAAAGAAGAGAAAAGTAAGGACCTACAAGACTTTAGTATGCCTTTGGTAGCGTTAAAATGGTCAAAAAGGCCACTTCAGGACTCATATACCATCTCTAGACGCCCACGTAGGTCGTCAGCTGAACGTATTTATGCACTTACCCTACTTAAGACCCCCTCACTTGTATCAACTGTTGGGACAAGTTAATGCGGAGACGGGATGGGACGACATCCTAATACAGAGATGATGCGCAACTTTGTTCTTCAGAAGAGTCGTCTAAGATGCCGGGAAATGCGACAAATCGAAATCTGAAAAGTGCAATATCTTTGCAATTGCATTTTATATCCTCTGGATTTTTCCATTTTATTAAATCTCCTGTGGAACGACATTTACACTGTGCTGTTGAGATTGAACAAACTCATGCACTTCATTCAAAGACACACTATAATGCAAAAGTGGGGTGCAGGACACACACGACGGCACAGGAACGTCAAATGTCCATACGACAGTACTGTGCTGGCATTTAGATGTGTGAAATGCAAAGATTACACAATCTCTGTCACGGTGGCGTCACGTGACCGCACACACGGCTCGCCTACATGACGTCACCGCTCTCTCTTTGGTCACACTACAAGAGAGCTTTAGACTCAACCTTCACTCCCACATCTCATCTGCATTCCCAGAGTTTCGTTGCTCTCGGAAAAACATTTCAAACGTTTCCACTGTTTCACCACTTTTTATTCCGCCATGCAAATCACAATCGTCGGATCTCTCAACTACGACCTCGTCACCATCTCCAACCGGCTGCCCAACGCCGGCGAAACCATGTTTTCCCAGGGCTTTGAGACCCACTGTGGAGGCAAGGGAGCCAACCAGGCTCTGGCCACAGCTAGACTGTCGTCAAAGGTCCCAGACGTGTCCGTCAAGATGTACGGAAAGGTTGGCAAAGACAACTTTGGAACGCTGCTGAAAAACAATCTCCGAGAGTCCCACGTGGACGTCTCTGACATTCAGGAGCTGGATGCCAAGTCTGGTGTGGCAGTCATCTTTGTCGATCAGGACTCGGGCGAAAACCGAATCATGGTCTACGCAGGAGCCAACGGCGAGTGGACTGAGGACGATCTCACCGATGAGCTGTTTGACACAGACATGCTCATTTTCCAGAACGAAATCCCCATCGATGTCGTGTACAAGGCTATCGAAAAGGCCGACTCCAAAAAGGTCCAGGTGGTCTACAACCCCAGTCCCGTGGACGAGCGAGGCCCCATCCCCGCCTCCGTTCTGAGCAGCATAGATTACCTCATTGTCAACGTCACCGAAGCTACTCTGATTTCCGGTGTCCAAATCAACGAGGAGGCCCCCAAGGAGGAAATCAAGAAGCAGGCAGACGAGGCAGCCCAGGCCCTGTTCAAAATGGGAATCAAACAGGCCGTGGTAGTCACTCTGGGAGGAAACGGCGTCATCTACAAAACCAAGGATGATGCTGGACACGTGCCCTCTACAAAGGTGGAGAAGATCGTCGACACCACCGGAGCCGGAGACACCTTCCTTGGTGGCTTTGCTACCTGTATCGTCCAGGGCAAGTCCGTTCCTGATGCCATTGCCTTTGGATCCAAGGCTGGAGGAGTTGCTGTCACCCGACGAGGAGCTGCCGAGGGTATTCCTTATGACCATGAGTTGTGAGAGTTTTGATTAAAAATGTATATAACGAATATTTATCCTTTCACCTGTGCCATGTCGTACTACCAAAAATCTACCACAATACATTACACTCTCTACAAGGTACTCTCCATAATCATATATGCATGCACTTTATTAGCTAAATGGCGTCAATATCCACCTCTTCCTCCTCAACCTTGTTCTCCTTGAACTCCTCAGGCCACTGCGAGTGGACACTGGAATGCATATCCGAATCTCCAGGAGTGGGGAGATCACTGGCCAGATTGTCCTCGTCAGAAGAAGACAGTGTCAGCGATGCAGCTTCCCAAGGAATGCCTGTTCCCACGGAAGAATGACTCTCATTGGAGTCAGCAGAGCTCTGAGGAGATGGCCCCAGAACAGAACCAGGGCCGGCATAGGCAGGCGGGTTACCAAGCGGAGACTGAGGCGTAGCAAGATCGTTGCGAAGCTTGAGACGATTGGAAACATGAGATCCAGAAGAATAGCTAGAAGAGCCAGCAGAAAGACTGCCCCCTCCACTACTGCGAGTGCCGCCAATCATCTTTCCCTCGGCAGTGGCAACAAAAGACGAGTAAACAGTCAGATCGTTCTCAGCTCGCTTGGTGACCAGATCTCGAAGCACCTCATGAGTTTTGGTTGTGCCGGCAACAGCGCCATCCCCTCCCCTTCGCTTATAGAACAACAAGTATGCGTTGCTGGATACGATATTCTCAGGCGACACCGGCGAAACGTTGCTGTCGTTGTAATGATACCACTTGCTGTCCACAAAGTTCTTGGCATATGCAGTGTAGTGTCCTCCTCCAAGACCTCCCATGTGGTTGTCCACGGCGATCAAATCGTAAATAAGTGGATTTTGGTCGTTCGATGCCTCCCCTACTCTGTCAGTCAGATCCAGACCTTCAATGGGAAAGTTGACAACCTCAGAAATTTTATCGCGGAAGTTTCGACTGCTGGAGAATCTCTTCAGGTGAATAACAAGAATCTCAGGACACTTCCACAGCTCAATCTTCTTGGTAGCCTGTCTGAAGTCCTTGCACACAGGACAGTACCACAAATCATCATCAGAGAGAACCTCGGGGGCAGAAAAGAGGTCTAGACACTCACTCAGCTCAATACCCTTGTGAGCACGAGCAGAACGGGCAGCTCTTGCAGCGTCAAGAGCGGGGTCAGAGATAGTCTCGGCCTGCTCGACCAGCTGGGAGTGCTCAGAGATGAACTCAGCAGCACCATCAGCAGTCCAATCGCAGACAATACCCTCACTATGAGTAATGAAGTTAGTGGGCACAGGCGGAGACGGCAGAGAGGCGCGTCTGTCAAATGGAGGGGGCGGGGGCAAACATGAAGATGCATCTGTGGTTTCCTCGTCTGCATCGTTGCTCATGTCCTTATCATTGACGCCAGCATCAGACTCGTTTTCAAGAACACTATCAGTTTCTCCCTCCTCGGTGCTTTTATGAAGATTATCCTCCTTATCCTCCTCCTCCTTCTCCTTCTTCTCATCCTCCCAGCCTCCTGTCTCACTCTCCATGTTGGCATCCTCCTCAGAAACAATCACCGCCTCGTCATCCTCCTTCTCGGGAGTGTTCAGCTCACCATCAACCTCAATGGTGTCAGGCGAGGGGGTCTCGCTGGCATCTAGACGAGAGGTCATGTCAAAGATTCTATCGTCGTTGAGAATGGACAGCCCTCCCATCGGAATGTCATTGGTACGAGAGGTGGCGAAATTGAGCCCAAACGGGAACTCGGTAAGGGAAGTCCATCGCTCACTGTCCTTGGCCACTTGCAGGTATTTTCGGCACACCTTCATCTGTACCTCTTCCAAGCTCTTGGCCTCAGCGTCGGTCAAGGTGACAAAGAACGGCATGGACAAGAAAGTCGTCTGCCGACGGTATGCAGGCACCTCCTGCTCACTCTCCCCCTTGAGCAGCCGATGGAACACAGGCACAATAAACTTCTTGGGCTCACTGTCATGCTGGTAAGACCACATCTCATCCGCACTCATGCCAGTCTCAAAGACAATGATGTTGTCATTGGCAGGAATCAGCTCAGAGACAGAGCCATTCTCGTCACTGCGAATGTGGCGGAAGAACTGGCACATGTACACCTCCGAAAACATAAGAGATGAGGGGCTGACATTGTCGCCAGCCTTGGACGCCACCACCTGGCGAAGCTCCTGGAACCGAGAATGTTTCTTCAGCTCAATGCGAATCATGTATGGCTCGATGCTCACGTCGTAAGGCACGTACAGGAAATCATACGTCCACGTGTCGTCCACTGGGAGGGGTAGGGTCAGGTCCGAAAAGGGGTCGAAGGTGATAGAGGCCTGTTCTGACACAGGACAGACAACAGTGGATTTATACATGCCGGTGAAAAGATCAAGAATTGGTGAGTCATTCCGCAGCCTATGCACGTCCCAGGACTCTACTGCCACCCTAGTCACCTCCAGGGGGTCCGATGCCAGTGTAGGATCCAACTCAGGCTTTGTGGTAGCTGGTTTCTTGAGGACTCGGTTGAGATCTTCATGCAAAGAGTCCAGAAGGTAGGCGAGGAACTCCTGCGAGTCCTGCTGCCCGTAGCCAGCAAACTGAGGTCCATACTCGCCGACAATGGACTTGAACTGTCGTGGAGCATATGAAGATGACTTGTCAAGATACAGACGTCTGACTAGCTCAGCAAAAGCAAGCGCCACGTCGCCGTTCTTGCCAATGGGGTTGTCTCGGTTGATTTCCGACTCGTAGTGCCCCGACAGAAAGTACTCCACAATCTCGGGCACGTGAACTAGACACTGGAGAGCAGAGTTCATGTAGCAAGTGTTGCCCAGGTTGTTGAGGCCAGTGGTGCCCATGACAGTTCCAGCACTAACTGGCGTGTCCTCGATGAACCCCCGAGGCTCTCGCACAGACACCACCAAGTGAGGAGACACTTGATCGGGAGTAATCGGGGAAATGATGCGTCGTTTTCGAGCTGCTCTGAACGATGCAAGGTCCAGGGGCCCCTCAAGGGCGTCCTCAGCAGCATAAACTCTCACCTCGCGGTCAGTGTCGAGAGCAGACTGGATTTCCGATTCGAGCAGGTAGTTGAGATCGATGTTGGAGAGTTGAATGGTGGGAGTGTGGCGGCTCTCGTCCAGGATGCGTTTCTGGCGGAGCTGATGAAGCGAGTACACGGGCGGGTAGAGCTCCAGAGACACATTGGGTTGTTCTGTGTCCTCATTGCTGACGTAATACCTGATCAAAACGGGACAGTCCAGTGACACCAGCTGCCATCCTTGCAGGGCAGTCAGGAACTCACGTGGGATGGCGTCAAAGTCGTCGTCTGTGTAGCCTGGCTTGAGTCTTAGGTGGTTGTCGAATAGCTCGGATTGATTGAGAGGCTCTGGCAGCAGCAGGTCGGCATCGAGAGCGTTATAGGCTCCGGTGAGATCGTCACCATGCAGGTTGGCCACAGATCCGATCTCGGCTGTGAGCTGGTCCAGGAGACCCTTTTTGATGAGGCAGACGGACTGGGCGTGGTAGGGCTGGGGCGCAAATTCGGGCCATTTTTGCCACAAAAGCGCTGCGAAAAATAGGCGCTGGACCGGGGAGCTCTGGTCGTTGTTGTGGAGGTCGCTGTGGATCTGGTCGGGCAGCGACGCCAGCAGGCTGTTGACGGGGGTGAGTCCGTTTGTGTCTGGGGAGTCCATTGTGGCTGTGGCCGTCTCGTACAAACGGAGATGCTCAGTGAGGGAGTCTAGGGGTAGTGGCGAGTAATAAGCTTCGGACGGAGTGGTTACTGACCATCCCTCGATTATCTGCGGCGTGTGGATGTAGGAGGAGATGCGGGACTGCGCGATTGAGGATCTAGCGGACGCTACGGGTGGCGGAGATTCCGAATCGGGGTTGGGCCACTGTCTGCTGTTTGGCCCTGGCGGTGTGGAACAAGCTTTTGCTTGCCGGGTCTGCATACTCCCAACGTGACATCGCGACAGTGCGGCGGTCATGTGACTGGCGAACAGCGGTGTGGCCCCTGGCGGGAGCTGCTGGACCTCCAGGGCTATGCGCCGCTCCAGGGCGTATCCCTCGGGGCTCTGGGAGCGGCTGCACTCCTGCTTGAGGATCACGCTGGGCAGAACCGCCGCTGGATAGGTGTCGTTTGCACAGGTAGTTTCAGCGGTAGTGTCGTGGGTTGGCTGGGGAGACGAGGCGCCGCTGCGTTCAGCCTCGAGCGACAGCTCTGGTACCGAGTGGTTTTCGTGTGTGTACATTGCATTCCGAGCGGAGGAAAAGTGGCGAGAATAAAAAGCACATATATGGAGAGATCTAGGACACACGTAGCCATGTATGTACGGTAGGCACAGGTGTGTGTGTTGAGATGAACCTAATGTACCCCACAGCGGAAAAAGTTGCAGGTGCGAGTATCAGTAGTTGGCTACGAGGAGGAGAAGGAGGAGGAGGAGGAAAATGGGGCTTTCGCTGTGACTGTGTCTCTGTGGTGAGTAGGTGGCAGTGGGAGGTCACGTGAACAGAATGGGGACCACATTGGATCCGTTTGTATCCTCATCTCAACTGACCCCTTTCTTTTTCTGGAGGCTGGTTTCGAACCTGTGTCTCTCCCAAGCTCTGACAAATTGGTTCATTTGCTATGCAGCTTAACATAAGCAGTAACTCAACCCGAGAGGTTATATAGTTGGCATGTATGGGTGTTGTTGGAGCCGTGGGAGGAAGCAGGGTAGGGGGTAGTGTCGTGTTTGGCATGTGGTATTTGGCTGACTAAGGTTGTGGACATGATGAGATTTCGGTGCAGATTACGGGAGAAAAATGTACGGTACAGAGTACTGTACTCAGAACATTGCTGAGAGTAAGTTGAGAGTACTTTGTCAACTACTTTCTGTCACTAGCTAAGCTATTGTTAGACTTTGTTAGACTTGACTGTATTTGATTTCCTAGAAAAACTGCGTACCAGTATCAGTATCAGTATCAGCATCAGTATCAGTATCAGTATCAGCACTCCACCATCATCAATATCGTTAATGGGGTTGAACTCAAACACCGTTGCTCTTTTCAACCACTTCTTCTTCTTCTTCTGAGTCAACTACCGGTAATAGTCGCTACACCGTCCTGAGGAAAGAAACCACTCGCATAGCCGAACTGAAGCCAAACTGAAGCCAAACTGAAGCCAAACCGAAGCCAAACCAACAGTCTGGAAATAAGTTGGGAGTTTAATCTCTGGGAGATGATCTCAGTCTGTCTGGGGAAGACACGCTAAAAAGAAAACGACTGGCTCCACGTAGCAGCAAAAATAAATAGTCCCTCAAACTCGCCCGGGAGCCAATGAAAACGGCGGAAAGCAGCTGGGTCTCCAAGTCCGGCTCGTTGCCCGCAGGTTGGCCTCCTGGAAGCACCCTCACACGGCTACATGCACCCCAGAAGACGGTTATTCAGGTCACATGATGCGGCAAAAAGCGGGGAAACTTTCGAAAAACGACGGAGGAAAAAAACACGGGCAAAAAAAAAGAGGAAAAAACGGGGAAAAACGGAAAAAAAACAAGTTGCAAAAGACGCCTCGAATCGGTGCAGAACCGCCACACGGACGCCGCCACGCCCTCAAACCACCCCGATACCGCCCACAGGCCGTCTGACACAGGGTCCGCCCTCACTCCGAGCGGTGGGGCCGAAATCCCCCCGAAGGTTTAAAGTTGACCCCAGGTTTACCAACCGGCTATCGACTATATATAAAGTCTAGGGTCCAGAAATTTCAGGAAAATAAGCAAGACTCTAGCCTTCTCACCACCACATTTCACCCAGAACCAACCACAACCACAATGAGACGAGTGCTAAACTCCACGCTGCGGTCCTACTCCACCAAGACCGCCTCCTCCGTGGGCAGCCAGCCCGAGATTCTCAAGTCGCTGTGTGTCGCCAACCGAGGAGAAATCGTCCACAGAGTGTGCGACACCGCTTCCAAAATGGGCATTGACACCACCTCTTTCTACACCGAGCCCGACGGAAACCTGCCCTTTGCTCGATCCGCCAACAACAACCTGAGTCTGGGCGCAGACACAAAGGGCTACCTCGAGATGGACAAGATTGTGCGTCTGGCCAAGGAGAACGGCTGCGACTCCATCCACCCCGGCTACGGATTTCTGTCCGAAAACTCCGAGTTTGCCAAAAAGGTCCAGGACGCCGGCCTCATCTTTGTGGGCCCCCCCGCCGAGGCCATGGAGGCCATGGGCTCCAAGTCCCGCTCCAAGGAGATTATGACTGCCGCTGGCGTGTCCTGCGTGCCCGGCTACCACGGCGAGAACCAGGACCCCGCCTTCCTCGAGAAGGAGTCCGAGAAAATGGGCTTCCCCGTGCTCATCAAGGCCGTGCTCGGAGGAGGAGGCAAGGGCATGCGAATCGTCGAGACCAAGGCCGAGTTCCAGAAGCAGCTGGCGTCGGCGAAATCCGAGGCCAAGTCGTCGTTTGGCGACGAGCGGGTGCTGGTGGAAAAGTACATCAAGCGACCCCGCCACGTGGAGGTGCAGGTGTTTGCCGACAAGTTTGGCAACGTTGTCGCTCTGGGAGAGCGAGACTGCTCCGTGCAGCGACGGCACCAGAAGGTCCTCGAGGAGTCTCCTGCCCCCGGCCTGGAGCTGTACTCCGCCGACTGCCGAGACAAGATGTACCAGCAGGCGTGCGACGCTGCCCGGGCCGTCAAGTACGAGGGCGCCGGCACCGTGGAGTTCATCTTTGACCGAGACTCGGACGTGGGCCAGTTCTACTTTATGGAGATGAACACGCGGCTGCAGGTCGAGCACCCCGTGACGGAGATGGTCACCGGCGTCGATCTCGTCGAGTGGCAGCTGCTGATTGCGTCCGGCCGGCCCCTGCCCAAGACCCAGGAGCAGGTGGTTGCCGACATGGACAAGCTCGGCATCCACGCCATTGAGGCCCGAATCTACTGCGAGGACCCGTTCAACCAGTTCATGCCCTCGTCCGGCAAGATTGTGCACATGCAGCTGCCCCAGGTCGGCAACCCCCGGCTCGACGTCACCTTCCAGCAGGGCGACACCGTGTCTCCTCTGTACGACCCCATGATCGGCAAGCTGATTGTGCGGGGCGACTCGCGAGAAGAGGCGCTCAAGAAGCTGCGTCTGGCGCTCAACGAGTTCCAGATTGTCGGCCCCACCACCAACATTGAGTTCATCAAGCGTGTGCTCAAGCACGAGGGCTTCCGAGGCAACAACCCCTCCGATCTCGACACTGGCTTCATTCCCCGACACGGCGAGGTCCTCTTCGCCAACGAGGGCACCCCCAACGACGTGTACGTGCAGGCCGCCATTGCCCAGGCGTTCCCTAAGGCCCTGGCTGCTCCCTCCATTCTCGAGGCCGCCAACGCCTTTTCTTCCGTCGGAGCCGCTGGCTGGTCCGCCATGCAGACCCGTGAGGTCGTGTTCAAGAACGGCAAGGAGTCCGTGGCCGTCACCCTGACGCAGCTGCCCTCGTCCAGCGCCACCGAGCACACTTTTGCCGCCAAGGTCGGCGACCAGTCTGTCGGCAACGTCACAGCCTCCCACCATCTTGGCAAGGCCCGGTTCCGGTTCCCTACCGGCCAGCACGTCAACACGGTTGTTTCCAACGACTCTGACCTCGGCAACGTCAACGAGGTGCACGTGTTCCACCGAGGAACCCACCACAAGGTCGAGCTGGCCACTCCCGAGTGGGTCACGGCCGTCAACAAGCGAATTGGCGCCGGCTCCGCCTCTGGTGGTTCTTTCAACGACCCCGACGCCATGGAGGTGGCCACCCCCATGCCCTGTCGAGTCGTGCGAGTCACCGTCAAGCCCGGAGACATTGTTTCCAAGGACGACGAACTCATTGTTATCGAGTCCATGAAGATGGAGACCACCGTGCGGTCAGCTCGGGAGCAGCCCACCAAGGTCAAGCGTGTGGCGTTTGTTCCTGGCGATCTGGTCAAGCAGGGATCGGTTCTCATTGAGTACGAGGAGACCAAGTAAATATTCGGAAATGGTGCATGTGGAGGATATATAAAATGATAAATGATTGTATGCTGAGTTAGGTGGATAGAGGAACGGAGTATTACCGATTAGTTGGCGGATCGGGTCCAAGGTTTTTTTGAAAAATAATTTATTTTTTATTTTTTATTTTTTATTTGATATCACAAATATCCGTCTAAAAAACGCTGCGATTGGGGTAGAGAAAATGCAAAGAGTGCGATATAGTCAGAAAAAGATTTAATATCCACTGATATCATTGATATGTCACCAGCTTGTTTCAACAGTTTTATTCATCCTGTTGATTGAAGATCAACTTATGCATTGATAATGTGTGTTTGAAGCAAATGTTGAAGATCATCATGATACAAACAAAATCCACCATTTAGATGCTACACCAATTTTAAAAGCGTGGTTCTACTCACAAGAGTATGCTGAATACTGCCGTTATCTTTCTCTCTGAAAATCACTTGTAACTTGTGTTTTAGCCACACTGGACTGAGTCTTGTTGGATATGTATATGCATGAGTTGCAGTAATACATTGTATGACTTTACAAGAAGTTATCGTTTAGTATACCGTAATAAAGTGTGTGAAAAGAAGAACCATCTTACTCACCACTGAATTCTGAGCAGGAAGCACTTTTCAAAAGTTCAATATCTGGTCTGAGTACACTTTTTGATTCCGTCTATTTTGAAGACAAAGTTGAATAATGTTTCGTCAATTGCATGATTTCTTCCATGAGAAAAGCAATGAGAAGCATCATCAACGTAGACTAAAAACGTGACTGGAGAATGCAATTTTGGAGCTAAGACGGATTTCGAAAGCTCAGTTTGTGCGCAATTGCTCTCTCTACACGAAGAAGCTGTTGATATTGCCATGCCTCCAGTATTGGTGGACTTGGATGCGGCAGTAAAACGGTGATCAATTTTCAACATATAGTAACTAAAATGTGAGTAATATGAAAATGAAAATGAAATGAAAATGTCTCAGTTTTTGCCGTGTGGGGTTTATTGGTATTTTTAGACATGCATGGATTAAAATGAATTACGCAATTTGGCTCAAATTTACGCGTCGCAATCACTGCATAGACAAGTCTCCTAATAGCTCACCAAACAGGGCTGTTGAGAAGGGCTGGGGGGTATTTAACCGGTACCGTTGTATTCACCAAACGATTCTCCACCAGATGCACTCTTCAGAATTTACAGACTGTTCCTACAAATACTTTTAGACGGAGTATATCAAAGTAGGGTTCAAGTTTTTGAGAAACGGGAAGGGAATGAAAGAAGAAAAAAAAAGACCACAAGTTGATGATCACCTCTACTGTAAAGCGAGCACCGAAGACGCACAGAAGCGCTAATCTCTGCCTAAAACCCCCCTAAAGAGGAAATCTCCAGAACCTAAGAAGGGTTTCTCTATGAATCCTGCAACTATTTTTGTATTTACGATTTTTCCAACTTTTATCACTTTTGTCATATTTCCGCACTCCCTACATACCGAGCTTAAGCGACAATAAATAATCATAAAACGAGTGTCGATAGTCTGTCAGTTGTAGGGAAAAAGAGAAGAGAGAAAAAGGGGAAAAAGGGGAAAAGGGGAAAAAGAGGGGAAATGCCACAAATGTGGATCTGTCTCATACACACGCCACGTTCAGTACCCCGCCAAAAGACGCCGGACTCAGCAAAACAAGCACATGTCTCAATCCGTTTTCAGCCTAGACTAGTGACTCAAGGTTTCAGAGGGGTACATGGTAGGTTTGGACGTTTGCAGAGGTGGAAATAGCAATCTACAGGGGTCTCGGAGCACCGTTTGGAGGCCGGAAAAGTGGCCAGATGGCACTGTATATCCATAGAGAACACCCCAGACGCGCTAAAACCACCAAATCCGAGCCCTAGCCCCCCCTTTTCCTCCCCACAGCCCACTCCTACTCGTATTCGGTCCCCCTGCATGCGCTTCCGAGATAAACTTCCGCTTAACTAGTTGGGTTGCGTCACAAGTGTCTGGTGAGCGATAGATAAGTGAGTGACGCGCCAGATGAGCCATCTCCATCTTGTCGCCAACGTCTTTCCAGCGCCAGCAGCCCAGCCACACTAGCAGTTGTTTTTTTGGCATTGCGGAGGCGGTTACCGTGACAACGTCCATTTTTTTCAAGCGACTCCCAAAAAAAAAAACCACCATGTCCCAGTCCAAGTACGAGCCCGTTGGCTCAGAAAACGAAGTCCGCGAAGACGAGACTCGAAAACCGCGTTCGCACAACACCATCCACTGGATCGTCCATTTCGTGCAGCTCGCCATCCTGGTGTCTGTTCTGGGCGTCTTTTACGCCAAACCCTGGACTTCTCTGCCCGAGAAAAAGAGCGCGGAACATCGAGTTCCAGTGGTGTTCACAGACGACGTTTTCCACGCAAACTCCACTGGAGAGTTTGACAGTCCAGCAGAATACGTGGGGCTGCCGTCGGACGAGCTTGACGGCAAGTGGCAGAACCTGTACCACCAATTTGTGACGGTGGACGAGAAGGAGACCCAGCTGAGCGTCTACCACCAAATGTGGTGTCTGGACTTTGTGCGAAAGATGACCACTCCCTACTACTACTTCCCGGACGCCGGAATCGAGGATCTCGGACGACTGGCAAAACAGAGACTGCATTGCATCGACCAGTTGCGACAATATGTCATGTGCAACGCTGACTTGACGGAAATGCCGTTGGAGGAGGTGGATGGAGTGAAAATCGGAAGTTCGCAGGTCGAGCATCAGTGTGCCAACTACCAGAAGATTTTGGAAAAGTACAGTTGATATAGAATGCTGGTTTATAGATATTTGAATTCATTAATGAGATTTAGACGTGTATGTCTATCTGAACATTGGGATACATCTACAGTACATACGATACAATACGATACGATACGATACGATACGATACTCATTGTTTTTCAAAGCTATCGATTATGGTCACTGAATTAATCACTCCTACACTGCACAAAATATTCTTCATACTGTAACTCAACCATACATCTGTATCATATTCATATAGCTATTAAATGTTCACCTAACACAGCCCCAAGTCCTGCTCGGCGGTCTTTCGAAGATCCACCTTTCGGATCTTGCCACTGGCAGTCTTGGGGTAGTCGTTGACGAAAAACACGTACTTGGGAGTCATGTAGTGGCCCAGCTTGGCCTTGACCCAGTCCTGCACCTCCTTTTCGGTCAGAACCTCGTCCTGGGAATGCTGGTGGCCCTTGTGAAAGAATGCATGCGGGGTGACAAAGGCACACACGGCCTCTCCGTACTTTGCGTCGTTGACACCCACCACCGACGCCTGGGCAATCTTGTCGTGTGCAAACAGCACGTTTTCAATCTCCAGCGGGTGGATGTTCTCTCCTCCTCGAATGATCAGGTCCTTGAGCCGGCCCGTGACCTTGAGATATCCTTCATCGTCCACAGATCCCTCGTCGCCGGTTCGCATCCACCGCACGCCCGTGGCAGGGTCCACGACCATGGCGGCCCGCGTCTTGCTGGGATCGTCCTTGTAGTACTTTTGCAGCGAGTAGCCGGAGGTGATGATCTCGCCCTTCTCGCCCGTGGCCAGCGCCGTAAAGTCCAGCGTCTGCTCCGTCTCGGACTCGGACTGCGACTTGATGATTCGGCACGACGTGTGGGGCATGATTCGGCCCACCGTCTCCACTCGCTTGACCAGCGGGTCGTCGGGCCGGGACATGAACGTCACGGGCGCCGTCTCGGTCATGCCGTAGCAGATTGTGAGCGAGTTGAGGTTCATGTCCTCGCCGAGCTTGGTCATCAGCTCGCCGGGAACGGCGGATCCCGCGGCGATTCCCGTCCGCAGCAGCTCAAACCCAGGCAGGTAGTTCTTGCCGGGCACCTTGGCCTCCTTGAGCTGCAGGTCCTTGAGATACTCCATCTCCGCAACAAACATGGTGGGCACGCCGTGCAGACCCGTGCACTTGTACTTGCGCACCGTGTCCAGCGCGGCCTTGGGGCAGAACCACTCGGCGGGGTACACCAGCGCGGCTCCGGTGGTCAGGCACGCCAGGTTGGACAGAACGAGTCCAAAGCAGTGGAACATGGGCACGGGGATGCACAGTCGGTCCTGGCCGGGAGCCACTCCGTTGACGGCGGGGGCCGACGCCGGCTGGAGGCCCATTCGGTGGCCGATCAGGAAGCCGTTGTTCAGCAGGTTTCGGTGGGTCAGACACGACACCTTGGGCTGCGAGGTGGTGCCGGACGTGAACTGCATGTTGGTGATGTCGTCCGAGTTGGTGAGCGCGGTCAGCCGGCGGATCTCCGTGGGGATGGAGTGGCCCAGCGCGCCCTTCTGGACCGAACTCTGGTACTCGCGCACCAAGTCATGCATGTCCGATTTGGGGCCCTGGAACTTGACGTCCTTGATGGTGTTGGCTCCCGGGGTTTCGCCGGACGCCAGGTTGACCAGCAGCTTGAGCTTGTGGTTGCTGCCGAGCCCGTCGAGCGCCTGCTGGCAAATGTCTGCCGACGACTTGAGCGTCATCTTGCCCGTGGCCCGGTTCTTGCCGCCGGGCAGATGCGAGGTCATGATCAGCGCCTTGGCCTCGGTGGCAGTCAGCGCCGCCGAGAACTGGTGCGCTGTGAATGCGGGGTTGAGCGGGACCAGCACGAGGCCCAGCTTGGCCAGACCCATCTGCAGAGCCGCGTACTCCCACAGGTTGCCTGCGCACACGGCTACGGAGTCGCCGGACTCGAGTTTGAGGCCCTGCTCGCGCGCGTGGGCGTACAGAGCGTCTGCAAACGTGTTGGACAGCTTCATGAGCTCTGTGTACGAGAGGTGGGTCTCGCTGGCGGCCGTCTGGCCGGGCGTCTCCCGTCTGCCCAGCAGCTCGTTGGCAATGGCCGGGTTCTGGTACGCGGAGATGAGAGCCGGATGCTCGCCGCGGGCGCCCCAGAGCGCGCGTTGTGCCGGGCTGGTGTAAAAGTCCCACGAGTGTCCGTCGATGAGCGCGGGAGAAGAGTCGCCCTTGACCTCGGCCCGGCCCTTGGCCAGCAGACCCGAGTAGAAGCGGATCGCCAGGGAGCGGGGGACCAGCCATTTGGGGCGACGCTCCTCTGCGTCTGGCGGGCCCGAGGTGGTGGTGTTTCTGGAACTTTGGGAGAGAGTGGGCCGTTTTCCAGACGAGTTGCAGGCCATGTGGAGCCCTCTATGCACGGGCGATGACCCGGAGGGGTGGTGGATTTGGGCGAGCCGCGGGGAGACCCGTCGCAGAGCCGAGTGTGCTGGCGCTCGGAGCATGGTGGAGGCAGAGCGTGTTTGTGTGCGGGTTAGCGGTGGTACAATTGTACGTCACCTCTCTCCGCCTGCCCTGTCTTATATATGTATCTCTCTAGTGTGGGGTCCCGCATGCATAAGCTCATGCTTGGGAGCGGGCAGACTTCGGCGCGGGGAAAATCTGGGGCTCGAAAAACGGGGTGTGTTGGGTTCGAACTGCGGTCTGGGGCCTGTTTCGGAGACTTGTCGGCGCCGGTCAAGCGTCGGAGGGGGGTGTTTCTTTTGGCGGAAACGGGGGTGGGTGCGCTTTTGAGATGTGCGTTTTGCTCGCACGGCGCCGCTGAGTCCAGCCGTGCTGCTCCCGTGGCGACAGCGTCCAAACTGGGCTACCTGGAGTGTGCTCTCATCAAGTGGCAGTTAGGGGGGGGATAGTTTGATGGGACAAAACCAAACTAACTTACCGTTTTGTCTCCAGCCGGGGTTAACACGCGGGGTTAAGGGGTTGAGGGGTCTGTTCCAGGTGGAATCACGGCCAACGGTCGATTTTGGGGATTTCAACGGTTTTCGGAGGTTTCGTTGGTGTTTTCCTTTTTTCTTTTTCTTTTTCTTGTTCCTTTTCCTATCGTTCTGTTTATTTTCATTTCCTCTTAATTTCCATTTCTTAATTTCGAGTTCTTCGCAATTTCCATTTATTTTCATTATTTTCATTTCTTGTTAATTTCACTATTTCACTGTCGTCATCAAAAATGAAATACAGTCGAGTCACGTGACCAAACCACCAAATGAGATAACTATTGGGGGTCAATGCAGATCATTGGGGGTCAAAAGGTAATTGGACATTCTACATACGACAGTCACAGTGCGTTTTCTGACAAAGTCTACAACTCCACTGATACTGAAGCTATGCCAAAAATAACAGCACCGTTGGATTCCTACTGAAATTTTGCACAAAATGCTTTTTCCCGAATCGCAAAATTCCCAGTATTTCGCTCGTAAACTAACCCACCCCTAACTTGTCGAATGACAATAAGCATCTCGAGAGCGTCCTGAGGAACTGCTTTTTTCTCCAGTGTTGGTTTTGTTTCCTTTTTGCCCAAAACTTTTTGCCCAAAAGAACTTTTTCACGCCAACGGTTCTTTTTCCGAGCCAAGAGCTCCGTGGACAATCTATCAGCCGATTTCCCTCACCTACAAACCGGCTTTTTGACTCCATCAAGGGTGAAACAAACGGACTATGGCGGTAACTCTACTTTGTACCAGAAATCTCTTGTTATGAATTGAGTGGAAACAAAGTGGGAATTCTGTAGAGCGCATCTTACTTGAAATCAAACTGGGAATTCAATTGCGTTCTTGCCTGTTTCCAGCTATCCTTCTCACTCATTTCCAGAGAGTTGGTCCATGTTCCGTTGTCTCAGCACTTCTTTTTTATTCTTCTAGGAATTGCACTACTCTCTTTCAAAAGACAAATGTGGGACCCCGCGGTAAAGATCCGGCTTCAGACTATCAGATTGATAAAGTGGGTCGACTCCTTCTTTTTCCAGACCATTTTTTCTGTCACTTTTGAAGCTGTCAGTTTTTTTTCTTCTAGGAATTGCATTCAACTAAATAGCTATCAAGCCAATCAGCTTACTCGAGCGAACCTCACTCGGGTTTTCTATATATCAATATTCAGTGTCGATAGTGACAGCGTGAGGAGACAACGTTTTTCGGCTATTTTGGCGTCTTTGAGGACTCCTAGTACAGCCGTAGAAGAACCAAAGTTGTTTCAGTTACCCCACAGCATCTGAAAAAGATAATGTGAGACTGTTTGATACCTTAGTGCGGTTCTATGAGGGAATGAGAGATACTATGGAGAGAATATAGACTAGACCTTTAGTTTAAAACAACAGCAAAGTTGCTCGGCAAACTGTTTCTTGACCATCAAGAAGTATCTTGGAGAGCTTTACGGAGTTGAGTTACGGTTTGCAACTGTCTTGTAGTTGCTGTAATTGCTTCATCTTGTTCAACCACTTCTTCTTTTTCTGCCTCTGAAACCATGTTGAAGAGGTTCTGCCTAGAGAAGAAGTGATAGACGAATCTCCTCGATGCTAGACAGCTGTCAGGATCCAATAAATGTCGGCCCAAAGTTCTTAACAAGTCTGTAAAAAGCCTTGGATCGAAAATGTCAATTCCAAGTCGTGATCTGCAGATGTCAAGTTTATCCAAGACCTAAACCCCAATGTGTAGACGATATTGAAAATCCAAGGAGAGCGTTTTGTTTGAAATCGACCGCCGAAAGCAATTGTACTATTGGCATTTCCATTGCTGGTCTCAGAAAAAAAATGAGATCGTGAAGTTCAAAAGCATTTCTTGATTTAGGTAAAGTCAAGTCAGGTTAAAGAAAGACAGTTACAGCAATCCTTTCTCCATACTCCACACAACATAAAAAACTGTTGATGGCAGCTAGAGTGGTTTAGATGGCACCACTGCACTCGTCCTTCGATTCTGAAACGAATGCACTTTTCAGATTTTTTGCAACTTGACTAAATTTTGTTTTTGACTGACCCTGTTCCTATCGATCTGATCGTGAACTATCGAAATAGGAAACGCCAACTGTCTACAACCGTTCACAGATTGTTTCTTATATTGCTGTCTATCTTTTGAGCCATTTTGGTAAAAGACAAAAGAAAAAAAAAAAAAAAAAACAAAACCCATTGAGGGCAACCAAGATGCACTGCATGTAAAGTGCAGAGATCTTCTAGGAGCAGATACGAGGGAATTTAATCAGCGAATGAAGGAAATAATAAAAAAGACGTATTTGTTGACTTGTTGACTGTCCCCTGAGCAAAAAGTCGACTGTTGACAGTTTACAGTCTCTGGGGAAATTCAGGAGAGACATGGTTTGTTTCAGAACCAGAAACTTCTCAAGACAACGCATCATTCAAATCTCGCACGTGCAAGCTAGAGGAACACAAAACAAACGGTTGTGTTCAGAATCCAATTCTAGAACGAACGCACTCTTTGGATTTCCTGTAACTTGATTGTAACATTGGTTTATTGTTACCTGACTTGCCAGGGATTAGACTCCCCTCCATCTCTTAGGGTTTAATGTGCTCTTTCTTGATCATGCTGACAATACTTTTTTCAGCCGCTCAAAACGGCACTTTTGAAATCACCCCAAGTCCGTGTCTGTGTGTCTAACAGCTCCGTGAGTGGTACCGTTGTATTTGTCATCACATTTGGAGCAAGATGCACTCTTTAGATTCTCATTAATTCCTCTCGCAACGATTTTTGATGCCTCTCGTCAAACTCTCTCTAATTGGCCCTCGGCCTTTCACCGGTCCCGAGTAAAAGATTAAGTAAAGGACGAAAAAAAGAAACCAACCAGGCTGGCAATTCTATAGTCTAGTCTAGTTGATGCAACTGAGAGTTCATACACTGATCTTTTATGATAATTAGACCCGTATAGATGACACATGTGTATTCTTTCGGTTGTCTACAGTGTATCGTCATCTTCAAGCGCTACAACTGCGACAAACCAACGCTTTTAGGAAGAAGGCAAGGGAAGAAAAGTGCGATCAAAGCAAGCAAGAGTATACCGTTGAGAGGCAGGTTGAAGTGCGAAAAGGCAAAAAACGAAAGAAAAAACAGAAAAAACAGCAGAGTGGGACCGGAATAATAACGGAGGTATCCACTTCTCCGTGCCCATGTAATTACCGATGCAGGGATGTAACTAAAATTGGCAGTTGCCGTACATCAGTATGGACCTTGTATCTAGACTAGACAGGACAGGTGATAGCAAGTCGAAAGAGTTTCCGTAGGCTTTGGCTAAGAGTGAATGGTACCAGGGGACTCGGAATCCAATTCTGCACAAGATGCGCTCTTCAGATTTCAGATATCTCCACTTCAGCGGCTTTGGAAGAGGTATTTCGAATTCTGTACTCTGTAGACTTGAGATCTCTCTATCATAGTCTAGCCCATCCATAACCACTGTAAATACGTAGTTGAGTCATGTTAGACACCCTCTGCCAAGCTCAGACTATCATCAGATGCCAAGCTCATCATACGGCTCACGCGGATACGACCATTCGGCTGACAGGGGTGTGAATGGTTTCTGGTGCAAAGGAGAAAGAAAACAGAATTTGATTCACTGTCAAACGCCAGCCGTCAGATTAAACATGTGCTAGACGTTCTCCACTCCACAGCTTCTGCTATGTACAGTATGATGGCCACTCTTGTTCATTGAGCCGTATACTGAGTAGAGTAAGAACCACCTTTTGCCGAAACTGAAAAAGTTACCCTTTTTTGTTCCAAGGTTATATTATAAAACTGAATCATAACAAGAGAAAACATCTGCTACAAGCACACTGAAAACGACCAACTAACAACAGTTATTGACATTTGATTGCACCATTGTACTCGCACGGCAATTCTCGTCAAAATGCACTCTTCAGAATTCCCATCCCCCCCCCCCATCGCACAACAATTCCTGGACTCCTCGCACACCAGCCCATAAAGTAGACTTTACTTCAGCTATTGCAGATGCTACTCAGCTATTGCAGTATTGCAGTATGTGCTTCCACACTAAAGTCGCAAAACACCTCCCCTCACCACTCTATCACGACGTTATCTGGACGCACTGCTCTGCGGTATAAGTGGATAAGAAGCCGGTTATCTGCTGGACCTGTCTCTCCTATGCCCTTAGCCGGGTACTCGCAGGCAGTCACACGACAAGAGCAGCCCAGGCCACTGACACAAAACCGAAAAGCAAACAGGACACGTCTCAACTACATGCCACAAAACACCCTCCCCTCCCCCCGACTCCACAAAAACACACAGCTTCGGCAAGGCATGTACCGTTTATGAGGTTCTTTTATCCACATCATTTTTCGCTTTTTCGCCTGTAGCCTTGCCCTCCCTGTTCTTTGTGTGCTTGAGGAAGAAAAGATTTCGAAGCTTTTTTTTCTTTTCTTTCCAGAGTTTCCCCCAAAGTTTGATTTTCTATCGGGGCCCGGATCCTCAGCCGTGCCCGTGTCCGCCGGTCATAAGCTGTTTATTTCGCGCCTACTCGCGGGCCAATGGCCTTTGGGCGTTTTCAGCAGTTTTCGGAGCGCCAGAATCAGGGGAATTGAGGTTTTGCGGGTAACCAGTGTTTGTACCCCGACTCCAAAAAAGACACGTCACAGCTTTGCCCAACAAACGACTTTGAAGCTCGGCCCCGCATTCCACCGCAACCACAGCAACCGCACACCGCACCCACCACACACCCAGCTACGGGCTGCCAAAACTCCGCGTACAAAAGCCCCAAGGCTCAGTGCCGATCAACGCAAGACCTTAGCCGCAGCAGCTGATTGGAACGAAAAACTCTATCGCGCTGTCCATGTGTGTGTATCATCACAATAGCGCATGGACAGCCCAAACGTTAAAGTGTAAGTTGACGCATCTGAGGGCGGCTGAAAATGGCTCAAAAAACCGGAAAGACGGTAGACTAGAGCGTTGTGACGTGCACGGACGTGTGCGGCGACGGGGCGCTACGACAAGCCGTATGTCAGCTGTCACTTTCCGGGGCTCTCGACCCGCTTGGCCTGACCAGCCACAGGTGTTAGGGCACGGCTTTCTTTGCCACCCTAACTGGACCTTCGCTCTGATCTGATTCAGCCTCACTCCCAAACCCAACTCAAAAAGCTTATGCTGGGAGTGTGTGTCCTGAAAAAAGGCTATTTGTAACTACTCCAACATAACTCCGTGAAAGTCTCATGGTATGCATCCATAGGGCCATTTTTTTTCCTGAGAATGCTGCTAAACTGAGCAATTAGCACTTTTCCGTGGGGCCAGTGTGGTGGTTCCAGAGCCGCTTCCTGACACGTGCTCCTGGGCGGGGCGTCCGTCTGTTTTGCTGGATTCAGAACAGGTGGGCCTGCTCGTCCTAAGCTTGGTCTTCAGCAGCAACTTCAGCAGATACCGTTACTTGGCTAGCCTTACAGAACGGCTAACAAGATGCAAACAACATTACTCGCAGCAGTCAGTGCACTGTTTCAGATGTTGTAGTCGCAACAGAACTCTGAACCAGACGAATCCTCAGATATAGTGCTCCTCCCACGAATCAATGTGTCAATGTAATGTCTATATAATAAATAACTACTGGAAAAATCGACATTGTCGACTCTCCACATGGGAAGAAACCCAATCATCGACATTGTCGAAATGCAGTCCACAGGCCCGGCAGCAGCCGCTCTGGCCGTTTCGGTCCTTCTTCTTGGTTCCCACGGGGTACTCAAAGTGCATGGCCTTGAGATGGTTCTTGTACGTGTCGCAGCGCGAAAAGCCGCCGGTCTGGTGGCACAGCGGCTCCTTCTTGTCGTCCTGGTGCTCCTTGGTCATGAAGAACGGGCATCGGAACGGAGCGTCTCCTCGATGCGACTTGAGATGTCGGAAGAGATCGTTGGGTCGAGCAAAGCCGCGGCCGCACTCTGTGCACGTGTGGGGGCGCGCCACCTCGCTGAGATGCGTGGACTTGTGGGTCGCGAGGTTGGAGAAGAACTTGAGACACTGGGGACACTGCTTCTTGCGTCGGGTGGGATGCGGCATGGGAGGGGGAATGGATGTGGGGTAGTAGTAGGACTGGTAGTACGCGGGAGGGCCCTGGGGGGGTCCCTGGGGCGGGTAGTAGGCCATGTTGGGCTGCTGCTGCTGCTGATGCATCGGGGCAGGAGGAGGAGGAGGGGGACCCTGTCGGTAGTGGGGAGGGAACACATGGGGCTGGGACAGAGACGTCAGCAGAGCCACTGGAGAGGGGATTCGGGCCTCGGTCTCGGGCGACGACGGCGACGGCGACGGAGGATGCTGGTTGTTGTGGGAGCCGGTGTGGCTATGGCTGTGCTGATGATGGTGGGAGGACGGGTTGGGCAGACCCAGACCCACTACCGAGGGGAGAGTGCATGTTCGGCAGTTGGACAGAGACACGGGGACGTGGTGCGGGTAGTGCGTGTCTGTGGATGATGCGGAGTCGGTTCGTCGCTTCTTGAGACTGGGGGAATGCTCGTCGTCAGAAGGAGAAGGCGGGGTGTGGGGGTAGTGGTGGTCTGCGAGAACCTGGCACGAGCCGGAACACGGCTGGGGCTCCTGGTTGGTCAGAGAAGATATAGAGAGTCGGGCGTCGGGCATTGGGGAAGTGTGGGCTGTGTGGACTTGGATCAGACTGTCATGAGCTTTGGGCAGATGGAGGAGATCGGTGCGTAGAGACGAGGCTCTTGGTCCAGAGTATATATAAACCTATAGACCATTAAGCGGACATAACTTTTTTAGCCTCCCTTTTGCGCTTTTCCTGCTTTTGTCTTTTTCCACACCGACTTCTCGGACAAAAGACTGCGAAGCCTACTGTCCAAATAGCTACATCCCCCCGCAGATGAGAAGCTTAGCCTTGGTCCTGTAGGTTTGGCACTTGCCCAAAAGTCCGGACTTTTATTTTCCCACCGGCTGTGAGGGAATACCCCAGTCTGTCTGTCTGGCTCTGGCTCTGGCTGGCTGGCTGAGGGCTGAGCGAGTCTGCTGGCTCCCAGACGTTTGGTTTGCTGCCATTGTCGAGTAGCAGCGTGTGACCTAGGCGTATCTGAAATTCTCCGAACACAAAGTCCTCTGCCTGCGGCCAGCTGCTGCTCATGACAAATCGCGCAATCAGATTCAAACCTGCACTCTGAATGCACTTCTCTCGCGCTGGCGTCGCTCCAGACGGGACTCTCTTTGGCAGCTTCTCCTAGCTCGCGCCTAGAGCAGGGCCCGGCTGGCTGGCTGGCGGCGCACGCGTGGCTACGAGACTCTGCTGGAAAGTGCCGACTAGCCCGGTGTGGTTAGCAGCGCAGTAGCAGCTCGCCCCACTAGCAGCTCCTTGGCGTCAACTAGACCTAAGTCCACGGCGATAGCAGCGTGGTAGCGGCCCCTGGACTTTCCCCCTGGCGCCCCGCGGCGAGGCTAGCAGGGCCCGTCTTTGTGGCTGCTGTGTGTGTCCCGCGGCGGCGACGGCTGCTCGCTGCTCGCTATTCCGAGTCTGGAGCTCGGCTCTCTCATCCATCCCGCGCTTTACGGGATATGCCGCATCATGCGCGGTCCGAACGGCTTACTTATGTTGAAACCCTAAAGCTGTCCCATCTCTCTTTTATTTCTACTGGTTAATACCGCAATTGCTAAACGGCGCATCGACCTCTATAAGCTCTACTAGCGCACCTTCGTCTCTCTCTCTCTCTCCCTCTTTGGCTTGGAGAACACACGGAAAAAAAAAGGGAAAAAGAAAAAAAGAAAAAAAGAAAAAACGAAAAAAACGAAAAGAAAAATGGACAAGACACGTGGTGCGGCTGAGGTCTATAAATGAGATTCAGATCACGTGGCTGTCGTCGAACGCGACCATCCAGGCCCGCTCAGGGTCCACTGTCTGGCGCACTTTCGTTCTCTCTCAATTCAGAGTGGTCCTCTTTTGCCACCTCATCTTCAGCCCCAAAAACAAAACAAGAAAAAAAAAACACTGCCGCCACTTCGGAGTTTTTGTGCCGTCGCTATCCGTCTCCCAAAACTGCGGCTCAGGCACGGCTACAGAAGACCCGTGCTTCCGCCCTGACCACACTTGCGAGCAGCACAACTGTTTCCCTGAATTAAATTTAGCAACTGAGTCTGTGTGGTCGCCCCAAACCAGTCTTGCTTATACACAGGCAGATCCAGTTTGGAAGAAAAGAAAAAGAGAAAAAAAAAAAAACGAGAAAAAAAAAGAAGAAAAACACTCCCCACCGACAACAACACCCGCAAGTCCCGGTCTCCGTCTAATGCCTGCGTCGGCCACGCCCGCTGCCGTAGCACTCATTCTCTTTTGCCGCCATAGCTCCCTACCCCGCCAATTCTCGGAATTATCCACAGTACATAATGGGCAAACCTTGCAAAACACGTCTGGAACCTGCTTTCTTTGTCCAGACGATGAGGCGCGAGCTGTTTATACCCCAGTCATGGTACCGTTGTGAGGCTCTATCAAAGAGGAGCTCGATTATGCCTGCGACTTTATTTTATACGACGTCGGCTTTATTGCACAGTCCGCCAGAGACTGGCCTCCTGGAAAATGGAGGGACTTGGCGATTTTGGGACGCTGCTATGGCCCGCTGCTGCATCGCCACATTCTTGGCAAAATGTACTGCCCTGGCCTACTCAGCCGTTCCTTGGCTGCCTATCTGTCCCCTACAAATCGGCTTTATTATCGCCCATCACGTGTGGCACCTTCCGGTAGCCCCACAACGGTTCCAGACCAGGCCACTTGTGCTCGAGATGTGCAATTGCGAGCCTCACCGCCCTTTGACGCCCTTCCATCCAGCTTCTGGACTTTTTAGGAGTTAAAAGCTTTGCTCAAGCTTCGCAGTAGCTTTACGGCTGTTGCTTTTTCTCTTGCTCTTGGGGGCATTCCAGCGGTGGCAATGCAGGAGCGTGGAGGCATTTACCTTGTCTCATTTTCCGGAAATGTCACACGCTCTAAAGTCTCGGTCGGTCGTGTGTGGCGGCGATGAGCACCTAGTCTCGTCTAGCCTTTCCACCGTCCAGTTTGGTCAACAGCCTCTCACCAGCCTCAGCCTTTTTCTTCTTGTCGCTTTTCTCGTAGCGAGCGCTGTTAACTCCTTCCACTTGGTAGTAACACCTTAACGGACTGCAAATCCGCATAAATGTCCGGAAATTCAACTGCGTATCGCCACTTGCGATTGGAGATTTGCGACTGGAGATTTGCGGGAAGGCGTTTTGCAATGTGACGTGCTGTGCACCTGTTGTCCAAACAAAACATCCAGGTAGCATCGAGAACGCCCCTCGTGCTCTGCAACAATGCCAGACGCTTGTCAAATCGGGAATTGCCAGTTTGGGTCATTTTTTTCCTATTTGAGGCCCTCCTATAGCCCATCCAAAACCTGATGGAGCCCCGCAGGTGTCGGGTATAGTCTCTGCAACTACTGCTCGGAGCTTAGGTGTCTCCGATACGATACCAAAGCCGGCTGTTTCGAATCAACTGAACGTCAACACACTACGAAAAGGCAATGGTGCGGTACCGTCACTGGATTCGGCGTATTTGAATGGTGGAAACAAATACTGAGACCGAACTAGCCAAAGAACCCCCGATACGGACCCACGTACTGGCACACATGGTACTTTGCCGTGGTTTGAATGGGATCCACTTGAGACAAATATGCTTTGCCGGTAAAAGCCTCTCCCAACTCCAGCCCCATAAAAAACCCGTTGGATCGTCTCCAAAACACGCGCTTGGCAACATGTGGAGGAGATGATCGTAACTATAGATTTGTAGACCTTGTAGACTGTATAGAGAGAGACTGGCGGTCGCTCGGCTGGCAACCCAGCTGGTTTTTAACTCCGAGACCCGTCAGCTGATAGAGCTCGTGTTGAGTTTCATTTCATATTAATAGGCTCTAGACGCGCGTCAAGTGTGCTCATGAGCATATCTCTTTTGAAATCTACAACTAAAGCCGTTGTATAATCTTTTTTTTTACTTACAAGCCCTCAACTCGGCATCTAGGTGCGATACAGCCAGTAATAGGAGGTGCACGTCACTTTAATGCCTTTGCTCTCGTATATGTCAACTTGTGCATAGCTATACAGATAACGAAAAGCAGTGAAGATTATCTGGTGATAATTCAACAGGGACTTTTTTTTCCAACGGCTAATGTTCCTGAAGCCTGAACTGACAGCCAGTCTCGTCTCCAGCAAGTAGATCTGCTCCAAACTGAGCCGTGGCCTGATGTGCCCATGTTCCAAAAATAAACCATTCCAGATCCACGGGTTTCTTCTGTAGCCGCCTCAGCCAGGTCTCGGACTTGCACAGAGTTCAGAACCTGCGTTGATCCGAGCTAGAGTCGATTGTTACATGTGTTACATTATGTATACTTTACATCTAGCTACTAAATTACAGCTGTCGACACTGTTAATATTATTTTGTGTTGCTTTTGAGCCTGTAGGTGAACTGTTTAAGCCCGTCGAGATCGAGTGGTGGTCTGACCTCGGGAAGCACCAGTCTGGGCGTTGACACCTCCGACGGGGCCGTCCACAGCAGCAGCAGCCTTGCCGGGGGCAGGTCCTCGGGGAGTAGAGGGCTTTCGGTAGCTGTTGATGTAGAAGGCAATGAAGAGGAAGAGGTAGGAGGTCAGGAGACCACAGCCGTAGATGGCAGCAAACTCCTCGCCGGCACAGTTGCCCATGTTGGGCATCCAGGGCCAGTAAGAGGAGGTGAAGTAGGTGTAAGAGGCAAAGTAGACAAAGCCCAGATCGATGACGAACTGGATGATCTGCAGCCGGGTGACCCACTCCTTCCACCACACTCGGATGCCTCGCGCGGCCAGGAAGTAGTAGAAGTACATGACAACGTGAACAAACAGGTTGAGGACAATGGGGACCCAAGAGACGGAGGTTCGGCCAATCAGCTGGGTGTAGCAGAGAAGGGCGGTGGCACCGTGGTGGTAGGTGTGCAGGAAGGTGAGCTTCTTCTTTCGCAGCACCAGGAACACGGTGTCGATGAGCTCAAAGTACTTGGTCAGGTAGTTGAGGTAGTAGCAGAAAACAATGGGCTGGGTCCAAGATCCGTAGTTGCAGATGGCGTACAGGATGCCGTGTCGCACGAGGATGGGGAACAGCTGCTCGACGAGAAGCACAAGGAGCATGCCGGAGAGCAGGGTCAGGAACATGTTGTGGATCTGGAAGAGCCAGTTGAGTCGGATAGGAGAGAAGTTCTTCATCACCTCTCGGCCGCCAAAGATGACAGTGTAGTAGATGATGATGGCGGCCACAACGGGGGTGTTGGACGAGAAGGGGATGTTGGGGTCGTTTCGGTGGAACTCGAAGGACGAGGCGGGCCATCCGAACAGCTTGGTCCAGGCCTGGTCAAACACGGCCCAGAGGTAGATACCGAAGGGTCGGTCCACCGAGGGAATCTGGATCTCAAAAGGGTGAGCGCCTGGGTTAGCTGGTGTTTCTGGGCTTGTGTCTGTGTTTGAATCATTGAAATTGTCGAGGAAATGTCCATCTGCAAGATTCTTGGTGACGCGACGCGCGTAGATCAGGGGGTCAAAGCGGGGAGGGGGATAGCCAGCTGCTCCAGCAACGACGCAAGAGATGGGGCCAGTGGGGCTGGGCCCAGTTGGCTGCTATCCAGTGCGGTGTCCTTTTCCAGTCTGCTGTTTGCGGCTCTTGTGAGCTGTCGAAAAAAAAAAAGCCGCCGTGACACAACCCATCAACGCGTACCTCGGCATCGGCTGGCTGGTCGAATACTCACTCATTTTGAAAGATCGGAAATCAAGTGTCTATTCTCGAATCCAAGGGTAGTCGTGTGATGCAGAGAAATCACTCGAGGGGAACGTTCGGAGGATTTCAAAAAGCAACCGCGAAAAACGTGTGTCGACTGGCGAGAAACGAAAGGAGGTTTTTTGGAAAATGCAAACGTGGAAAGAGAAGGTAACTTTAGGTACTGACGTATTGCCTGTTTGGGCCATTGGCGATTAGGGTTGGCTGGGATCAACGTGAAAAATTTGGCTAAAATGGTGCGTCTAAAACGTCTGTCGATGGGAAGCGTGTGTTCTTTCCCGGGGCTAAAAGTGGGCTATGGACGTGGGGCGGTGCGCCCACTGTAGCCGGGCGGTGCGAGATGGACGTGACCATTTCCCCGCGCTTCTCAGCTCTCTCCTAGCGGGTTTTTTGGCGGCATTGATCGTTCTTTTTTTTTTTTTTTACGCGCGAGCCTAACAGCTCAAAACAGGGTAGAGGGCACATTCCCTCACTGCGGGGTCACACCCAAACCGTACGTTTGTAGATAAACTACATGTCCAGCTAGGGTGGCATATAGCCATGTGACTTTTGCACCAAACAGGCCCTGGTAGTGCTGGTGCTAGTGCCGGCTCAGCGGCGACACGTCGGTGACACCTGTTGGGCTCTCCGTAAAAAAACAGCACTCGTTCGCCAGAGCTCTTTTTCCCGCTTTTTTCTTTTTCATCGGATCATCGTCACCTGTCCGGCTATTGCACATGCACACGCACACAACACATAGACACGCCCATCCAGAACGACCGACGACGTGTCGTCTTCTTTTTTCCTCGGGTATGTGCATTCCTGAGGTGGGAGGCGGGGAGCCTGGGAAAAAAAGGCGTTAAGTTGCCAGGGGTGGACACCACATGCATGCAAGTGCGAGACAATGCCACGATGCATCAGGAGGTAAGTAGCATGAGCACAAACGAGGGGGCCAGAAGGGAACACAAAAGGAAGGAAGCGATCTGAGACACGTTGGTTGTGGGGGTTGTTGTCCAGCGGGGGTGTGGGGGTAGCTAGGTGGAGCTGAGACTTTGGGGCAGAGGTCATGTGACCATTTTTTGTGCAGTGCGGTTATCAGTTTTTTTCTGAGAATGACTTGTGTCAAACACATAAGGTGCGTGAATGAGGGTTTTCTTTTCCCCCATTCTGACATATTGTTTTATTTTGTATTTCCTTTTCGAGGAAGGCAACGTTATACGTCATCTGTCACTATTATAAACACGTCCCGGCACGTCAGCAGAATCAATTTTGTCCTGAAAGGTCTAGATACCAGACTCTACCATTTCCGGCGATGCATCTGTACTCTGCTCTGTACTCTGTACTCTGTACTGGTGTTCCAGAAGTGAAAGTTGGACGACATGTTTTTTGAATAGAAGCAACAGTCTCATGAACTGGAAGTGTGAAGTCTGAATCTGAAATTGATGCTCAAGATTTGAAGAATGGATAACGTCTTTTGAATCTGATAGTGCATTCATTTCTTTTGAATCTGAAATGAAATGAGTCAACTTTTCAGAGTCGCAAGAATGTCAATACAGCTCTTGGCGGTATTCATTTAGTTGTTCTTGGACACTCTGTAGTTATCCAGATGAACTCCAGAATGAAACTTGTTGGGACATATCTCTATTCCAAAAAAGAGAGACATCGCTTCCAGAAAAAACTAAAGGTATTCGATCTCACGTCACACTACATAGACAGTCTAACAAAAGGTGGTCTTTCAATTTTACCCACTTTTACCCTCAAATCAGAGCTTAGAATTCCTACATTTTGGTTGCATAAAAACCTGTAGGACTATACTGATACCACAATCATCAAAACAAATACTATAACCAATAACTGACGGTCCTCTACTACAGATACATTATCTAAATCAACTAAATCAACTAAATCAACTAAATCAACTAAATAAAAAAAACTTGCTGAGATTTATGGCAGTTGCACTATCTCTTGCAGATTATGCACAGCTAAAGGTGCGCCCATACATCTTGGGAAGGGAAGGCTTTCAGAAGTCTCCAAAAGTCGCTGAAAAGCCCCTAATTGAGATCACACAGAAGCAAATGCTCCATATCTTTTGTGTCCAGGTTGCATTGGCGAGAAAACGCCCTGATTGAGACTGGGGGCTTGATTTTTGTCTCCGAAACCACAGATTTGGCTGCCATGGGAGTTTCTGCAGCATTCGCAGTTGTAACCTGACCATGTCCAGCCAGAGAAGAAGACTTGTCGCTGCTGAAAGTGTCGTCTAGAGGTTTCTTGGAGAACATTTTGTGTTTCGCTGGAGGTTGGTGACAAGACTGTTGTGGTGGGTAGGTAGTAGCCTCCTCTCTTTGGTGGCTAGGACCCCCCAGGTATATATACTAATTACGGACAGTATCAGGCCCCAATGATCCCCACACCTTTATCCTCTCTCCATTACGCTTTTTTTTCTGGTTGTTTTGGGAAAGGTCTTACAACACTACAGTTCTTCTTTCCGTTGACAATGTCGATACTCCTTCTTTCTGTTTGTGTAGTTGCGGTTGTTGAGAACCCAACGTGAAGCTGTCACAAAGCCATGGCATCTGAGAGCGAGAGGGGAAGGGGGTATTTTGGATATTCTGGTGTCGAAGAGAGACGCCTCAAACTGGAAAATGTGGGGGACTAAAAAAATTATGGAGAAAAATAACCACTCGGAAAAGAAAAAGAGGAAAAAAAATAAGGAGTTGAAAACAACTAAGGACGATGCAAGAATGATAAAAAAACGATTGAAAACGATTGAATGGATCGCTACTTGTCACTTACAGTAACTAAAGCCCAGATTTCTGCAACAGAGATGTCTGAATATGGATAGATGTTTGGTCTTGGAACAATCAACCTCGCTATCTCTAACCATGTTTGGATCTTAATTGGGGCCTAAATTTTAATAATTCAGACAAAACACACTGCGCCTACAAGACTGTTCGGTTCATCTTGAACGATTACTGGATCGAAATTACAAGAAGATAGCCGTACCATTCGATTGAGAATCGAATTTGGGAGAAAATGCCCTCTTCAGAATTTTGCTACAACAAACACAGCCATTTCTAGAAGACTCCTTTTTTGGACCCTGAAATTTGTAAAGTTACGATATGTCATGCATTGAGTCTTGATAACCATCCGTTGAGCTCAATGATATGATAACTCATTGAGTATGAGGCTCATGAGTCATGTTGAAAAAACATCTCTTTTCAAGTTTGGTTCCTCTAAAAAACGAAAGAGTAACGATATTAAGATTCTGAGAAGCACATTTTGTTCAGAAAGAGATTTCAGAGACAATTGTATCACCCTCGTGTCTCTATCTCAAGTCTCTCGTATGTTGTCTACTGCTTGACATGACCCCTCAAGCTTAGCGATTGATAGATATTGAAACATTCAAACATCGCCAAGCCTAATATACATTCACGCTAAAGCAAGGGATGCAGATAGCCATTCAAGCTAGACTCCACTCGCACGCACACAAACGCACATCACGTATAAATAAATGTACACTATACAGAGACCACCTTTTTGTGATGGCCGCCAATTAAAAATGATTAATTAAGCCTTGAGCTGCTTCTGGCTCTTTTCCCAGAAATCAAGACAGGCAATGACGTCGTTGCCACGCTCGTCCTCGTAAGCATAAATGATCTCACGAGAAGACTCATGCAAGAACCGAATGTTGTCGCCGTGAATGACGTTGACAATCTCTCCAGTCTTGACATGGCGAATCTCCACAAAGTTGGGCTCGAAAGCCAGCAGGTAAGGGTACCAAATACCAAACTGCTGGGGAACACCCTCCCAGTCGATTCGCCACATGGGCTGCTTACGCCAGCCATGAGCGTTGGCGTAGAACGAAAACTCGGAAAAGTTGAGCAAAAACTCGCCGTCCAGTCGATACACCGCAATGGGCTTGAGCTGCTCTTTGCCAATGACAAAGTCCAGGGAAGTGTCGGCGGAAGACAGCAGCGACTGGGTGTCAAAGTTGGTGAGAGACACAACCTTGAAGCCATTGGCGCATCCAACACACAAGTTGAGCGACAGCAGCGAGATGGAGATGATTTCCGAAGAAATGTTGAACTGTTGGAACGACCGGAACTCGGTGTCTTGGCGCTTCTTGAGCGACAGAAGCGTCGTCTGTCGCTTGTTTTTCGTAAGAGGCTCCGAGGGCTCCAGCACGTTGATTGTGGAGGACGTAGACGACGACTTGACCGTGCACACCAGCATTCTGTTGTTGCACACTCCGGCCTTGAAGAAATTGATGTGGCCAAGAATCTTTTTGGCCTTTCGTCCGTTGGAAACGGGATCCGGAGTCTCAATGATGTCGGAAGGCCACGCGTACAAGCTCTTGTCTGCCAGCGCCAGAATGGTGGTGTACTCGTCAAGAATAGCCAGCTGGGTGACGTTGTTGGTAGAAATGAGCTTGACGGGCGTAGTAGCCACGATGCTGTTCTGTAGGGATCCCTGCTGCTTGGGCAGGTGTCGAATATCGGAGATGAACACGCCAGAATCGGTACCATACAGCACCTTTCGGCCTCCATCAATAGGCACCACACAGTTGACCCTGTTGTTGCCGTGGAAGAAGCCAGAGCACAGGGTGTACTGCGAGAAGACGTCTCCGAGCTCGCGTCGCACATTCTTCTGCGAGTCAATGTTGTCGACCCACGTCTTTCGAGTAGCAAAGTTGCCAGCGTACAGAGTCACCTCGTAGCCCTTGCGTCCCATATGCAGGAATGTAAGCGGGTACTTGCCGTTGGTAGACTCCTTGGAGACCGTCTTGGGGATGAGAGACGAGGGGGGACGTCGGAAAGACGACTTGGGACCAATCTCCTCAGCCTGCGCAACCAACAGCAGCTCCAGGGGGATGGGTTTCTTGTAGACCCGCATAATCTCACGCTTGTTGCCCACCTTGACCTTGACAAACAGCAGAAAGTGGTCCAGCAGGTACACTTGGATTTCGCCCTGTGTGTCCTGGGTTCGCTTCTTGAGAGAGCCCTTGAAGATGATTCGTCGCGACTCCTCCATGAGCTTAAGATCCACGTAGTCGTTCTTCTGGAACACCAGCGACTGGTTGAGCTGCATGAGCGAGAACCGGTTCTCGGACTGACCAGACTTCTCGTTAACCTTCATGAGGTATGCCTTGATCTGCTTAACAGCTTCGGGGATATCGCCATAGTCGGGATTGTCCTCCTTGGTGTGCTTCAGCACAGCTTCCAGCAACAGGGGGTATCGGGCCAGTCGAGTGGTGGGCTTAGTGAGGTAACCGTTGAGCTCGAGTTTTCGAGACTGCTCCAGACGCTCCGTGTCGTTGACAAACTTGGCAAATGCAGGGTTGGACGACTTTTCTCGCTCATACTCGTACTTGCCGTAAAGCTGCGAGGCTCCGTACTTGATGAACGGCTCGAACCGAGGCACGTGCTGCAGGAAAATGTCTCCAACGCGTCGCACAACAGGAGCAAACTGCTCTCGCTTGGTGAGCGCCTCTGCCAGCTTCACGTTGACCGCATGAACATCCATAATGAACGAAAACACCATCTTGATGAACCGCTCTCGTCGTGCCTCGGGAATAATGTTGGATGTCCGCAAGGGCGTGATCCAGTAGTCTCGAACATACTCCAGATCCTTGACAAAGTCTCGCTCCGTATAAATGAGCTCGCAAATGACTTCCTGTCGCTTCTTCTCCTCGTCGTCCACGGAGTTGGCGATCTCCTTGGTGACTCGCTCTCTCCACAGCTTCTGCTCCTTTTCGTTGTCGCCATGCAGAGACAGACGAGACTCGGATCGTTTAAGACCGCTGGGCTTCATGTTCAGTCGGGCCTGCTGCTCCAGTCGTCGGGGACAGGCAATGGAGTAGCACAGCTTGTCTCGTGTGCAAGTAGGCGAATAGCACTCGGTTAGCAGCGTAAACACACCGTTGACAGGCATGCCTACTGTCTGGGCGGTGGCCTCAGAGCCGTTGGCTGCCTCTACAATCTCGTTGAACTGGTACAGCTCAAACGGCGAGTCACGCAGTCGATGATCGTATGTGACGTCGTGAAAGAACTTTTGCGCGTCCAGAGATCTTCCAAGAAGGAGAGCGAGGTTTCGATCTGTCGTTTTGATGATATCGGCAATTACGCTAACAGCCTCAGATCCCAGAAAAGAGTTGGAGTACGACAGCTCGTTCTTTTTCTTGTCAGCAACAACAACTGTTAGTCGGAACATTTCGGCCACCTTGGACAGCAGAGCGGGGTAGACCAGAGGAGCTCGTCGCGAGGCAGTGAGAACTGCAGAGCGGGGAGAAGGCCCAAATTCCGAAGACAGGCTTCGCATGGAAGACGTGGAGGTGGTTCTGTGGTTTCCGAATCCAGTGGGCCCAGAAGCGGGTGGCGCGGCAATGGTCGTGGCGTTGCTGCTGGCTACACTGGATGCAGAGGCGTTGGGGAGATGCATGGCACTGGAGGTGGGCGACAGGGTGCTGCCCAGAGACAGCGTTGAAGGAGTTCCGGGAATGCTGTGTCCCTCGGCGTTGACAGCTCCGTTTCGCGTGGGGATGACACGGCCTGAAGACGTGGACGACATGGTGTTGGACCGGAAGTCGCGATCTCTGTCGTAAGCGTTGGGGTTGCCTCTGCCTGCGTTGGTGCTACCGTGCATGCCTCCTGGCGTCTGGGTTAGCGACATGGATCGCTGGTAGCCCTGCTGTCGCTGCTGGGGCTGCTGGCCAGACACTGAGCGGCCGGGGTTGAACTGTCCAAACTGCAAGTACGGGTTGGAGGGCGACGTGGGCGACGTGGCAGACTGTGTGTGCCGCATCTGTGGCCGTCGCGATATGTGGTACGGGTTGTTTCCGGTTTGGATTGGCGGGGGTCGCGTTTCCCGCGTTCTGGGCGTATTGTTGCTGACCCGGGTGCGCCTGCGGGGGCTGGGGACGCGCCTGGGGCTGCTGCTGCTGCTGCTGCTGCTGCTGCTGCTGATGCGGCTGGGCGTAGCCCTGCTTCTGGTTGTACCCTTGGGGTGCTGCCTGCTGCTGTTGGTGGTGGTGGCCCTGGGCGTAGCCCGTGGGTGTCTGATTGTAGGGGTAGGGAGCCTGGGGCTGGCCCTGCTGCCCCTGCGCGTACTGTCGCGGTTGCTGCTGCTGCTGCTGCTGATGTGGCTGCTGTGGTGGGGGCATGTGCTGCTGCTGCTGCTGCTGCTGCTGCTGCGGTGCTGGAGGTCGCTTGACGTAGTGTCGAGGCTGGCCGGGCTGACCGGGTTGACCAGGTTGACCGGGGTATTGCTGGTGGGCGTGCGGTGCCTGCTGGGCCTGCGGTGCCTGCTGTATCTGGGGCGGCTGGTGATGCTGGGGCGGCTGCTTCTGGGGGACCTGGTTGGGGCCAGCTTGTGCGTTAGGCTGGCCCTGGTAGCGTCCGTCAGTCTGTATGCTGAGGTTTTGCATCGAGTGTGCCGCAGGAAGACGCTGGGTTAGTGGTGGGTCCAGGGGCGGCGGAGAAGCGACGATACTCACCTGACCATCCCGGTGGGACATTGACGGAATGTCTGTGAACGGAATATCCAACACGTCCTGAGCCATTATTAGGTATTAGTACATGTAATAGCGAAGGTTTGAAGGAGGAGAAATAGAAAGCTGGGCGGGCGACTTGGTGAACGGGGGGGGGAAAAAAAAAAAGGACGGCTCTGCGGAAGACGACGGCGGCCTGCTGGGCGTGTAGCAAGAAAAGAGAGCGCGGTTGTGGCAGCGAAAAGAGCCTTCAAGGAGCGTTGGGCGTTTCAAACGTGTGTGGGATGCCACTGAAAAAAAGTGTGTATAAGGAAGTGCGCACGAGGCTGTGTCAGAGTTTACAGCAGCCTGGCTTAGTCAGTGAGGTAATACGTGGGGCACGACGAGCCGGATGAAATGGGGCCAAAAGCTCGGGGGTCACGTTGTCGACAATGCATTGGGCAAATGCAGGATACCTTCTGCTCTTTATATACTGTTGGGCCACCACAACGGTCGTGTCACTTGCTTAATGTTTTTTTTTCTTTTTTCCCTTAAAACATCCACATGGAGGCCCTGTCCACACCCACGCGCTTGGGAATATAGGCCAAAGTCAAGAGCCAGCGACAAGTTCCGAGCGGCTAAAAAAAGACGATTTCTCGATACCACGACACGCCGGATGTGACACGCCGTTTCCAAACACGACACGTGCTCGCAACAGGTTTTTTTTTTTTCTCTTCTTCTTTTTTTCGTCGCTTCTCGGCCTGCCAATAGCTGTCTGCCACCACACACAGTCTGTCGTCGTCGGGAGCAGCAGTTATCTCCGAGCCGCATTCAGTCTGCTTACTAAGCCAGTGCGACATTTACCTTAGTAATCAAGGTTCAGGGTCCCACGCAGTGCACAGCACACAGCACACGATAGCACGATATCATCCACACCTGGATACACAGCCATTCGCACACAACCTCGCAATGCCAGCACTAAACTCGACATTTCTCGGCGAAGACTCCGCAGACACCCGTGTGGTCGGCAACTTTGCCATCCTGCCCATCAAAACGTCGTACAGAGGACCGGCGTACCCATCTCACGCAGACTACGACATCATCGACGAGGTGCTGGACCTCTTCCGGGCCAACTCCTTTTTCAAGAACTTTGAAATCAAGGGCCCCGCAGACCGAGCGCTCATCTACGGCATTCTGTTTGTGTCCGAGTGTCTCGGCAAGCTCAAGGCCACCACTTCTGCCAACGAGGCCAACAAGCTGCTAAACACCGCTGCTGTCGAGCACTTTTCCATCCCCGGAGACGCCGGATTCCCTCTCAACTCTCTGTACGCTCCGCCCAAGGACCGAAACGAGGTCGAGCTCCTGAGAGGATACCTCACCCAGTTCAGACAGGAGCTGGCCAAGCGGCTGATTGCCAAAATCTACGAGGACCCCTCCAAGCCCAACAAGTACTGGCTGGCCTTCACTCGGCGACACTTCATGAACAAGTCGCTGTAGGAGATCTGTGGGGGATCTGTACACGTAGTGTAAATAACGAATTATGAAAACCGATTCAATTGAGTGCTGCTCAATTTTTACTCACATCAGTAGCAGCACAGGTAGATACATTACCAGCAGTGATACTACTGTATCGCTGTCTCAACTCACTAGTACAAACGTATTACATTTCATATGTTACATATAAATAATTAATGCCTTCTCATCATATATCTTTCCTTCCTTCCTACTGCCATTTTTCTCGAGGAGCCCCGCCGTAATAAGGAGGTTGCGGTGGGTAGGGGTTGGGAGGACTCTGCTGTCTGGGTGGATACATGCCAGGACCAGGGGGAGGACCTCCTCCATGACTGGAACTGCCAGGCATGCCGGCCCCCATGTTGGGGCTCATGCCAGCACCTGGACCCCCAATGGGTGCAGGGGCGCCCATGTTCAGCGGAGGAAGAGTAATGCCTCCAGGACGACCACCACCCAATACAGGCTTGGTCTCGCCATTGAGAATGGAGGTGATCGAGGACGTCTTGGTGGGACGCTGCAGGATGGGAAGAGGGGGTAGAGACTGCCGTCCTGATTGAATGGGAGGCAGTGAAAACCCTTGGGATGGAGGAGGAGTGTGTGAAATAGGAGGAGGAGTCGGTCTCATATGGTAGTGACCGGCTGGAGGTGACGAGTGATTCATGACAGACACTGGTGGTGACGACTGGTGATGTGATTGGACAGGGGGAGACTGATGGTAGCTGTTCTCCCGCTCACGCATCTCTCGCTCACGCATCTCGCGCTCACGATCACGCATTTCACGTTCACGAATCTCCCTCTCCATAATCTCTCGCTCTCGGTGCTCTCGCTCCCGGTGCTGCTGCTCTCTAGCTTGCTGTTCTCGAACCTCGCGTTCACGAAGCTCTCGCTGCTCATGCTCCCGCTGCTCCCTATCCCTTGCCTCTCGCTCTCGCTGCTCTCTCTCCCTAGCCTCTCTCTCACGCTGCTCTCTCTCCCTTGCCTCCCTATCTCGCTGCTCCCTCTCCATCTGCTCTCTCTCTCGCAGCTCGCGATCGCGCATCTCTCTGTCTCTCATCTCACGCTCTCGCAGCTCTCTGTCCCGCATTTCACGCTCTCGCATCTCTCGCTCCCGAAGCTCTCTCTCCTGCTCATACCTGTAAAAGTCTGGTCTCATTTCTGGACGCTGACCGTCTGGACGAGGCATCTCGGGTCGCATTTCACGGACATCGGATCTCTGCTCTCGCACACCACTCTGTTCAGCACGGTAGTCGTAGTAACTAGCAGCCAAGGGCCGCTCCTGCTGCTTAAAAGAGGATGATCGAGGTTTTGTGGCAAAGAATCCAGCCATTGGAGGAGGGCCAGGTTGAGGAGAAGTGTGGTGAGACACTGATACTGGAGGTGACTGTGAGTGCATGTGTCTGGCATTCACGTGAGGAGAGTACCTCATGTCACGAACAGGATCTCGCTGCTGCATCATCTCACGACGCTCAGCCTGCTCACGAACCTCTCGAACTTCTTCAGCAGACCGGTAGTAGTCGTAAGAGACGTTGCGGGAATGTCCGGGTTGGTGTGAGGGCACCTGAGCATAGCCTGGGTTCGGTGAAGGTCGCATGGGCTGCTGCTGAGGTGAGTGGGTGGGCTGAGACTGAGACTGCTGCTGTGGGGGCTGGCCAGGTTGTCGCTGTGGTTGAGGCTGTGGCTGAATGGCAACCTGCTTGGGACGGTATGGCGCACCAGTCGAGCTCTGTGATGTGGATCGAGAGTGGCCACCCCGCTGAGCCTGGGCATGAGCCTGTTGCTGAGCCTGCTGCTGAGCCTGCTGCTGAGCCTGCTGCTGAGCCTGCTGATGAGATTGCTGATGAGCCTGCTGATGAGCCTGCTGTTGAGCCTGCTGCTGAGCCTGCTGGTGAGCCTGCTGTTTAGCCTGCTGATGAGCCTGCTGGTGAGCCTGTTGCTGAGCCTGTTGCTGAGCCTGTGCCTGGGCCTGAGCCTGTGCCTGGGCTTGTTGCTGAGCCTGTGCCTGAGCTTGGATCTGAGCCTGAATCTGAGCCTGGTGATCCTGGGTCTGCTGGGCAAGACTTGGCTGAGCCTGGGCCTGGGCTTGAGATGGCTGGGCTGGGGCTGGCGGCTGAGCTTGCGCCTGGGCTTGTTGTGTCTGGTGCACGGGAGCTTGTTGAGGCAGACTCTGAGGCGTGACATGAACCTGTGGCTGTGTGGGCTGGGGCTGCTGCTGCTGGGGCTGCTGCTGCTGGGGCTGGAGCTGCTGAGCCTGCTGAGCCTGCTGGGGCTGCTGGGGCTGCTGGGGCTGCTGGGGCTGCTGCTGCTGGGGTTGCTGATGAGCCATTTGTTGAGATTGACCCTGGTAGTCAGTGGGCACATCAACCTGGTAAGCCTGCTGCATCTTCTGCATCTGCTGCTGTTGAATCTGCTGCTGCTGCTGAATCTGCTGCTTTCGAATCTCAACCGCCTCTCCCTCAGGACTGACCCGCTTCTTGCGAAGTCCAGCGTACGGAGTTGTGAGCTCCAAAGACTGCTGGATGGAGGGGGGAGGAGGCAGGGTCTCGCCCATCTTGATACGCTCGTCAGCCTCAATGGCCAGCGAGTGCCACCCCTTCATCTCGCCGTGCTTGTGGAAATAGTTTTTCACCATGACAGCAGACTTGGATCGAAAGTGAGCAGCCACCTGCTCCCAGTTGGTACCATAAGACCTTATCAAGACAGGCAGCAAGTTGACCTCATTGACAGACCAGTAAGAGGACGTCTTGTAGTCCACTGGAGTTCCACCAGCACCGCCCATCCCGACGCCCACACCGACACCAGCGCTGACACCAACGCCGACACCAACGCCGACACCGACGCCAACACCAACGCCAACACCAGGCATTCCAACACCATGAGGCTCCTCCTTGGCCACCTTGACCTTCTTCCTTGCCTTGAGCTGCTCCTCCTCCAGGGCCCGCTTCTTGTCCTCCTCCTGACCGAACTGGGGTGCCGCTGCTCGACGAGTGCGAATTGCACCATCAAAAGCAACGGAGTCGTCCACAGCATCCTTCTTGCGTCTTCCCTTTCGTGCACTGCGTCTGTTTCTTCCTGCGACAATAGCTTTGTAGTCGACGCGAGTCTTGGTACGGTAGTAATGCAAAACACAGTCTCGGAAAGTGCGCAGACCACCCATGGCCGCAGAAATACGACCAAACTGTTTGGGATGGGTAGCGTAGGCTTCGCAGAAAGCCTCGTGCTCGGTGGCAGTGAAATTATCGATACCATCAACAGCAAGTCGCCGGTGGAAAGCTTGCTTATCGGCCACGAAGTTGTTCGTATCCACAAAAAACACCTTGCGTCGCTCCTCCTCATCGAGGATCATGTGAGGGATGCAGGCACTGGTTAGCTTGGCACGAACAGATGGATCACGGGCATGCTCTCGCTCGAGGTTTGCAAGAATCTCCAAAAACTCGGCCTCGCTCCTAACAGTGTCCCCACCATGGCTGTGTCGCCCTCTCCGTCCCTTCCCAGTACCGGGAGTTCCCGGAGGAACAGGGGCACCAACTGTAGTCGTAGTTGCGACAACAGTGGTAGAAACAGAAGGGGCTGTAGTGGTGATGACAGTTGCGGTGGGAGAAGACTCCTCAGAGAGAGCACCATTGATGGTGGATCCAGGAAGAGCGATACCTTTGTCCCCAGTAGTCTGCTCGGGTCGAGGCATCTGAGACGCAGCTTTAATAAGAGCCTGCTTCTCGTCAAGCGATTTCGGCACGTGAATCTTGCTCCAAATACGGTACTTGGTCATGTACTCTTCCTGCAGCCGCAGCTTCTTGGTGTAAATCTCCTTGTTCTTCTCACTGATACGAGCCTCCAGCAATGGCCTTAAAGTCTCGAAATTGCGATTGTTGAGACGGTAAAACTTGTAGTCACGTGTACTTCTGATGGGTGCAGCTGTGTTGAGGTAGCGCATTTCAGCCACTCGCTCAGAATGAGGAACCAGTCGGTTGAGGTAGAATGTGTTCTCCAGGCTGGTCATGGGGAATATGTCGTCTTGGTAATCAATTCGAGACTCCACCACCTGCAACTCCTTCTTGACCTCAGTCTCAGGGTACGAGGGCACCTCCATGGGAGATAGAACCTCAGAGTTGCGATGAAAGTGCTCAACCTGAACGTCCGGTGCAAACTCGACGTTTTTGAGAACAGGGGTTTCTGCTTTAACCTGGCTGGGTGACTTGGAAACGGATGGCTCCTCCTGAGCAGCTACTGCTGGCTCGGCCACGGGAGGCACAGCCATGGGCTTGTTGAGTTGAGAAACAGGTACAGGCTCTGTGATTGTGGCTGTGACAACCTCCTTCTCTCCTCCAACCTCTGTCGCTGGCTCTTCCACTGTCTCCGACACTGACTTGACCTCCTTGTCGAGCGCTACATCCTCCATGACGACATCCTCCGAGTCAGGTAGAGCCAGTTTTGTTGGCGATGGCTTGGCAGCTGAGGGGACCTCAAACGAGCCGGGAAAGGAAAGTCTCTGTGGTTTGGGAGGGGTGAGCACCTCGTTGTGTGGCAGAGATATCGACTTGACCGGTAGAGTCTCGATTGACTTTGCTGGGCTGATTTTGTTGTGTGGGCCTGGCAAGGACTTTGTGGTGGTGGGCTCAGATTTGGGCTGGCTAGCAGGCTCGCTGTCGATATCCATCTCCTCCTCGAGCTTTTGCATTTCCTCCTCCAGTTCCTTTTCTAGCTCCTCGCCCATTTTGTGCATCTCCTCTGTCTCGGAATCAGACTGCGCTGGGTCTAAGGTAGTGGCAGTGACAGAAACCGTGGCTTCGGGCAGGGACGATGAGGTTGCCAATGTCGGTAGTGTCAATGGGGCTTGGGCGGTACTGACAAAAACTGGTGGTGCTGGCGCAGTTTCTAGTGCTGCAACTGGTTCTGCAACCGGTGCTGTAACTGGTGCTGTAACTGGTGCTGTAACTGGCTCTGCAACCGGTGCTGCAACTGGTGCAGAAGAAGCTGGCTTGGACACTGTATCTGGGTCTGCATTGGAAATAGGCTTTTCGGGTGCAGCATCAGACTGAGAAGAAGTCGTGGGCGTAGGCATCTGGGGCTCACATGTAACTGGTGAAACCGCCTTCTGTGTGGGCTTCTCTTCTACCTTGGCAGCAGGCTTCTCCGCCACCTTCTCCACCGGCTTCTTTTCCACCTTTTCGGCTGCCCTTTGCGCATCGGGGACCTCTGGCGCCGACTGTTGTGTGTGATTTAATGTCTTTTCAACTGTCTTTTCAGTCGGCTTTTCCTTGACCTGGGTCTCCGCCTTGTCCTTGTCGTCCTGTGTATGCTTGACGGAGTTGCTCTCTGCAGCCTTGCTGGGCCCCGGTTGCTTCTGTTTGGACTCGACCTTGACAACAGGGTCCTCGTGGATCATTTCGTGTTTGTCGGACTGCTCTGGCTTGACCTTTTGGACGGTGTCAGCAACAGAAGCAGGCGCAGCGTCGGGAGCTACCCTATCCTCGGCCTCCTTGCCCTTGCTCTCCTCCAATGCCTTCTCCTCGGGCTCCTCCGGATGGGTATCTGAATACGTGTGCAGGTCGTCGTGGTTGTGCACGCTGAGCGTACTCTGCGACCGCGAATGCTTTTTGCGGATCTGAGGCGGCTCTGCACCGTGTCCGTTGCCGTTTCGGGCGTCAGGAGACGTTTCCAGGGATCCATCTCGTCGCTCACGCGAGTACCTTCGGTCGCTGTGGTCGACGGGAGAGTTGCACGCCGAGTTTGGTTGTGATGATGACGGCCCTGAGGGACTCTCGTTTTTGACGAAATGCGGAAAAAGATCGTTGTCCTGGATAGACTCGCGACGCACGTCTCGACTCCAGTCCTTGGCGCCGTGGTCGGCCCTCGGGTCGATTCGGGGGTCTGTCCTCGGGTCCCTTGCGTCTCGGGGGTCTCTGGCTTCCCTGACGTCTCGTCCGTCTCTCAGCTCGCGTGGCTCCCGTCCATCTCTAGGCGGTGGTCGTCCGTACTCCTCGTAGGCCCGCGGGCGTCGTTCAAAGCTGCGTCGTTCGTCCCAGCGGCGGTCAAACCTCGGTGGAGTGTTGCCCGGGTATCTGCCGTCTCTGGGGTATGGCCGCTCTGGTCGTTTTGCCGTGAGACTGCGAGGGCCGGTGGGAATCTCGGTTTTGGCGAACCCTGGAGCCGGCACGTTGGGCCGTCTCTCAAACCTGCGACGGTCGTCGAATCTGCGTGTCTGTGTTAGTTGGTGGCCACGTGGCAGCTTCTGGAGACCTCTCCGGGCCTGCTGGAGGCTGTTGTTGCCTGCGTTGGTACTCACGTCCTCCCTCCGTTGCCTCTTGTATTCGGCCGCCTCGCGTTCGCGGCGTCTGCGCTCCTTGTCTCGCTCCTCCAAGCGCCGCACGTCCTGTGGTGAGGACGACGACGGGTAGTTCGCAGACATGGCGCAACTGTCTGTCTCGTTTTGTATGGTTAGCGATGTGAAGGTGTGAAAATTAGTTAATTCAAAGTGGTGCAACTGCTGTCACCAAAAGTCCCAACAGTGGATGTTAGGGTTGTGTGATGGTGGCGGTTGGAGTTGGGGTGTTGGCAGCAGGGGCACGCCGTTGCACTGGAGCAAGCGTGCATCCGCGGCGGTTCTGGGGCCGGCAAGGTGCGGCGGCGGCACTGGAGGCGGCGGCGGACGGCGAGCTGGAGTTATTATGGGGGTTGGCGCGAGGGGGCTGAGATTACGTAATATCTTGCAGCTCCCGGCTCCTCTCACATGCGCCAGCCATTTAGGTCGCACAACTGTCGCTCCCAAGTAAACTCACGCACTACATTTGAGTTAACGGCTGGATGAGTCATGAGGCTGGATCGCGGCTCTGCTCACGGGGCCCTGGCTGCGCTTTTCGGTGGCCTGGGCTCGTCTGGGTGGGTGAGAAAGTCGTTTATATCACCACCAGCGGCTCGTCCACGCAAGCCTCCAAATAAGGCCTGCTGCAGCTGAGTCTTACATTCCGCATCCGCCTCATGGTGCATATCTGCGTCACAACATCCCAAGCGGCATGTGTTGGTCTGCCGTTCCAACGGGCTAAAAGCGGCTGTTTTTGGAGCTGAAAACGGGCCCAGCGAACACAGACGACTGCCAGGGGACTCAGGGCGGTTATCTGGGCGCGATTTGGGCGCTTTTTGTGTGTATTTTTTAGTTTGTGTGCTGGGGGCCACTATTAGGGTGTGGGGAAGATGCCAACTCATAGTGAGCCTCTTGCTGGCATTGAAATTAGAAATCGGATATTTTCAAAGATTGAGAATTATCCAAAATTATTTGGGTGGCCAATAGGGGTGCATGTGTTGATTTTTTTTTAGTTTTTGCCAACTCCAGAGATGAGAAAATGGGAGATTTGCAAACAGTCACCAACATGGGGCCGGCTCAACCTCATATCCACACGAACAACCCTAGCCCTGAATTGCTACAGTGTTTTTGTTTGCCTCCACCATTGTCGCGTTTTAGCGGACGTTTTCCACGACAGGGTAACACCTTGAAACGCAACGACTCAGCACTCTTTTTTTTTTTGGGCGTAATTTTTAGAGTGTTATTTGCAATGTTTTTTCACCAAAAAAAAAAGCCAAATTGGGAGAGCGGAGCAAGTTAGGGCTAAGGTAGCCTGAGAGCCGGCAGGGTGGATGGCCCAACTTGATTTCATTTCCGTTAGCCTTAATTTTTGGAAAGCAGCATGTGCACTGTTTAATGCCGCGTATTCAACATGTTTCGAGAAGGGCCAAAGATGCGAAAGACGAGGGGGCATTGGTCTGGGAAAAATCCACAAAAAACAGACCAGTTTGAGGCAACAGATGAGCTGATCACACGGGCTTGGGGTCTTAATAGCTAGCTCTATCAGAGCAGTAGTAGTTGGCCAACTATGGATCCCGTGCAATTTTGCTGTCCTTGGAACAGGAGTACCGTAAGGTAAGTAGACTTAAAGGTTAACCCAGAGAGTGTGTGGAAGCAGAAGCTCGAGGAGCTGCAAGTCTTCGTCTGAAAGACGCTGTGGACGAGATGAGACAAATCAGAAAAGGGCGTTCAATGCGGCTGTCGTTTATGCGTCGAATGGTACCAAATTTGCAGCTCCAAAGTGCCCCCAAAACCAGTGAGGTTGAGATGTTTGGCGATAAATCTCAACTTTGGAATTCCGTTTCAAAGTTCCGCTGGGCATTGAGTTGCAACTAGTGTAGCTGGACTGGGCTGCAATTCCTCCTCTGAAGGTCTATTTCTATGACCTAGCGCGGCACTGAGACATGTCGCTGGAGGCCACGAGCGTAATGGAGTGATGACTATCGGCATTGTTCTGCTTCAGCCCCCATCGGCAGCCTGTTGGGGTAGCGATGCGGCAATTCTGAAGAGTGCATCTTGATCCAGATTCCCCCGCGAGCAAAACAGATCCATTTGCACACCCCAACATCCCCCGACTGCTGTCTCATTGGCGCCAAAGGCGTGTCTCGTCGCAGCCAGCAAGGTTGAGTAATAAAAAAAAACACATATCATCATCGCCAGGAGGTGGAGAGCGCATAGATAGGGTCTTTTAAGCGAACCGTGCATTTCGGGGCCGCCGGCTCGTCCTGAAAAAAAGCAGCCCAAACCCACGGCAGCCTCACCCGCTCGTGGTTTCCCGTGTGCCTGTCCAGGGCGCAGTTTCACGCCCGATATGCGTCGTCCGGACACACCCAAGGTATGTACTGATTAAGCGGTTGCCTTGTCAGGGGGTGGCCACTTTGAGCCATGGTAGCAATCTATACATGGGGTCAGGGTCCACGTAGGCGACGTTGCTGGCCGGCCAGAGGAGCAATCTCGCAGCGAGAATCACGGCCGGCTTTCTCCGGCGGCTGCAGCTGGACATTTTCTCTTTTTTCCCCCCAAATTCTGCTTTTTGGCCTCCTCCTTTTTTGCAGGTCCCGAATATCCCAGCCGCCCCAAACCGCTGCTGCAGCACCGCATGGACGGCAAGAAGAAACGTTAACGTAAACTGCGGAGACCGTCCTTATTTCCTCATGGGCGCTTTACCGAAGACACAGAAACGAGTGTAGCCACCAGTGTGGTTAGTACACGTTTTCCGATCGGAAAAGCGGGATAAAACGACACAACCCGAGTGCACAAACACGTCTTCAGGTTCCCCAGCCCTTTTCCAGCCGCTCAAGTGCCCGCAAACCGCCGTTCGGCTCCTTCGCCGTATCTGTCCCCACATCGAGAGCTTTGGGTGAGACGAACCTTGTGTCTATGATCTTGTAGACATGTGGAAAGCGAAAGTTTGAGCGAGGCAATCTTAGTGTCAGCCTCAGGAGCAAGAAAAAGTCAGTCTGGCGGGCTGGAGCGGTGCCAGGGCGGTCACGAGCCACCCGTCAGGGGTCCTCACCAGACCCCCAGCACAAAACGGTCCCGCACAAGTGGCTGCGTCCCTCCGACGCCATTTCCCCGGATTCCAGCGACCTCCTACCGTCCAGGCACATCGCTCAAACACAAGCTCGCGCACCTGCAGACGGCTGTATCAAGCCAACGGTTACATGTCGCTCTTTGGCTTTCCCTTGTCGCCTTATAAGCTGCGCCAGAGTAGCATTTGGAGCTCTTTCCCTCTGGCCAGACTCACCACAGAAACAGCGACGCACACTCATTCGCTGTACTGAACAGGTGCCTCTTTTCCCCCTCAAAATGACTGCCGTGGGTCTCTTGCCACCGGGAACGGGTTTCTCGGAGCCGCCACCACCGGACTCTCCACCGTCACAGCCTCCACCGCAACTTGATACGACACTTGCCAGGAACCTCAAACGACCTAGATGGGCCATTGAAGACGACGAGGACGACTACGAGGACGACTACGACGGGCTTAGCTGCGCCATCGACAGCTGCAACAACCTCAACGTTCTCAACCCGCTGCTGTTTCGAAAACCTCTGAAAATCAGAGCCCTGGGCCTGACCAACGCTTTGAACATCAGCAGATACGAGACGGAGCTGATGTGGTACTTCTGTCACCACCCCAATCGCCAGATTGTCGCCGCAAACCCCAAAACAGACGCATGGATAGGCTCAGGGCCTCAAAAGGCCGGGCAGGCCGAGTCGCTCAAACAAATCTGTCTGTTCATGGCTCAGATGGAGCTCACACACCGAGGAGCTCGATGCAAGTACATGGTCAACGACAAGGAGTACCCCAAGAGCAGAGGGCAGCCACCCAAAAATCTGATCACAGGCTACGCTCCGCTGGACGAGGCGAGACAAGAACAGTTCTTACGACAGTTCATAGACATGCTGCAGTGGTACAGACACGACTTTGTCGACGGCGGGCCGGTGAAATACCCCATTCTCATGGTCACGTCGTTTCTCCTGCTCATATCATGTCTGTACATGGGACCGTTGGTTCCGCTGATCAACTCAGAGGGAGGAGGAGACATTTTTGGTATGTTGGTTGCATTCAAACAGAGGCTACATATTTACTCGGGGCCGGCCGAGTCGGGGAAAAGCTCCTATGCGGTTCTCTTCGATGAGAATCGCCACTACCTGCCCCGAGAGGAAGACATGTGGGATATTGTCAACATGGTGGAAGAAGACGAAAGGTACAGTCTCCAGGAGCGACGGGAACTGAAGGTGACGCTCACCAAGGAGGTGTGTGCCATGATTGAGTTGTTCAACATGGACGTGGAGGCGCACAGTATCACGCACTTGACTTCTTGGGCGTTGTATTGGAACAAGAGGTTTGTGCATCTCAAAGAGGAGCAGCATCCCTATGCCATCATGCTCATGACATATTGGTGCGCATACAGCCATCAGTTCCACGAATACCAGTGGTGGCGAGATCGAAGTTATTTTGATCTCTACGATCTCATTGAGTATCTCCCTGAGGAGTACATTAAGCATGTGAAGTGGCCACTGGCGGTGGTCGAGAGTTACGAGTACAACCATGAAGATTTGTTGAATGGCAATTTCCGCAAGGTCCACAGTCTGTAATCATTTTGGCAGACCATGGTGCTCAAAGGACTATTTATTTATTTATTTATTCAATAATATCATCATTATATGACAATCTCCCCAGTGCTATTTTGGAGAGATATGGCCAGCATGATAAGGATGTATCATTTTACCCTTGGCAATCTGTGCTTTTGTCAGATCAGCGACATTTACACGGATGTCATGTTTATGTATTTTTACTTGTTGTCTCTTGATAACATGGTCCAAGAAAAACAATGTGATCAATATATCAGAAATCTGAAAATGAGATTCTTGTCTAAATGATCTTGTGAATACAACGGTGCCACCTTTATGACACATGTGTTTCCAAAGGACAAATCCTCTTCGGAGTGAAAATGTGGTATGTGGCACATAGTGGTTAATTATGTCCTCCTACATACTGGAAAGAGTCGTGTTGTAAAAAGCAATTACACCGTTGGTCCATAAGGGGAGTGTGGAGAATTCAATTTCCAAGAAATGCACGTTTCAGAATTGATATAGACGTCGCTATTGCAGATTTGCGTATACAGCAGGGTACACCCAATACACACTTGGTGATGATTGATACAAAGCCATGCCACAGTGAGACATCACAGTGTCCATCACTTAATACGAGTGACGAGACACAAACAAACATTAGAGAGACCAAGAAAACGACTTGTTTTGATAATGCACAGCCAGTATCCGTTCTGTTTACCCGCAGCAGAAGCAGGAGCAGGAGCTGAAGCATCAGACGGATATCCCTCATAAGAGAGACAGGAATGGAGGAATGTCTTGGTGTAGCCTAGCAATAAAAGTGGACAGCTAGAGTGGTGCTATGGCCCTGGTTTCACCCCTGTTTTCTGCAGTAACCTTTACATTCCAACACGTTCAACACTGTGAAGTCAACGTAGTTTGAGTTAAACACCGACACGAAACGGGGCACCCTGAGCTGGGGATGAGGCGAGTATTGGAAAAGTGAAAGGCTCCATTTTACTCGCAATTGAATTCTGAACAGAATGCACTCTTCAGATTCCCCGTTTATCAAGCAAAATTGTGTTTAATCACCGTCGCACTTTCGTGTGCATAATCAAGTTGACAAAGTTATTCCGGATAGAGAGTCAGCACGGATACCAAACGATCCAAACAGAGTATAGAAAATGTGAATAGTACATTTAGCTGGAAATTTCCTTTTAATCACAATGGTCAACTTCGATTTTCTGTATCTCTCCTAGAAAGTCATTTGCGGAGCAATATTTACGACATCTCTGGACACTCCAAAAGACTATATCCGAATTATGTCTGTCCCAAATTCCTTACATAAGCCTTAATCTTACGCGTTTTTGTTTACTGCGATCGACAAGCACTTCAGGGGTGCTTTTCGAGTGCACGCCAGAACGCACATGGTAAGAATGGTCATTGTTTGGCCACGTTAGTCATGCAGGTGTTGTGTGTACCGTTTCTCTTGGGGAGTCGATGAGGTGCTAGCGTGAATAATCGATGCATAGATAGCTCTGGAGCTATGTTTGACGCTAGTCTCCACTGAAACACTCCAGCTGCCCGTACCACACGTTCTACGACGCTGGCAGTGGTATTTTTAGTCACCGCTCGAGCTCCCCGGCCCCACTTCTCGCTTGCTTCCATATCTGCCGATTATCGCTCATTCCTCCAAAACTTGTTTTGTCTAATGTTTGCCCCGTCGCGGAAATAGCGTTTGCCAAGCCTGCCTCGGGATGGGGTAATAATCCAGACTTGCAGGGGCAGCAATGATAGTGTGAGCGAGCAAAGGCTAGCAGCAGCATCGTTATGCAGCGAAAGCAGCGGCAACAGCTCTTTCGCAGCCGATGTAGCGCTCTCCAGCAAGTAAAAACACCTGCTGGACAGCCTCCGACTCCTGCATTCCGACCTGGCACGGCCGCGAGCAAAAATAGATTTTGATTTTTTTTTTCCCTTACAAAGTGCACTCTGTAGTCTATTTGCAAAGAGTTCACACATCCTTACCCTGAAGACGCTCGCTCTCTTGCCAAGGCTCGCTAAAACCCTTGCCGCAAGAAGAATGCACGTTGCGTGCGGTGTCGGTGCATGCCAATGCTCGATACGTCAATATGCCTCGCCACGGACCTGACAGCCAAGGGGGTGTTGCCAAATGCCGCGGCACGCGTCCACGGACGTAGATAAGTCGACTTTGCGGTACCCTCCAGACCCCCAGCCACGCCGCAGCCCGGCCCAGCCAGACCGCTAAACTGCCACCCCCCCAGCTCCACTTTGCGTTTCCTAAAGAAGCAATGGCGTCAAACCATGCTCAGCCGACAACAAACACGAACCTAACTCAAACGGTCCACACTCCTTATAAACCCCTACGCCGCCTCCCGCCTCCCAGCACCAGCCCGGCTACACACACACTCGTTACAAATGCATTTCCGATCCGCTGCCATCGTCGCCCTCGCTCTCGTGAGCTCCGCCTCCGCCGCCGACGAGTCCGCCTGGGCCAAGCTCAAGCCCACCAACACGGCCCCCGCCGGCTGGATTACCTCCTACTCCAACTTTGGCATTGCCATCCAGCCCATCACCGGCGCCGTTGAGGCCGGCGCCGAGGCCACCGCCGTGCCCACCGCCCACCAGAAGCGAGACGACACCCACGACGACGACGTGGTCACCCAGACCGTGGTTGTGTGCCCCTGCGAGGACTCCACCACCACCCTGCCCGTTGTCGCCGAGCACGCCGCAGCCACCCACTCCGCCACCACCCCCGTGGCCGCCGTGGAGACCACCCCCGCCACCGTGCCCCACTCGGACGTGACCACCAAGGCCTCTTCTGCCTCTGCCACCGCCTCCGCCTCTGCTACTGGCGAGACCGCCGCTGAGGCCGCCAAGTCCTCCGCCACCTCCGGCGCCAAGCCCTCTTCCGGATCCCAGGACGAGCCCACCTCCAACTCCGACTTCGCCAAGCTCGTTGCTTGCAAGAAGGAGGGCACCCTGGCCATGTCTCTGGCCGACGGCATCCTCAAGGACGACAAGGGCCGAATCGGCTCCATTGTGTCCAACTACCAGTTCCAGTTCGACGGACCTCCTCCCCAGGCCGGTGCCTGGTACGCCGCCGGCTGGGCCATCTCCTCCGACGGAAACCTCGCCATTGGCGACAACCAGGTCTTCTGGCAGTGTCTGTCTGGCTCTTTCTACAACCTCTACGACCGAAAGGACGACCGAGACCAGTGCCAGGCCGTGCACCTCGCCATTGTCAACCTCGAGGACTGTTAGACAGACCGACAACAAGCATGTTTAGATTCTGTAGGAGTCATTAATTTATCCTGCGGCAGACGCGACCGTTGTGCCACGCATTAAAACAATAACCAATATATTAGATTTTTCAAATACCTCCGTCGGCGCTGTACAACTTGTTTTTGTAGCCCATCTTTTTTTTCTCTCTCGTCCCTCGTATGTGGACACATTCCAGCCTCCTGTCTTAAACTCACGCGCAAACCCTGTACAGTGCAAAGTTAGTATGTTTTGGACGATAAATCGGCGAATATCGCTGCTAGTGACAAATGGAGTTCACAAATGCAATCAGCTTCGTTTTCCGAATCTAACAGTCAACTCCAATCCACGGCAGCTCCCATACAGCTCCCTCCACCATTACCTCCACTGGTCCAGGTTTTTAAAATTTAAACATCGTGTCCACACGCTAAATCTCGCTCCATTAGGCAACTTGTGAAAAAGAAACTCGAGCACGGTAACCCTCTTGTGGATCGTTGATCGTCGTCATCAGCAAGGTGGTTTTTTTCTCGTCAACGCTTGCTGTCTAATTATTTTCATTCCGTGCACGGGTGAGTCCGTCATTTTTTTCAGTGAACGGCTTCATCTCCCCGCAGGTTCATCTGGAAGGTGACGTCTCATATGTCTCAATTGCTCATGTTGCTATCTTTCATGTGGCTGTGCGACATCAATCGAGGATCGAAATGGACGCATCTCTGCAAGCGTGATTAAACGAAATGTAGCGCTGAAAGCACCTCTGTTGCAATCAGAATTCCGCGCCGAGAAAGGTGCACTCTTCGGATTTTCTCTAGCTCGCCTGGATCGTTTTCAAGACACACCCAAGCTCGCAACCACTTACGGTTCAAAACCTATCCGGCTAACCACTATTCTCAAGCCAAGGGGTATTTTTAGAATGCGCTTATTAGCCACAGACTCTCAAGGCTGGGAAAATAGGGCCGCGACAATCCAATATCCAACCCTCATTGCAATTGCGTTTGCCATTAATTTGCAGTCATGATGCACCATGAGCCTGATCTTGAAGTGGATGGATTGGCGAATAAAAACTGGTGCAGCGGTGATGGAGAGATTCTGAAGGGTACGTTTAGTTCGGAAATCGATTCCAAGCCCAATACTCTCCGGTATGATGCCCAAAACTCACCCTTACACAACCTATCGAGGAGATGAAGTGAGTGGGGATATCATATCAACTTTTTTATCTTTCTTGCCTTCCCCAACCTCATTTATCAGACTTTACTGCTAGACTATATATGTATATATATCTACTCTCCTCATTGGTCTATTTCGCTAGTTCATTGGCAAATCCACTGATACATAGATCCCGATACGTGTGCATGAGTGAGGTATATAGCTACATCATCGAAAAGGAAGCGTTGAGACGAGTTGGAGAGAGTTGGAGATAAGAGAGCGGCCCCATAGCAACGAGAAGGTCTCTCCGCACAAAACGTATTCTTCAGATTTTTTCCAACAGCGTTCAAACACAACATTTTTGAGGGTGCCTTGATTGACAGTGTACTAGGGTTTACTTAGCATGGAAACGCATGGTTCCACGTATGGCAGGTAAGTGTTGCTGCAAGAAGTTCTTGGCAAATGTCCCAGGAGACTCTCCAAGTTCTTGGCGAGCAATGAATATCATTGTTGGCGAGTTATGCTGCCTGGATCGAGAAGGCGATCTTGCTCCTCATTGCACGCTGACAGTTTCCCCGAATATCCGCACAGTAGCAATGAAACCCACACCGTTGGAGCCAGCGAAATTAGAAGCATAAAATGGCTTTTTAAAATTTGTTGCAATGTTGAAATTGCGGTTTTTCGACGGACCGAGCAAAAGTTTGCTCTGTAGCTTCAGACGGTCATGACTGATATAAAAATGCTAGAGCTATATAGATAATACCAATCGACTCAGAATTGAATTTCGAGACGAATGCACTCTTCAGATATTATGTGAACCCAACCTGGCGTCTGTAACAGGAGTAATTGATTTATCATGCCATGCCTGCAAGTCAATCTGATGGATATATGGCCTCGAGAAGCCAATCGGTAGGAGGTAGCTCATTTACGTCTTCTGTATAGAAAACCAGATTCAATACTTTTGTTGTCAAAGATGGGACAACTCCAGGAACTGATGGAAATTATTATGATTCTCAAATGTGCTCAGAACGTGTGCTACGATACCTGATTGATGATGGTAACAATTTCATTCTAATTCTTGCTGAAATAGATCTGGGTTGAGATGGAATTAAAAAGGTGATTTCTGATACACCAGACAATTCTCAAAACAATAACTTCAAGACGAGTTCCCTTTAGCCAATAACATCGATTGAAATCATCATTTACTCACTCCTTGATTGACTCATTTTTTATTTTATTTTACTTGAAAATATTAAAAAATCGTATTTCTCAGAAAACAAAGTTTAATATCGCCGCATCGTATTCACGCGTCTAAGCACGTGACTGCAGGTATTATTCCCCACACGAAATAAAAACGCATAACAACCGACTTTCAGAATACCATACAAATATTCTCAAGGAAAAGCCAGAAAGATAAAAAGTAGACCATTAGAACTGCAATGGGATTTCTTACTAAACGCACTTTTCAGAATTTCAATACTACAACTATTTTCGGGTTTCTTCGTTCACAAATTTGACCACCAAAATCTAAGGTTTCACCTTACAGTAATATCACCGTTTCACTACATAGAGATCCATTTAAATCCTTGATGGGATAGATATTGAGATTTTTGAAAATTGTTTCAGACTAAATTCATCATTTTTAACAGAACCCACTCTTTGGAGTTTTGTCAAATTATCTGGAACGTGGAATAGTGACGTTACAAGAGCATTCAGTGGGGAGACACTCAATCAGTCACCAAGGGGATTTCATAATAATAAACAAGCCAATTGCACCTGCAATCACGTCTCAAACAAAACGTACTCTTCAAATTTCCATTACCGCTCCAAAAAATCTCTTATCGCAGTCTCAAGCACTTTTAAGTCATCATTTCAAGCCACCAAGCCACATTTTGATAGTATAAGTAGAACGAGAAAAGCTCAATTGAATGGCACTATTTCCGCACAGTACTGATAAATCTGGAGCTTCAAAACCCCAGCAACTTTCACACAAAAGATGCCAGAAATTGCTTCCAAAACAAATGATGTCGACCTCGACACGGGTCCCAAAAGATCAAACGGTTTCGACGTTCTGTCCTACAAGGGCTTTGATGCCAACGGAGACTTGCCTGCCAAGAGGATCAAAAGCAACAAGAAAATCATTCTGAACGCCTTTGTCATGTTCACCCCGACGCATCTCAATTTTGGACTTTGGAAACATCCAGACAACGCCGAGCATGCGCGCAACTTTGCCAAAATGAAACCGTGGACCGATCTGGCCCAGACGCTGGAGGCGGCCAAGTTCCACGCCGTCTTTATCGCCGATCATTTGGGCGTATTCGACATTTACAACGACGGAGATGTGGGAGTGTCTCTGGAGCGAAAAGTGCAGTTTCCCTGCCACGACCCGTTGTTTCTGGTGCCTGCAATGGCGTCCGTCACCTCGAATCTCAACTTTGGCGTCACCGTGTCCACTTCCTACACCCCTCCTTTCACTCTTGCTCGCCAATTCACCACTCTGGACCACCTGACAGATGGACGGGTGGGATGGAACATTGTGACCTCTAATTCGGACTCAGCAGCCCGAAACTACAACCTGGACCGCCAGGTGGACCACGACGACCGCTACAAAAAGGCCGACGAGTACATGGACGTTGTGTACAAGCTGTGGGAGAGTTCTTGGGCCGAGGGAAGTGTGGTTCACGGACCGAAAAACGACACCTACGACGCTTCCAAGATCGACTACATTGACCACGAAGGGTCCCACTACAAGGTGCGCGGTCCGTCTGTGTCTCTACCTTCGGTGCAGCGAACTCCGGTTCTGTTTCAGGCCGGAATGTCGAGTGCAGGTCGTGAATTTGCTGCCAAGCATGCAGAAACGGTTTTTGTGGCAGGTCCAAGCCCCGCTTTGATTCGCCAGACTGTCGACGCTCTCAGAAAGGCCGCTGGAGAACGCCAGATATTTGTGGTGTCGACTTTGCTGGTTATCGTCAAGGAAACGGCCGAGGAGGCCGACAAGTACTTCAGGGAGCTTGCGGAGCTGACAGACAAGGAAGGAGCGCTGGTTTTCTGCTCGCAGATGTTTGGCGCAGACCTCAAGTCGTACGCTCCCGGCGTGGACCTTCGCAAAGTCGATCATCCGGGTCTAGCTCGAGTTATCGGACTCTGGGCGTCTCAAACTGACTCGAAAGACGATGTGTGGGATGTGGATAAGGTGGCTCGCGAATACACTCTTTCTGGCCGTGGAGGACTGGCTGTGGGAGACGCCAAGACGGTGGCAGACCAGATTGACGACTGGATTGAGATTGGAGACCTGGACGGCTTCAATCTCAGCAATGCCGTAGTCCCTGGAACCTATGACGATATCGCAAAATATCTGATTCCAGAGTTGCAGGAGAGAGGCAGATTTCACAAAGACTATCCTGCAGATGAGTCGACTTTTAGGGAGCTGCTGTATGACACCCCAGGTGACTCCTATCTTCGACCTGATCATTATGGTCATGGTTTCAAGAGGTAGCACGATAGAACAGTGTAAAATGAGCAGTGTTGGACATTTAAGAAATCTGAAGAGTGCATTCGACTCAGAGTTGAATTTCGAGTGTAATGATGTATCCAAGATCTCTGTAAACCCACCCAATAGATTTGTACCCGGACCATCCCCTGTTTTCCATTAGTCACTCCTCGACCCGGGGTTCGTCTATGTGAGACGTGACCCGGGGATTTTGCTGACTAAGCAGACCCGGGGACGCAGCGATTGCTCCCAAAGTGCGACAGGCACTGCAGAAGAGAAACTAATCAAAAATTCGCTTCCGTAAAAGAAGCCAGATGTTCCGTTTTCGCTTTCGAATGTGCATGGGCGGCTAAAATTGCTTATCGCAGTGCATAATCGTTAGCCGCACGGATCAGTCACCACCTCACTTTTACAAGAGTATATAACAGCTTCACCAGCCCCAACTTGGTCACCACAAACTACTCTACACATACCCTCCGCACAATGATTCGACCCATCAAGGAATCCGACAAAGAACAGTGGTTGCCCCTGCTCCAGGGATACCTCACTTTTTACAAGTCCGAATGGCCCCAGGAAGTTGTGGACTCCACCTTTCAGCGGTTCCTGGACCCCAACGAGACCGTCAACTGCGCTGTTGCCGTGGACGACGACGACGACTCCAAGCTGGTGGGATTCGCCACGTACATCACCCACAGAAACACCTGGACGATTGGCGACTCCATGTACCTCAACGATCTGTTTGTGGACCCCAGTGTTCGAAACGGAGGCTACGGCCGAAAGCTGATTGAGTATGTGTACAAGGAGGCCGACGAGAAGCACTGCGACACTACCTACTGGCACACTCAGCATTTCAACCACCGTGCTCAGCTTCTGTACACCAAGATTGGTGTCAAGGATGACTTTGTCAAGTATCAGCGACCCAAGAAGTGATTTGCAGATGGGACATGAAGCATGTCAGAGGAGATGTCAGACTAGGTTGCATGGTTTGAAAACTCCCAACATCCTTTTCACAGCTTGACTTGACTTCAATAAAGTGTGTATCATCTGGGCTCACTTCATGAGCTGGAAGTGTGCGAAAATAAATGATTCTGCCATATCCAAAATTCAAAGAGTGCACAGCCGTAAAGTTTAGAAAAGAATGAGATTTCAATGCGATTAATTCCAAGTCGATTCGTAGAACCGGTTTTAACAGCTATTCAATGCTTGTCGTTTGGATCATTACACTGCATATCATAATGCACAGGTGGAACTGTACACTGGTAATACTCACACAAAAGAGCTACAACAATGTGGAATCTACCACTTCATTCTGAATCAAATCCTGAGCGTGATCCACTTTTCAGAATGTTCATAGGATCAATATTGCACTCTTTGGAGCAACATTAGCAATGACGCACGCTACAATAGGTAAGTACAGGCAGATAATGGAAGGTGGAAAGAAAATGGGTACAACAGGAAAGGTACTATAGCCAGGGAAATGCTAGTCAAAGCAGGGATCATAGCTTTTTTCATTCTATGTGAATCGATGATAAGGATAAGTGGATATCTGATAAAAGCCTGAGAGAACTTGCGATTCAATCTGATTCAAACAGAATGCAAGCTGTTGCCCAAATTGTTCATTACGTGCCACAAAGCTCCGCACAGCTCCGTACGCCACCGTACTGCGACACCACAGTACATCTGCCATCCATCAACTTCAACACAAAACTTCCTATCTAACTACACCTGCGCCCCCAACCCCCAACTGCTCCACCCACTCCACATGCACCTGCCACTCCCGGTTTCCACCTTTCGAAACCGCAGTCATATATATATAATGGTGCTCCGTTCCCGAAACGGACCATGATTCTCTTTTTCTTTCTGCTAATTTGCGTGGGACTCTCTAGCCCACTTCTCAACCGAGTGGGCACGGGAGTCAACCGCATGATAGGAGGCAGCGACGAGGCCTACCAGTCTCACGAAACGGTGGCTGTGTCTTCGGGGCTCGAAAAGCGAATGACACGGTACATGTGGTACAACACAGTCGCTCCCTGCGTCCCCAAACGGCTGCAACACCCGTTCAAGTGCGAGGCCCAGGGGTGCACCAAGGTAGGAACGCAAACAGAGCTGGTCGACGTGTTTACGCACAGCGGCGACGTTCTGGATGTGTTCACCGACCGCACCATTAGCGGGTTTCTCGCACTGGACCACAAAAACAAGGAGATACTGCTGGTGCTGAGAGGCACCCAGGACGCTAATGACTGGGTCACAGACCTCCGACTGCGACTGGTACCGCTGGAAGCATCGCACTTGGACGCTCCAAGCATCGGTTGCCACGGCTGCCAGGTGAACGTGGGGTTTCTGGAGGCCTATCAGCACACGTGGCGAGTTGTCGACAGCACGATTCGCGATCTGAAAAAGCGGTATCCAAACTACCAGCTGGTGCTCACGGGCCACTCACTGGGCGGCACGGCGGCTATTCTCTTTGGACTCAACTACAAGCTCAACGGTCTGCACCCAACGGTTTTCACGGCTGGAGCCCCGGCTATAGGCAACAAGCAGTTTGCCAACTTTGCCGACCAGGTTTTCTGGGGATCGTCGAACCCAGACACGCTTTCTGTGCCGGAAAACCGGCTGTGTTTCCTGCGGCTGACCCACCGCGGCGATCTCATCCCCAGGTTTCCGTTCTGGGGCGGATACCAGCAAATGTCGGGCGAGATCTTCATCAACGACATTCGCGGCATCTATCCGCCTCTGAGCTCGCTGCGGCGATGCAACGGCCAGCAAAACAACCGCTGCTCGTTTGGAGACCAGAACAGACAGCTGGAGATGAACTTTCGGCCGCATTCGGCGTATCTGGTGCCTGGCAGCGAGTGCTCTTTCAGCAATCGAGAGGGCCATATAGGAAGGGGAGGTGCTGGAGACATGGTGAATGCGATGGACACGGCAAATACGACCGAAGATACGACCGATACGACGGAGATGGACCCTGGACTGCTGGCAGTGGAGATTCCCGTGGTAGCCGGACCTGTGTAGGAAAGATATGGCGAAGGAGAAGGAGATTACGACGCACCATAGATACTAACTGAATAAACAAATAAACAAATGAGATGATGAAGAATGTTGGAAGGTGATTATGGATGGTATAATGCGGTTTGAACTACGTCTGCGGAAGATTGTTCATTGGTCTGAGAACTTGTCAGACTCTATCAATAGCAACTGTCGTTTTTGAATGATAATTCCCCAGAGTGACTTTGTCTTGGTATCTTATAACAAATTAATACTATTCAAAATTAGATGTATCCATTATTGAACACTCAGTAGTCCTCAGTTGATGCAACTCCAAATGGGTTTCCCTATGAGGTGATTCTGAAAGCTATTCTAACTCGGATCAAGAAAGCCAGACAGCTGGAGCTCTTCAAAATACACCTGTCAAAAAAGAAAGAGAATAAAAGAAAAACGATAATTTAATTTAATTTAAATACTTAAAAATCAATATGAAATATAAATATAAATGAACAATGATTCAAAAAATCAATATAAAATATAGATAAATGATTATAAATTGAAAAATGGATAATTAATGAAAAGAAATATAATAAAAGAATTGAAAAAGACTTGAAAATGAATAAAAATGAATAAAAATGAATAAAAATAGAAATAAATATATACATTTTTGCACCCATGCAGAGATGAATTTTTTCAGATAAATTGATATATAGATGATTAAAATAAAATGAATTAGTATGGGTAATTAAAATAAAATAAAATATAAAGAAATAAAGAAATTTAAAGAAAATTTAACTAATTTAAATAAAGATGAATTGAATTAAATTAAATCAGAATAAATAAAAATAAAAATAAAATAATTAATTAAAATATAATAAAATAAAAGAAATTAAAAAGAAATATAGATAATATATACAAATAAATAAAATTAAAAATGAAGATACAGTAAATCAAATCAAATCAAATCGAATCGAATCAAATCAAATTAATTCAAACTAAATTTAAATAAATTAAGAAGAAAAAAACCAAAGAGAAAGCTTAGTAAAGGGCACTGTACTGTACCATACCACATCACACCGGGATAGATCACTCTCTTTACTTACCGTACCAGGTGAATATGCCTTTATCAAATAAAATGGCACGCCGATGGTTGGATCGGCAGGTAAGCACACTAGTACACTGAGGTAACTGGTAACACGTTACTTGGTATCAAGGTATCATGGTATCGTTTCATTTCGTTAATTCAAAAGCATCCTGAGCTTGCGCTTTGGATGGGGTTGCCGTGAATAGTTGCTGATTCTTTTCTTGCAACATAGGTTCATCAGTTGAGCGAAGAATGCCAGTTGAGAGAAGAATGCCAGTTGAGAGAAGAATGCCAGTTGAGAGAAGAATGCCAGTTGAGAGAAGAATGCCAGAAGTGTGGTTCAGAGACACTTGTAGAAAACGCCGGGGGTTTGATGCTAACCATCTTGGCGAATACTCTCGAGCTCTTCATCCGGCGATAATGCAGAGCATGGTTGGTGAGCTGGAATACCGCATCGCAAATGGTTGTGAACCAGCTTCTCTTCAGTGTTGCTCTTGATACCCTGGGTTTCGTGACGAGCTTCAAGCTTATGACTGTGTGAAGTATCCAGGGGAAGGTAAGGTCGAGGGAATGTCGAGACGAGCGTGTATGGAAGTGTCAGATCTTTTAGGGAAACCAACTATCGAAGAGATTACCCGATCAGGACATAACCTTAACCTTAAATTATCGGAGAAACACGATAATGAAGTTTCCGGGGGCACTCTGATGTTTCATGGCGACCTGAGGGGGTTAAAAGAAAAGTTTTTGCCAGCAGACTAGTATCGCTCCTTGGTGGTATCACCAAAGACTTGAAGCTCCTGCAGATGGGCTGCAGGCCATGCTTCTCGGGTTGAGCCGTCCCACCGATTTTTTTGGATTTTTTTCCTTTTTCGAATTTTTTTGTGTTTTCTGGGTTAGTAAGGAAGAAGAAGTTGCTGGTGACGACGGTGTCAATTGAGAGAAGAACGTGAACTGCGTGACTGGAACCTGGCCTGGATCCCAACCACACAATGTGTCATGACAGCTTGGTTGAAACCTAGCCTGGGTTTCAACCTCAATGTCGTGACACATGTCACAGAGGGACCACAGTGACAATTTAGTTGACGTCTGGCCTGGACATCAACCGCACCGTGACTATGATAGCTCTTGTAACCTGGTTCCGTTCTTCATCTCTTTCTGTTGTTCCTTGTCGTTTGTTCACAAATACTCACTTGGTGTCCTTATGGCGGAAGCCAGCCAAGGCACACGTTCATGGGGAACGGCAGGCAGGCTTCCGGGGTGAGACAGATGACCAAAGTTAACCTAGGAACGTCGCTTCTGACGTCGGCGTCTTCGGTTACCGGAGTCAATGACCATCTGTTCTCGGAGGGCGCGGAGGTCGGCCGCTTCGCAGAGCTCGAGGTACTCTTCGAATGTGAGGGTGAGGGGGAGAGTGGAGAAGTTGGTAGTGATAGCAGTCATTGAGAAATCTGGGGGAAAAGAAGAACGGAGGTTGAGCGTGTTTAAAGGTGTTATATACTGGGAGCCGTTGGGAAGTTACACAAACCCGTTTTCGTATAGTTGGACAGGTAAAGGAAATGTTACTCTTAATTCTTGAACGAATCTATTGAGGTTGGTCAAAGGAGACATTTGTGATTACTGGCAATGGCTACAGTTACATTGTGAGTGGTGAGAGAGCCTGGGGGGGTTTTTGTAATTGTGCACTTGTTTCGTCACCTGGGACAGCGCTTTCCTGACTGTGTAGGCGTATGAGACGAGTTCATTGTATGTAGAGACTGTCAAGAGTATATGCATTGAGCAAAGACAATCAATATCCATAGCAGAGTGCTGATATCTGTTTTCTCTTTTGTTTGCTGGTCCAAAGAGTGGCTGATTTCGTATATGAAATCATTTAATCGGTTCATGACTTCTGTCATACCTAAGGCGTTACGAAATGCAATATTCAGCTTCGAAAACAGGAATAAATAGTACTGCTGACACCTCCTATGATAGCCTGCTTGTCGTGTTGATAGAATCCAATATCCGAATGTCTTCTATATCTCTTATGGGCCCGATTAGACAACATGGCTCTCTAAACCAATATTAAAACAGAAAGTACGACAACGACACTGCTGAACCAACATTAAAACTGCAAGTAAAAAAACGAACACTTTCAAAATCAAAAATGCGTCATAACTACGCCCTTGAACCTCATCTATCGGTTTCATGCAAATGTATAAGATTTGGTGCCTTACTTGCAACTTATAGCTGTGATACCCAAGTCTGCCAAAAGTCGAGCAGTGACAAAATAATTAGCACCATCCTGACCAGCTTATTTCCACGATCAAAACGAGACCCATTTAAGCCACAAAATCTCACATTCTAACCCTCAAACTGCGTCTTTCGAATATTTTCAGATGGGGTCATGTTACTCCCAGTTATATGCAGTGATGATGATGTTTCACCTTTGCCCAGGGTTAGCCCAAAACCCCCAACTGTTGGAATAAGAAAATTCTGAAAAGTGCATTCGTCTCTAAATACAGCCAAAAACTCAATGATACCACTTTTTCTCCCACTAACCAGCCCCAATCCGCCGTTGAATGCACCCTGGACACCTCCAACCACGCTGAGTAAATCCCCACGTCCCATTGCTCACTGGGCCAAACCTAAACGCTTCACCACCCAACCCTAACCCTGCTACTAGATGGAGACCTAAACGGTGCAACAGGACGACCCCAAATCACGTTGAACAGACCGCAATCGGGCCAATGAGCTCTCCAATGGACTGACACGGCCTTTGCAACCAAGATGCACTTTTCCCCGGACAGATTCCGCCCCCGAAACGTTCCCATCCCGACGCCTCCCAGCGGGCCAATCACACGTCACCCATTCGAAAGCCAATAGCATTACAACTTTTCCCATCCACAACCACCTCCCCCAGCTCACAACAACCATGCTCAGGACCACGCTTCGAAAACAGGTGCCTCTGGCCCGGCTGAGTCGATCTTTCGCCACCACACAGGACGCCACCCCCAAGCAGCGCCAGTACGGCGGTCTCAAGGACCAGGACCGTATTTTCCAGAACCTCTACGACAACTATGGCTGGGACCTGGCTTCGGCCCGGAAGCAGGGCGACTGGTACAAAACCAAGGAGATGATTCTCAAGGGCGACACGTGGATCATTGACGAGATCAAAAAGTCCGGTCTGCGAGGCCGAGGAGGCGCTGGATTCCCCTCCGGCCTCAAGTGGTCTTTCATGAACCCTCCCGGATGGGAGAAGAACGAGGGCCCCCGATACCTGGTGGTCAACGCCGACGAGGGCGAGCCCGGAACCTGCAAGGACCGAGAAATCATGCGAAAGGACCCCCACAAGCTCGTGGAGGGCTGCCTGCTGGCTGGCCGAGCCATGAACGCCACGGCCGCCTACATTTACATCCGAGGCGAGTTTTACAACGAGACCACCGTGCTGCAGACCGCCATCAACGAGGCCTACGCTGCCGGCCTCATTGGCAAGGACGCCTGCGGCTCCGGATTCGACTTTGACGTCTACATCCACCGAGGAATGGGCGCCTACGTCTGTGGAGAAGAGACCTCGCTGATCGAGTCCCTCGAGGGCAAGGCCGGCAAGCCCCGTCTCAAGCCCCCGTTCCCCGCCGGTGTCGGTCTCTTTGGCCGACCCTCCACCGTCACCAACGTGGAGACCGTGGCTGTGGCCCCCACCATTCTGCGACGAGGAGGAGACTGGTTTGCTTCTTTCGGCCGAGAGCGAAACTCCGGCACCAAGCTTTTCTGCATCTCCGGTAACGTCAACGAGCCCTGTACCGTCGAGGAGGAGATGTCTATCCCTCTCCGAGAGCTGCTGGAGAAGCACTGCGGCGGCATCAAGGGCGGCTGGGACAACCTTCTGGGAGTCATTCCCGGTGGTTGCTCCGTGCCCATTCTGCCCAAGAACGTCTGCGAGGACGTGCTCATGGACTTTGATGCGCTCAAGGATGTGCAGTCCGGTCTCGGAACCGCTGCCGTCATTGTGCTCAACAAGCAGCAGGACGTGATTCGAGCCATTCAGCGATTCGCCGCCTTCTACAAGCACGAGTCCTGTGGCCAGTGTACCCCCTGCCGAGAGGGTACCACCTGGCTGCTCAAGGCCATGGACCGGTTCCAGACCGGCCAGGCCAAGGAGCGGGAGATTGACATGCTCTACGAGCTGACCAAGGACATTGAGGGCCACACAATCTGTGCTCTTGGTGATGCCGCCGCATGGCCCATCCAGGGTCTCATTCGAAACTTCCGTCCGGAGATGGAGGCACGAATGAAGAAGTTCCACGACGAGGTTGGAGCTGTGTCGGTTGGTGGCTGGATGAAGGGCGCCCACGTTGAGAACGGCCGAGTTGTCGGTGCTCCTCTGCCCGGCGCTGATCACTAGTAGCATATTTAAAATAGAAAGCTGACAAGGGGAGGAGACACAAACACACGAGAAGGACCATATTCAATGTTAAATGACTTATATATATTGGAGTCGTAGATTTTGGGGAAAAGAGGGGGGAATGTGAACCACGTTATTTACATATATACAACTTGCTTAAATCTGGTAGGCAAGGTCGGTCAACTCTTCAATCTCATCAACCTCCTTGATACACTCCTCGGTGAGAACGGAGTATCCAGATTCGGTGATTGCCACGTTGTCTTCGATTCGAATGCCGATTCCGTGGAAATGTTTGGGGAATCGTGCGTCTTCGGGAACATAGACACCAGGCTCAATAGTGATGACGTTGCCGACCTGGAGAGGTGCCCGACGGTTGGTCTTGCCCACGTCGTGCAGATCAATGCCCAGATGGTGGCCAATGTAGTGGGGGTACAGCTGCTGAGTCTGGGCGAGGGTCAGGCCGTCGAATCCAATGTTCTGCAGGTTCTTGTGCAGTCCTCGAACGGAGAACTCGTGGATTTCGTTGATTGACACGTCGGTGGAGCACTTTTCGATACACTGCTTCTGGATATCTAGCACTGCCTCGTACAGGTCTCTCTGGGGGTCAGTGAACCGTCCCTTGCCCTCAGCTCCAACGGGCCAAGTTCGGGAGATGTCAGCGCAGTAGCCGCCCAGCTGTCCTCCGGCGTCCACCAGCACCAGGCCGTTGGGCTTGAACTTGTCGTCGTTACGAGTGTAGTGGATGGAGAGGGCGTTCGAGCCGCCAGCAATGACAGGAACGTAGGCAGGCTTCTCGCAGCCTCCCAACAGGAACAGCGACTCCAGGTAGACCTGCAGCTCCTTTTCTGAGCTGAAGGGGTTGGCGTAGGCGGCGTTGTAGGCGTTGGAAGAGGCTGCTCCCGCTGCTCGCATGACGGTGATCTCAGAGGAGCTTTTGACGGCTCGCAGCTTGGCGGTGATGGGGTTCAGGGGCGACACCAGCTTGGCCTTGAGCAGTCGGGTCAGTGGCGTTTCCACGGTCTCTGTGAATAGCGCTGCGGCCTTGCTGCCCTCCGCCATGTCGTGGTACACCGTGTCGTTTCGGTCGATAATCTTCTTGAACTGCTGGAGGTTGTTGTTGGAGTAGGCCTCGTCGGCGTTGAAGAAGTCGATGGCTCCCTGCTCGCCGGTTCGCGCGCCACCCCACAGCTCGGCCTGCGGGTCCTTGGGGGGCACAAACATGTGGAACACGACGTCTTCCGGCTTTTCCGAGGGCTTTTCGATGATGAGCGCGGCCTCGGGTTCCAGGAAGCCGGACAGGTAGAAAAAGTCCGGGTTTTGGTGAAAGTCGTAAAAGACGGGTCCGGAGCGGTACTTTGTGGTGTTGCCCATGACGACAGCACAGCTGCCCTTGGCCATGCTGGAAGCCACCCTGAGACGTCGCTCAAAGTACTCCAGTGCGGGAATACCGGGAGTGATGTCTCCGTTTCGGATCAGATGGGGCCGGGTCTCAAACAGAGGCTGTCCAGACACAATGGTGGACTGGGCCCGAGTCGTCGCAGAAACGGTTCTGGACAGTCTCAATCGTGGTCTGGCTAGTGATCGAAGCATGGTGTGTGGGTTGGTGAAATCAAATCAGAGTTAATCAGGTGTGCATGAACATTAGTTTGGTGGTAAAAGTATAAGTTGATGGTGGTGGATGGGCTCGAGAGTTTTTCAAGAGTTATCTCGACTGTGTCGTTTACAGGGCTGATTTTTTTCCTGGTGGGGTGTTAATGGTACCGTTGAACTTGTGTCTGAATTTGGTGTATAGTTTTTTTTCAGAATTACCGTAGTGCGAATATTGCTGCTATTAGAGGGATCTTCGATCGAAACATGGTACTGCGTCCTTGATGGAAAACTGTCAAATATCCTTTGCAAGAATGCTCTCCCTGGGACCGGCAGCGACAATGCGAAACGGGTTCTGTTTCACACGAGAAAACATGTAATGCTTCTTGGTGTGGTCAAAGTTGGTAGTATCCCTGAACGCAGGAATGTCCCAGTAAAGATGCCGCAGCCATTTGTGGATGTTGGGATAGTCGTGACGAATCATTCCGAGATTGCACTTGAAGTGCATGACGTAGACTGGGTCGAATCGCACAATTGTGGTGAAAAGACGAATATCCGCCTCGGTAAGGGTGTCTCCCACGAGATATTTGTGGTTGGCAAGCATGTCTTCCACTCGGTCTAGCGACTTGAACACCTGAAACACATTCTCTTCATAGGCCTCCTGGGTGGTGGCTAGTCCAGCCTTGTACACGCCACTATTAATGTCGTTGAACACCCACTCGTTGACTTCATCAATCTGCCTCTGGAGCTTTTCGGGATAGTAGTTGGTGTGAAACTTCTCACTCGTGAGACTGTCCAGCTCGGTGGATAGGAATCGAACGATTTCAGCCGACTCGTTCGACACAATCTTGCCCTGTTTCTTATCGAACAGCAGAGGTACAGTGATCTGACCTTCGTGCTCCGGATTGGCCTTGCTGTAGATCTCCCGAAGTAATGTAGCGCCGTTGACGGTGTCTGGAGTACACCCTGGCTCCTGGACGTTGAATTTCCACCCCCTTTCGTCCATGCGCCAGTCCACCACATTGAGAGTGATCAGGTCCTCCAAACCTTTGAGCTGGCGAGTGATGAGGACACGATGGGCCCAGGGACAGGCTAGGGATACATACAAGTGATATCTGTCTGTATCTGGAGGGAACTCGGCTCCTGGTTTGGCTGAAATGGCGTTTCTGTATTTCGACGCCTGGATTTTATATCGGCCGTCTCTGCTGGCCTCCTCAGTCTTGGACATTGTTCTGAAAGTGTAGGTGATGTGAGAGTTGACTGAATTGGGTTGAAGTTGAAAAAGTCGTGCGAATGAAGGTCTGGAGTGTCTGAATGAGTCTCTGAGCATTGGACCTTTTATGCCAAGGACTCAATGACTCAGTGGGTGCTGTAAGTTGCAAACCAAGTTGCTCCCAGTCTATCTCGGATTGCATTCACAACCCTGACACCGATCATATATCCACCGATGCATGTGCTCGTTACTAATAAGATTCGATCTGCTGCAGCTCAACGGTACTCGGCATTTTGAAGCAGCCAACTGATGTTTCAAGCAGCTATAGATGGGCTGTATTAATAGGCAACGTATGATGTTTGGGTGGGGGCGAGCAAGAGCAGCCGACGGGATTGGCGCAGCAGCAGCTTGGAAAATATGTTAGACGAAAATATATATGTAAAAAAAGATCACTTATCCTTGGGGAGAATGTTCTCCTTGGGTCCAGCAGCGACAATCTGGAAGGGGTTCTGCTTGATGTGAGAAATCATGTAGTGCTTCTTGATGTGCTCAAAGTTGGTGGTGTCCTTGAAAGCAGGAATGTCCCAGTAGAGATCCCGCAACCATCGGTGAATGTTGGGGTAGTCATGTCGGATCGTTCCGAGGTTGCACTTGAAGTGCATGACGTAGACAGGGTCGAATCGCACAATTGTGGTGAATAGCCGAATGTCAGCCTCAGTGAGAGTGTCCCCAACAAGGTACTTGTGGTCACCGAGAATCTTTTCAACTCGATCTAGCGACTTGAACAGCTGGAACACGTTCTCCTCGTAGGCCTCCTGGGTGGTGGCGAATCCAGACTTGTAGACTCCGTTGTTGATGTCGTTGTAGATCCACTCGTTGACCTCGTCGATCTCCTTCCGCAGCTTCTCAGGGTAGTAGTCCGTGTGGAACTTTTTGTCCGTGAGTCCGTCCAGCTCGGTGAACAGGAAGCGGATGATTTCCGCCGACTCGTTGGACACAATCTTGCCCTGCTTCTTGTCAAACAGCAGAGGCACAGTGAACCGTCCGTCGTACTCTGGGTTGATCTTGAAGTAGATTTCTCGGAGTCTCGCGGCGTCATTGACCGTGTCAGGGGTGCAGCCGGGCACCTCGGCGTTGAACTTCCATCCCTGCTCGTCCATGAACCAGTCGACCACGTTGACTGTGATCAGGTTTTCGAGTCCCTTGAGCTGGCGGGTGATGAGGACACGGTGTGCCCAGGGACAGGCTAGGGACACATACAGGTGGTATCTGTCTGTGTCCGGAGGAAATTCGGCGTCTGGCTGGGCTGAAATGGCGTTTCTGTACTGAGACACCTGGCGTCTGTAACGACCGTCTTTGTTGGCGAATCCAAGGCCGCTGGTCTTTTCGGCGGGTTGTTCGGTGGTGGACATTGTTCTGGCGACGTGGGCGATGTGGGGGCTGGCGAGAACGGTTTTGTGCTGCAAAAGTCGTGCAATTGCAGGTCTGGAGTGTCTAAGAGGAAGTCTGAACATTGTTTTTTTTTGGGTCCCTTTTTATATCAGAATTCCAGGGCATGGGAGGCGCTTTAAGTTGTCATTTAGGTTGCTCCCAATGGGTTTACTAAACGCTTATTGTGCATGGTGGATGCAGTGTGTGAGGCGGGGTTGGATGTGGGGCGTGTGTTTTTGGTGTCGAAAAAAGGGCTCAATCGGCTCCAAAGTTGGACGGCTGTTGGGCGGGCGCTGTATCTCTGGGCTGTCAAAAAATGGGACCGTTTGCGTCAATTTTGCCGTTTTGGTCCCAGCCTGGTTTACCCACTATAGGTCTGGACTCTCTTTCTACGCTTTCTTTTATTTCTAGGAATTGCATGGTAATAATAACCTTTGACCGTTGGACATGCATTACTCAGCACTTGAACTTGAAGCAGCCATCTGTTTTTTGTTTTGAGAAAAGAAGCGAAATGAGTAATTTCTTGGTAACTGCTGAACAGTTGGTGAGTGTGGCGTTATTAGTGGCTACAATTGAGTTTCCAGGCTGAAAGTCATGAAAATTTAGATGTTGAGACCTAGGTCCGACTGATGACTCTGTTGTTTAGGCAGCTGATACGAGAATTCTGATTTGGTGTTCACATCGTTTGATTCAGATTTGATCCAGAATTCGTCCAGGTTTTTTGATTTCTGTGTTGATTTCGTCTGGTTTCGATTTGATTTGATTTGATTTCGACTTCAATTAGATCAAGGTACAGTACCGTACCAACAGAGACACCCAGTCTAGCCAGACTTCTCATACACACTAATTCAGCATCTCTTTGCATAGTGTTATACACCTACTAAACATTCATCAACCGCACAAGTCTCAAAAACATGAACGTCCCCTTCCATCTCCAAACCCCACACCCCTCATATACATCTATCTATTAATCGTACCTAAAAACTACTTCAACAGCTGCTGCTGCTCGGCCTTGGAGTAGCCCAGAATGTAAAGAACGTCGCCGAGACTGTCGCCGTTGAGTCTGGAAGGAGCCTTCTCCTGAACCACGGGTTTGGCGTTCCAGGCAATGCCGTAGCCAGCGACTCCCATCATGGGCAGATCGTTGGCACCGTCTCCAACAGCACACACCTCCTCGAGCTCAATGCCGTTCTCGGAGGCGATTCTCTGCAGCAGCTCGGCCTTTTTGTCGCCGTTGACAATCTCGCCAAAAGTCTTGCCCGTCAGCTTTCCGTCCTCCTGCTCCAGGTTGTTGGCAAAGGCGTAGTCCAGCCCCAGCTCGCCCTGCACGTACTGAGCGAGCGGCAGAAAGCCACCGGACAGCACGGCCATCTTCACTCCCTCGGTTTTGAGCACCTTGCACAGGTCTCTGACGCCAGGAGTGAAGCTGAGCTCGGGTTTCAGCTCCTCGAACAGCGATGTGGAGTCGATTCCCTTAAGCAGAGCTACTCGCTCGGCAAGCGACTGGTTGAAGTCCAGGGCGCCGTTCATGGCCCGCTCGGTGATCTCCGCCACCTGCGGCTCCACATTGGCCCGCTTGGCAATCAGCTCAATCACCTCCTGCTGAATCAGCGTCGAGTCCATGTCGAAGATGAACAGCTTCTTTCGGCGGTTTTCCGCGGGCTGCAGAACAATGTCGGCCACAGACTTGTCCGACAGCTCGTAGAGATCAATCTTCAGCTCGGAAATCGAGGCAGGAGGAACCTCGACCTGGATATCGACCACCCGGTTTCCGTCCAATTGGATCTCAAATCCAAGCTCAACAGACAGCTTGGCGAGAACCTCCTTGACGGACTGCACAAGCGCAGCGGGAATGTCCTGTCGGCCGATAATGGTAATGAAATACTGCATCGTGGCGTTTTGTGGTGGTGTAGTTGCAAAAGTAGAAGTAGTGGGTGATGCTGGTAATCGATGGGTGCAATTAAAGTTTTTTGCAGGTATTCGGAAGAAGCCTAAGTGGGTTGCACGCGTGGTCAAAGAGGCAATAATGGGACCATTTGAAAAGTATACAGACGCTATTCGCACTCTCCTAGGTACTTAAAACCAAATGCACTCTTCAGAATCTGTTTAGAGGGGCCCAAACACAGCTTTAAGTGTCTCCACATTTTGGAGCATGCTTCATCACCTTATGTACCCACATAAAATAAGGTTTTACACATCGGCGACAGTATATAAGAAGTGGGAACGAGAAGACTCACTTCTTCAGTCAATGTGACTCATTTGAGAAACGTTGTGGTGATGGTATAAAAAATCTGAAAAGTGCATTCGCCATAAATTTTGATTTCAAATCCAATGGTACCTTTACCTTTTTCTTAAACACGTTTTTGTGTTCTTTAGAGATGCCCATTGGGGAGTGTAACTGGACTACGAGATCTCTCTGGTGACAGAGACAGTAGCCCAATAACTGAAAATCCCAAGAGTGCATCTTGCTCGTAATTTGATTCACTATCCAACGGTACCTTTCACGACCTATCAATGATTCCAAACAGTTCTGAGAGTCGTGATGCTGAACCAAACAGACTCATTCAGTCCACAATCCCACCCTAAAAGATTCTGTAGCTTTTCTGTGAAAATTCTGAAAAGTGCATCTGTCTCAAAATTTGATTTTGTACTCAATAATACCCTTTCACATCCCCAAACACCCCCCAAACACCTCCAAAACTTCAGCTCCAATCCATCCATCCCAACCCTCCTCCCCTCCCAACTCCGCTTACGTAAGCAGAACAAACCTTGAAAAACCCAATCCAGGCCCAAGTTTACCACACCCCTACTCTTGTCACCACACACATCAAGACAGATAAACGGCCGCTACAAAGATGATTCCCGAGTCAGAACAACCGGCGCTCAAGGCGTGGGCGCTCCAGCAGCTCGAAAACATATCCGATGCCGACACTGGGATTCTGGGCGACTATGTTTTGGCGCTAGCCAACTACGACATGCCTCGAGCTGAGTTGGCTGAAATGTGCCGAAGTCAGCTCAACGAGTTTTTGCACGACAACACAAACGCGTTTGTGGATGCCCTGATGCACGCCATCGACACCAAGGGATATATGGTTTGTGCCCCAGATCAGCAGCAACAGCAGCAGCAACAACAACAGCAGCCCCAGCAGCAGCAGCCACAAACAGACGGCCAGGGAGGATTCCCGGCGGGCTTTGTGCCCCAGTTTCCGGCAGGGTTCCCGGACTTTGCCGCCATGGGTTTCCCTCCAGGCGGCATGCCCGGTATGCCCATGCCCATGCCCAACTCGCAGGGATTCATCCAGCAGTTTGATTACAACGGCCGTGGCGGAGGCCGAGGCGGCCGTGGAGGCATGAGAGGCGGCATGCGCGGCGGAATGAGCCATCTCAGCACTCCCCATTCCGAGACGGAGCACAACCGAAAGCTGGTGGTGGAAAAGATCCCCGAAGAGCACTGCACCGAGGCGTCTGTCCGTGACTTCTTTGGCAAGTTCGGAAACCTCACGTCCGTCAAGGTCAACGAGGGCATGAAGCTGGCCGAAATCGAGTTTGAGACCACGTCAGAGGCTCGGGAGGCGTACAAGTCGCCTGCCACCATCTTCGAGAACCGGTTCGTCAAGGTGTACTGGCGCAAGAACGACGCCAGCCCCGAGGTGGATCTGGCCGAGCAGCAGCGGCTGCAGCAGGAGCGACAGCGGGCCTTTGAGGACAAGGAAAGCAAGCGAAAAGAGCATCTGGAGAAGATGACGGCCATCCTGGCGCAGAAAAAACAGCTGCTCCAGATGCAGATTGAGCAGCAGGAGCTCCTGGCCAAGATGGGCCAGCCAGTGACGCAGGACGTGGAGGAGCTGCGAAAGCAGCTGGAGGAGATTATCCAGAGCGAGCAGGACCCCTCGTCGGTATTCAAAGCCACCGCTGGCTCCAACTACGCTCCCAGAGGAGGTGCTGGAGGATACAGAGGCAGAGGAGGCAGAGGTGCCTTTAGAGGCAGAGGCAGAGGCGGATTCCATCCCTACTCGCGAGGAGGAGGAGCTGCCGGTGCCGGAGCCGGAGGCCCTGGAGGCGCTATTGATAGATCGAAATTCAGCTTGGATCTTCGACCTAAAGATATCGTCATCTCGCCAGTTACCCCTGACAAGCAGGAACACATTAGAGCTCATCTGGTATCGGTTGGAGACTATAGCAACGTTGCCCAGGCAGGCTCCGACTCGGTTCTTGTTTCTTTCCCCGATCGAAGAGCCGCCGAAAAGTTTTTCTACGCTACGTCGGAAATTCCAGATGTCGGCAAGATTGAGAAGAAATGGCACAAGAGTGAATCCAAGGAGGGATCCACTGTCAAGGCCGAGGATGTTAAAATGGAGGAATAATTGATTGCTCATATAATTGTATAATAGAGGTGTGTTTCTTTTACCTGTTTCCATTAAAGATAGAAAGTACAGTGTAGACTGTTTGTAGCTATTATATGTAGATGAAGATATGCCCGCTTTATAGATAGATGAGATATGGAATTTCCAAGCTATCTTCTCGGAGATTCAAATCCACTGCCACTACTGCCTGGACACTACACACCCAATTCTCACAAAATCAGTAAGTTTCTATTTACACTATATCGGCTGGGGCAGACAAAATTGAGGCAATCCTTCAAAAAAGGATTACTTCTTAGATCGGAAATCGTTGGCAACGTTAAGCAACAAGGAGTCGTTATCGAGCATAATCTTGTTGCCGGACTTGGCCAGAACATGGGCGATTTCTCGAGCAGTGTCCAGACGCTTGAGCTCAACGTAGTCCTTGGACTTCTTAATGGCCTCACCAATGAGCTCGGCGGATCGGGCCTCACCCTGGGCCTTGACAATGGCTCCCTGCTTCTCCTGTCGAGCTCGGTCGACAATGAAGGCGGCTCGCTGGGCCTCCTGCTGGGCAATCTGCTTGGCCTCGACGGCGGCAGTGAACTCGGGAGAGAAGGTCATGTAGGTGAGGGACACGTCATCGAGGAGGATGTTGAACTTGGAGGCTCGCTTGATGAGCTGCTCCTTGACCAGTCGCGACACTCGCTCTCGCTGGGTAATCAGCTGGGAGGCGTTGAACTGGGCCACGACGGACTTGAGCACCTCGTTCACCAGAGAGGGCAGCACTCGCTCGTCGTAGTCCTTGCCGAGGGTCTGGTAGATGAGGGGGAGAGAGCCAATGTTGGGTCGAGACAGCACTCGGCAGGTGATGTTGACCATCTGCAAGTCCTTGGTGCCGGTGAGAGAGGCCACGTTTCGTGGTTTGGCTCGCACGTCGAACATGATGGGGCTCTGGAACCACGGCACGGCGATGTGTGTTCCTTCGGGGTAGATTCGGGGCGAGATACCGCCGACTCGGTTGTAGACAATGGCTCTGTGTCCACCATCGACGTTGAACAGCGACGAGTTGATTGTGGCGAAACCAATGGCCAGAACCACCAGGCCGCCGACGCCGACGAACTTGGGGCCGGAGGGGCCCTTGCCCGCCTGCTTTTGCAGCTGATTGAGCTGGTTGCTGAACTTCTTCCAGTTGGGGTTGTTCATGGTGTGTGTGGTGGAGAAGACTTTTGGATTGAGTTTAGGGAAGGGGGGCGTGTGGAAATAAGTTGGGGGCAAGTTTTGGGAGGAAATGCGCGGGGGAAATCGCGAAAAATGCCTGTTATTCCCGACAAATGGCAATTGGAATTTCTGCCATTTTCCCGCATTTTTAAAAAATCAAAACCGCCACCTAACGACACCGTTGCTGTTGCGATACCTAACCCTGCACCTCCAACCTCCCCATACCCCCTTCAGGCGGCGCAACACTATGGAAGCAATGTAATTTATGTGGCGAGACGGTAACTTTATATTTTCGAGCTGGCTGCCATTGAGATACAATACGGCAAATATTGGGGTTTTTGAAAAGATATATGTGTGGGAAATTTGATTCTGAAGCGAACGCACTCTTTGGTTTGTTTATAGCACAACTACAGCATTTTTTTACCTTGGGTCGTTATTACTTGCTCGTATCACTTTCGAAAAAAACATATTGAGGCCCAACTTTATCTTTCAGTATATCAGCTCTGTAGGGTGTTGTGGGTGTGCAATTGCAATTCTGAAAAGTGCATCTGTCTATAAATTTAATCTGAGCAGATTTTTTTTATTGTATTGTCTGTTTATATCCTTCTCGGTTACTTTTACTGTGTCGTTATGAGATTGATTTGAGACGATTTATTTACTCTCACATTAAGCTTTCAGCTTGGGAGAGATTGATTAGTCAGCGGGTTGAGTCTCATAGTGTAGTTTTGATGGTCACTGTAAATATTTGTTTGAAGACTTTTGGAAGATATGAGTGATATAATTCGATACAGAATTGAATTCCACATTCAATAAACTTTTTAGAATTGATTTTGAACACCAACAGCATCTTTTGGTGGAAACATGTCAAGATCTGGGTCCATCTTGGTAGTGTTGTGCGAAAAGCATCCAATTTTTGGAATATTGAATATTTAAAGGTATATTTGTGATCAGAATTCTGTGCTCATTCTGATAGTTTGACTCTTGTAGCTATATCTCTATTGTATCCTTTTTCATTGTTGTTCTTTTCTATCCAAACATTTTGAATCCCACAAGCCCTATATGGTCATAACTTATACAACATAATTATTTTCCCCAACCTGTGATTTATTCGTCAAAAATCCCAAATTAATTTGACAAATACAACACTAAACTCCTAGCTGATTTGTATTTTTGTCATTTTTTTTACTGACAAATCGTGACTTTTATTGCCATGTTAAAAGTGATATTATTTCGTGTACAGTTTGAACTTGATGCAGTGGCCAATCATAACATGGACTCCAAACTGAACACAATAAAAACGCGTTTAGACAAAATATCGACATGAAACTTGGACATTTATATTCAGAATTTGATTTCAAACCGGATTCACTCTTCAAAAATTCGATAAAACCCCCGTATCTCGTTGTTTACGTGTATCCCTTGGATCTCAACAGTCTCTTGATGATTGCACACTTTCAAAACCAATACAAGTGGCATCGAAACACAAGCAACACCGTTAAACTCAGAATCAAATTTCAAGTCGAACCGTATTTTCAGACTTGCCATAGGTTCACCTTAGCTTTGTTCATACTGTTTTGTAGCTTCCAAAATACACATGAACACCCCTAGAAACTGATGTAGTCACACAGGAACCATTTAAAAGACGCCGTTGAATTCAGAATGAAATTAAGAGCAAGATGAATATCTTAAAATTGCTTCCACCCATCTGGTTGAGATTTTGGACCCACCTCCAATTCTGTATCGTTAGGATGTAAAAATAAGGTTGGTTCACGTGGGCTCAACCCCACACGTGATGCGTTACTCATCACGTGACCAACATACTTAAACTCAAAATCCCAACCCCAGCCCTCCAGGAAAAAAAACCTTAATATACACTCCCAATACCACCTCCAGCTCACGTGACCCGCACCTAATCGAAAGAAGCCAGTCACAATTTAAGGTTGACTCGAATTTCCACAGCACGCTCCCTTGAATATTCCCAAGAACTGAAAATCATCCTTTCACGATAACAAACGACAATTAAGATGACTGGTGTTTCCGTTAGGTGAGTGGAAATATGGGGATTTTGGACTTCACAAACGTGATTTAAGAGAGTGTGAGTGGCATCAGCGGTTGTATATACTACAATCGTGTGTCAAGAAACATCGCCGAAAACCGCCGACAATTTCTTTACTAACCCACAGAGACGTTCCTGCCCAGAAGTTCATTGAGGCCTACGCTTCTTTCCTGCGACGACAGGGTAAGCTCGAGGTCCCCGGCTACGTTGAGATCGTTAAGACCTCTGCCGGCAACGAGCTCCCCCCCCAGGATGCTGAGGGATGGTTCTACATGCGAGCTGCCTCCATTGCCCGACACATCTACCTGCGAAAGGAGGTTGGTGTTGGCAAACTCAACAAGATGTACGGTGGCGCCGTTAACCGAGGCCAGCGACCTTCTCACCACAAGGATGCCTCTGGATCCGTCAACCGACGAGCCCTGCAGGCCCTTGAGAAGCTCGGTGTCCTTGAGGCTGGTATCAAGGGTGGTCGACGAATCTCCGAGAACGGACAGCGAGATCTTGACCGAATTGCTGCTCAGACCCTTGAGGAGGAGGAGGATGACGAGTAAGTGTCTCTCTCGAGCTCTTATTTGAATCTGTAATCAAAAAATAAAATGTATTTAAGCATCTGGAAATGACCTGTAGTGGACGTGTGTGTGTGGGAAATTTCATTCTGAGCAGAACGGTACCATTTGGCTTCTTTTTCGATTGGCTAATGACGTTTTTGCGTGTTTCTTTGGTGGTGATCGGACTGGGCTTCAGAGCACTATTTCTGGGTGCTTAGCGACAGGTGGGCCAAACTGAACTAGAGAGGCGATAAGAAGACAAATTTTGGGCAGCATATGGAAGCGTTCACTCCGAATAAAATGTACTCTTCAGATTTTCTATATCGTGCCCACAGGTGGTTGTAGAGGTGTCGTGTGCTCATGATAGACAGTCACGAATAGAACACTCTGAAACTCACCTATTTTTGAAATGGAGAAAATCTGAAGAGTGCATTCGTTTTGCAAATCGATTTTACACAGAATGATACCACCCAGGCTCCCCAAATGGTTCTCAACAAGTCTCCACATTGTGTTGTTGAGAGACATGTTTTTTTCTTCCAAATTTCGACCGTTAATTTAAGGTTCAGCTTACCTCATCACATTCAACTTGCGAATAGGTCCATACAAAACGGTGGTTGTGGACATATATGGGCAATTTGACAGTTTCATCTGATTAATAACAGCATAATAAAGAGAATGCACTTTTTAGTTTTTCATTAATTGGCCAGTATTGGTCACAAATGTACCAACAGAGTTTTCACCAAGAAGCAGTTTGTATTTGATCATTTGGTGGTAAGTCATAGGTATCAGAATGTCTATAGAAGTAGTTATTGGGAAACGAGTATGTGGAGAGTCTTAAAGTGACTCACATTAGTCTTTTTGACTCTTCATCTTCTACATACAGCATATCTAGAACATGACATTTGGCTGGGTTTATCTTTCTCGTTTCTTTCTTCCAGATCCGAGTCAGGTTGTGTTTACAAGTCGATATTCTTCTCCTACAATTCTTGAAAAATGAAAAGTGTTATTTGATCTGAGTATATCACCATAAGAAGTCAGTTTTCCAAGTGTTCTCACTCGGTATCACCTCATACATTCCAATCACCGTTTTTATCATCATTCTGAAAACATCGTAGGAAGAGATTCAATTTGAAACTGGTGTTGGTCGTATTTATCAACTGATCTGTACCAAAGCATCTCGATATAATGTGTAACAACAAACTGGTTGGTGTCAATTCACATGAAATCGTCTCGTCATTCAAATACCTTATTGTTCGGGTAATATATGGAGGTCCAGATATGGCTGGTTACTAACGCGAATCAGAAACAAACAATACCATCAAAACGAGGACTCCTTTGTGATTCTAACAGTACCAATATCACACTTATGCTTGGTGTGCGAAATATCACGTTTGGAGGATCATCTGGATGCACGAAATGGAATGCAACTTGATAGGAGATGTGACAAGTCGTGGATTTTACACTATCAAAACGAACAAATTTAGACCAGCTTCACAAGGGCAAAAATTTCTTTCCATCAATACCAATATTCCCACTTTCAATTTCCACTTTGCTATGACATGTTGGATCTGAAACCCAAACGAACAGATAATATATGGAGGTAAATAACGAAAGAACCAATGATCTAACAAGAAAACAAGTTACACCAGCTAAACGAGGGTCTTTTTTCGATTAACATGGTACCAATAACTTATCTAATAGTAAATAGAAACAGTGATCTATTGACTCTTAGAGACTACCTTTCTTAAACCCATGATGTGGAACATATATTTCCCCAAATGATTGAAATGTGGAAAGTCTGGAAACTGAATTTTACTCGTTAATCCAATTGTGAATCTAACGATACCTTTGTAGACTGTCAATTAATGCCTGTTTACCGTTTTCAAAGGGTACTCAATCTGTTGTCCATCAGAAGTCAGTTTCATTCACACCTCCCTCTAACTCAACGAAAACTAACACCACATCAAAATCAGTCGTATCTGCGCTACCAGAATCAAACCCGGATCAAATTGCACTTTTTGGAATTTTTTTAGCGCCGAAAGTACGCAACATAAGTGAACTATCAGGTGTTTCTTCCGGGACACAAGTAAACCAACTTCAGCACTTGACACCTCCTCTTTTGGGAATAACACAAAACCAACCAAAGTTGCAATCACTCCAAAAACTGTGCTTTCCAAGTTGATTGCGTGACATTCCACATTTCATCAGTATATCAAATCTCCCAATCTCTCCACCTCGACTGAAGAGCCGTTCCAATATCTATATCTGCCAGCCACAAACTTTATCGGACTCCGCTATGGTATCTAGGAACACGTGGCAAAGGTGTTTGTGTTCGTAAATGATCTCATTTATTACCTCTCAAATGATTAATCTGTTGTCCTGGTTTGTTCGGCAACCCCCAATCTCCCTCTAACAAAAACAACTTATAGCGAGTCTCATTTATATCACGTGACTAGCAAAAGTACGCTTCTCTTCTTCCCCTTGATGACATCATATATATGATAACTGTGACTGTCCTACCAAAGTTTTTAGGAGAAAAAGGAATTCATAGAACCACCCGTTTTATCATTTAGTTGCTTGATTTTTGCGTAAAAACTGTATGTGAAACTAAAGCACATAAAATCGATCCTAGAAAGATTTTGAAAAGTGCCTTTTGTCGGTAACAGCTCTATATGTCGGCTGAAACCAACCTTACATCTATAGCTACCATATTCATTGGTATGAAGAAACAATAACTTGATGGTCAATGTGTAAAATTAAACGTTTTGTATTAAACCTTAAACCCCAATAAACTTTCAAGTCCAGATAACAAAAAAGAAAAAAAGGGATTGGGGTAAATGAGTATAATGGATCAGAAATGCAGGTTTTGGAATATTTGAGTAAATAGGTGGATACTATAGGTATCAAGGAGTAGGGGAATGTAGAGTTTATATCTATGAGGGTGTGTAATAGTGGTGTTCTGAGTGTAGTTACTTATCATGGAAAAGAGTGGTATTTCAAGGGATATTCGAAATCTGACAAAACCAGTAGCACCACAATGATCAGGTGAGAATGTTGAACAAAATGAAACATTTCAGTCACTTGTAGCTTCAAAACTGCACTCGATATCTCGTTGGTGATATTTGAGTTAGAGTTGTCCTGGGGAGGCTCTGCAGACAGCTGCCAACAGGACATGACGTTGAAAAGAAGTGAAGATCAGTGTCAATCATGACTTCCAAGATGTCCATTCATCCACGTGACTTCTGTGCAGCTCTCAGTATTCCCGTGATCTGACGAAATGTATCAAGAGCATTATCTATATCCACCCTCTGGAATGTGAGGAGAATTTTGTTTCTTTCGACCAAAAACATCCTGCATTACAATCATGAATCAAACATATATCACACTTGAAGATTGCAACATTGCTTTCTAGAAATGGAGAGCTGTGAGTGGAGACACGGCTCCAAAAGCTGGTTGAGTAGTGTCCAGGTGGATACAGTTCAGCTAGATGGGGTAGGCGTATGTTACTGTCGTTGGAATTGATGTCAGTTTGATTCTCCACTGTACACTCCTTCTTCAGCCTCATTGATCCACCTTTGATCACTTTCCACAATCCCAAATATTCATCTGAATCCCGATACTCATCATCTCCTCATGTCATTGTCTACCATTGACCTGACGATAAAGTTAGGCGCGTCTGCACAGCTGCCAAGAGTGGATAAGCTTTCGGCTAACAGCTTGGCAACGTTTCAATCTCATCTGAGCCGTTTGGTCTGAATGAGCCGTTTCAATAGAACCCATTGGAGCCGTATTCTGGCCCCCAGAAGCTATATAAAGATGTCGCTCTCGTCAGAACTTTTCTCATCATCACGCTCTTCTCAATGCTCTTTTCAAACACTTTGATTCTCGCTGTACTTTCAGCTGTGGCCTCTGCCGCCCCCACCCACCCCAAGTTTGTCACTTTCCCAGTCACAAAGCACCACAAGCACTCGGCTTTGGTCCAGAACCACCTTTCGGCCAGACAAAACTCCCCCCAGCCTCTTCCCGTGCCTCTGTCCAACCAGGAGACCTTTTACTCCGTAGCCCTCTCTCTGGGAACTCCTGCCCAGAACTTCAACTGTCTGCTCGACACGGGATCTTCCGATCTGTGGGTCTACAGCGTCTTTGACACCACCGACTGTGTCAACAACGCCTGTTCCTTCACCGGACAGTTCACCGCAGCCGATTCGTCCACCTACACGTTCATCAACGAAGATTACCAGATTGGCTACGTTTCTGGAAGCGCTAGTGGCAACTGGTCTACCGACACTCTCACTGTGGGAACTGCAACGCTTCCAGACTTTCAGTTTGCCGTTGCCGGAGCGGCTCCCGGAGCAATTGGTGTCTTTGGCGTGGCTCTGGAGGGCTCCGAGTCCGTGTCCAACGCCAAGGACGAGTACCCCAACTTTCCGGTGCAGCTCAAGAACCAGGGTTACATTGACCGAGTGGCGTACTCGCTGTATCTCAACAGCATTGACGCCAACGAGGGTACTCTGCTTTTGGGCGGAATCGACGAGGCCAAGTTCAACGGAGACCTGACTGTTTTGGATCTCCAGAGCTCGCAGGCCTTTCTCGTCAACTACAACAGTATCAACTACAACGGCAACAACTACGGCGGCCAGAACCAGGCCGTTTTGGACTCGGGAACCTCCTACGTGTACATCCCCGACGAGGCCTTCGACCCCATTGCCAAGGCTGTAGGTCTGGGAGCCCTCAACCCCAACACAACGCTCAACTACATTGACTGCAACTCTCAGGTGACACTGGACTTTGATTTTGGCGCCACAACCATCACCGTGGAGACCAGTCAGCTGGTGATTCCCCTGGGACCTCTTCTCGGAAACAATGATGAGCGATGTGTCTTTGGAATTCAGTCGTACGAGTACGCCGAAAGAAACATCATTTTCGGAGACGTCTTTCTCAGAAACGCCTATGTGGTTTTTGATCTCGAGGGACAGCAGGTTGGTATTGCCCAGGTTCAGTACAGTGACTCTTCCAACATTCAGCCCATTACCGGTCCTCTTTAGATGTATTTTTATAGATTTATCTTTATATATTTTTAATTCTTTTATTATTATTCTTTTTTTTTTCAATTTTTTTTTTTTTCCCAAGTACTTTACAGACAGTACTCATCATCATTCTTACTTAGATATGATTACACAGCACTCTGTCGACATTTGCAGACAAAAGAGATGTTCAAAATCTCTAATCGCACTACTCAGTACAGTACCACCATTACTTCAGTTATTGACTATACGAGCAACTAGCTTCTTGTTGAATAAATACGATATCACACCAATCAGGTTTCCAGACTACTGATTGTAGGCCTCAAAAGAGACTAAAGAGCGCCGTGTGTACACCACCTTTTTGTGCCACACTTGTCTCCAGAGACGGCTTGTGTTCTCCTTGTGGTTCACGGAGTCTAGTTCTCCTTCTCGTCAGAGACGTCGTCCTCAGACTGCGACTTTTGCAGTCGAGCGTTGAAAGACAGCGATGGCTTGGCCCTGGGTTAGTATGGGAGCAACGGCTGTTTTTGAGACAGAAAAGCCGGTTCTGTGTCGAAGCCGATTCTGTGTCGCCCAGCTGGTGGGCTGCTGATACTCACATGGAAATGTATTTGTTTTTGTGTGCTCGCAACTTGGCTGAGCATGGTGACATGAGGTTGTCGGTTGGGCTGGCAAAGCTCTTCTGCTGAAAGAGTTTCTTGTGCAGCAGCTTTCGCTGCATCAGGTTGCCGGTGTTGGCGGAAGTGGGCTTGAGGGCTTCGGACATTGTTGTGTGTGAGAGAGATGAGAGTAGTTGAAGAGTCCAACAGTCGCTTCCAAGCTCGCTATATAACAGCTAAAATGGAGGCACATAGCAAATAAGGTTTGTTTGGATTTTCCCGATCGGGACGAGAAGGTGCAGACGGAGTGCATGAGATCAGTCAATTTAGAACCGACGTTTTGGGGCGGAGTGATTGCCGGAGGTGTTTGGGGGTGTTTAAAACGGTGGAAAATAGAGATAAAGAGCTAATTTTTGCAGTGTTAAAATGACAGCATTTATGTGGTCACGTGAACATGCTTTTAATCCAGAAAAAAACCTCAAAAGACCACTTTCACTGCACCTCATTTGCTCATCGACTGTGAACTCACAGCTGTACAGAGTCTACTACACACTGTACAAGTCGCGTGCACTGTACTATGAAGGGATCAAATTAGAGTTTGAACGTGAGGTCTCTAAAAAAGTTTAAATTATCGAATGGCCATCAGTAATATCTTCCAGGAGGAGGTGTTTCACGAGGTCTTGAGAGTGTCTAGTTGTAGTTATTTCAACAGAAAAATGCCACTATATACGACATATAATGCTCCCAATCTCTCTTGATCTTTCAGAATTTCAGTTCATCACTTTTGGCTTGTCTTTTTTTTTTTTTTTTTTTTAGCGTCGTGCAGGGACTGTACATACATCACCATCGGATACAGTGTAACAGCAATTGCATTCATTGCTTCAAGCAGTTTATTGTCTATGCTAGATCGACGTCTAATTGCATTTTTTCTCATTCGACTGATCAATCACTACACAGTCACTGTAATGAGGTCAGCTGATGGTCAGATGATTGTGTTCAAGAGAATATGTTCGATTGATGTGGTTCAGAACGAGATTTGAGGTAGTTTTATCGTCTAATTTGTTCCAAAAAGTCGATTCAAAAAAACCATTTAAATAGCAACTATATTTAGATCATGGCCATGTTCACAAGCATAATATTATACACCTATTTAGACATGGTGGTCATCAAAGACTACAGTGTTTGGGTGGTTTAAAAATAAAATCTGGAAAAAAGACGTGAAATAAAAAAGAACAAAAAATAAATAAAAATCGGGCAATTTTTGTATTGTGATTGTTTTCATCGTGTGGCTATTGTAGTTACAGCAAAATACCCTCCTCCACCTTCAATAATATATTCTCAAAAGGGTATGAATGGGGTTTTACAAGAAGAACGACTGGATAACTTTCAAGAGCAGTGATATAAAATTCTCAAAAGTGGAAAAAAATCAAATCTGAAAAGTGCATTCGTCTTCAAATGTGATTATGAACATATTGATACTGTACTTATTAAAATCAATATATGGTCTGGGAATTTGGTGACAGAGTAAAAGGAGCAGTAATGTGATTTTATGTACAAGAAGATGTCTTTTCTAGTCTGATAAATTCCGGAAAAAAAACACTCATATATACTCACTCTATCTTCGTAATCAATAGTCCACATGTTGTACCTCAAATGATGCTTCTCACCAATATCATGAGACTCTCATTTCAGAATCCGACCATCTTTTTTTAAGGTTCAGCCAACCTCATCACATTTCCCTCTAGTAGAGGTCCATACAAAGTAAAATAAATGACGAATATTGATTCATTGAATGACACAGACTGACTAATGGGACATTAGAGATACGTTTTTTTTTTCAAAATTCCAATTTAGAGCAAAATTTCAGATTTGCTGACTAAGCACATCTTGACTCCCTATCAACGCGAAATACCTCAATATTCAAGTCACTGTCAGATAATTAGTCTCACTGTGATAAGCTTCTCATTACGAACAAAACCGTCTGTTTAACTACGAACCGAGGTCAAAACTACGTGCAATGACTTCGAATACATCAGCTGCGACTTCCAACTTTCAGAGCAACTACAAATGTGTCAGTCAACACAATATCTCTGTAAAACAAAACCAAAAACATCACACGATCCTCCAAGACTCAAATCTGGACTATTCTATTCCTCATCTCAAACTCATGACCAACAAATATACCTCAAACTAGTGGAACTACCGGTACATCATGAAACCATAAACATCTCAATGAGTGAAGACCCCAACTCTGCGAATACGAGCGCCAGAACAAAACAAACCACACCAGTCTCTTTATTGGAGCTTTGTGAACCATTTGCGTTCTTCAGAATCCTTACTACCACAAAACTACACCATGTAGACTCAACAATTCACCGCCAATTTTTGCAAAACAAACTTTTGTATGCGCGCACTCAACGTGTAAATTTCGTGAGCCAAAAGAAAGAGAAAATACATGCTTTTGGCTAACGATCTAAAAGACCAACGGCTGAAGGAAAATTTCAGATATTTCGCCAGCAGAAACACGGCTCCTGGCATGTTGTAAAAAAACCGACTTATGATAGCTCTGTCCACGTGACTTACCCCACTTGTCACGTGCACAGCTTTCCTCTTTCGGACTCCCCACTTCCTTTTTGGTGCACCGCCCAGACTTGGTTTCATTGCTCTTGCACCACCTAGCAGCTTAAACCGGAGAAACTTGGAACCTACTTTTTTCGGGGGTTCGCGCTTTATTAGACGCCATGGGGCCGGAATGGCAAATCCAAAGAGTGCATTTTGCTGAGCATCTCTTTGCAAACACAACGGTACCAGCCACATCTCGTCAACTCACCCGGAACAGCTTTTTTCGCTGCTTTTTGGCGCTGCCTTTTGTGTTGCATCACTTTAATCCAATATGTGGCCACATGACCCTCTCTCCCAAGAGAGAAACGACGCCCGTATAGTAACTTATGACCTATTGGGTACACACCACGATTGTGGAGTATCGCCCTAAAAAATCCGACGCTCGACAGCCGCTTACTAATCGCGGAACGGCTCGGCTCGGCTGCTCTTTCCACGTCGTGCCTTCCGCCTGCAAGCCGTCTGTGTCTCATGCCGTCGCACCACAACAACACAGACAGCTGGGCTGCTACCCGCCTGGGTGGCCCTCACGTCTCGATGGTGACTACCGCAACCTTAATTGCACGGCAACGGGAAAAGGACAAAAAAAGCCTAATTTCGCCCAGTTGGGCCACGCTCCTAGGGCCGGGTAAATGCCAGCAGCCGCGAACGGGACAAACCACGACATGGAGAAAGGGGTAGGGGTATTATGTAGCCACGACGACCCCCCATAAGGACAGCATTTCGCCACGTCCACGACCCCCAAAAGCGCCGCAAAAAAAACCGCAGCTCGCCGCGCTCCCTCGGCACCACACCCAGCGCTACACGCCTCCACCCAGCACCGCGCCCTTCCGTGCCTCCTGCAGCCAAATCTCTCACCCCTTAAAGTTCAGATCGCCATCTCCGTTTCTTCCTTTCTGTGCACTTAGTGAGCTATCGTCAGCTAGACGAAAGAAAAACCCCTCCGCACAAACGACAAGAACGCGACGCCAACCAACCATGAACTCATTTTTCAGCTCCGTGTCGGACTTCATCCACTCGGTGACCACGCCGGACAGATACGCGTCACAAAACAAAAACCCCAAGGCGTCACAAAACGCGGGTGCAAACAGCCAGAACCGACCGCTCTACAACAATGACGAGGGCAACAACAGCGAAATGTACCAGGCCTCGTCTTCATACACCGGCGGGTTCAACTCGCCGTCTGCATCTTCGGCCAACCTCGACCGCGCCAACCCCTACAGTTCTCGAAACAACTCCACCACAAACTTCTCCGCTTCATCGTCATCGGTAAACAAGGCGCCCTACGCTCCCGGATCGCGGTCCTCTGCAATTGGAAACAATGACCCCTCCGGCCCCGCCAGAGACTCCCACGAGCTGCAGGATTACGTCGACGGAGCTCCCCCAGCTCCCTCGGTACGTGTTTCCTGGGAGCGAATCGACAAGTGGGCCGACGAGCACTACCCCGAGCTCAACGACCAGCTGTGTTACCCCGCCACCGCCTCTGATCTCAACGAGCTCGAGAACGATCTCGATTGCTCGCTGCCTCTCGACGTCCGAGACTCGTGTCTCATCCATGACGGCCAGGAAAAGTTCGGCCGACCCAGTGGCATCATCTTTGGCATCACGCTTCTGGACCTCGAGACCATTGCCGAGGAGTGGTACTCGTGGAAGAAGGCCGCCATCCGAATCAACCGTGAGATTACTCGAGCCACCGGTCAGGCCCCCAAGCAGGGAGGCATCTTCATCAACCCCAACGCTGGACCCAACGCCGGTGCTGCAGGCTCCAACCCCGGATCTGCACCTGGATCTCCCGTCGCGTCTGTTGCTCGACAAAAAAACATTAGCTCATGGCTCGCGTCCCAGGACTCTGTCCCCGAGGGAGCCATCCAGCTGGTGTACGCACACCCCGGCTGGGTTCCCCTGGCCAATGACCGTGCAGGCAATAACATTGCTGTGGATCTTGCTCCCGGAAAGAAGGGAAAGTGGGGCCAGGTGATTCTGTTTGGTCGTGAGTTCGACCGAAAGTACGTGGTCGCACAGTCATGGGCCCACTTCCTGGCGATGGTTGCCGACGACTTCGACCGAGGCAACTGGGAGGTTGACCACGACTCTGAAGAGCTGTGGTTCAAGACTGACAAGGGCTCTTTTGTCAACTACTTTACCGTTCTTAAGACCCGAGTGGAGCGACAGTTCCGACACCAGATGCAGCGTCGAGCACACGAGCGGCAGCAGGCACACAACAAGCAGCAGCAGCAGGCCCAGCATGCTGCCCAGACACAACAGCAGATGCCCACTTCCGGACTGGGCAAGCCGCTGACCAAGCCCGCCAACGACATGGACATTGTTGATCTTAGCGACGACTCTCCCACCATCAAGGACAAGGGCAAGGCCACCATGGGCTCTGCTCTGCGAAAGAGCATGGTCGACGACAGCAAGCCTGTTCAGCCCAAGATTATTGAGCCTGTTGCTGAGGATGATGAGTCTGATAAGGGCAAGGGCAAGGAGAACGAGGAAACCGCCGCCAAGGAGGCCGCCGCCAAGGAGGCCGAAGAGGCTGCCGCCGCCAAGAAGGCTGAAGAGGCTGCCGCTGCTAAGAAGGCCGCTGCTGCTAAGGCCGAGGAGGCCAAGAAGAAGGAGGCCGAGCTGAAGGACGCTGAAAAGGCTAAGGCTAGAGAGGAGGAGAAGGCTGCCGAGGAGGCTAAGAAGGCTGAGAAGGCTAAGCAAAAGGCCGAGGAGGAGGCCAAGGCTGCTGAAAAGGCCAAGGCTGAGGAGCTCAAGAAGGCCGAACTTGCTCGAGAGGCTGAGCGTGCCGCTGAGGCTGAGAAGGCTGCCAAGGCCGAGGAGGCTGAGAAGGCTGCTAAGATCAAGGCTGAGAAGGCTGCTGAGGCTGAGGCTGCTGAGGCTGCCAAGGCCAAGGCCGCTGAGGCCGATGTCGCCAAGGAGGAGGCCAAGGCTGAGGCCGAGGAGACCAAGATTGAGAAGGATCTTGAGGAGCTCCAGATTGACGAGGAGAACGAGGAGGAGGGCGACGAAGGCGAGGATGACGAGGAGAAGGACGATGAGGAGGAGAAGAAGGAGGGTGAAGAGTCCAAGAGCACAACTTCCAAGTCCAACAAGAAGAAGAATAAGAAGAAGGGCAAGAAATAATCGTATGTATGCATAACTTTTGATGAGATTATAGATGAGCACAGTAGCGTTTGTAAGAGTTGTAGTTCAGGCAGCAGGATAGCGTAAGACCGCAACCAGATGGCAACCTTCAAGCCAAACCAGTTTCTCCCGGAAGTTCTCCTCATGATCTCCATTGAGAAAAAAGGTGAGTTCTGGCTATCATGCACCGAATATGCACATCATCAAAGTTAGCCAATGTCGACACCTTTGGATATCTACCTCAACACAGCGCACACGATACAATCACATCTATTAGTTTCTTAAATATTTTACAGGAAAAAGACAGTCGCTCTTCCCTCTAACCCCGACGGGTCTTGATGGCCTGGGCCAGCTCCTCCAGAACCTCAACGGTGTCTTCCCAGTTGATGCAGGCGTCGGTCACGGAAACTCCGTACTTCATGTCCTCCTTGTTGTCGCAAATGTCCTGTCGTCCCTCGTTGATGTTGGACTCGATCATGAGGCCACAAATGGCCTTTTCGCCGGCAGCAATCTGCTGGGCCACATTGCTGGAGACCTTGGGCTGGTTCTTGTGGTTTTTGGAGGAGTTGCCATGCGAGCAGTCCACCATGATTCGGGGGCCCTTGGTCTCGCCGACCTGCTTCTTGACCTCGGCCACGTGTTCGGCGTCGTAGTTGGGGCCCTTGGAGCCGCCTCGCAGAATCAGGAAGCAGTCCTCGTTTCCGTCGGTGCCGACAATGGCCACGACACCGGGTTTGGTGACAGAGAGGAAGTGGTGGGGGTGGGCGGCGGCCTGGATGGCGTCCAGAGCGACCTTGATGCCGCCGTCGGTTCCGTTCTTGAAACCCACGGGGAAAGAGAGACCGGAGGCCAGCTCTCGGTGGAGCTGGGACTCGGTGGTTCGAGCTCCAATGGCGCCGACAGAGAAGAGATCGGCCAGGAACTGGGGGGAAATGGTGTCCAGCAGCTCGGAGGCAATGGGGTTGAGCTCGGTGAGCTTGACGAACAGGTCTCGGGCCACTCGGAGACCCTTGTTGATCTTGAACGAGCCGTCCATGTCGGGATCGTTGATCAGACCCTTCCAGCCAACAGTGGTTCGGGGCTTCTCGAGGTAGGCTCGCATGACGATGAGCAGCTCGCCAGAAAGACGATCAGAAACCTCCTTGAGCTTCTGGGCGTACTCCATGGCGGCCTTGGGGTCGTGGATGGAGCAGGGGCCAACCACAACAATGAGTCGGTCGTCCTTGCCGTCGAGAATGTCGCAGGCAGCCTGTCGGCCCTGGAGAATGGTCTCCTTGGACTTTGGGGTCAAGGGGATCTCATGCTGGAGAAGATCAGGAGCAGTGAGAGGGTTGTATCCCCGGATTCGCCAGTCCTCGGTTCGGTTTCGGTCGCCCTGGGCGGTGGAAGCGGTGTGCATTGCTGAAGGCATGGTGGTAGTTGTGTGTGGGTTGTGAGTCTGAAAAACTTTGGAAATTTGAAATTTGAATTTTTTCTCGAGATCGAGGAAGGTTATTAATCCGGATGACGCTATAGAGTCATAGAGCGGTTACCCTGACGTGAACACGCAGTGCAACCTTGTCTTTGGAGAGAATGGGGAGTCTGAACGGCATTTGGGGACATTTATCGGGGGCAAAATTGCCCTATTACAACGAAAATTGAATTTCACGACGAATGCTCTTTTCGGAATTGTTCTATTGGCAATATTGGTCTCTTTGGAAGTGGTCATTCGAGAGACAAAGTTATGCATACCATCTAAGTGGGATGACGTAAGGTAAGGGTGGGAGATCCATATTATGGTGGTGGAACAGCTATTTCAGGCATGAATTTCTTGCTGTTAGTCTTGTTTCGATGATTTCTTTTGGATTTTTCTTCATTTTTCGAATTTCTCGCTTAATTTTTACCCCATGGGCGATATCGCTGCGATATTGAATGCGATATTGAATGACTCCCACACGTGCATATTTACTGTGCATTGGAGGAGTGGAGAGGTTGTATTTTTTTTATTTTTGCATTGCATCATGCCACCTTGAAACTGAACGGGAGGTGGAGAGTGTAGATTTGTTTTTGGGAGAGATGGATATGAGTGATAGCAAGGAGTAGACACGAAAACGGATCCAGAACAAGATGCACTTTTCAGAATTATCCTAGCTCCACCACAGCATTTTTTGCACTGGGTTCTCTTGTCTTGATCAACTTCGGATAAACTGAGATCGAGGATGATACAGTAACGATGAGAATAACACCACCGAATATCATAGAAGGTCATGGAATATATCATCCTATAGCAGGTACACGTGTGTTGCTCATGCTTATGATAACCGTTACGTAGCCATTACGCACGTGGCATTTATTACAGCTTCACTTGGAATGACAGCTGCAATTGGCAGGTAAGAGTCAAAACATCAAGTAAAGCACAATATAGGGGGTTGTGAGTGGAGCTAGATATAATGGGTGTTTATGATGTATCTGTGATGAGGTTCTCCAAGTATTGAACTGTTCAGAATTCTGACGACACCTCTACAAGCGTTTTTACGAATTGTAACGATACCTCCAAAGATGCAGGTAAACTACACACTACAGAATTAACCAGATCGTAACCCATTTTAACAAACAGTTGTCGAACAATAATATGTGTCAATGGATTCAAAATTCAGAAACAAACAGAACCCACTTCTCAGATTTTCCATTTGACGTCTGTATTGTTCTAGAGATGAATCGTCAAAAAGCGCGGATAATTTCCACGAATCAAAGAGTGGCTATTTGATGAGATTTTCCGAAAATGAAACCGTAAGAAATGTATGCTACAGTAGAAGAACCAGAGGGATCAGGAACAAGATCAAAACGGATATGGGACCGCGAGACCCCGTTTAACCAATAAACTAGTCTTCAGGTCAATCAGATTACTAAAAGGCCATTTTAAACAGTGCAGTCTTTTCTCAGGGATGCAGCAAATATCATGAAGCGACTATAATTAAGTTTTCAAATTGAAGTTTATACAAAAGGGCAAAAGGGGAAAAGGAATCCAGATAGGATCAAAGGAAGGAGGAGATTGACAACAAAGATGAGTTGAGGGGGAGTATTGTTTGACGTGTTGAATTGTAGAAATTCAACACAAACAATCAACGACACTTTTTTCAGTTGAATCAAGTGAAAGAGTGTTTTTTCTATTCATGAAATTGCATTCAACTAAATAGCTAACAAGCCAAGAGTATAGTTTTGGAGGTAGACTAGACTCTACAACTTTCAAAAAAACAAATGGCAATATGGGGTAGACTACGTATGGTACAGACTGTAGACCAGGTGGCCGTTTTATTGGGTCAACTACTGCTACCTCAAAAGCCCGTGTATAATCTATTTTTTATGAAATTCCATGTCCTATTCAAGTCTACCTACTCACCTGATTACCCTTCTTTCCAACAAACAGCAACATCAATCTGAAACTCGATTTTATACTGAGAAATTACAAATGAGAAAAGTGCATCCGACTCAGAAGCCCCTCCAAAACACGCTTCATCAGATATATCCCCTCAACTTCACTCAATAACTGCTTTCAGCGGGGCCAAGAATTATTTAGACTCTGGTTTTACTACCCTGAATGTGCATGTCGGGCCAATGGAGGGGTCTACGGATGCGATTACGTGCAACCAAGCGGGGCAAGCAGCAACCGCTATGAGCCGCAACTTGGCAATAGAGGACACTTAGAAAGCGCAAATGTTGGTTTTTGTTCATTTTTCTTGTTTTTATTCATTCTTTTTTGCCACTTATAACCACGTGGTAGAGTCCGGTCATCGGGCCGATATCGCATCCAGTTTTTCAGTCTTTTTTTTTTTTTTTCGTGTGTTCATTTTTTCAGTCCAGAGAGCTGTCTTATGACGTCGGTCTGTCAACTGACGCATACAATCAGGTGTCACAACATCCCACCAAATAATGCTACAGACGTATTTTGGGAAATCTGAAAAGTGCACTCTTTTCGAAATGTCTTCCTGAGTGTATCAATACTAGTTAAATAGCCACTCAGACCCCCAAAAAGTCTCTACATTGTTCTGTTGGCAGACTTGCAAAAATGAAAAATTACACTTTTCTGTTCACCCCAGATGTGCCAGAGGTTAAAACTTAGATTGGCTTGGGATGATGCCCCGGACATTTTCGTGGGACGAGGAGGGGAACGGACGATAAAAAAAATTACGAAAAAAGAACAATAGAAAGAAAATCTGCCCATGATGAAAAAGAAGAGATCTTCGGAGGAATGTTAGAGCGACGAAAAGTCCACATCCTGGAGCAAATAGCAGATTGTCGGGGCTTCGGGTTCAAATAATATGACCTGTTCCTGTTTTTAGCGTCTTACCCAATCTTGTGTCTTGTATCTTATCGCAAAGGCCGGGCACGCCTGTTTGTTATCTCAAGTAAAAAAAAACAGTGCACCTTGTGGAGTTCGAAGGGAGAGGGAGCCAACCCCGCAGTTTTTGATGCTACGCGGATTTCGACAGCTGCAAAATGCCCCGCTCGTACCGCTGATCTCAACGGTACCCTCAGCCTCACCACCGTGGCTCACCAGCAGAGGTGACAGTTGATGTAAGTGTCGTGCAACTGGCTATCTCCATTATCGTCCATTATGGTGTGCATTGCGTTGTGAGCGAATACCTAATTACTTACTGTAGATACAGCAAATACCGTTCGTCCCTAAATCGCTCCGCTCTCAGTTGGTCCTTCCACAACACCTCCCTTTTGCTCTCAACTTCCGCCGGAAAGACCGGAGCACCGAGTCTGAGATCCTCGGTTACGGTGTATGAAAATTGGCGTGTTTTCTGACACCTTGCGCACAAAGATTTTTCTTTTTTTCGCCGTTTTTTTTTTTTCTCTTTTCGCCAAACTTAGCTCCCACGCTTGTCTTTGACCTCGGACGAGAAAAAAGGTGTGTTAGGACGAGTGCATGTGAACCGAGGTGGGCCCACCGGTTTCATGTGTCTGCGCTGTGCCAAGGGCATCATACCGCATAATAACGGGTGCAATAGCGTGACAGAGAGAACGTAGCAGGCTGGGTCAGAGGCAGCCGAATAGCTGACTGTTATTGTTCCCCTCTTCTCTTAGCTCATAGTCAGTTTTGCTCTGGCCACAGCTGTTTTTTTTTTTTTTTCGACCTTTTAGGCCTTTTTCAAATCTGACAGTCGTGATTGAGTTGGCGGGAGTTTAGGGCAGAGTAACTTTCACATTTCACGTTGTTTAGAGGGGAAGCACCAGGCCAGAGAAGGAGGGACAAGTCCGCCCACAGAAGCCGCTTGAAACCGGGGATTGCGCCACTGGATGCAGACGGGCCCCGTGCACGTAATTGTCGTGTCCAGACGACTCTGACCCACTTTTTGCGCCTCCTGTCGGCGTTCTCCTCCGACGCTATCAACGTTCATGAGTCACCGAAACGCTATGATTGGCTAACGTCGCCACTGATAACACGCAGGCTCCATCAATCACGCCGACACACAAAGACAGACTCGCAGGAAGTTGCATGGTGTCGGTACTAGCCACGTTTAATTTGGCCAATGGAATGACGTCCATTAGCCTCCATTAGCTCTGTTTAGCCCCCATTAGCGGTAGACAAGAACCTTCCCCGCAGGTGGCCGACAAGATATACATAATAGGCTATCCCCAGTTTTTTTCCAACCCCATAGCCAGTTTGTTTCGTCATTATTGAGGTGAGTAGTTGTGCTATCGGAGCAGCAGCGACAGCAGCAAGCGGAGCGGTATTGGGCTCTCGCATCACCACGCACCAGCATACTAACCCAGGAGGACTGTGCCCTTTGGAAAAAAAATAACAACAACTAGCATGTCAGATCAGGAAGAAGTGAGTACCAGTGGATGGGATTTCGGAGGCGTTATTCTGTGCCAAAAACTATTGATTTCTGTGTGGGAGGCGATTTGGGAGGCGATTGTGGAACAATTTGGGGTGGCGATTTGTGCGGTGATCTGTGTGGCGATTTGTGTGGCGTGTCTGGGGATCTGTCACAAAACCAACCGTCACGTTGTCAGATAGCGATCTGATGACAAGCGGCCCGTGGTTATGACCGCCCTGAACCGCACGCTTATCCGAATTTCGCTTAGGCGCGTTGCATGCAGGTTAAGGTTGGAAACGGGTTGCCCAGTCTAGATCAAACTAGCGGGCTGGTATCGAGGAGGACGCGAAAATATCCATTCTCCAGCCTCTAATCGTCCTTTCCCGGCCCTTTCACCATCTCTGCTACCCCAGCAGCTCCCGCAAACTGCCTTTCATATCAGCTCTTGGCCTCACCGCCTGCACCAAACATGCAGTGCAGTGCTAGATGATATTATGTGCACACATGCAGAGCACTGTGTGGTCCACTTTTTTGGACATAAACCCCCTTTTCACTACTAATACAGAATCACGAATACAACCCCATCGCTTACGATGAGAAGAACGGCTCGTGGGCTGGCGCACTGCCCAAGAAGCAGGGCCTGTACGACCCCGAGTACGAAAAGGATGCCTGTGGTGTGGGCTTTGCCTGTAACATCAAGGGACAGGTGTCACACAAGATCATCTCGGACGCCAAAAACCTGCTGTGCAACATGACTCACCGAGGAGCCGTGGGCTCAGACACCCGAGACGGTGACGGAGCCGGTGTCATGACCTCTATCCCCCATAAGTTCATCAAAAAGGAATTCACCCGACTCTACGACTTTGAGCTGCCACCCCTCGGCCAGTACGCCTCTGGTAACCTCTTCTTCAAAAACGACCAGGACGTCCTCGCCAAGTCCAAGGATACATTCGAGTCTATTGCCAAGTCTCTCGGCCTAGAAGTGCTGGGTTGGCGATTTGTTCCCCGAGACTCGTCCATTCTCGGCCCCGCCGCCCTCTCCCGAGAGCCTCTCATTCTGCAGCCCGTTGTGGTCCTGTCTGAGGCTTTCAAGGCTGGTCCCCACTCTGAGGACGTGTGGGACTCCAAGTACGAGAAGCTGTTTGAGCTACAGCTGTACGTGCTCCGAAAACAGGCTACTCACACCATTGGTCTGCACAACTGGTTCTACATCTGTTCTCTGTCCAACAAGAACATGGTTTACAAGGGCCAGCTCGCCCCCGTGCAAGTCTACAACTACTACTACGATCTTCTGAACGTCGACTACGAGGGCCACTTCGCCCTGGTCCACTCTCGATTCTCTACCAACACCTTCCCCTCATGGGACCGAGCCCAGCCTCTGCGATGGGCCGCACACAACGGTGAGATCAACACCCTACGAGGAAACAAGAACTGGATGCGAGCACGAGAGGGTATGATGAAGTCAGGCCTGTTTGGCGATGAGCTTGAGCGTCTTTACCCCATTGTTGAGGAGGGTGGCTCTGACTCCGCCGCGTTCGACAACGTGCTGGAGCTGCTTGTTATTAACGGCGTGCTCTCTATGCCCGAGGCCGTCATGATGATGATTCCTGAAGCCTGGCAGAACAACACCACCATGGACTCCAAGAAGCGAGCCTTCTACGAGTGGGCTGCTTGTCTGATGGAGCCTTGGGACGGTCCTGCTCTCTTCACCTTCGCAGACGGTCGATACTGTGGTGCCAACCTCGACAGAAATGGTCTCCGACCCTGCCGATACTACATCACCGACGATGACCGAATGATCTGCGCCTCTGAGGTCGGTGTGATTCTTATTGAGCCCGAGAAGGTCATCCAGAAGGGCCGACTGCGACCTGGACGAATGTTGCTTGTTGATACCAAGGAGGGACGAGTTGTTGACGACCGAGAGCTGAAGAAGAAGATTGCCAGCCGAGTGGACTTCAAGTCCTGGATCCACGCCAACGTCATCACGATGGAGGACATGCGATCCAAGGTTGAGGCCAAGATGCCCACTATTCTGGATGTCAAGATCGACGATCTGTCTGTCCAGACCGATCCTCGACTCCCCGCTTTTGGTTACACTGCTGAGCAGTTGTCTCTGCTTCTCGCTCCCATGGCCGCTTCTGGTAAGGAGGCCCTGGGTTCCATGGGTAACGACGGCCCTCTTGCCTGCCTTGCTAAGCAGCCCAAGGTTCTATTTGACTACTTCCGTCAGCTGTTTGCCCAGGTGACCAACCCTCCCATTGATCCCATTCGAGAGGCCATTGTCATGTCTCTTGAGTGTTACGTTGGCCCCCAGGGTAACGTTCTTGAGATGAACCCCTCTCAATGCAACCGACTGCTGCTGCCTTCTCCCATCCTCACCATCCAGGAGACCGCTATGCTGCACGAGATGCACCGACACTACCCCAAGTGGACCACCGACACCATCGACATTACTTTTGACAAGAGCGAGGGCACTGACGGCTACCTGCGTGCCCTGGACCGAATCTGCGAGGAGGCTTCTAACTCTATCCATGCCAAGCACCAGATCATCATTCTGTCCGACAAGAAGACTTCTGCCGATCGAGTTCCTGTGTCTTCTGTGGTTGCCTGTGGAGCTGTTCACCATCATCTTGTTCAGCAGAAGCAGCGATCTCGAGTTGCTTTGCTTGTTGAGACAGCCGAGGCCCGAGAGGTACACCATTTCTGTGTCCTGCTTGGCTATGGTGCTGACGCTATCAACCCCTACCTTGCCATTGAGACTCTTGCCAAGATGAACCGGGAGGGACTCATTAAGGAGCCCCTTTCCGACGACCAGATTGTACACAACTACAAGACTGCCGTTGATGGTGGAATCCTCAAGGTTATGTCCAAGATGGGTATCTCCACTCTTGCCTCTTACAAGGGTGCCCAGATCTTTGAGATTCTTGGTATTGACAATTCTGTGGTGGACAAGTGCTTTGCTGGTACTGCTTCTCGAATCAAGGGTATCACCTTTGACTTCATTGCTGAGGATGCTCTGACTATGCACGAGCGAGGTTTCCCCTCTCGAGAGACTGTCAAGCCTGTCACTCTGCCCGAGTCTGGCGAGTACCACTACCGAGACGGTGGTGACCCTCACGTCAACACTCCCGTTGCCATTGCAAACATGCAGGATGCTGTTCGAAACAAGAACGAGAAGGCCTACGAAGCTTACTCCAAGGCGGAGTACGAGGCCATCAAGGACTGTACCCTTAGAGGTCTTCTTGATTTCGACTTTGAGGCTGCTGCTCCTGTTCCCATCGATCAGGTTGAGCCCTGGACAGAGATTGTTCGACGATTCGTCACTGGTGCGATGTCCTATGGTTCCATCTCCATGGAGTCTCATTCCACTCTTGCTGTGGCGATGAACAGAATGGGCGGTAAGTCCAACACCGGTGAGGGAGGTGAGGACCCCGAGCGGTCTGCCGTTGCCGAGAATGGAGACACTATGCGATCTTCCATCAAGCAGATTGCTTCTGGTCGATTTGGTGTCACTTCTTACTATCTGTCTGATGCTGATGAGCTCCAGATTAAGATGGCGCAGGGAGCCAAGCCCGGAGAAGGTGGTGAGTTGCCTGGTCACAAGGTGTCTGAGCAGATTGGTAAGACCCGTCACTCCACTCCCGGAGTCGGTCTTATCTCTCCTCCCCCTCATCACGACATTTACTCCATTGAGGATCTTAAGCAGCTGATTTACGACCTCAAGTGCTCCAACCCCCGAGCACGAGTGTCTGTCAAGCTTGTGTCTGAGGTTGGTGTCGGTATCATTGCTTCAGGTGTTGCCAAGGCCAAGGCTGACCACATTCTCATTTCTGGTCACGATGGTGGAACTGGTGCTTCTCGATGGACTGGTATCAAGTACGCTGGTCTCCCCTGGGAGCTTGGTCTTGCCGAGACTCACCAGACTCTTGTTCTCAACGATCTCCGAGGTCGAGTGACTGTTCAGACTGATGGACAGCTCCGAACTGGTCGAGATGTCGCCATTGCTTGTCTGCTTGGTGCTGAAGAGTGGGGATTTGCTACTACCCCTCTGATCGCCATGGGCTGTATCATGATGCGAAAGTGTCACCTCAACACTTGCCCTGTTGGTATTGCCACCCAGGACCCTGAGCTGCGTCAGAAGTTCAAGGGTACTCCCGAGCACGTCATCAACTTCTTCTACTTTATTGCCAACGAGCTTCGGGGTATCATGGCCCAGCTGGGTTTCCGAACTGTTGATGAGATGGTGGGACATGCAGAGATGCTTCGAGTTCGTGATGATCTGAGAAACAAGAAGACTAAGAACCTTGATCTCACTCCCATTCTCACTCCCGCCCACACTCTTCGACCTGGCGTTGCCACTCGAAAGGTGCGAAAGCAGGACCATCGACTGCACGTTCGACTTGACAACAAGCTCATTGATGAGGCCGAGGTCACACTTGACAAGGGTCTTCCCGTGACCATTGATTGTGACATTATCAACACAGATCGATCCCTGGGCTCCACTTTGTCTTACCGAATCTCCAAGCGATTTGGCGAGGCTGGTCTGCCTGATGACACTGTTCATGTCAACGTCAAGGGCTCTGCCGGTCAGTCGTTTGGTGCCTTCCTGGCTCCAGGTATTACTCTGGAGCTGGAGGGTGACTGTAACGATTACGTTGGCAAGGGTCTCTCTGGTGGTCGAATTGTCGTCTACCCTCCCAAGAACTCTGGTTTCAAGGCTGAGGAGAACACCATCATTGGTAACACTTGTCTCTACGGTGCTACCTCCGGTTCTTGTTTCTTCCGTGGTCTAGGTGCCGAGCGATTTGCTGTGCGAAACTCTGGTGCCACTGCTGTTGTTGAAGGCTGTGGTGACCACGGTTGTGAGTACATGACTGGTGGTCGAGTCGTTGTGCTGGGCCAGACTGGCCGAAACTTTGCCGCTGGTATGTCTGGTGGTATTGCCTATGTTTTGGACATGGGTCAGGAGCTAGTCAACAACGTCAACACCGAGACTGTTGAGCTCGGTCCTGTGTCTGACCCCCAGGAGATTGCTCTCCTGCGAGGTCTTATTGAGGACCATCGACATTACACTGGCTCCGAGTTGGCTGACCGAGTTCTCACAGACTTCAACCGAATCTTGCCCCGTTTCGTCAAGGTGCTTCCTACCGACTACGCCCGTGTTCTGGAGGAGAAGGCTGCCAAGGTTGCTGAGGCCAAGAAGCGGGAGGTTTCTGGCTACATGCATGCTATCAAGGAGGACCCTGATGCTGACATCACCAACGGTGAGCTCAAGCGTGCTGCCACTCCCAAGCCCTGCAGCACCCCTCGATCCCGAAAGGAGCCCCCTGTTCAGGATCTTGAGGATGCTATTCTGGACCACAACGCCACCAAGGCCAAGGCTTCCAAGCTTGTCAAGCTGGACAAGACTCGAGGCTTCATGAAGTACACTCGACGAGCTGAGAAGTACCGAGACGCCAAGAACCGAACCAAGGATTGGGAAGAGATGAACACTCGTCTATCCAAGGAGGAGCTGCAGTACCAGACTGCCCGATGCATGGACTGTGGTGTGCCATTCTGTCAGTCTGACTCTGGTTGCCCCATCTCCAACGTTATCCCTGCGTGGAACGAGCTTGTGTTCCAGGACAGATGGCAGGATGCACTTGATCGGCTTCTGATGACCAATAACTTCCCTGAGTTCACTGGTCGAATCTGTCCCGCCCCTTGTGAGGGAGCCTGTGTTCTTGGCATCAACGAGGACCCTGTTGGCATCAAGTCGATTGAGTGTGCCATCATTGACCACGGCTTTGAGCAGGGCTGGATCAAGCCCAAGCCTCCTACCAAGCGAACCGGCAAAAAGATTGCCATTATTGGCTCTGGTCCTGCTGGCCTTGCTGCCGCCGGTCAGCTCAACAAGGCTGGTCACTCTGTGACTGTCTACGAGCGAGCTGACCGAGTTGGAGGTCTTCTCATGTACGGTATCCCCAACATGAAGCTGGATAAGCGAGTTGTTGACCGACGAGTGCAGCTGATGCGAGATGAGGGTGTCACCTTTGTCACCAACACTGAGGTTGGTGAGGACAAGGACGTGTCTGTGTCTGGCCTGCGAGCCGACAACGATGCTGTCATTCTGGCTGTCGGTTCCACCATCCCCCGAGACCTGCCTATCAAGAACCGATCTCTCAACAACATCAACTTCGCCATGCAGCTGCTCAAGTGGAACACCAAGTCTCTGCTTGACGGTGACATGGATGAGGTCCGAGAGTCCCTCAAGGACAAGCATGTTGTTGTTATTGGTGGTGGTGATACAGGTAACGATTGTCTGGGTACTTCTACTCGACACGGTGCCAAGTCTGTCACCAACTTCGAGCTGCTGCCTAGACCCACTCCTACTCGACCCAAGGATAACCCTTGGCCTCAGTGGCCCCGAATCTTCCGAGTCGACTACGGCCACACTGAGGTTGCTGCTCACTATGGCAAGGATCCCCGAGAGTATGGTATCCTGTCCAAGGAGTTTGTTGATGACGGCGAGGGCAATGTCAAGGGTATTAAGACTGTGCGAGTCGAGTGGAAGCAGTCCGAGTCTGGCGCCTGGCAGATGTCTGAGCTCCCCGGTTCCGAGGAGTTCTTCCCTGCCGATGTGGTTCTACTGTCCATGGGCTTTGTTGGCCCTGACGCGCAGGACCTTGCTGCCGCCCGAGACGGCCGAGGAAACATCAAGACTCAGACTGCCGACACCAAGGATCTTGGCCTTTACAAGGTTGAGGATAATCTCTTTACTGCTGGTGACTGCCGACGAGGCCAGTCTCTTGTTGTCTGGGGTATCCAGGAGGGTCGACAGTGTGCTCGAGCCGTGGATCATTTCCTTATGGGCTGCACTCGTCTCCCTGGAAACGGTTCTATTGAGCAGCGAGACCTCAAGCTGAAGTAAGCTGTTATTTTTGTATTATTTTAATGTATTGTGTTTGTTTATTATTTTATTGATTTGTTGTAGAAGGGTACAGAGGACTGTTTTTCGTTAAGCACTTTTTGCCAGTGTTAACAAATCTTTATACCACACTTCACGAACCTTGGTCACAGCCACCATTTGTGTGCACATTATCTACTACATACGAAATATCATCAACGAGAGCATCTGGCAGAGACTTGGGCCGAAGAAGCTCTCAATTTTGACTACAGGAGTTCCTCAACACGTAGGAAGGCTCACAAGTCCATTATTAAAAATCTCAAAGAGTCAAATTGGAACCTCCAGACAGTTCTCAGTAGGATAAATCCCGGTGTCACTTTTGCCGATAATTGGTACCGTTGTGATCACAGCTGAATTTGTAGTAATGCACTGCACCGTGTTAATGTGACGTTTGTGGCCAATGGTGGCTAATGTAACAATAAGGTTCTTGTGTTTTGTTGTAAAAAATACTACTGATTTAATCACTATGGCGAAAAGTGATTAACCTGTTTTTCTTTGAGTAAATTTCCCACTCAAACATTCACTTGCAAACTTCTGTGTTAATGGGCAGACAACACTGGTATCAAACTTTACTTTGAACTATTATTGTCACCATGCATGATAAATCTCATCAGCTGCATCATCACTCAGCACAACGTATGCCTCAATAATCAACAGAGATACCATCCAAATACCGAACAGTCAGACCGATCAGACAGGCTGATCACAAACACTCACATCTGTGTCACAATGGCCGACTTATCAAATTTGGTGGCCGAGTTGTCACGAAATCAAGGGTCACAAACTCCTTTTTTCACCCAGAAAGACCCGCTGAAAATAGCCACGTATCCAGAAGCCCTCAAATACGTCGTACACGAGCTCTGTCGCAAACCCGCGTTTTTGGTGGAAGTCAAGCGGCTTATGGCCGAACAACAGCGACGATTGGCCCAGCTGGAGCAGGAGAAGAACGACATTGCCCAAAAGTTGGAGCTTCAGAAACGGGACCAGGCCAAGGTCAGCAGTATTCTTTTGTCAGTCGGCATTAGCGGTGGGGCTCCTGTTTGTGCTGATTCGTCCATGACGTTGGAGGAAGCAGAGGAAGCTTTTTATTCCCAAGCACACACCACACTCACCAACATGTACGATTACATTTACACGCGGTTTGAGGAACTGAAGGTGCCATTATTCTGCATTGGGCCCGAGGCAAAGGCAAAGGGAGGCAAGGGGGTGAGACAGGGTCAAATGAAGCTGGTTGAGTTTCTGGAGACTCTGGTGGAGTAGCCTAACAATACTCTTGTTACGCATGAAGCATGGACCTTCTAGATTACACTGTCTTGTCTAATTCATGACCCTTGAAGTGGTTGATTTGGGTTTCCTTGAGACACTCGCGCGAAAATGTCTATAGGCGCGATAGGACCTGGACGCTTCAAAAGAGGTCCCACCAACAAACAGAGAACAATAATGTTGTCACGCATCTCCTGGCTACTCGGTGGTATATATAAGTCATTTCATTTTGTGCTACTTCACCCTCCATATCACCCACCCATGCACTTGTATTTGGCTAGTCTAGTGAGTCACCTACGAACATCTGTAGACGATATGCACTTTGACGACCCCTCAAACGAAGCCCACCCTGAGAATCCAACCAAACTGTTTTTTTTGATTGATTCGAAAAGCACGGAATTTGGCTCATTCAGACAATCCTCCATGACACACAACTCCGATAAACCAGAGAGTACCAGCCACTCAAGTGTCAGTCTATCAAAGGATTTTCACAAACAGTTTTCACCAACTTTGGAATTGCTTTTTCAAATGAAAAACTTTCCAAGTCAGAGATGACAAGGCTCCGTCTGAAGGTACCTTACTCCAATAGGGTGACTCTTCCAAGAACAGGTGGCCACGCCACTTGCACAGAACAGATTCAGCTACAGTCCAGCTACAGCGCGAACAAGGGAAAAAAACAGTTTTGTCTGTCAGGGACTGCAATAATACAAGATGCTATACCTCTGAACGGTCTGCCAAGGAACGGCAATGCAGGGACGGTCTCGCACTATGTCCAATGAGGGAAATACTGCGATTGGATTTGCGCCAAGCTCCGAGCGCTGAGTGTAATTTCAAGATGGGGGGTGACGCTGTAGTCTACAAAGTGGACTAGCAGTGAACTGTGAGTTTGAGTGAGAATAGCGTATCGTGACAATTTCAGTTCCGTGCGGTACGGTAGGGTTCCGCACTACGACGTCTTCCCAGCAGTACGGCTTTACTGTGACTCAGTTCTGGGCTGTTTGGGCTGTGAACTGTTGACCCAGGAGAACTGTATAGACAGTCCAAAACAACATCTGAATGGATATTTGTTTCACGGCCCATTCGTCTCCTCTTTGCACCATCTCCACTACGGCTTGCCCTCCATTGGCTCGATAAATCGACGCAAGACGCCGTCTTCAGCAGAAGACTGCACCATAAACTTCTGTAGATAGTCCAATGAGGGCATCTAACGAGAAGCAAACGGCCATCAAGCTTTCCATGGTGAGCCCAACCAGGCCACACCGCAGTGGTTATTATGCATACCTGTCTTGTCGGAGACACGTGAGACGACGCATGTTTTTATGTTTCTACCGTGTTTCTGCAGAGCATATTCAGCCTGGAGTAAGGGATGGGACCCTCGGATAGCAAAGTCATGGAAAGGGATTGTCTGGAGAACTAGGGTGTTTAGGTGGTACTAAGATATAAGTGAAACGACAGCGTATCGCAACAGGTGTCATCACTCATGTTACTCTCCGATAAAACTCTGCTAAAGCTCAGACTCTCGAGCAGGTGGACACGGCTTGTTTTTTCCCAATTCGCTTCAATGCAGAATTTTCCAATATTCTACTAGACTAGTGCGAATCTACGAGATGAGACCCGTACCAAGCATTTTTTGGGCTCCCACTAGTCGCTGCCGCTGCAATATTGAATGCAATTCCTAGAAAAAACGGTGGCTAGTCAAGGGGATAAGTTTGGGGGCTGTGCTTAGTTCTGCTCTGGGCAAGACACATTTTACAAGCGCCAGTTGACCTAAGAGAAAAGTAGAAAAAAAGAGTTGGAAAAACGTTGAGAAAAAATTGAGAAAAAGCACCCTGCCATTAAGTTTTTATCGCCAAAGCCAAGAAGTGGATACCGAATGTAATACGACGATGAACGAAGAAACGAAAGAGCCACGGCCACGAGGATCATCTCAGCATTGCAGGTGTGCATATCCACACACGTTTGATGTGCGTACTCACCTTGGCGAAAACACGCGTGATGTTCTCATCTGCGGGGCAACTTTTTTTTTCTTCACTTTTTTTTTTAGTCTACTACAAACCGGAACCGTTTTGGCATTTTCTTTCTTCTAAAATCCTCAGTTCTTAATAACGACACTAGATGGACATCGATATGAATCTTGTAAAAGCTGGAAAAATAACGCTAAAGAAAAACTGGAAAGCACATCAGATTCAGCGGCGAATTTCAAAACGCCTGGTACAACGAAAATACCAGATAATGCTCTCAAACGACATTTACAATGTGCCACTGGGAGACAAAGTTGAGGTTGGTTGTACAGTAGCACCAGTGATTAATGCACGTGGAATTAAGCGGGTGCATGTGGGGGTTTGACACAGTCCAAAAGCAACCAAAATGTGGAAATGAATATTAGACAAGAAATTCGGACGGAATTTGATCACTAGCAAAAAGTATAGCGAGGAAAGGAACAGTTGCAAAGGTCAACTTCCAGACTACTTTGTAGACCGGGCATCATAAGCCGCCATACATGTCTCAGTTCAGCCTGTCATAAATGGCAACCAATGACAGGCCTTCAGAGAGCGTATCACGACAGCCTTTTTTTTTTTGGATTTTTTGGATTTTTTTGATTGTTTTTGATTTTTTGTCTTTATTTAACTCTGGTCCGTACGGCTCTCAAGTGCGAAAAAGAGGGTAAAATTGTAAATATAGACGGAGCGAAATTGGGAGGATAAATGGGGGTTGTGGTTGGTTTGGCCAAAACGCGCATTTTGCCACCTAAACGAGTAGCACCAAGATGGTTACCCGCCAATAGAAGCAGTTACAACGTCTACACTAGCGCTGGACCCACTACAAGCTCCCCAGAGACCTTCCCCCCACCCCAAGTGACCCTCACTTTGGCTTTGATAAACTTCGATAATAGCGCTTGGCAACGTTAACTATATGAAAAGGTTGGTTGTCAAAAGTAGAAAAAAATCGACATAATCCCGGACGTGCAGACACAGGACGAATAGCCCCACCAGTATTCACCAAGACGAAAGAAAGAAAGAAAAAAAAGCTAACCAAACCAGTGCCAAACAGTACTTAAACCACGACCCGTCCACACGTCCCAGAGCTCCCTCCGACAAGCACTTCCACCACAAACAGCCGACTTCCACCCATGGAAAACCTCCCATCGCCTTAGACAAGCGTACTCAACGTACCATCTGAAAGTAGAGTATCCAGCAAAGCCACCACAATGACCTTTTCCACCCACATTTTCGACTCGGAGGACCCCGACCTTCCTCGACTTCCCACCATAGTCCTGGAAGACACAGACAACAACGAGTCTGCTCTTGTTTTCGACTCCGACGAAGACGAAGAAGACGACGGAGCCCAGAACGGAGGAGGAGCCAGATCTCGATTTCTATCTTTTGGCAGATCGCGAACACGAACCCCTTCGGTATCTACGGTAGATGACCCAGAGTTTGAGGGAACGAGACCCTCCACTCCTCGAAGCACCCGACCTAGCACTCGACCAAGCCCACCCATGGAACCTGTTTCTTTTGAAAAGGATCTAGAGGCCCAGGACACGTCCGACGAGTCGGGGGTACCCGGAATCATGCTCACGTCGCCCGGAGAAGAGCCCGGAACGGGTCTTCAGATTGAGGAACCCCGCGGACGAACTTACTCGTCTGCATCGTCTTATAGACCAAAGTTTGGCTCAAAGTCTCCTTCGGTGCGACGAAAGAGCGTGCACAGCAAGCCCTCCAGAGACCACGAGCCTGGCCTCAACCCGCTCCTGTCTGATACGCTACAGCGTTCTCTGGGCTCTGCAGTCACCATTGTGGACTACTCTGTAGACCGGTACAAGGTGGTACACGGAGAGGTGCACCGCAACCAGGACACATCCAAGTTTGAGGAGCTCATCGACCAGAAGCCCGCGTGGAGCAAGGTGCGATGGATCAACGTCAACGGTCTGTCCTACGAAGCTATCAGTTGCATTGCTGAAAAGTACAACCTGCATCGACTCGCCCTGGAAGACATGGTGGACATTCCTCAGCGTACCAAGATTGATCCTTACCCCAACCAGATCTTCTGCGTCATTCCCCTGCACAAACTTATTGCTTTCGACCCTCGTCAAACCTACGGACGTTTCCGACGTTTCCGGCGGTTCTGGGACTCCAACGCTCTGGTAGAGATGAAGGACAATCTGAAGCTCAGCAGGACAACCACCACCACGTCTGTGACTTCCAACTCAAAGTCTCAGGTCAAGCATCGCGGTTACAGACCCAAGGCTAACCCCACTTATGAGTTTGAGCCTGATTCGCTTTCTGCCGAAATCGCCAATGTCCAGATGGAAACCATGTACGAATGGCATACCCCCATCTCTTCCGCTCGGCGAACGGCCTATCTTAACTCCAAGCGCCCTCTTTCTGCCCAGAAGCGAACGGTGGGCATGGAGCAGGTCAGCATCTTTCTGGTGAAGGGAGCTCAGGGAGAAGAGGGCACTGTCATCTCCTTTTTTGAGCACTCTGCAGCAGACGTTGAGCGAAGAATCCTCGCCCGTATCTCCTCGGCCTCTACGATTCTTCGAGAGTCCTGTGACGCATCCATGCTTCTACAGGCGATTATCGATGGCGTTGTCGATCTGATTATCCCCATCATCATCACTTATCAGAACAAGATGGCGGAGTACGAGAGTAAGGTGCTTCAAAAGCCTTCCCTCGGCCTCTCCCAGAACCTGCATTTGCTGGAGCGAGATCTGTGCATGTTGAGATCCACCATTGCTCCAATCACCACTGTGGTCAACTCTCTACGTGGTTTCCACGCCAACGGCTCCCATGTCCCTTCTGTCAACTCCACACCCACCTCCAGCATGGTATCTGAGTTGGCAAAGACCTATCTTGCTGATGTGGCTGATCACTCTCAGATTTTTACTGAAGATTTGGATATCATGCGATCTGGAACCAAGAACATGACTGATTTGATCTTCAACACCATCACCTCCAAGTCCAACGACCTGCTTGCCATCATTTCTTTCATTACCGTTATTCTTCAGCCCATGACAGTAATTTCTGGAATTTTTGGAATGAACTTCGACGAGTTCCCTGAGATCCACAACTACAGTGTTTCTTACTACTGGTACTCGACTGTTCCTGTCGTTGGAGGTCTGCTCATCATTCTCTTCCTCAAGTCCTGGATCATTGCCTTCTTGCAATGGATCAAGATGAATGTGATTTACGCTCTTGGAGGAAGTAGGAGTCGATACAGTTATAACTAGTTTTTGTATATTTCAATTTTATTTTAAATTTACTTCACGATTGTAATTCCAGCCACAAACAAGCCTCATCAACCTACACATCACAACATTCATCAAAAAAGACGATATCAATGGTTAGATACCCGAAAAACTTGATTGCACGAACAGCCAGCCGACACCTTACAATATTCATGGAATGGTGGCTGTATAAGATACCCGGAGCACACTCCATGCCCACCTCATTACTAGCCACTTTCTTAGCCCGTGTCGTTACTTTGGGACTTCAAATCGCATGGGGCAAAGTGCTTCCGCTGTCATCATTGGCGACAGTTACACGTCCGTTTGTTGACCAATTCTGGGAAGCATGAGCGCTTCGGCTTGCCAAGTAGAGCCCATTCACTACTGTACTTATGTTTCAATGACTGGTGATTGCTCAAAGAAGAAAGAGAGAGTATAGGTTTGTTACAAAATGCATTAAAACCAAGAGTCGATAATTGTGGCAAATTAAGTAATTTCAGCACGAGATGGTGTGCGCTTGTTGGGAGACACGAGGACTAATGTTGAGTATTATCACACTTTCAGTTATTGGGTTGACAGGGTCAAATCACCAGAAAATAATTGATTCCATAATTACACAAAAAGGCTGGGTTGTGCTTATAAACAACGGGTTCCCAGTATTATGAGACCTGCAAATCCAAAAAGACTCTTGTGACTGTTCTATCCTCGCCTCACCTGCCACCTGCATCACGTTCTCAGCACGCGACTTGAGACAAAGTAAGTGCTTCATCACTGCACACTTTATGCATCATCTACGAAACGCACCTTTGCCACAACGATGGAATTCCGGTACTCGATAGTGGCAGACAAAAAGCTTCTCAAGCCTCTGGTAGAAGGTGAGCTAGGACGGTGTGGCGACTCCCCGGTGTTCTACGACACGTGGCATTCTCTGACCTCATTATTTACGCTGTTATCTACAGTTTGTTGAATTACATGTGACTCGGTCGGCCAGGTCTACTCCAACACCTTACTAACACAGCTCTGCTCTCGTCTATTTTATTCCACCGTCTGTTTGGGTCGGTCACGCCGGACTCAAGGGAGCTCCTCAACGTCACATATCCGCATCCACTACTGGCCACGGCAAAGGAGAACCAGGAGCTGGCTCAACTGCTGGACGAAAACGCATCCTTGCTGGCAAAATCTCTGGATAACGGAGGAGACGTGGAGCTGCCACAAATCTCTCAACCAGCAGTGGCACTCACACAAGCCAAACAAACAGGAACTCCACCCATAGGACCAGTCGTCGGGGTGGTGGTCGGCGAAACAGATGTGACAGTGCAGTTCTTTGAGAAACGAACCAAAAAGTCCACCTGGTTCGGTAAGAGCGACGACAAGCTGTGGGAGCAGTGGCGAGTCAGCGTGAGAGCTGTGACCTGTCGCAGTGACGCTGAATCGGAAAAGATGCGTGAATCTATGCAACAGCAGCTTCAAAACGTTCTGTTGGCTATTGCTTCCGATGTGAATGCCAACAAGGACCACATTCCTCCGATCACGACCGTTGAAACGAGCCCATTTCCTTACAGGGTTGTTGTTAGTGGTGGTAGTCCGGAGAGTTGGGGGGCTGCCTTCAAAAAGATGCTGAGTGATTAGTTTGGAGGTATTACAGCGACTACTCACGACCATAGTGCACAGTATGCTACGACACTCGAGTGCTAGAGCTGTGGGTTGGTCTTCTTTTGTCTATATCGAACCAGCAGCATCCCCACCAACAGCACAACATCGGCTACAGTCTACTTGATACATTCCTGGGCACACGACCCCCTTCTGTCCCCGACCCCATCTTTTCGTTATGCATATATATTTCTCGTATCTCGTTATGATAAATAAATCAGGCAGTGAAGCCCATGACCAACCAGCCGACTGGAGAGTAGCAGCTAACTCATGCCCGAGCTGCCGACTCTCTGGTTATTAGCAGCGGCCGCGGCAGCAGCTAGGGCATATATGGTACCCAGGATTCCATATCCAACAAGCGTGAAATGAGGCCAGCCAACTATCGACAGGTGAGGAGCACCAATCTTGGCAATACCGTCTTCACAGCTGTGAACGAATGCAATTTGCCGACAGCTCTTGCCGCACTTGGCCACCACCTTTTCGTAGTAGGCGTCGTATTGGTTTTTCTGGATGATTTGTCTCAGCTGGTGATGTCGGTAGATCCACGCCAAGGTGGCTGAGAAATTGAGGGAAAGGCCGAGGTAGCAGGTGGGGATCAGTACCGAATGAAGCAGTCCCTGCTGGGCTGAGTCCGAGCCTTTGGTGAGTTCTGGAAGCGCCGCAAACAGCGCTACCGAAAGAAGAAGGGGAGTGGTGGCTGAATATACGCCATAGGTAGGGTGCTGGATGGCCTCGTGTAGTGAAAAGCCGTTGAGTACGACAAATGTCGGCGCGAGAATGGAAAACACGTAGCTGGCAAAGGTCATTTGTGTCGCGTAAACTTCCTGGACGTGGTTAACTGCACTGTGGATATCTTTCCCGAGGACCAAAGAATGAATTTAGCAGCAGTGGGACCTGTGCCGTGCAACGTTCCAGTAGCCTTATTTTTCAGAAGCGTGTGAACGGCACAAGATTTCCGGAATTGCATAGGATTTGCAGCGCACCTACTGTTAATGTTTTGCGGGTGTGATCAAAACGGTATTTATGCACTTTTTTTAAGCTGCTTGTGATTGGAGCTGTTTGTGCACGCTGGTGTTTGGGTCGCAAAACCATTTTTGTAGTTATCCATCCATCTCGAGTTCGTTTGGCGGTGTTAACGCTCATGCCGCCCAGCTCTTCTGACATGCACAGATAATGCGCTCTATTTTCGGTCCCAACAAAACGCGGTATTTATTCGGAGCTGAGTTGGCTGGATCTGAGACTTCACTCTGAGACCGAGAATGCAACAAGTGTGAGATAATGTGCAAACATCACCTGATTTTTTTGGCAGATGGGCGATTCTTAATATCAGTGAGGATACCAGTGGGATTATGTAGACTAGGCGTTATACGTAATTCTACAAGGCATTCAGTTCAATAAGACATTGTTGAAAATGACTCCTGGGAAGAACTGAACTTCTCTTGACTTCAAAACAAATGAAGAATGAGAATGGGGAATTGTACACTATGGCTTTTGTTTTGTTGTAGAGAATGGTTATATGTGGGCTAGATGTGTTCTCATCGTGTGGTATATACACCTCCAATCATCATGTATATAAATGAGGACTTGGAGCTAATTGAGAAAAGAACACTCATCAGTGTGACTATGCTACCTACAACTAACAGAACATTATTATACAGAAATTCAACCAGAATTAAGCTATATTGTAGTATCTTGTCTTCATCAGCTCTAGAGTACCTCCAGCGTAATTATAGCTGTTGATCGAATAGTGCTATAGTCTAGTCAAAATAACATAACTTCATGGAAATATAACAAAAAGAGCTAGTATAATAGTACAGTACGAAAACATCTCCAATTGATTCAAATTTCATTAACCTGAAAAAGGAGCGCTTCACCCTCTGTCTATAGCTACCACAACCAATGTATCCACCATTTGTTTTACTACTTCTATCACCTTTCGAATACTCAATTGCTCAAAGATTCTGTCATATACTTTCAGTCAGCAAACCACAGGCTATACAGTCAAAAGACTACCAGTCATCACATTTGTCCTCTGTCAGGTGACTGCTATGCCAAGATAACCGTTTCAACCTAGTCAGCCGTACCTCAGTTATCCGCAGGCACTCAGGCAGCTTTCAAACATGCCATTAGCAATGCTTCTACATGCAGTCTGTCTATCTACACTACAGTACCATTGATTTCATCGAATCACCTCATTTCATTGCAATCTATAACGCTTAAAAGGCCTTCTTGATGGTCTCGTAGAAAGTTCGACCCTGGATAGAGGCAACGTCGAGCTCAAGAGCAGTGGGCTGTCGAGAGCCGTCGGCACCAGCAAAGGTACCGGCGCCCCAGGGAGAGCCACCGTGGACCTCCTCGAGGTTGGTCACCTGGGCAAAGGTGTTCTTGTAGCCGAGAGGAACAAAGATGATTCCGTGGTGGGTGAGGGTGGAGATGGAGTTGAGAACGGTGACCTCCTGTCCTCCGCCGGGGGTTCCGGTAGAGACGAAGACGCCGGCGTACTTGCCCTGGAGAGAGCCCTGGGCCCAGAGGCCACCGGTTCGGTCCCAGAAGGCCTTCCACTGAGCGGGGAAGTTTCCGAATCGGGTGGGGATACCAAAGAGGAAGGCGTCGTACTCGACGAGAGTCTCGGTGGTGGCGACGGGGTCCGAGGCCTTGGCGGGGGCTCCCATCTTCTCGAGAACGCCCTCGGGGAGGGTCTCAGCGACCTGGAAGAGATCGGCGTGGCCTCCGGCGGCCTCGATGGCCTCCTTCATGACCACGGCGAGCTGCCGGATGTGTCCGTACATGGAGTAGTAAACGATTGCGACTCTGGGTGCCATTGTAGTGTGTAGGGTTGTGTGTTTGTGGGGTTGGGGGTTAGTGTTGCTGTGGTGTGGAGTTGCGATGGCTGTCTGCTTATATATTAAGCGTTTTGCTGCTTGACCACAGCCCAGGGCTATTTGGTTGCACAAGCACGCACTGTCAAGAATTACCTTGCAGATGGCATGCAGTGTCAGAAGTCGTGTAAGAGGTGGAACGCAGCTAGCGAGGGGCGGGTCCGGCAGAAATACGAGCGGTAGCTGGGGGCCTAGTTGCAGCCGCTCTAGGTTAATTGGGGAGCTTATCGGAATCTCCACTTTGTGTCTCCCGCCGTCTGCTGGTTCAGCGTCGCCATGGTCCGCTTGCTGTCCTCAACGGGTCTCGTCTCCGATCTTCTCTACTCTTCGAGACAGATCGTTAGAGTTTGTTACCAGACAGCGCACCCACATATCAAAAGAGACCAAACCAGTGTTTGTGCTTTTGTGCTGGTGGTAGTGGGTGGGCGAGTGCACGATTGGCATGACTAAGGCTGGGCGTTGTTGTGGTCATGCCTAAAATGAGTGCGTGTACGAAAGATGGTGTGCACAAACAGAACCAGGAGCTCACCACAGGACTGTGTTGGTCAGACATTTGTAACACAAAAAGAAGGCGTGTGGTTTGTAATAATGGTGCCAATTGACAGCCCAAATCCCCACAACCGGTCGACTAACCATAACTTGCTGCTGCATTTATGGTCTAGTCTAAATGTTAGGTTGGGTAAGCCTCGCCCTGGAACCTCGCTGAAAACGGAGTTGGAAGGATGCTTGCGACACTAAAACTGGTATCAGTGGGCTCGAAATCGGATTTTGGAGCGAATGCACTTTTCAGAAATCGAATATTTCCATCGCACGGGTTCATTGGGGCGTCGTGCCGGAGATGTGAATGCATCATGTGCGTCGTGCATCATCTCTGTTCATAGCTGCCTAAAGAAGAAGAAAATAATAGTATTTGGATTTATTATTGGCAACGCCTCAACCCTATTTTGCCAGACAACAACATGTACCTGGACAAGTGTTGTGATATTAGTATATCTATATAGAAACAACTGTCAGAAGGCAGCTAGCAATTACAATGGACGAGATAACAATTTCAAACTACTCATAACCTGTGAAAATGACTTTTCCCTGCTTGAGTTTGAGGGCACAGTCTAGCTAGACGGGTTCATGTGGAGGAGCGGTAGTGGGAAGGTTCATTCAGATTCGAGCGAGAAGACTATGGAACGGTTATCCATTAAATCATACACTCCAGATCAGTTGACATTAGAGGATATTTGAGAGAATGATAGAGTGTTTTCCCTCTTACTTCTCCAAAACATGAGGGACTGCGAAAACACCTTCAACAACCACCATCAATAATGACAGTGTCAGGAACATAGATGTTACCATAGCCCAACAGACAGAGGCAGAGACAGAAACAGTCTGTGGAGAAACATCATGGTCTGAATGCCTTTAGTTTCACCCGTATCTTCCGCCTTCTCTCAAATTCCGAGACTACTTTCTTTTCCGAGGCTACTTTCTTTTCCGAGAACATTTTCTTTTCCGAGACTACATTTTCTTTTCTTACGTCATGTGTGTGCTTAGTTCAGACCATGTACCATATGTACCAGTAGGCTGTTAAAGCAGTGACTAAAAAGCAGGTAAGGCAACTGTAGACTAACTGGATTGATGCGGAATTGAGATCCCGATATAGTACGTCAAATGGCACAATGGAGACGGTTTAAAGATTTAATTTCACTAAGAACGCGTTCCAGAATGCAGCGGTACCACTCTCCAGCTTTCAGCTGCTTCCAGTAAAGAGCAATACCCAACTTCTAGCGCAAGGAGACCTTACCTCTGTAGGCTTCCATTGCTTTGTCACAAGACTACCTAAACGTGAACTGTGAATTTAGCCGCACGTCTGAGAAGTGTGGCCTTGCTTTCGTTTTTTCAAAGCGTCAGTTGACAACGAGAAAAAGCGAGAAATCGTGCCTCATTAAATGCCAGCATTATTCGCAACTGCCACTAGACCGCGGATTCAGGTTTCCCCACTCCATAATATCTCCTTGACCCCTTTTCAGCCCCCTGTTTCGCCCAACTCCAATCTGAAGTAGAAGCAGCCGTAGAGATAACGTTTGATATCGCATCTCATTCTTTCTGCTCACCACCAGAAAGGTACCCAGCGCCACAAACACTTGATGTCGAGAGACCCAGGCTATTCTACGACCAATGAGCGACCACGATGTTCGACAGTCGCTCCTCCGGGAAGCGCAGCTGCCGAGAGGCAGACCCCGGCCCGCCACGCGGCCAAACAGCCATTTCCTCACCCGTGTAGTGACTGGAGCTGACTCCCACAACGACAGAACCCTCCGCCGCGAAAGAGAGCGCGCCAACCACAAGCTTGATGTGCTGGACAGATTTCTCCGGGACGAAAACGGCCGAAGAGAGACTCATGGCAAGAGGAATGTCACCAACTCGCCGCCACGAAAAACCCGATTCGACCAAAGACCAGCACCCAAACCAGACACAAAAACAGACGCCCCCAGGCCAGAGCCACGCCACCAGCGCACCGTTTCCAAGTCCAGTAGCACTCGCAGCCACTCGCTGGACTCGGTCAACGGCGTGGAGTTTCCAGCAGAAGTGTCTGAGATACTGCGTCATCACCAGAGGGAAGCAGAGGAAAGAAACAAGATACATTCGCTCACGGCGTTTTGCGACAATGACGACAAACCCCTAGAGGGAATAGCACGACTCACTGGCTCCGAACAGGTTGGAGCAGGTTACGATGAGGATGAGGAGTACGATAAGAACCCTGTGGTTAAACATAAGCGACGAAGACGCAGGAGAGACAGTACACGCCGAGACAGTAGTCGAGAGAGCAGACACGGAAGCAGACGAGGTTCGCACCAGGGGAGCGAAAGCAAACAAGACTTGAGTGACGACCCCTGTGTGTATGGACATGGCCATGGATATGGGCATCGACGTTCGTCTCGGCGTCGTTCAGACGACAGCGGACGATCAGGACGTAGGAGAGAGAGCTATGGGGACTCTAGAGAACACGGAGACAGGTCTTGGAGATCCAGGTCTAGGTCCAGGTCCAGGTCCAGGTCCAGGTCCAGGTCCAGGTCGAGATCACCAAGGAGATGAGTCAAAAACAAAAGGTCAAATGGCCACCACTATATACTATTATTTATTTGCATGCATTTTTATTCACCAGAGGTGTGCTACTCTGCAGTGTTTCAGAGCTTCAGGAAATGAGAGCAAGAAAGATAACTGCTACATTGTTCTGTTTGGACTCTTTCAGTTTCGCTTGTATAGGAGCCTACACACCTCACAACTCATCATCTAGTTCTTTATGCTATAATACATTATGACGTTGGCATGGTTGATATGCATCCTAATTGCCCCGTACTGTCTGTTTTTCTTCTTGTTGGTTCTCTGTCTCTCCGTCTAACCCATCAGTCGGTTGCTGTAGGCCATGGGCTTGACATCGGGATGGGGCACAGCCTCGAAGACGTTGAAGTTGAGCTCCAGATCGTGGCCAATGTTGATGTACGCACCCTTGTTGCCCTGCGAATCGCAGTAGTTGGGTGCCGAGAAAACGGTCACCAGCTTGCCATCATGCTCCACCTCGTAGCCGCCCATTCGCACCTCGTGGGACCGGATGATACCCTTGAGCTTGTTCTCCTTGCAGAACGCGGCAGTCACGTCGGGCCCGAACCGGATGCCCACTCCCCGCTGCGAGGGAGACCGACCGTTTTCGGGCTGGGGGTCGGTCCACAGCATCTCCATCATGAGACCAGAGTTGCCGGGCTGTTTTCGAGCGAATCGAGAGTAGCTTCGAATGTCGTCCAGCGTCACGCCGTCCTTGGAGAACAGACCGCCGTGAACAACCATGTAGGCGCCGCCAATGAGATGGGCCAGAGGGAGCGCGGAGAAGGACTCGGAAAAGAGCTTGAACGCCCGCTCGTTGTACTTGTGCTTGACCTCGCCCTCAAAGCCGTAGACGGCGTTCATGTCGTCCGTCTCGTGGTTGCCGCGGTTCATGTAGATGGAGCTGGGGTTGAGCAGCTTGAGCGCGTACAGCAGAATGGCAATCTCCGTGGACCACGAGCCTCGGTCGACAAAGTCGCCGTTGAACACGTATCTGTGGGTGGAGGAGGGCCAGCCGTTCTTGCCGAAGATCTCCAGCAGGTCGAAGAACTGGCCGTGCGTGTCTCCGCAGACGGTGGTGGTGGTTCCCTCGGGCACGTCCGTCTCCACCATGGTGGGCTCCTCCTTGAACAGCTTGATGGCCGCCACCACAATGGCGTACACGTATCGCAGATGCAGCAGCTTGCCGGCCTTGAACCGGGTCACCAGGTCGTCGACAAACGTCTGGGTCACGGTGAACACGGGCTTGCCGTCCTCGTCGTGGCCGTCGTCGATCTTGACTCCATCATAAGAGTCGTCCACCTTGAGAGCGTCCAGATCAATCTTTTCAGACAGCGCGGGGCCCTCCTCAACGGCGATTGCGAGCGCAAACGCGGCCTTGCGAACCAGCTTCTGGCACTCGCTGAGTCGGATTTTGGCGGCGTTGTCGCTGGGCGCGAGCTGCACCACCTTTTTAAAGTCCACCAACGCCTCTTTGTGCTTGATAATGGCAGTGTGCGACACGGCTCGTCGAAAGTACGCCTTGATGTAGGCGGGATCCAGCTCAATAGCCTTGGTAGAATCCTCAACGGCCAATCCGTAGGCCTCGTTCTTGATGTGGGCCTGGGCTCGGTTGGCATAGTACACGGCACTGGAGCCGTCGAGCGCGATGGCCTGGGTGTACAGCTCCACGGCCTCGTTGTAGTGGCCCGACACGAGGGCCTTGTTGCCCTGGTTCTTGAGATCCTCCGCTGACATTCTGGTGGGTACTGGGTTCTTGGTGAGTGGAGTTGGAGCTATCTTGATTTTCTTGATTTTCCACTCGAACTCTAATCTTTGGTTAGATGTGGAAACTGAAACAGCGTCCCGTATCCAGATGGGGCCTGTCAGGAGAGCTTCGAGCCGGCCTGGAGGGTGGGCCTTTGGGGCCTTTGGGCGCTGACGGTGGGCGCGTACGTCTGTACATGCTATCACGTGACCCTCTTTTGCGAAAACTGTCTTTTTCGCCCCTCTGGGCCTTTCTCTTTTTTCTCTTCTTTTTTCCCATTCGTTTCCTTGTATTTTGAATCATGCTGTACGTGTCTGCATGGTTTGTAAACTGTGTTTTTGGAGGTGGAGATAGAAAATATTGAAAATTATTGGAGATTGAAAAGTGGGGTTTGAAGACACCATCAGGTGCAGTAACGTGTGGTAGAACACGAAATACGTCAATTACGTGGGCTGGGCCGTTTTGACGGCTGTTCCTAGGGGCTGTTAGGAGCTAAAAAAAAAAAAAAAAAAAAAGAGAAAAACATTTGAGAATAGTTGCCCCACAGTTTGTCTCGCATCACTCGGAGCTTGGCTTCAAACTGTGAGTGGGAAACAACACATTGCAAATGACTTTTGAGAAGAGTGAGAGATAAGCGGAAAACACAAATACACTGAGAATCAAATTTTACACTCAGTCCACTCTTTGGATTTTTCATATTGCAACAACTGAGCTTTTTCAATACAGCCATGAATGAGACGAAACAGTGCACTGCACTGCTTCTAACTTGTATGTGAGAACCTAAGCCAGACAGGAGCTCAACCATGAAGACATCAAAACCACCAATAATTGATATACTGCAAAAATAACAACACAGCCCTAGTCAGAAAATGTCCCTGAATAAAATGAACTCTCTAAATCTATCATTATAGTCAACCAACCTCCCACAATCCACATCCAAACCTGTCTCTAATGTTCTTTCCGACAATGGCCGACTATAAATTTTCTACTTACATGCATATTGCTCCTATTTTTTCCGAGCAGCCGTGCGTCCGGAAAACTATCTGTTTCCAGAAATTTCAGAACAATTCAGGTCCTTGACCTCCCTAAAAAGTGCCAGATATGTCCAATTATCAGATACATGTAGTACCCGTCCATCATCTCGCCCTCTTGCCACTCTCAGGGCTTCTCAGCTTCAAAGCTCCCAATGCATCGTATGCTAATTACCACACCCCCAAACTCTAGCACCTGCATAGTGCTCTGCACCTTCCATCTCCACAGTGTTTTCCAGGACCCTTTTCCGGACCCTCCCCCGCACCTCACACACTCTCCACAGGGCCCGAATCTCATCAATGTCGTCCGAACTCCCTCCCCTCGAGCAGGCCAAGCGAATCGCCGCCCACCAGGCCGTGGACCAGCACTACCCCAAGGACGCCAAGGTTGTGGGCATCGGCTCCGGCTCCACCGTGGTCTACGTGGCCGAGAAGATTGCGTCGCTTCCCAAGGAGCTGACACAAAACACCGTCTTCATCTCCACCGGCTTCCAGTCGAAACAGCTCATCCAAAAGGCCGGCCTGCGACTCGGATCCATCGACCAGTACGCTACCGGCGACCTCGACGTGGCCTTTGACGGCGCTGACGAGACCGACCCTCAGCTCAACTGCATCAAGGGCGGAGGCGCCTGTCTCTTCCAGGAGAAGATTGTGGCCGAGTGCGCCCGAAAGTTTGTCATTGTGGCAGACTACCGAAAGCAATCCAAGGCTCTCGGCACCGTGTGGACCCAGGGTATCCCCATCGAGGTTGTGCCCGACGCCTACAACAAGGTCATCGCCGAGCTGCTGGCCATGGGCGCCCAGTCCGCCATTCTGCGACCTGGATCTCCCGGTAAGGCTGGCCCCATCATCACCGACAACGGCAACTTCATTGTGGACGCCTACTTTGGAGAGATCCCCCCCGCCACCGTTGCTGACCTGCACATCAAGATCAAGCTGATGCTCGGTGTTGTCGAGACCGGTCTCTTCACCAACGCCGACGTGGCCTACTTTGGAAACGCCGACGGCTCTGTTTCCACCATTTCCAAGTGAGAAAGTTAAAAAGAGGATTATTTAATAATCGAATAGATTTGAACATTACACTGCGGTAGATTACCTGTGCCGTATTACAGTGCTAAACCAACTCGTATGGTATCAGATGTACCCTGCCAGCGAGTTTATTCGGAGAAATCGCTTGCGTTGTTTTCGCCGTAATCGAGCTCTTAAAAGAGGATGTCGGGTCATTATGAGCTTCTGGGCAGGAAGTCGATCTCCAACTGCCATCCAAAAGTCATGAACGCTGATACGATCCTCTCGTGGTCGTTTGTTTGGTGACTGCAGGGGTGAGGGCAAAGGCTGGGGCTCGTCTTCCTCTTCAGACTCCTGAAGCTCAAATTGCTGTGGCTCAGGGTGCTCTATTTCTGATAATGCATTCAGGAAGTGGTCGAGCTGTACTTCAGTGCACTGATTTTGCTTCCCTATCATGGCTCGTCTGATCTCCTGGAGCTTTTCTTGCAGCCCTTCCTCCTCAACAGACGACTCAGGATCGCTAGGGGTCTTGGGGCCTTCAGTTTTGGCCGAAGGCGGGTCCTGTGCAAGTTCTACCATAGTTTCAGGCACAACCCGAGTCTCTGTAATGTCGACAGAGACAGGAGTAACATCGAGGGCTTCTGATGCAGAAGGAGAACTCACGGAGGAGGTGTTCTCGTGAGACACCTCTTCAGAGGAGGCTTCATCCGGGGAGACTCTTACAGGGGAAGCGTCGGTAGAAGACGTTTCTTCAACTGGGGATTGACCGATTGGCGACTCTTCTCCAGTCTCGCTAACTGCTTGGTTAGCCTCGCCATCAGCCTCAACAATAGAAGCAGGTGGAGCAGCAGCAGCCTCGGCAGCTTCGGAGACAGACTCGTCATTTGGGTCAGCGGCAGCATCGACATGACATTCTGAGCTAGGAGAGGCATTAGGAGAAGACGGAGAGGTAGGAGAGGCTGAGACCTCACCCGTGTCAGCATCAGCAGTTTCGTACGATCCACGACCTGCATCATCGCTTGATTCGGTTGAGCCGTTCACCCTTGTGTCTCCACACTCTGTTCCATCGTGCTCACTGCCACTAGGCGAAACGTTTGGCGTGACAACATTTGAATAGGTTGGTCGGGGAGAAGCTGGCTCAGACGAACCTGAGTCAGGTGAGGCACGACCCTCAGAGGCACTGTCGACGGAAAAATCGTCTCCACAAGTGTCATTGGAAACAACATGGGTCGTGTTGGGGGTGCTGGTAGCGGGACAAGAGATGGAGTCACTCTCCTGTTCCTGTGGAGCTGTCTTGGTTTCTGTCTTTGTGTCGACACCGCTGTTGATGTAGTTGGCAACTTCTCTGGCCATGTTGGTTGATGGAACTGTAGAAGATAATGAATGAAATGTATGTGGATGTCATTGCTATTTAAGTGTTTCTATAAAATCCCAAGGCGGCGTAATTTGGCCATGTGTCTGGTTTAGAGATGGATAAATGACATTTTCAGACAAGGTAAAAAACAAGGTATTCGACTTGTCGATTCGACTTGTCGATTCGACTTGTCAAGTGTGCCTCACCTTTGTCTAGAAAGAAAGACTGTTGACGGTAAGAGTTGGAGATATGAACCTGAATATGAATCTGATTCAATCACTAACTCACCCAATCACTCTCACTTATTGTTGTAGCTCAATCACCTCGTCGAGACTGGGAAATTCAACATCATCAACCTCCTCTCCATGATGAGCCCATGCTCTGGTGAACTCCGAACCCTTGGCCAATGTCTCCATGTTTCCAACAACACACAGGTGTCTTCTTGGGCGTGTCATTGCAACATTGAGTCGTCTGTGTTCTCCCAGGAATCCAATCTCGTGATTCTCGTTGGATCTCACCAGTGACAAGATGATTGCTTCCTTTTCTCGTCCCTGAAACGAGTCCACGGTAGCCACCTCAACACCTGGATTGGTGGGGTGGATGAGAGACCTGATGAGAGTCGCCTGGGCTGAGTAAGGGGTGATGACTCCAATTTCCGCCTCCAAAACTCCGAGATCGAGCAGTCGACCCACATGGCGTCGTACCAGATATGCCTCTGAGTCATTCAATCGGGAGGGGTTCAGTTTTCCTGAATCGTCCTCCTGCTCGTAGAAGTCGTCTCCCTCCGTGTCTATCCAAATGACGGGTGTAGTTGTCTCGTAGTCCTCGGTCACGTGGGGCAAATCTGCCAAGGTGTGCTCTGCTACAGAGTCATGGGCCACCAGCTGGCCTCCGTAGAGCTCCTGGGAGGGAAACCTCATGATAGCGTCGTGCATTCGGTACTGCACCTTGAGCAGCCGCTTGATGTTGTCGTAGTTTCCTACCAGATGGTCAAACAGAGTCAGCTCCAGCTGCTTCTTGATCTTAGGCTGTTCACACTTGACTGTGGGTGGCAGCTGCTGGTTGTCACCGGCAATGATTAGTTTCTGGACAGACGGGTAGCGAGAGATGGGGATCCAGCACTGGGGCTCCAGCGACTGAGAAATCTCATCGATGATAATCGTGTCAAACTGCACATCCTTGAGACACGAGTCGCCAGTTCCATGTAGAGTGGCACAGACGACTTTTGCCTGGAGCAGCAGGTCTGCCACCACTTTCTTTTGTCGCTCCTTGAACTCCTTTCGCAGCGCTCCAATCTCCTTGTACATTGCGTACTTTTCTCTTCCAGACTTGGTTTTGGAGATTTTTCTGATATGCTGGTCAATGCTGACCTGAACGTCCTTGACAATTTGTCCGCTATCACACGTCTTGGATACGATATCCAGCGAGTGCTGCAAGTTGGCCTCTAGCAGCCTGGCTGGGTGTCCGATTCGGAGCAACTGATTGCCGTTGAAATGGGGATGAAGTCGTTCCAGAAGCGTATCAACGGAAATGTTGGAGGGACCACACACCAGGACTCGCTGGCCCTTTTTCTGCACCAGCTGCCGGATGATTTCCACCAGTGTATGTGTTTTTCCGGTTCCAGGAGGTCCATGCACAACAGTTACTTGAGCTGAACCCACACTATGTTGCACTGCGTCGATCTGGGAGCTGTTTAAAGAGGTGTTGAAAAGCTCCAGCTTAGGGTCGTCCTTGTGGTCGGAAATGCTGGTTCTGTCGATGCACACTCTCATGAGATCAGACATGTCCGACTCCTTCATCCGGAGCATGTCTTTGAGAGCAAACTCCATGCGACGGTAGGTTGCATTGTTGGCAAGTTTGACTATGTGCAGCCGCACGCCATCCAGACTGTCGGTGGCGTCAAAGCTTTCGTCCAGAGCCACTTCGATCTTGCTTCTTGTGGTTTTCAGAACCACCGCCTCCACAGTCTTGTCTTCTTTTGTGGCCTTTCCTTTGACGATTTTGATCAGATCGCCGGTTCTAATGTCGTTGCCTCCGGTCATTTCCGGACTAATCGACTGGTCAGGCTCCAGAGTAGCCACCAACTTGCCTCCAAAACCTGTCCTCAGAGAAGCCAGAGTGAGGTTCACAACAGCCAGACCTCGAGCAGCCAGCTGTTTGGGGGTCAGGTTGTCGGTGAGCGCGCTCATTCCAGCCACATCTGCCGCCTTTTCCTGTTCCAGACAGCCAAACAGAAATTCCATGCGATCCATTTTTTTTTGTTGCTTTTGTTTGCAGGTAGGTTGGGTTCCGTGATGATTCGTGGGAGGTTTGACATGCATGCGGAAAATCTTATTTGGAAATTTACAGACGTAAAAAAAAAAAGTGCCATTCCTGCATGACAGAGCACCCATGAGTAAACGAAAGAGTGTGCAAGAAGACGACGAGTACGACAATGGCCTGTGCGGCCAGCTGGACACCATCCTGCAAAACTACAAGGAGACCAACGATTCGTCGGAACTGGAGCAGTTTGTGTCCCGAGGGTTCCAGCAGCAGGTGATTCAGAGTTGGAGCTACTATGCTGAGGTGAGTAAAGAGCGGAGTTCAAGAGAGAGGTGCCAGATGTTTCCAGAACCAGAACCAGAACCAGTGAAACTTCTCAAGTCGCAGCAACTAACACAGACTGCAAACCACGGCAAAATGACGTCTTCCTCCCTTGTGGTGGCCGGTCTCATTTCAGCACTGGACACCCCCATCACAGCAGCCAAGGCTCTGGCCATTTCCCGAGACATTTTGGAAAACTACATGAAGGTCATCAACCGGGCTTTATACATCTGCCGTCCGGGCGTGACCAACCCCGCCATCGCCATCCTGACCGCCATTGTTTCGCTGCAAAAGGGCCAGTTGGCGGCAGAGATGCTGTCTCACTTTGACTTCACCATCAAAGTCATGTCCACGCTTCTGGCTCCCGCGGAGCGAGCTGCCGGCACCAGCGGCCGAGACCGGTCGATGCGAGAGACCATGGTGCGGTTCCTGTGTGCGTGGATCGCCAACGGAAACTCGCTGGTGAAGAAAGACATTTTTGACAAACGGCGAATGCGAGCAAGCTGGATCCGACACTTTGCCAGCGACTCGGCCGCGCTCATCGAGCTGCAGCTGAACACGTGGAAGGACCACATTCTCATGGACGCCGAGTTCTCCAAGACCACCAAACGAACGGTGTTCAACGAGTGGACGCTGGGCAACATCGCCATGGTGCTCTCGCGACAGGACCCCGTGGCGGCCAGGGTGTGCGACTTTCTGGTCTTTGTCGGCACAGACTCCACCAACGGTATTCTGTATCCCTGCGACGGCTGGTGGAGCGACGAGCTGCGAGAGGCCAAGAAGCTGGTGTTTGACGAAACGTACCAGCGAAACTACCAGGGTTTCAACATGAAGATTCGGTACGCCACCGAGGAGGACATTATCAAGTACAAGCACGACGACACGGTGTACCGCAACAAGCTGCTGATTTCCGTGCTCAAGTCCAACGTGCGGGCCTGGGACAATGTCAACTCCCAGCGGCTGTGTCTGTCGATTCTGGAGGCTGCCCCCGAGCTGGTCCATCCGCTCATGACCTACCACCACTGGCCGTCGTTTGACCCCAAGCTGACGTCCTTCTGGGTCGGCCTGGTTGCATTCTACTCGCGGCTGCTGGAGCTGCCGATTCCAGCCATCATGGCCAAGAGAGCCAGCACTCGAGACTGTCCTCCCATCGACACCGTCATCGAGAGCGTGCTCCCCTCGGGCATGACCAAGTCCGCCCTCACCAAGGGTCTGGGCAGCGAGATCCCTCTCATCAGACAGCTGACGGCCCAGGTGCTCAACTTGGCGCTGCAAAAGTACACCAAGGTGCTGGCGTTTATCCAGGCGCAGCCCGGGTGGGAGTCTGGCGCGGTGCAGCTCCGCGAGGAGTTTGTGCAGCGGTTCATCAACATTTCCACGGTTTTCACCGCCATAACCGTCGAGAAGAAACCCGGCTTGACGCGATACAACCTGGTTGCGGTGGCGTCCAAGTTTGCAGACCTGTTCTCCGAGCACGTGCCCAAGTCGTCGCTGCCCTCCCACCTTCTCACGGACATAACTGCATCCGGCCTGTCCATTGCCGAGTTCAAGTACACCATGAACCTGCAGGGCAAGCTGGCCATGACCGAGTGGTGGTGGAAGAAGTCTGCGGGCAGCAGCAACTCGCTTTTCACTCTGCTTCTGCAGCTGTGCACCAGCGAGTCCAAGAGCGTGACGCAGTCCGTTTCTGCCTCTCTGGCCGCAACCACTGCCCCCACCATGTTGTTCCAGACCAAGCTGGCCATCAGCAGTCTGGACGTGCTTGTCAACTCGCTTTCCGTGGTCGAAAACTCGGAGCCCGTGCTCGCCTTGATTGACGAGGCCGTGGGACGGTTCATGCGAGGCCCCTACAAGTATCTGGACATCATTTCCGCGCTGTGCAAGGACAACAACCTGGACCCCAACAAGACGGTGTTTTCGCCGTTTCTGGCGGTTTTGGCCGAGCAGGTCAAGCACGTCAAGGTCGAGCCCGAGCGGGTCCAGATCTGGCTCTCCAAGCTCTGTCGAGACGCGTGCATTGCCGGCGAGTCGTGGGAGCTCATCCAGGCTCTCTGCGCCAAGTTTTCGCTGGACAGCCGACTGGTGACCAAGGAGCCCAACACGGACCTGTCCAACGAGCTGCTGTGGGGCACCGACTCCGAAAAGGACCTGGAGAAGCGCAATCTGTCGTACTTTGACCTGGCTCTGGCCGTCAAGGCCAAGCACCTGCTGTCGGACTCCTCGGCTCTCCCCGAGTCCAACTTTGACGCGTCTGCCCTGGCCTACCGAGCCCGAGGGTTCAAAAAGTCGCAGCTGGCCAGCTTTGGAGTCAAGCTGCGAATGGCAGGCATGATTTCGCCGTCGCTCCGAGCGTACCTGGCTTCTCCCGAGTTCCAGGAGGCCCATTTCGACAGCGACATGACCCAGTTCTACGCCCAGCTCATCAGGAGCATCTACGAGGGCGTTTCCGAGATCAAAACGGACTTCCAGGTGGCGTTTGCCGACAAGATTGGCAGCATGCTCGCCGAGGGAGCCGACAATGGCTTCCTGCAGTCGTTTGTGTGGACTTTTACCGCCGGCCAGGCGCTCACATACGTGCAGATTCTCATGAAGAACAAGGAGGACATCACCAAGGCGCTGGAGGTGCTTGCTGGCGTGTCCGGCGGCTTTCTGTCGGCCGAGGAGCTGTTTGCCGTCGAAAAGTACGTGCGGAAAAAGTGTCCCCAAAACTCGTCTCTGGTGGCCGACATTCTGCTCAGCAACCTCAGCACCCTGGAGAGCCTCGACAAGGAGCGGCTCGACGACATTCTGTCCAGCACGTACAAGAAGCCCGAGGCCATTTCCGTGGTGTCCGCTCTGGCGCAGATTCCCAGTGCCAAGAAGAAGCTGACCAAGCTGGTTTCCAAGGGCGTCCAGAAGCTCCCCGCCGTGCATCTGGCCCAGCTGCTGCTCATCACCGGAGTCCCCGCCGACCTGGCGCCTGCCGTGGCCGAAAAGATGACCGAGTACCTGTGCGACCCCCAGGACCTCGGCTGCATCGACACCCTGGCGCAGATTCTCGTGGAGTGTAACCTGCCCGTCGAGGACGCCTCCCGCATTCTCACGAGCCTCACGGCCGCGCCCAAGACCCACGGCTACTCCCAGAACGTGGGCAGACTGGTGGCGCGGTGCGAGTCGCCGGAGCTGACCAAGTACCTCTCCAAGGGCATCATCAACCTGACCAAGCACCTGATGGAGACCGAGGAGGAGGCCATCTACGAGAGCGCTCTGGACGTGGCGCGGTGTCTGGACGAGGTGGCGCTGGGCATGGACTTTTGGTCGCACGTGTCTGCCAAGGCCGTCAACGCGCTGCTGGAGGCCGTGGTGTCCAAGTGGTTCCACGACCCCGTGTGCATCCGTCTGGTGCACTCGCTGACCAGCTGCGCGTCCAAGCAGATTGAGCACTCCAAGCTGTTCCAGATGGCGATCCACTCGCCGGCCAACTGTCTGCTGCACCGAGACTCGGCGTCGTACGAGTCGCAGGTGCTCACCTCCACCATTGTGCAGAAGCTGTTTTCGTTCAACCGCAACAACAGCAACCCCGGCGTGGTCAACGGCGTGCTGCAGCTGTACATGGCGCGCAACACGCTGCCGGACCAGATTCTGCTGGCGGTGCTGCAGGCCATGGAGTCCGTGGGCTCGTACAACTGGACCCAGCACGTCTTTTCCTGGACAACCACCACCGACGTGCGCGACAACCGCGTCGTCAGCGTCATCAACGGCGACATCGAGGTCTCGCTGGCTGCCCCCACGGTTCTGCAGTCCATTGTCGAGTTTGATCCTCGAGAAAAGTACTTTGGGGACCGGGTCAAGGCCTGGAACGCGCATTCGGCGGCCTCCCAGCGTCTGGCCGAGCCCGAAACGGCGGCCTACGACCCCTCGTTCCTCATGGGAGCCGTTGCCCAGATGATCCCGCTGTCTGGAGACCTCGACATCCGGTCTCTGTGCGACAACTACTACCTGGGCTTTGTGATTGCTTCTCTGGCCTCGTGGCGCCCGTCCACCGTTGCCTACAGCAAGGCTCTGCTGGAGGCCATCTCGCACTGCCTGGACTCGCCCTACAAGACCCCCGAAAAGGGTCTGGCCAAGATTATGGTGCGAAAGTGTCTGTTTGCCATGGCCCAGGAGGACGTGACCCGGCTGCCCAACATTGTCGCCACCCAGCTGGCGTACATGTCCAAGCTCTTTGCGTTCCCGGCCCACGTCATGTTTGACGATACCGTGAATCTGGTTCTGGCCGGACCGCAGTTCTACACCAACGTGGTTCCCATTGCGACGCGGGTGTTTGGCAGCGGCTCCACCGACTACTTCCGCAAGATTGCCTGGTGTCTGGACACGTTTATTGCCGGCGTCAAGAACCCCGAAGACGTCAAGATGGTGGTCAAACAGGGCCTTTTGGAGCAGCTCATGACGTCGTGTGCCTCTCCCACCGTTCCCGACAAGGTCAAGGAGCTGGTCATCCGACTCATGTGGTCCATTCAGGCCGCCGGAACTGGCACTGCCACGGTTATCAAGCGATATGGAGGTCTGGCCTGGACCGAGATGCTGGACGGAGACATGACTCGGTTGGTTCAGACCACAGCCGCTCGATTTGGCGTCACTTTTGCCAACAAGGAAAAGCTGCTGTCTTGGACCAGCAACGACTTCCCCCAGTATCTGAGACGCCAGATCAAGTCGTGATATTTGAAGTTATAGATAGTTTTAGGAATAATGCATTTTTGATATAGTGGTACTTTGGATGTAGTGATACAGCTCTAGTTGGGGTTGTATTGAGGTTTAGAGTACGATATTTGGTGGGAAAGAATAAAAAAAAAAAAAAAAGTGAAAAACGTTCTCATAAACAGTAGATGCCCCGTTACACCACTTGACATGAAACATGATCATATTAGGAACTATTGTATATATAAAAATTAGTGGCACCGTACCAGTAATGCAGCTAGGAATAAATAATAATAAATGTCGCAGGAAAATCAAACAGTCTGTCCCAGCCATTCACCCATCCAAAGAGGATGCTGGTTGAGCTCATCAAACAGTTCTCGGTCCAGGGCGTTTTCAACCGACAATTCGGGGATTTCGGATTGGTTGAAAAGATTGTTGTCGTCCAAAGATGTGGCGTATTCGAGAAATTCCTCGTGGTATGGAGGTTGGGGATGGGGATGGCCCTGGTCAGCAAACGCAGGCATCACCTGAGGGGGATGGGGAGCTGGCTGGTCTCGACATTCGAGTTTCATGGCGTTTCTGAGACTGATGAGCTGCTCGAGACGCAAAGAAGCAGGCTTGTTGCCCGCATCGTGCATCTTGACCATGACCTTGATTGCCGTTTCAATGTGCGAGTCGATGGACTCGTGGGAGCCGAACGCCGCGCCAAAGAGCACGAGCGTTGCTGCAGACACAAACACGTACTCTCTGTCCATGTATCCCTGCACCGCCAGCAGCCCTGTGTCGAGTAGCGAGCTGACGGCCGTGATGGAGCAGATTGAGGCCTGGAACGAGGCGTTGAGCAGCCGTCTGATTGACGGCGAGAACTTGGACAGCGTCAGCTCGATGAGCTTGCCGTCCTTCGACAGAGACGAGATTCGGCGCTGCACAAAGTGGATGAGCAGCGGCCGCACCGACAGATTGATGCACTGAAAGTACTCGGAGTGGATGTTGACGACGGGCCGCGAGACGATGAGCGGCGACTGCGAGTAGTCGACCTTGAGCATGTCGGGGATGTTGTTTCGCCACTCAAACAACTTCTCGATGACCGTGTTGAGCGCTGGCAGAATGTTTTTGTTGTCGTTGTGGTGGTGGTAGAGGGAGTCGAGAACGAGACAGCCGAGCCGCGCAACCTCGATGAACGAGTTCATGTAGACGGCGTCGTAGAACTCGCCCGGCTGAAATGTCAGTTCCGACGAAGGTAGGCCCGTAGCGACAGATTCCAGGTTGAGGGAAGGAGGAATGCCCTGCTTGGAACACGAGTAGAGCTCCAGAATGTAGGTGGTCCACCACAGTCTTCGTCTGTGTTCCAGTTCCTCGGGCGTCAGCGAGTCTTTGCCGGCGTCCACGTGCAGTCCACAGAGAATTGCTGTGCGCATAGCCATGCCAATGTACACTGCCGAAGAAGTGGAAAAGTCGAGGACCTGGAGATAGAAGGAGTAGCACAGCAGCAGCTCGATGAGCTTTGTGCAGCAGTCGCCCATGAGCTCTTTGCCGTAGAGAAGCGACAGCGCATTGGCTCCCATGCGGAAGTTGTCGCCTCCTGGCGGGTCGTCGGTCATGTTTTTCCGTTCTTCGGTGGGCGAGCCGTACATTTCGCCAATGGCGGAAATCAGCAGAATCTGCGAGTACCACGAGGCCTCCTGGCGCGTGAGCGTGGTGGCCTGGTAGTTGTGCAGCTGCTCGAGAAAGCTGTAGATTTCAAAGATCTTCGTGCGCATCCACAGCTCGTTGACAAAGTAGTAGCAGTTGCCCAGATGCAGCTGGAACTGGCCCAGAAAGCGCAGCGCGTCTTCGCGCGGCGGCAGCGTGATTTCAATGTCGTCGTTGTAGTCGCTGTTGTTGCACTCGGTGCACTTTAGCAGCACTGTCAGTGGGCCCTTTTTCGTCAGCCGGATGCCTCGGTACGTAAACAGGCCCACGTCGATGCTTTCCGGCTGGCTGGACCCGAGCTTTCGGTCTCGCAGCATGCACGCCACCTCCAGCCCGAAACGAGACGTGGAAGAAGAGCCTGAAAAGAGTCTCTGGCCGTTTCGCGTGGACGTCAGCTCGCTTCTCTGCTCTCTGATGGGGTTGATGAGCTCGTCGGCGCCCAAATCGTCCGAACAAAGCGACGACACTGTGACTTTGCCCGTAGACACCGGCGTGTTTGCGTTCAAGGCAGGTCCAGCAGTCTGAACTCCAGTTTCATTGGATTCGGGACCTTCAGCGACTCTGGCACGCTTCTGAGCAGGTCTTTCGGCCTCTTCCGTCTTGTTGCGCGTGCTCAGCTCGTGTTTCAGCTCCTTGAGCTCCTCCTGGACGCGTTTCCAGTACTTGAGAGTCACAACGATCTTCTTCTCCGCCTCCAGATAGATGCATTCGGCGTTTTGCTTTGCGCACGTTTCACAGGGTTCTCCTCCAGAGCAGCGCACGTGACGTTTGCGACATCGCTCGCACGCGGCCGACGCCCTCTTGTCCTTGTCCTTGTCGCTGAGCGGCGAGTCTTTCTTGGCCATTTTTTTCTGGTGAAAAAGTGGAACTGTTCTTTTTTTTTTTTTAGCTACATGTTAGATATCTTAATTAGCTTAATAGTGCGGCTGGCCGGGTAAACAGTACCAAGAGGGGACGGTCTGTTTGACGCTGTGTTGGAGTTGCAGAGATATAAATTGCACCATTTCACTGAAAATGACTCTACGAAGAAAACGCACTTTTCAGATTTTAAAAATTGTCACCGTATCAGATTTTGAAAGGTGGCTCTAAGCTGTCATTATGGGAACCAGACTCTCATGTATCTCTCCCCCTCAGTTAGTTGGACCCAACCCGCAGGCTATAATTAAACCCTACTTTCTCGATAAAGATGCACTAGATGGACAAATATTTCGGATTTTCTTTCTTTTTTTGTATATTTTTTCACCTGAAAGATGAGCTCTGTTTACTATCCTAACCGAGGAATGACTATGCTTCATCAGAGTACAACCTTTGGACGTGTATTTTTATTATCAGATTGCCACACTATCTTATAATTTTTCATGTCTAATTTTTACTTTTTTTTTTCTGCTCACTTTTTTTTTTAATCCAGAAAATGCCAACACCCCAACACCCCAACCCTAACCCTCGAAACAACCCTAACCATCTTGTCCCAATACAGACGGCCCTCTGATTGGCCCAGCACAACGTTTCAGAAAAAACCAACTTCCAATTCTCTCACTACGTGATACACACAACACACAACTACAATCACCATGTCTGTTGCTGCTGCCGTAAGTACCGACAATGGAATGCGTGGAGCGCGAGGTGGCCATTACGCTCGTGAAGAAATTGGTGTGGAAAAATGATGGCCGGAAAAAGTGACGGGGAGTGTGTGGTGGAGGTGAAATCTCGGAGCAATCACGAGAGGATGGAAACCCAAGTGGTGATTCAACAATGACAATTCGACAGTGACGATACGACAATGAGCGACAAATGGGATGAGATTGCCGTGGGTAGGACACGCAGACTGTTGTCAATTGGTTCGGGTGTTTCAGGAACACTGTCCAATACCCGACAACGACAACTGGGGAATGTTAAAAGAACACCAACATGGACTAGAGCAAAGTGCGCCATTCGACATTATGATTGCGTTTCGACACGACCAGTTCCAAATACCCACACAGTCACAGAAACACCCACTCCCGAAACTGCCCCGAGATTACATTTCGCCATCACACACGTACACCACATTACTCCAACCAAAGCCTACTGAAAGCACAAACACACAGAATTTCGTACTAACTCAGCGATCCACTGCCGTCAAGGTCGACTGGGGAAAGATCATCTCTTCCCTCGGTCTCACCGGTGCCACCGTGTCTTCTCTCCAGGCTTTCCGAAAGCGACACGACGAGGCTAAGAAGAACGCTTACGAGCTCGAGCACCAGCCCACCACCGTGGACTTTGCCCACTACCGATCCGTTCTCAAGAACCAGAAGGTTGTTGACGAGATTGAGCAGCACTTCAAGTCCTTCAAGCCCGTGACCTACGACGTGTCCAAGCAGATCAAGACCATCGAGGCCTTTGAGGCCAAGGCTCTTGAGGATGCCAAGACCACCGAGTCCAAGGTCTCCCAGGAGATCAACGACCTGCAGAAGACCCTGGAGAACATTGAGTCTGCCCGACCCTTTGACCAGCTCTCTGTCGACGACGTTTTCAAGGCCCGACCCGATCTCGAGAAGAAGGTCGAGGAGATGGTCAAGAAGGGACGATGGTCCGTTCCCGGCTACAACGAGAAGTTCGGCTCTGTTGTTCTTATGTAAGAGTGACTTATATAGGTATGACGAATATTATGACTTTACAGGACTTTGGATAGAGGATGATGAATGTCATTGACGGAGCTGTCGCACACTGGATACACTACATGTGTAGACGTGGGTACTGTAGACTAGTCGTGGCCATGTACCTATGCCCTGTAAGATTCCATTTTGAGAAGAATTCAATTCCCAGATTTTGATAACTGTCAGTGTTGATACAGTGGTCCATGTTGGTGATGTATCAGTCACTGCACTCTTACCAATATGGTCCTTCTAAATGAAGATGAGTTGAAGAAGAACAATAACTAAAGAGTGCATTTGCTAGAGAAATGGTGCAGTAATGTTACTTTCTCCGCTCTAACCTCTTAATTTGTATAAATTTGGTTCATGTTAAGATGCTGCTTCACACATGGGTGATGATTCCTGATTCAATAGTACTGAGTCTAATACGGGAGTTGTAGATATTTTGAAAAAAGAAATACGCTCTATAGCTCACTAGAATCACAGTGGTACCACTTTTAGCTCTTGTTTCCTTGTCAAGGTGCTGTTATACGTGCTGTTGAGTCAAGAGTATAGGCATAGTGACGATCCCATGTGTGTGAGACCCCTGTCAAGTCTGTAAAACACGCCATGTTCAAGCTATGAAAAATCTGAAGGGTGCAATGATCGTAAAATGTAGTTCTCAGTTCACTCCCACATTCCTCATCTCTTTATCGTCTCTGCTTCCGATTCTACAACACCTCACTGAAGCGAAACCCTTGCTTAGTCATCATTTTGATTTTCCGGCGGGAAAACCAAAAAAAGGGAAGATGAACTATTGCTGACAGCAACATCAGTTCTAGTGACGCCTTTGCTCAACCAATGTCGCCTTGTATCAGATACTATAGCATAGACCCTTGTCAACGCTATACATTCCTACTAAACCTTGACAGTCAGGTTATGACTAGTATGACGATAGTTACAAGCGGGCAAAAACGGCGCTAAAGTGGTTGGCAAAATATCGACACGTTCAGACACGTCTTTCTGATCGCTCCCCTTCTCTTGCCGCGTCTGGAATTGCGAATTTTGCAAAATGGACCTCTTAGACTTTGACTCGTCGCCATCTCAACTTTTAATGAGCAGTGGAATTGACCTCAACGCCATGAACATGAACATTGGATATCAGCCGCAGCAGGGCCAGCAGGGCCAGCAGGGCCAGCAGGGCCAACAGGGCCAGGGATACGGGCCTGGAGGCGGCCAGCAGATGGGGATGAATCCTGGCCAGATGGGAATGTCTCCGCAGATGAACTTCCACATGGGCCAAGGTCAACCCGGACCTCAAGGAGGTATGGGACTTCCAGGTCAGCAGCAACAGCAGCAGCAGCAGCAGCAGCAGCAGCAGCAACAACACATGGGTCAGGGTCTCGGACAGGGTCAGATGGGAGGGATTGGTCAGGGCCAGATTGGCAAGCCTATCCAAGGACAAGGACAAGGTCCAGGACCAGGTCCAGGTCAGGGTCCAGGCCAGGGACAGGGCCCTTCCAACCCACAAATGGCTCGGCTCCACCAAATCGCAAAACAGCGAATGTCGCTGATGCTCGAAATCAACAAGGAACTCATCAAATGCGCCATTGGAGTGTCGTCGTTCCACCCTCCTATTGTTGCGGGTCAGCAGCCCAACCCCGACCGTGAGGCGTTTGCTGCCTGCGTGCGACGCATCCAGGCCAATCTCATGTACATGGCAGCTTCCGCCGAGCGGCTGGGAAAGGCGCCAGCCACCAACATTGACGCCATTCTGCCTCCTCCGGCCTACATGAGTCCTCCGGACTGTGCTCCTTTTCTGGCCCAGCACTACGGCCGGCTTCGCCAGCTGTTTCCCGACAAGGGCCAGGGCCAGGGCCAGCCGCCTCAGTCGCAGCCAGGGCAGCCACCGCACCAGGGCCAGGGCCAGCCCCAGGCTCTGGGTCTCAGCCAGGGCCAACCACCACAGGGTCAGCATCAGGGCCAGGGCCAGATGCCTCAGCACTCTCCGCCAATGATGAACCAGATGATGCACGGCCAGATGGGCCAGGGCCAGGGCCAGGGCCAGGGTCAGGGCCAGATGAACCCCGAGATGGGAATGAACCCTTTGATGATGTCTCACGCCCAGCAACAGCAGCAGCAACAGCAGCAGCAACAGCAACAGCAGCGGTTCAGAATGCCTTCTGTGGGTGGAATGAACATGATGGGAGGCCCTGGTCCTCAGCAACAGCAGCAGCAGCAGCCCCAGCAGCAGCAGCAGCAGCCAATGAACGACATTTCAATGTTCTTCAATACCAATATGTAGTCTAGTTAGTTTAAATTATTTATAATGAAAAAATGTTGTTTGATTTGGAATGGCTATAGGTTTGGGAAGTGCCAGCGAGATATTGATACCAGTGTGACTCTTCAAGCACTGTTAGTGTTCTTTTGCTCTATTCTACACTACTCCAACGTTGGTTCTGTAAAGCTGTATGCTGATTTCTCACATTGTATCATATCGTAAACATTCTATCTCAAATGCATCACTGCATGAACAGAATGCTGGCAGCAACCTCGACGTTGCCATCAGCTTGCTTGAGAGCAGCTACTGCCTTGTCTCGTGAATGACCGAGCGACATGAGACTCGAAATATCCTCATCCTTGAACGACTCAGTCTTGCCACCCTCGGTCTTCACAGGAGCCTCAGTGCCCTTGCCCAGGTTGGCAAACTCTTCAGGCAGAGCATCACCCTCGAGAAAGGGAGTTTTCTCCTCACCAATCTCCAGCTCGTTGCTCCGTAGATTGACGTTGGCCTTGAACCGCTTGAGCATATCCAAACCAAGAATAAACTGCAGCTGGTTGCCCTCGATGATGGAGACGGAACAAGGGAAGAATGAGGATCCAATCTGAAGAGGAGCAGAATGCACTCGTCCCAAAATAGTTCCAGACCCGACACCACGTGCAATTCCCGCAAACTGCTTGTCAATCATGTGACTCAGTCCTACCTGAGAACAAAACTCTTCTGACATGATGGTCATCTGCGCTCCAGTGTCCACAAACGCCTTGACCTCGTGGCTGTTGATCTTGGCACTAATGTACAGCATATCTGTACGCACAAACATCTCGGGATGGTGCTCCATGGCGTTCTGAAACGACTCCTGTACCGCATCCTGGTGGATCATCTCCAGAATTCGCTTCTGGTTGTCCTCGTTGTCGGGATTGGCGTAAAGTCGCTGCATTTCCTGTTTTCGTGCCACCTCCTTGGCTCTCATGTCTGCCTCCAGCTTGGTGAAGGCTGCCTTGAACTTGTGGGGGTCGTTGATTGCCGCAGCGAGGTCGGGGTTGCTCTGCTTGAGACTGTCCAGAGAGGCTGACGAAGCCAGGATCTGTGTTCGAGTCGTTTCGATGCGGGGATCCAGCTGTGGCGCAGAAAATGCATTGCCGTTGCTGGTGCCTGGAACTGGGATTTGGATGGAGGAAAAGTCGAGAGAAGGGAGACCAGCACCAGCAGAAGCTCCTGTGCCTCTGTTGACACCAGTGGGTCGTTTGGTAGTCAACAGCAACATGCTATTGTCGACCAGACCGAGCGAGCCAATGGTGGCTTTGGGATCTGAGTCTCGAACTGGAGTGCCGTTGAGAGTCAAGACAATGTCTTTGGCGGCAACAGAAGCCTCCATCTCAACAAACGCCAGCAGATCCTCGTAGGCCATGTCTTCGGCTACTTCGAGTCCAAACACATTGTCGTTGGGAGATGTGACGAATATTTGCATGATAACGAGGGTAGATTGTGTGGTTGTAGAGAGAAGAGATGTTGTCGTGTGGCGGATCTGACGCTGTATACACCTTGCATGGCGTGTGCATATATTCAATTTGAGGGGATGAATACGAGACTCTACGTGTGTGGCGAATATTATTGTGTAGTGGCAATTAGTGGCGACTTGCATCAGAAGATACGAAGCAAAAGAAGAGGGTGTATCAGTGTAGAATATTTGATTGGAATTGTTTTACAGCCGATACCGGTCTTTTTGGCCCTTTTTTTTTTGGTCGATTCTAACTACCTAAATAATCTAATGTGCAGCCGTGAATTAAGTTAACTAACATCAAGTGTAATTATTTAGACAGTTAATCTAGACCAGTTTATTTTGACCGACAGTATTTCGACCAACATTACTTTGACCAGAATTATTCTTTGATAATACTGCGACTTGTGAACATTGAGGTATTGAGCAGATACTCACACATTGTTTACTAAAAATGAACCTGACCTCCAAGATTATGCCCTCTTCATCCATCGCCTACACAACACTTTATGAAGTTGAATTCTTACAATACATATCACTTTCACCTATGGCGGTAGACTTCCATCTTTCAATCAATCACCCACCATAGCAAAGTCAATTTTCTTTCTTTCATCTGTGTTAAATGCTTACTTTATCCAAATGTGTCGTCGTTTTGTGTGTTTTTTTGTGTTTGACGAAATGTTCCCTTCTGGAGAGTCGCGAGTCATTCTCCATGATCCACGGCTCATAAGCCACGAGCCACAGGGTGCCCATGACTCCGTTCCTTCCTTCCATGATCCCTCCCAACCATATTCGCAGCTAACCTCAAATAATTCTAGGTGGGTTTTATGACAACGGTCAAGTTTGACCAGTCCAAAAATAAAAAAATAAAAAAGAGATTCCTCGACTAGGTCAAACCATGGAATCAATACGGAGGGCCGTTAGTGCCTCCTAAGCAACTCTCGCTCGTCACTGATATCAAATCCGTCATCGTCTCCGTCGAGATCATCCAGTCGAGTCATGCCCAGAGACTGCTCTTCATCGTAGTCATTGACCAGTCGAACCTCGTGTTGTCGTAACGACTCGGACCGTCGATGGAGCGAGTTTCGGGCAAACTGGGCGGATCTTCTCGTCTGCAAGCCAGCAACGCCATTGTCCATGGGGATGCCATCCAGAGCCCTGCCAGGCATGAGGTTCGAGCCGTCCGGATCCGTCTTGCTGATGTTCAGCAGGTAGACGCCCGAAAAGATGATCAGGAATCCGCAAATCAGCGAGATGATGTCGACGACCGAAGAAGTGTTGAAGCCCTGGAAGAGGATGAAGGACGCAGCCAGCGTACACGTCGTGAAAGTGACGTAGTACAGAGGGTTGACAATGTTGGTGTCAAACTGGTCGAGCGCCTTGTTGAAGTAGTTCATCTGCGTGACAATGCACACGGCCACGACAATGAGAAACACATAGGTGGACGGATGCGAAAACTGGTTGTTGCCGCCCAGCGACAGCTTGAGCGCAATGCCAAAGCCCTTTATGCTCATGACCGAGATGGAGCCCACGGTCGAGCAGATGGAAATGTACACCATGGGGTTGACCCGTCCCAGCCGCGGCGCCACCTTGTAGATCATGAACACGGCAAACGCCGCCACCAGACATATGTACATGAGAAACCCGGGCTGGACCGCGTAGTGGAGAATCTCGTCCACGGTCTCAACGTCCTTGTCGGCGGGCGCGTGGAGCACGATGATCACCGAGCCAATCAGGCAGATGGCGCAGCCCAGCGAGCCCAAAATGCCCAGCTTTTCCCGCAGGAAAATCGACGCCAGAACCGCTCCAATGATCACAGACAGCGCTCCGAGCGGCGTCACCAGAATCGCAGGCGCAAACGTGTACGCCGCAAAGTTGGCGATTTCGCCCACGGCCATGGTGATCATGCCGGCCCACCAAATGGGGTTTTTGAGGTACGCAAAAGAGTCACCGGCGTCGTTTGTGTGCCGTGCCGACGCGTCCATCAGGCCCTTTTTTGTGATGATAAATGACGTGCCGATCGCCAGCGAGGAGGAAATGGCCAGCGCCAATCCAATGTACTTGTCGTCTACCATGTTTCCAGCAGAGAAGGTGAGATTTTTTTGTCGAAGCGTCGTCGTTCCAACACCTGTCGCGCGTATATCTCTGAGGCTAGTGTTTTATGGGTCTGGACTGCACCTTATACACGTCAGCGATAATTGAACTTTGGGCAACCCTAGCCCTGTGACTGAGAGGTTATGAGCGGGAGGGTGGAGGGACGGGTAGCCGAGCTGCGGGGCTGGGAGTTGTTTCTGTGGATTAGTACTCCGATTTCCCGACGAACGCACTCTTCAGAATCGCCACAACCCCAACACAACCCTGCTTTGAAGGACCCTGTTTGGGCAATGTGTAGTCTTTTTTTCTGTTGGGTTGAATGAATAGTCTTTGCAAGAAGTTTTTTTTTTTCACTGGGCTTTTTTTTTTTTTAGAAAATAATTTTACTCTCTTTGGAGAATTGTAAGCGGTACCGTTGGAATGAGAAAGGTCCGGGGAGAATAATGGTATTTTCAGAATGTTTTTCAGGTGAGCGTGAGAGCGATTAAAGAGAGCTACCAATAAGTGGGGTGGAAATAATTTTGGGAGTGGAAGTTTGACAGGAAATGGGAGGTCCAATAATGGAATTTCTTGTAGGAGTAATGAGAATAAGAGTAGTCCCATGTTGTAGAGAATTCGATTTTATGACGAGTGCACTTTTCAGATTTCCTTTTCAAGGGAATTGCGGAGATTTTCATATGATTTTTTGACACAGTAACCAGTGAAAGATGCTTACAAATTCACATTGAAGAAAATCCAAAGAGAATATTTTTCTAGAAATAGTAGTAATTATTCAGTGGTACCGTACAGCCAGAAACAGTTTCGCAACACTCACTTGACCACCGTCCGGAATAATTTCTTCTATCCAAAAGACGTTTTTTTCATAGCTATGGTTTATCAAAATATCACAATTTACATCGCAGGCCACAGACGGTAAAGTCCCTTCTAAAAGACTCTAAATCTGCTCAATCGGAGATCTGAAAAGTGATTTCGACTCAGAGCTCGATTATCTATCGAATGATACTACTTAAGAGTCCATAACCCCACCCAATCAACAGTAACCAGGACCTCCTCCGCTCCACAACAAAGTTGGACATGTTCACATGAAGATGTATCACATGGGACATGTGCTTTTCTGCAGCTGGAGCAACTGAGGGGGTGGGGTAAAGGCACATGCCGTACAGTGATACTGCAATTGAAATATTTGTATTTTAATTATTTTTTTGTTTCCGATTTGAAATTTTTAAAAGCGATACAATTCCATATTCACCAGTGTTTGATACCATACCACACTGCACAGCCCCCTTGACAGGTCAGATGTTATCTCCAGAAAGAGGCATAAGTTGTTTCACAGTGGCACCACACTAATGAGGTATTTAGGGCAAGTTGGAGATACAAACATGATACCATTGCATGCAGAATGAGAATATCTACCAGATGCACTCTTCAGAATTCGCACAGCTAGTCTGGAAAATGTTTTGTGTTTGCTCCTCAAGTCATGGATTTTGTAGTCACCCTAGTTGACTGCAATGTTTCACCCATAACTTTATTTGGCGGGGTGTTTGACAGCAAGGTGTCAGATCTGGACATGTCTCAATGGTGGTCTTATTAGGTCATTTTGCATCAATTCTGATGGGATTTTAGGTACTCTGTACGATTTTGCTCGTACATTTACAGAACAGGTTTTTTTTTTTTTTTAAATGTGAATTTTTGAAAATAAAATAAAATAAATAAAATGAAATCGAGGTTGAATTAAAAAAAAATTGGTATAAATTCCAGAGTGCAATGAAAAAGGATTCCGATTTTATTGAGGGAACTATCAAGAGCGGTAATTTGATGGTATATAATGTGCTGTTGTATGAACTTGGACAGGGAGCATTGTCTTTGATCTGAATTCTATGAATTCTCATCTGATGTAATTGAAGATATCATCAATAGATTCCCCTCTACTTTGTGATTGTAATGGTAGTGTTCAAGTCACAATTTCATATCTCATACATTCTCTAACAACTTGTTTCATTCAGATTTCACTCACAGTCATACGAGGCAGATAAGTAGAAAAATACTTGAGTTATCAGGAATCTGCAGAGTGCATCATTTTCGAATTTTCATTTCGAGCAAAATGATACTATCAAGGTGTTTCACATGTCAATCAAAAGTGGCATTACAGTGAGTCGTTCAAAGACTGGCCAATGCGACATAAGACGAACTATGACTGTATCTATAGGAGCCACATCGCTTTTGGAGAAAAACTGAAGAGTGCGTTTTGTTCAAAATCAGATTCTGATGCAAGAGGTACCTCTACTACATCATATTTATCCTCTATTTGCTAGGTACCGTGTCTGTAGTGACGACTGGAAAGTGGTGCCAAAACCTCAGCAAAAGACGCCACACACATATTTATTGACATCCGTAGAGCACGTTGTTTAAAAATACCAACTTCAAGTGTTTCGATGTCGCTTGTACCTTCAACTAACGTACACATGGCTGGCTGCCTAAGTTATACGACATTGACTTTTAGTGGGGAAGCACTACTGTGGTATTGGACCAGTTATACGACGTCATAACGAAATTAGCAACAATCTGAAGAGTACATTGCACGTAAAATTCAATTCCAGGCCCCGACTGTATCCTAGAATTCTCTCTAGATATGCTCTGAATGAGCAGTCTCAAATGTGAAACGAGAAAACATTGAACTACGTTGTCCCAAGTGTATCGCAAGTAAATCACACTGCAGGTGTGCTACAACTATTCTGAAGAAAAATTATTGCTTAAAACGACCTTGTGACTCTAATGATACTAGTCACACATTGTCAATGCTTCTGAAAAGCTTTGCTTACGTGCCCAACACACGACTCTGCAGCGTGACAGAATAGTCTCTCTAAAATGTCAGAGACACATGCTACAGCAAATCCAAAGAGTGCATTCGCTGTGAAATGATTTTCTGAGTCGATTGGTATTACTCATACCCAAAACAAAGCTCTAATAAGCAATTAAAACCAGTACACGCTTTTGACATGCTACGCATATCATCTGAATACAACACCACAGAACTGCTACTCTAAAAGTTCTCATATATGCCCTATGGAAATTCTGAAAAGTGCATTAGTTTTGAAATTTCTTCCTGAGTTCAAAGAAATCACTATATATACCACAACATTACTATAACAGCTTCAAAACCGCCACCAATAATTTCCCCGCATGCTCCCAACAAGGCCACTTTAAATAGAGGCATTTGCATCAAAATCTGCATTAATGCACGTCACCTGTTGCAGAGAACAATTGTACCTACAGAAAGCATTGTGAACTCTACCCATACCCTTACTCTCTTCTAACAAAAACTGTCTTAGAGCGATTGAATGGAAATTCTGAAGAGTGCATTTAGTGTAGAATGAAGAGAAGAACACAGTGGTTTTTAAATCTTTTCATTCAGAGCTACCAATCCCCTCTTTAAAGATGTGTGGTTGCCAAGGGACTAGGTGCGTTAAAAGTACTTGGTACTGCGCGGAAACAGCGTTAGCGAGCCTGCCGTATTAAAATTATTGGTGGCCCACCTTTTCCAAGACCTGCTTGCAAAAGCTCATCAAGTCGAAAAAACGACTTTCTAACACCACCAGGGTCACATCAGAAATCCCCCGCCAGCCGCATTTCCCACAAAGAACAATTACCGCCCTGGTTCGTCTGCTACCCGGTTTGGGCCAAAAAACCTACTTACCCCATTCAGCCCAGGTTAGGGTCGGGTAAGCATAATTTGGCCCGTTTCTTGGCGTCTTGGCAAGCCCTGCACTCTCACCTGCACAGCTGCACACCTCTCGCTCCACCACCCAACTCCAAACCCCACAACTCACGTTGTAGCACAGCTATCGACATGGTTTTTTGGCCCATAGCAGCGCTGCTGTTGCTGCTATCCGGGGTCGAAGCCAACAAGCACTTTCGCACCGCGCCTCCGGTCGTGATATTCCCGGAGTGTCGCACCTGGCTGATTGAGGGAGAAATCTCCGCAGGTCTGTTTCCGCTGGAGCTGTCGTCCGGCGAAGACCACGTGGCGGGCCTGATGCACTACCGCCCGTTCTGCGAGGACGGCGCGCCCATTCTGGACCTGACGCAGTTTCGCAAGCAGACTGCGCCCTACATTTTCACACTGTTTCTGGACCCCGAGACGCTGGCCAACCGCAATCCCAGCGACCCGCAACGGCCGGTTTTCGACGGCGAGGAGGGCGAGGACGGACCCGCAGACGCTCTGCAGAGCCTGAACGAGTCGACGGACCTCCCCAAATGGATATACCACAACGGACCCGCGCCGTGGCAGGAGCCGTTCGAGCAGTCGGTGGTGGTGATTTCGCTCGTGGCCGCCAGCTGCGTGGCCGTGGTGTGGATTCTGACGCTCGTGGCGTGGACGCAGATGCACGTGCGCTCGTGGATCATGCTGCTGTCCATCACCGCGGCCGCCAGCACGCTGTCGGTGGCGTTTGGCATCATGGTGTCCGCCACCAAACACGACTTCTACAAGGGCGTGCTGGACGCGGGCGGGGTCGTGGACGCGCTGTCGGGCATCACCGGCAGCGACGACATCATTGGCCGCGGCTCCATGGCCATCGCCATCGTGCACTACCTGTCCGGCGTGATCATCTACGCCGCCGAGCTGGAGTGTCTGCTGCGGGCGTTTTCCGACCGCGTCAACGAGCGCAAGGTGGTCATGTGGGGCGGCACGGGGCTGGCCGTGGGCGCCAAGACGCTGTGGGCCATCTACGTCTTTGTCCCCGTCAGCTCGGTGCAGGACAACGAGGCGCTGACGTCGGTCACCGTGGCGGCCTACCTGCTGGAGACGGCGGTGTCGGTGCTGTTTGCGTGCTCGCTGTTTGCGTTTGGCGTCGGCCACGTGTCCACCGCGTACTCGGCCTTCACCTGGCCGTGCGGCGTGCTCGTCCACGCGCTGTCGCTGGTGCCGTTTGCGGCCTTCATCACCGACCTCGCGCTGCCCGACGACACCCGCTGGATGTGGTACGTGCGGGTCTCGGCCGAGTCCGCGTGCGTGGTGCTGCTGTGGATGTGGATGGACCGCATCGACGAGTCTGCCGAGGAAGAGGAGGCCGGAGCCATCCTGGGCCGCCGGGTGTTCCCCGAAGAGGGCCAGACGTACACGTCCATGGGCCAGGTGACGGGCGGCGGCAAGTCCGAAAAGGGCGAGCGCTCCAAGTCCAGCGAGCACTCGGACTTTTCCGGCGACCTGCCGGTCTCCAACTCGCACTCCACCTCCAACACCGTCACGAACCGCAACCACTCGGGCAACGACTACATCTACGAGGAAGACAAGGTGCGCGCGACCATGATGCGCTTTCTGCCTCCCCAGCTGATCTGGAACGGCCGGAATCGGCCTGGAACTGGGTCCTCGGGGGTGTCTGGCATTTCCGGAGACACGGCCTACGTTGCAGTGACATCTCCGGAGCGGCGATTCCAGTATCCCGCGGTCACCACCCCGCCCAATATCAACCAGGACCATCCCATTATTGATTTCTCAGACATCAGTCCCAATGGTCCTGAGCGCGATTCTCC